>OX346246.1:119615117-120815117 GCA_947049315.1 Epistrophella euchroma | reverse complement strand
AATCCGAGTCAATTCCACTAAAAAAAGAAATTTAATCTTTTTTCGCTTCATGCGAGGAATTGACAAATCCTCCAGAGCTTCGTCTTCTTAGCATGGTAAAAGCCTCTCATGTTAGTCCTTCGAATTCATAAGAAAATTGCAGGTCCTACCGATTATCAACAGAAAAACAAAAATATATCTCGTGTGGTGTGTTGTGTCGCCGCACATCCCATAATTCGGCATTCTTCCTTCCGCCTATGATGATTTGATATATCCACCCTATAAACACATCCGATCCCGATATTTGAAGAGTTCCGCTGGTAATTGTTGTTCTTAAGTTTTTTTTATATTGAAAAGTTTTGCTCTTCTATATTGGGTGGCGGAACTTGGTCTTCATTGACTAGAGGTGGATTCTCTTCTTGCCCTGTCATCGCTCTACGAGTACATGATGCTAGAAATGCAGCTTGAACAGATTTTCTTTTTCCTAATGTGCTTCGGTGACTATGTTACCATCGCTGGAAGAGTCTGCGTTCCGGTCTTAAAACCAGCAGACGATTTTTTATTTTAAATATTTTAAAAAAAGTTTCGGGTGTTATTTCGATCGCCCACACTTCCACTTATTTTCTTTTCAAACCAGTATTTGAATAATTTGTCGTTTCTCTATTCTATAGTCTATTTTCAACCCCACTGTACCACGGTCAACATAACGAATACGACGATTTAATTAACAGAAGCAGCAATAATTGTACCGTGATGAAGAACTCTAACTATGTGCTGAGCAATAAAGATGCTGATGATGATGATTTTGATGATGGTGATGGTGGGCAGCAATAAATACACTCTGATTTTAAAATGCTTGCGCCTGATTATGAAAATAAAATACAATCATTTCGAGAGATTGCCATCGCATCATCAAAGCAGCAAGAAAGGGGGCGACACAAAATAATATCGAGAGCTTTTTGAGTATAGTTAGGTACCAGTTGTCATAGTGGAGCAGTGATGATGTTTAGTGGTATGAGGTGGAACAATGACGACAAGACGTTGAACTTGTTCCACACGATGAAATTGTTAGAATACGTATCCAATTATATATATACTTAATTTTTTTTTTTATTTTTACAATCTTCTTTTGGGAGTATTCTTTTGTTGCCATTGATCAAGTCATTACACTTTAGGAATGTATTCTATTTGTATTTTCAGAAACAAAAAAATACAAATTGAAATTTAAGTTGGAATTGTTAAGTAAAGTAGGTGTCAATCTAACAAATAGCCAGAAGATTTGAATAAAATGTTCAGAGATATTTTTTTTTAAAATTTAATAAGTCAATTTGGTAAACAAAATGAAATGACGTATGCGAAAAAAATTTCTGAGCATTACTGTGAAGAAAAACACAATTTGATAGAAAAAATTATTCGTATAATAATTTATTAATCAAATTAATTTATAGGAGAAGTGGTTTTGAAATTAAAATCATTCGAAGGAATATATGCCTGATTAAAAACTAGACCGGTTTAATTTTAACTAAAATGGGCCTGTTCCTAAAAATGAACTCAAAAGTTGGGTGAGGCTGTCCGTTCTTTCAATGTAATAGTTTCTCAAAAATGAACGGTAAGCTTAGAAGACTGGAAGGTAGGGAGACTGGGAGATTGGGAGATCGGAAGACTGGGAGACTAAGAAATCGGGAGATTGGGAGACTGGGAGACTAAGAAATCGGGAGATTGGGAGAATGGGAGATTGGGAGAATGGGAGATTGCGAGATAGGGAGACTGGGAGACTGGGAGATTGGGAGATTGGGAGATTGGGAGATTGGAAGATTTGGAGATTGGGAGATTGGGAGACTGGGAGACTGGGAGACTGGGAGACAGGGATACTGGGAGACTGGGAGATTGGGAGTCTGAGAGATTGGGAGATCGGAAAATTGGGAGAATGGGGGATTGGGAAAATGGGAGATTGGGAGACTGGAAGACTGAAAGACTGTAAGACTGTAAGACTGTAAGACTGAAAGACTGAAAGACTGAAGACTTGGAGATTGAGAGATTGGTAAAATGCTTGACTCGGTGACTAGGAGAATGTGGCAGTGTGGGAAACTGGAAAGCTCTAGAATTTTCCAAAACTTACTCAAGTTAAGGTCGCTATCAAATAGTGCGTCTCACGTTTACAGACTTTGTCCTCTCTTGCGTTGTCTATTTCGAGATGGTTCCAAAATTTGTCGCGTGTATCGCTGTTAATACGCTTCAAGGGTCCCAGTTATCTCACTTGCTGTTTTTCAGCTTTCTCATTAGTTACTTGGCGCTATGTAACTCATCAAGCTTTTCACTGAATTGACTCCTCCATCGATTTTGTTTCATTTTTCACAGTTTCTCGACCAATTTTATCGATGTGAGAGTTACAGAACGTAAGCACTGAATGATATTTTGCTCAAGGTACTATAAATTACATGCTTAAATTTGTTCCACATTCAGGACGCTCGTTCCAAAGGTTGGTGAGAAAGCTTTAAGTTGTATTAAGAGAAAGATTCTTCGGGTGATTTTGGTCCCATATGCATAAACGGGGAGTTATGGAGAAGATACAACAACGAACTGTACGGGCTGTACACTGTACAGCGATACCGATACCTAGCATAAAAGCTAAAGCAAACGACAGAGGTTGCTGCGTCATCTAGAGCAGATGGACACCAAAGATCTGACTTGAAGTCTTTGAAATTACACTGTATGAAAACTAGTTGACGAACCCTTCCAAATTACCTGCAACCAAAAAAAACTGGAAATGCTTAAAAGATAAAAGGAAATATTAAACAAAAAGCTGTGTGTCATTCTCATTCGATGTAAATTATATTTTGTTTTTATATATTTAAAACGATTTCTTAGAATTCCAAGCCTCATTCTTATTCTTGGTATTCCAATGACTCGGCACATCCTCCCAGTCTTGGTTGGCAAAGATTGACTTAAATATTTTTCCATTCCTGGTATCAACAACTAACCACAAAAAAAAAATCAAAGAACAAAACTGCTTAGATATACCTACCCAATAAACTCTCAATAATAATAAAAAAAAAACAGCCGTGTCCTTTTTCCACACTGTGTGAGGTGTGGTCCCCATCATCATCATCAAAAAAAAAAAAAAAATATATATATAAAAATTTCTAAACTTTTTTAAGTGTTCTCTTTCCTCGGAACATTTCTTCGATTATTTTATTTTACTTTTTTGCCAACCTTCTACCTATATAAGCTACACACAGTTCAATTGTATCTTAACAACTCCTACCTCAACCCATGAGCCACTTAACAGAACAACAACAAAAAAAATTTTGCTTTCTTCTGCTATTTCTGCAATCCATTTCGACATTTCGTCGACACACTCGACTTGAGTCAAAATAAAAAAAAAAAAAAAAAGAAAAACGAACTTACTTTTGGCATGATAGTATGGCGGCGCAGCGAGCAGAGTCTGTGTTTTTCGATTCGGTTCGTCGTCGTTGTCGGTCGAACCAAAATGTCAGATCGTCCCGACATTCAGTCACTGAGCCATTTAGCCGCGCCACTAACTTGAAAAAGAAACACGTACGTACAACATCTATATACATTTGTATAATGTAGGTAGGTATGTATTTTGAAAAAGAAGCATCTTTGTTATACAATTTCCTCGTATTCTCCTCGTCGTTGGCGTTGTCGCCGCCGCCGTCTATGGTTGTCTTTGCCTTCATCTCAGAAAACCCAAAGCCTCGTGTTTGCTCTTATTTTTAGCATCACTTTGCTGTTTCGAATATTTTATTCTTTTTTATTTTTTTTTTGTTTTGTTCTCCTGCCCTGCTCCATAGCTTTTTGTTGTCTTGCTGGTGTTTTTTAACGAACTTGAGATTTCTTTTGTTTTGCAAAATCTCAAAAAAAAAAAAAAAAAAAAAAAACAGCAGTAAACTGAAAACGTAAAAAAAAAAAAAAACAGATGAAGCAACGAAGCACCAGCAGCAGCTTGAGAATAAATTATACCATCGAGATTGAATGGTCGATTTGTTTATCTGGGTCCTCGCTGTGTTCCGTTCGGTCTGTGAAAGGCCATTTTTTCTCTCAACTCGTAGGCTTCTCTTGGGCTTATTTTTGCGGTTGCCAATTAAAAAAAAACTGCGTATAGCTAAAAAAAAATATGTAATTAAACAAATAAAAAGAGCACAAAACTGAAATTTTGATAATTGTGTGACCAATTTAATTCCTTTAAACGAAACATGGTTATACAATTCATAGATAAGCTCATGCCTATTTGTCACACTTATTAACACACAACCTCTACGGTATATTGTAGAGATTGTGAATGATTTCACAATATTTTTTTTTTGTTGTCTTCTCAAAATTTTTTTTTTTTATGAAAATAGATGCAAACTTTACAACGGAAATTATATTCCGCTGTCAGATTGTACAATTCAATCTAAAAAAAAACGAAAAACTAACAATTTCGTCCACCCTCGGTGAACCTCGGCGAACTTATATGTCCAATAAATTTACTGGAGCTGCCGAGCTGCTCAAAGCGGCATGCGATGATTAAGTCATCGTGAATGAATGTAACCCAGTATTGCTTGTCGGATCCTCATAGATATTCTAAACTGCCCCAATCACGGAGGTATTGGTCTCCTCTTAATTCGCCTACAAGATCTTTTCTACTGTATTGTGTGGACGACTATAGCCGTTCCACTACAACCCACATCAGTGTGGGGACATGCCTGAAAAGTCCACTATCTTGGGGGAAAACCAGGAACCTTAAATTGAGACCCACCACGTTTTTATCGACTTCAAGGCCTGGTTTGACAGCATCTATAGAGACGAACTATATGAAGCAAGGTCAGGTTTTGACATCCCTGCCAAAATCGTTCGTGTTTAAAATTGCGATGAAGAACGCACGCTGAACCATCAAGGTCGGGAAAGACTTCACCAATGTTAATGTCAAAAATTGTTTTATTAGACAAGCCTATATGTACTGACATGAGCTTGTAATTGAACCTTTAGAATCGTTCTTGAAAGAATTCTGCAAAATTCTCGTTCTCGATTGTCAAGCCGGAGGTCTGGGTTCGCTTCCCAGCTTCTGGCACAACAAAAAAAAGTTGTTTTTTTTCACTGCCTACTGCCTCTTGGCAGGAATTGACAATTCCTCCAAGAATAGCTCTTGTCATGATTCATGAATAAGTGCTTCACACTTTAGCCGTTCGGACTCGGCAGAAAATTGTAGGTCACCCTTATTCCTACCAATAACACGCACACAGAAATGGTTGAAAGTTGTAGGTCACTAGGCTCTGGTTTTACACGAGCTATCGCGTCACCAAATTTTAATTTCCATCCAGAAAGTATTAAAAAGATGACGTGCGTCGGTTGTGACGAAAACTTCGACACAACTATTTTTCTTTTTTTACTAATGGTTCAGAAATATTTTCCGAATCTTTAAATATCTCTACATTTTATCGGTTATTCCATTTTGAAAGTGTTTTTCAAACCGAATTACTGGCAATTAGGGAAGAATGTTAGATATTTAAACAAGACTTTAATCAAAACTCAAATACCGGCAGTCAAGCAGCTGTTAAAGAAATTATTTCGTCAATTTTATCCTCTAAATTGAATCAGCAAAGCCGTGATGAGCTTTAGAGTCTAAATGTTAATCTCTAGGTTACTCGTTTTCTGGATCCCAGGTCACTGTGGCATTGAGAGGTTAACGAGCGGAAAGACAAACAAACCAGACAAGGATAAGCCCTTCATAGCTCATTTACGGAAAGAGTCAACATTCCTTAAAAACTATTCGAACTGAAGATAAAAAACTTGAACTTCGGGGTGACCTCCGACGGCATTATAAGGCACTAATAATCCTGTTTCTGCTAAGAGGTGTCAAAAGTGGATGCTAACGCTTAAAGATGTCTTGAGAAAAAAATTCTCCTGGATGCAAAACGGCCCCTCTGAGGTTTCCAAATTAAAAGAAAAAGACCAATGGGCTGGGTCATAACGAGCTAATGGATACCAATTCGCCGACATGCAAAACTTTTGAGTCCACTCTCAAGTGGACTGAAGTTTTGACGAAGTGGAGTGGTAAAGGAGTAGCGAGTGGTTAACATGTGGCTTGGCGATGGAGTGGCAGCGAAGTGGTATGAAAGTTATTTAACATGCATTGCGGTGGCAAACTACGTTCACCTTCTCTCGGTCTATATGTCAATAATCACAAGCATAATCGTATACAGGACCCATGCTCTGTAACTCTCACATCGAAAAAATCAGTCGAGAAACGCTGAAAAATGGAACAAAACTCATGTATTTTGTTTCAGTTTCCATCGTTTCTCGACCGATTTTATGCATGCGAGAAGTTACAGAACATGGGTCCAGTACAAAAATTCACTTCTTGCCACTTGAAAATTAAACATGTTCGAGATATGTATATGGCAGCAGACTGGCACCACACCACCTGCAAAATTTTATGCCACCGCCACTCCACTTTGATGAGCACGTCTTCATTTGATTATATATATTTTACCAATTCCACCTGCTACTTAGTTACCACGCCATTACCACTCCACTCCGTCACCACTACAGTGAGCGCCTTGCCTAAGAATAGAGAAAGAATGTGACTCAGGCTCATATCGCGTAAAGCATCGTACACATTATCGATCATGACTAACAGTTCCAACTAGTGTCAGTTAGGCTCACAAAAAAAGTTTGATCAAATTTGCGTGAAAAACAATTTTTAGAAAGTCCACACTTTCAGTCATCAGTCAAGACTGTCCATCATGCTCGATAATGTGTACCACGCTTCAGATGATCGATGGAACGTTGATCGTTTTGAAGATATTTCTCCTTAGATATGTTGGAGACAGCTATTGTCAAAATGATGATCGTTCAATCGGTTGTCTTAGGCTGCGGTTACGTCCAATGCTAGTCAGCAAGTTCGCTATATGGCGGTAGTACGCTAGTAAATCTAATGTAATCAAATAATCATTAACTTGGTTATAGATTAAGCTAGTTGCTTTTGCGCTGGCAGATCAAAACCCGTTTGATTTTCAAGCTTACTAGCGCGAACAGCAGCAAATACCAAGAAATGTGAATCGAACTAAAGCGTAAAATCATCCACGATTTTCTTAATAGCGCACAACCGCAAACTATCGTAAACTAGCGCTAGCTAGCGCGCTCGCTTGCTAGCGTTGGACGTAACCGTAGCCTTACGCGATCTGAACACAGGAGACGCAAGAAAAAGGAAGTGGACTTGAACCAACCTGGCATATAAAACTGGATATAGCCATTTAAAGAAAACGAGCTGACTGGAAGGTCCTGGTCTACACCGCACTGTTCCATTATCTTTGTATGCATATCTACGTTTTTAAGTAATCACTAAATATTTTTATTAATAAAAAAAAAAAAAATCTACAAAACACGTAAAACCCATCTTGGCTGAAGACACACCTCACGAGAAGGTCTTGAAGTTTAACCCTCCCTCAATGAGTTAATAACATTCTTATCAACTTTGGTTATAAACTACATACCTAAGTGGTAACCATTCTCACTTCATAATATATCTACACCTACATAGGTATCTAGGTATATTTTTATTTAAGTTGTGCAGATTTTTATTGCGAGTCTGTCCATAAAATCTGTGTTCCACGAATAAGCGAAAAGTAGAGAGAAAGACAATGACCAAAACAGCAGATGACAGAGCAAAAATTCGATTTTTTTTTTTTTTTCTTCGTCCCTTTATGGTCTTACTCTTCACACGTCCCGATTGTGTTCGTCCAACCGTTAAAATTGAAGACTCGGGACCTGTTTTACTAATTCGGTCCTTTTCTCGATTTCATTTTTCTTTTGTTCGACGAATTTGAGGAAGATATGCCTGCCGCCTTTATTGACCTGCCGTACGATGCCCGCTCTCTGTGCCATCGAGTCGTATCCTTTTGAATTTGTCTTTTTTTTTTTTTTTTTTTTTCTTGTGCCCAAATTTTGTTTTTAATTTTTTGTTCATCTTCTGTCTTCTTGCTGAGAAACGAAACGAATTCCCTCTCTATAATCATCAGCAGCAGCATCATCATCATCATCATCATAGCCAAGGATAGAGCGAATAATCTTGTATTTCGTAGAAAAAATCGTTTTTGTATTTGTTGTTGTAGTTAGCTGTTTATGGTCCCTTTGGTTCGTTCGTTGTTCTATTTCTCTAATTCTGTGTTGTTGCTTGTGGTGATGGTTGGATTGGTGTTTTTTTTTTTTTTTTTTTTTTTTTGTGAAGGCAAAAGTATCTAATCTTTTTTAATTTCGGTTTGACGTGGATGTAGATAGGTATTTCGAGGACCCAACTTTGTATTCAATTAAAACGAATCGTCCAACGGAATCGACGAGAACGGAAATATTAAATTACACATGCTTAGCAGCATCGAGGAGATGATGGAGGAGAAGGAGAATTAAGATTGTGCGGCGCAATGGCTTGAGGTTGTTGTGTAGGAGTAAGGGCATCATAGCAAGGCGATACGGACTGAAGAGTAATTTAATCGACCAAGTGAAATGTCTTGTCACCGTAATTAGAAAACTATATAAAAAAAAGATACGATATAAAGACGTCTAAGAGTTTTCTTAAGCAAAGAAGATCAACAATATTGGGTTGTTCCTAAATTAGGTTTTAAATAACGAAAATAATAAAAGGACACAAAAAAATATTGTAGGTATATGTAGTTCAATTTGAAGTTAACTCAGTTTTTTTTTTCGAGAAGAGTTTTTGTATTTGCAATTTGAGCGCCATTTCTTCTTAGTTAAAAATTGGGGGCAGTAGAGGACTTTTTTTTAGTTTTGGTAGTGTTGCTATAGAAAAGGCTGAATAACTTTTGAACTAAGGTTGGACATTTTTTTTTTCTTCTGGACTAACATGGACAATCGGTGGACTTACTCTGGTAAGTTAAGTTTTTGAATTTTTGTGTTTGGTAAGCTATAAAAAGGAACTAAGGATGGACAGACGAAATTTTTGGTGGACAATCATAAGAAGCCAGTGGACAAACGAACCCAATTGGTTCGGTCCTCTTAAGTTAAAAAATAGAGGCAGTCCAGAACTTGTTTGTTTTTGGGTGTGTTCCTATAAAAAGGAAATAGGTATTAAATAATTTTTGAACTAAGGGTGGACAGACGAAATTTTTTGGTGCACACTCATGTGAAGCCGGTGGACAAACGAACCTACTTAGTCCGGTCCTCCTAAGTTCAAAATTGGGGTTAGTAAAGGTATTTTTTCTTTTCGGGGAAGTTGCTATAAAAAAGCAACGTTGAATAACTTCTGAACTAAGGGTGGACAGAGGAAATTTTTTGGTGAACACTCATGTGAAGCCGGTGGACAAACGAACCTACTTACTCCGGTCCTCCTAAGTTCAAAATTGGAGGTAGTAGAGGTATTTTTTCTTTTCGGGGAAGTTGCTATAAAACAGCAACGTTGAATAACTTCTGAACAAAGGGTGGACAGACGAAATTTTTTGGTGCACGCTCATGTGAAGCCGGTGGACAAACGAACCTACTTAGTCCGGTCCTCCTAAGTTCAAAATTGGAGGTAGTAGAGGTATTTTTTTTTTTTCGGGGAAGTTGCTATAAAAAAGCAACGTTGAATAACTTCTGAACTAAGGGTGGACAGACGAAATCGAACTTACTTTGTCTCATCCTCCTAAATCTTCAATTTGAGACAATAAACGACTGTTTTGTGAAGTGAAAATTGCTATAAAAAAAAGAAATGTTTGAACCAAGCTTGGACAGACAAAATTTTTTGGTAAATAATCATAATCAGCCGCTGGACAAACGAATCCAATTGGTTCGATCTTCCTAAGTTAAAATTGTGGGCGGTAAAAGGCGTTTTTCGTTTTTGGGGTAGTTGCTATAAAGAAAGAAAAGCTTAAATTGTTTTTCGCTGAGGGTAGACAGACGATTTTTTTTGCCTGGACAAACGTGGATAAACAATGGACAAATGAATCCGACATATTTCTTTCAAAAATTTTGAGGTTGGGGCTCTGGCGTCACACAGCTGATAAAGTGTTTTCTTAGGTTGTGGTATCCAGTTTTTATTCTTTGTTGTCTCTTCTTTAGCTGATTAAGATAGTTCCCAAATAATTAAATAACATTTGTCAATCTTGAGAGCACATTTCGTATCTTTTGGCTTCTTCTTCTGATTTGGTCTTGTTTTTTTATTTCATTTTGTTAGTCCAATCGAGCCCCATACATATATTTTAGGCTTAAATGAACCAAAATCCTTTTTTTAAAGCTGGACATAAACAAGCAAGCCAAATTTTTTGAACGAGCCAAATTGCATAGTATGATTTGTTGTACGCAGTTACGTACTCACCGATGTCAAACGGTGTTCGTCAACAGATACTCCTGTGAGACTTAAGCGGCCCATACACACAACACTTGTGTCGACACTGGTGTCGGTGTACTCAAATGTGGTGTGTGTATGGGCCAGTGTCTACACCGATTTCGGTGTCGAACACCGTGTCAAGAAAATCAAAATCTTTTGATTTCTTGTGTCGGTGTTGCTAAATGTGTTGCGTGTATGGCGGAAGGCCACACTGGTGTCATGACACCGGTGCACACACTTGTGTTGTGTGTATGGGCCGCTTTAAGCCGGATCCACACATGCCTCGTGTGGTTTGTTGTGGAGTCATGCGTCGCTATCGCTCCAATGTATTTCATATGCGTAGATCCATATGGATCTCGTGTGAGGTGTTGTGGTGTGGAGTGTTGTGTCGAAATCTATTTTTTAACTATTGCACCATACCACGGTATAGTGAAGAAATTTTTTTTTAGTGTGAGCACAGACAAGAGAAATATACAGATGTAGAATATGGTCTTCATCGAGTTTAGTTCCCTTCTTTGATGTAGATGGCCTTAGTTGCCCTGTTTTTATATTATTTTATGATCATGCAAGTCGCATTGGTTGTCAAACACCTTATCTTCTATGAAAAAATTAATTCGCAGCCAAAAACAACATTTTTGCCTTTCTTAATACACAAGGAAGCGAGAGGACAATGAAGGATACAACGTACATGCAACAAGATACAGAAACAGATACGACAAACAACAACATCCATTATCCAACTCGAGGGTGGTTTTTGTTTTCAGTATTTCTATTTCTTTTCTTTTCTTTATTTAGTGCAAATCAAGTTTGCGGAGGGTAAGGTTGTGATGGTCGTCAGACTGCCTAGATATAGGCAGACAGAATAGTTTTGCACTTAGATTCTATTCTGTCTGCCTATACATCCAGTCTGCAAAAAAAAATTCGCATGAGCATCGACAACTTTAGCCTCTCCAAACTTAATTTATGTATGAATTTACATTTTGTAGGTATTTAGTATTTGCAATCAAAGAGCAGAGGTACGGATACCGTATTGCGTTTCTTCTTGTGGTGCGACAGGAGAATTTAACCAACAATTTTTTTAAATTTCCTGCACTGGAACACGTAGTATTTTTTTAAAAAATGTCATGATGCTTGTAGTTTAAAACAGGAAGTCCTTTCAAAAATTGTATTTATGTGAAATACATTTTGAAAAGGAATTTATATTAAAAAAAATTAAAAAAAGTAAGTATCTGTTCCCACATTGAACCTAGGAAATGTATTAAATCTCTATGGTTCAAATTTTAAAACCTATTTGAAGCCTAACCTTTCTTCAAAAGGTCTAGATTTAAACCTTACAGAATTTGAAGATTTTTCAGACAAATGTTTGCCGAATTTTTCATCGGATGAATTTTCCAAAGAAGAGAATCACCATGATTACAAAGCAGACATTTTGAAATTGAAGCAAAAAGTATTTGATTTAGAAAAAAAAAAAATAAAGTAAATTCGAAAAAAAAATAATCTTCAGCATATTGCAATAAAGCGTAAGTTGAATAGAATTAAGGTAGGAAGTTTGTCAAAAAAAAATCTAATAAAAAGGGCTTGAAAACAATTTCCAATTTAATCGATTGCCTGTCGCAAATAAAAATGCAAAAGATTTAGCAAAAATGCTTTTAACTAAAAATTGAATGTACCTATTCAAAAAACGAAAAATGGCTTTCTCAAAACTTATTTTTTTAGAAATGCTGCTTTATATAATTTTATGACAGAAATTCTTGATTTCCATCTTCCACATCCTTCGTCTTGTACAAGTGGATGAAAATTAAACATTTGTCTATGGGATTTCATGAAGAAGTTTTATCTAAAATAAAAGAAATGCGTAAAAATGTAGTACTTATTTTTGATGAAATTTCTATCGAAGAGAATGTGACATATAACAACTTCAAGGATAGAATTTACGGATTTGTTGACTATGGGGATGGAAAAAAGGGAACCAGTCCGAGGAAAAACTATTTGTGTTTTTATGATTAGAGGGATGTGTTCCAATTTTAAATACGTTTTGAATACGTTGATACGTTGTGAGTTCGACATCTTGTCCAGTTTTAGAATTAAAAGAACACATTTTTAAATGCTTGAAAGTTTGTGAAAACCTTGGAACATTTGTGCGAGCACTTACATGTGACCAAGGCTCAACAAACCGAAGCTTATTTTCAAAACTAGGATATAAAGATGGTAGCATTGACAACATCGATAGTAATTGGTTTGCTTACGAGGGCAAAAAGATATACCTATCTATGTGAATGTTTTTGCAAATGTATATAACAATAGTCCTGAAATCATCATTATAAAATCCCAAATAGTATCTATGTGCATTAAATAAACAGAGTCAATTTGCCCTGATTGGTTTAAAGATCCAATTTGTAGTGAGCCACGTCTGAAAGCCCTTTCATTTATGATCCTTGTTTTGTTAAGAAAAAATTGTATTTGGACGAGCAAAAATGCAAAACAATCGGGGCAAAAAGGAAAAGCACAAAATAAACGTCTGGAAAATTTAATGAATATTTAGACATTAGGCTTAACCACCACGTTGCCTTTCCCAACTTAATCACACTGTATTTTCAACTTATTTCCACACCACCGATAGAGGTAAAGTTTGTAGCGCGTTTTTTTTAACGTGGTGTCCCTCGGAGGCCTATTCCACTTATGTAAATATGTATATCGACGAAAAAAAATATAAAATATAATATTTTCGAAAAAAGTTGTAGCCTAGCATTGGGTTATTAAATATTCATTAAATTCTCAAGGCGTTTGTTTTGTGTTCTTCCTTTTTGTGCTGATTTTTTAGCATCTTTGCTAGTCCAAATACAATTTTTTCTCAGCAAAACCAAAATCATAAATGAAAGCGCTTTCAAACGGTGTTCTCCACAAATTGGATCTTTAAACCATTCAGGGCTATAGAACTCTGTTTGTGTAGTGGCTGAAGATACTATATGAGATCTTATGTTGATAATTTGTGGACTGTTGGTATATATGTTTTCAAAAACATTTATTTGAAGCTTGCAGATTTCAAAAAACTCATTGGAAGGTGGAAATAATTTTCCGAAGTCTGACTCTGAATTTAAGTATGCTTTATGATGAATAAGAAATTCAGAATTTTCTGTTAGTGTTTTATCCGTTTTAATTAATGTTTGAGTGCAATTATGGCATGGTTCTTTCATCGATTTGAATAGCTTATAATAACAGTATCCTGCAAAGTAGCGAATGGACATGTTTTTGACAGTTAGTGAGCTAGATGGCTGCTCATCTGAATCAAGACAACTTATTATGTCAAAGTGCGGATTAAAGTTTGTGGCTGTATTGGCTCCTGAAATCGACTCTTCGTTTGTATTATTTACTACCGTAGACCAGTCAACATCGAGAATTTCATCGGAGTCTTGTTCACAGTTGGAGAATTTGGAAGCAAAAAGTAGATTCAGTGAAATAATCTTGGCAATAATTGATTGAAACTCAAAAACATTAGGATTTCTTTTGTTCGCGTTGCGGGCGCGAACATGGGAAAAAAAATTTTCTAGTGGATCCTGGTTCAATTTGTTTAAATATAAATAGAAAAAATCTGAGTGCTCTTGAAATAGATCATTAGCCAAAGAAAGAAAAGATGCTATGGTTGAAACCGTCCCCTTTAAACAATGGACTGTTGTTTTTTTATCGAGTTTTACTACCGATAATAATTCTTTCATTTCTTGCAAGAATTCAATATTTGGGGCTTGTCTCACTAGAGGTGGGTGTCCATTTAAAACGTCAAACAGTGTATTAATTTTTTAAAAAAAAATTGATGTTGATTTGGCTTTTCTTTCAACGTTTTCTGAAAAAGCAGAAGCTTCAAGCATTGCCAAAATTCCCGATGAAACACTGTTTGAAAATACTTGAGTGGCCAAGCTAACAGACATTTTTTGAAAATTTGTAGGGTCTACGTGTGCTTGGCTGATTTTTGGACATGCTCTTACAAGATTTTGTGAGTACAACGTCCCAGCTGACAACATCTCCATTAGGAAGGTAAAAATCTGAAGATATAAGGTTAGTTCTGATAGATTTCACTAGATGAGGGATATCAAAACATAGGTATATCTTTTTGCCCTAGTGAACAAACCAATTTTTGTCGTTAGTTTCACCGCTTCCTTGGCTATTTCCCAGTTTTGTAAACAGGCTTCGGTTTGTTGAACCTTGGTCACATGTTAGTGCCCGAACAAATATCCCAAGTTTTCTACAAACATCTAAGCATTTCATTATCTGTTGCTTCAATTCTAAAACGGGACAAGATGTTGAACTCACAACGTAGTTCAAAACATATTTAAAATTGGAGCAAAGCCCCCTAATCATAAAAACACAAATAGTTTTTCCTCTGATTGGTTCTCTTTTTCCATCACCATAGTCAACAAACCCGTCAATTCTGTCCTTATAGTTATTATACGTCAAATTTTCCTCTATAGAAATTTCATCAAAAATAAGTACTACGTTTTTAATGATTTCAGGTAATTGATCAACCTTTTCTTTTATTTTTGATAAAACTTCTTCGTGGAAACCTGGAGACAGATGTTTTATTTCCATCCACTTGTATAAAGAAGTTGGATGGGGAAGATGCAAATCAAGAGTTTCTCTCATAAAGTTGTAAAGAGCAGCATTTCTAAAAAATAAATTTTGAGAGAGCCATTTTTCGTCCTTATAATAGTTTTTTTTCTTTATCAATAACATTTTTGAAAAATCTTTTGCATTTTTGCTTGTCAAAGGCAATGAATCAATTAAATTTGAAATTGTTTTTGTGTTTTTTGCTTTATTTTTTTTATTTGACAAACTTCCTACTTTAATGTTTTAATTTTCCGTCTTAAAGCAATATTTTTTAAATTGCTTTGTTTTCTAACGATCTGTAATTTTTTTTTCCAAACAATATATTTTTTGCTTTAATTGCAAAATTTCGTTTTTATAGTCTTGTACATTTTTTTCTGTGGAATGTTCATCACTCACAGCAGTAGGAATATTTCCATCTGAAAATGATTGAAACTCCAGTAAAGTTAAAGTTTTTTCAGATGAAATATTAGGTTTCAAATACGTCTTTGAGCCCAAAGAATTAAAAGAATTATTGCCAAGATATAAACTAGGAACAGACCCTTTTTTAAGATATTTTTTCAATATCAAATTTTTTTCAAAATGAATCTCACAAACAAAGAGATTTTTTGGAAGATCATCTTGTAAATTACAGGCATTATGCCACTCCTTAAAAAGAACACCGTTTTTTTCCCGATCAGGAAATTTAAAAAATTTAGTGTTTAAATTATCCTGCCTCTTGGCACCACAAGAAGATATACAACATTTAACACGGTACCCGTACCTGTGTTTCTCTGTTGAAAACATTTTGAAAATAAAAATCTTGTTCTAAGAAAATATAAATGCTAAGCTTATTTAGTACCTATCTGAAAAAAAAATGTAATTTAACAAACATACGCTGGCAAGCAAGCAAAAATTTTAAAGTGCAAATTATTTGTAGGCTGAAAAAAAAACAATCCGCATCACAACCATTCCCTCTCGAATCTTGATTTACACTGAAATCAAAAATCAACGATCAACCCCAAGACAAAAAAATACTGAAACCAAAAGAAAGTAGATATAGATACATAAAATAAATGCAGAGCTCACGTGTCGACGGCGACGACGCACGACGACGTTTTGCAGTTTTGCTATTGAAAACGGTTGTGGATGGATGGTATGTTGAAATTCCGAGGGTATGCCAGAGTTTCGAACAGGTATGAGCATGAGGTATGCTAGATTTTCGTTTTGGTATGCTAGGTTTCAATTTTTTTTTTGAACATGCTTTTGTTCTGGTATTCTACATCTGTATATTTCTCTTGTCTGTGGTGTGAGGGAAAGAGGAAACAATGCTCTTGTAAACAGAACAATAAAAAAATAAAAAATGTCAGTTTCTAAGACAGCACGTTTGATTAGTATACTCAGTCCACAACACACCACACGAGACATGTTTGGATTCGGCTTTAGGTATTGACGCATGTTGTCTTTGTTTTCCCGAAAATTTATTACAAAACGTATACAAAACGAGACACTGTTAATTCTCGCATACAAAATTGAAACAATTTAAGAGAGAAAATTAATATTTAAAATTATTTAAGATCAGTAAACAAGTGAACAAGACAGTTCGTGGAGAGCCGAGTCTATTCCTGTGGCTCTGCTAGTAGGCAGCAATGTAGGGGAACTACAATTTCTGCCGAATTCGAATGTCAAAAATAAAGCAATTAATCATGAAAATGGAGAGAGGATAGCGATAGCGAGGATTTTTCATTTTGCAAGAATCCGTTAACCGGAAAATAATATTCTAAGGAGGAAGGATAAGAGTGAATCTGAGTTTAAAGTGGATACCTGTCTGTTACGACCTTACCCCAAGGGAGTACTACCTACCATAACGTAGTTGATCTTGTCAATCAACAATCTGGTCGGGCTTTTGCCGCACCAGTTGCAATTAAGAACATGTAAGGCTGTTACTCCATCCTTGCTTGGGATCAAGGTCTATCTGCACCTCTAGTATTTGAGATCCAAAGATCTAGAAGTACCATATGCTGACGCAATTGCCTGTGAAACCACAGCCCGACGATGCTCCCACACGGAGAGGATCATACCCCGTCGTGCCCAATTTGGATTATTTATGGAAGTTGAGAGCATCCGGCATCTGGGTAAACAAGGCACCGGCACTACCGGCACCGCTCATACCGCTTACTCTCTTCATCATATTCAGAGACAACCTTGCGCATCTTTACGTGTTACCGGCTTCCACGGCCACGTGGAGGTACAACATAGGAATTTCCAGGTCCCGCTGGTTAGAACACGGCAAGCCGCACTCAGTCCAGGGGGCCCTAGTTGGAAGCCAGGAGGAAGGATAAGCAGAATTCGAACCTAGACCTCCGTCACGGCACGGCGTAAGACTTTCCATTATTAAAAACCGTAAATAGCCATCGTTTTTCAGTTAATAAAAACGAAAAATTCCTTATAAATCATTAAAAAAAAAGCTTTAAATAGGTGTACGTGACAACCTACCTCAAACGGTTTTTTTTTTATTTAAATACCTAGGTACTCCCAGATTTACTTACGAACCTATTTTTAAAAGGAATGCCCCTAGGGATTTTGTGCATACCTTTAACAATCTATACCTACCTACTCCCTGGTTGCAAATAACTTATATTTTCACACTTGACAGCTGCTGCTGTTGCAGTCCATAGGTACCTATAGATATTTCCTTCCCCCTTTTGCTCTTTTCATTTCCTCAAGATTTTTATTTTTACGTTGGTCTTTTTTCTTTTGTTCAAATGCAAAAAAAAAACAAAATTCAAATCAACCAGACGCATTAACCAACACACAAAATAAAAATTTCTAAAAAAAAGGCAAAATCTGAAAATCCCTTTTTTCTTTTCCTTTTGCATTTTCGTATCCCAAATTCCCTTTGCACAAAATTTGAATTGGTCCCGCTGTGCGTGTTTTATAAGATGAGAAGGATAAAAAAAAAAATTAATAAAAACAGGAAAAGAAGAAAAATAACCCAAAAACTTTAATATATTGCTTTTTAAACGTAAAGTGAAATAAAAAACATTTGAAATTCATTAAATTGAGTGAGATAAGACTACATTATCCCGCCACCGTTGCTTTGTGGGTTGGCTGGCTGGGTTGCTGATGCTGCTGCTACTTCTGCCGCCATCACATCACCATATCGCCCATCAAGCAAGGCAAAACCAAGTTCCAACCATCAGCCTTGTCATCGTCGTCATCTACGTTACCACCACCGCACTGCTATATAGTAGTTGAGCTGCTTGCCTGCTGCTGGCTTTGGCTTTGGCACTGGCTGTGTTATAACAACGGGCAATCCAACCAAATCAACCAACCAACAACCCCAAACCCCAACCGTCGCATCGTCCTCGTCATCGTCGCAGTACCTAGTCGTAGTCTTCATCGTCGTCTTCATTTACCAGCCCTCGCCCCTCATGCTATTGCCATATCTCTCATTCTGCACCAACAAAACCCAAACATTAACCTCCCCGCAGAACTTTCGTTTCAACTTAGCTCATTCCATGCAAAGTCTTTTGCTTTACGAAACCATCACCCCCCACCACCCCACCACCCAAGCCCCAACCCTTTTTCTAAACCTCCGACTGCCACCCGCAACCTCTCTCTCAGACACCGCAAGAGACGTAAACGAAACGACAACGACTTCGACGATGAAGCGAAACCGAAGCAAAGCAGCAGCAGTGGCGGCAACAGCAACAGCAACGGCTACGGCAAGGCGATAGTAGAGTGAGTTCTTCCCCACACCATGCCGATGCCTCACCTTATCATTCATACAACTACGCCGTTGACTCGACGACTACAAATACGACTCTATACACCGTATACTCTCATACCCTATCCTCTTGCTCTTCATCTCCACATTTCATTCTTCGCCTTTGCTTGTTCATTTTTAATGAAATTCTGTTCGGCTATAATGGCTAACATACCAGGGCTGTGGCATACACTCCACGTGGAGTGTGACTGTGGTCAATAAACAGTTCTAATTCGACTGAACGACCGACAGAAAGGCGAGAGCGACTGCTACGACTCGCCCAACTGTCAGACAGTGAGTGTAACTGTCTGTCAGCCTAAATGACTGAACTTAACAGAGAGGGAGAGTGTGCAAAAGGGATCGTCGTCGTCGTAAAACCAGGCAACGAGGTAGGTACGACTACGAGACTTCGTCAATGACAGCCGGGTCGGTCGGGGCATTGTATGGGAGAGAAGGGGCCGGGGTTTATGGTTTAGATGGTTGGTTGAATTGTTGGATGGTTTTTGGCTTGCATGTGCTGCTTGCTATGCTATGCTATACACAGTTATGTACACCATCATCATTGAGCTGCTATCTCTGGCGTGTGTTGCTGTTGTATCTTCCACGGTTGAATCTATGTTATGTTGTGTGTCTGTTTGTTCGCTGGCTCGTTGGGGTTTTAGACCCTAGCGAGCTCTCGTTTCCTTTTTTATTTGTTGTTATGTTTTGCCCCCTTCTTCACCCAGCTTCGCTTCGTTTGGTTTAACTTTTATTTATATTTTTTTTTTTTTTTTGTTTGCTTCTTTCGTTTTACGAATATAACTACTTAAGTGTAGGAGGGAGTAAAGTGACAGAGACGAGGTTCTAGTAGTAAGAGAGTCTCTTGTATTTGTGGATCAAGAGCAAAGCAAGACATGGGGAGCAGTGCTGTGCCGGTGAAGTGTGGTGAGATGGCGGTTGCGACGACTGACTGTTAGTTGTTGTGTATTTGCAACCGGTAATAATGAATAAGCATGGTTGGTTATATCTATCTGTTTCTCCATAACTTTCGTATCTATTTATCTGTGGTAATACGAGGGACGAACACACACAATGTGTTATATATATTTTTTTTTTGTTCGGTCTCCTTTTGGATAGGTATGGTTTTTTTTTTTTTCAAACCATTTATTTGTTGTTGTTGTTGATGTTGATGTTGATGTTATATTTGGTGTGCTCAACTTTGCTTGGTTGCATATCTTTTCCTCGTGTAATAATCTTTTATCTAGAAAATTATGATGGATTTTCAAATTACTCCCCCAGAGATGGTTTGGTTTGGTTTGGTTTTTTTTTTTTGTTTTGCTTGATTTATTGGTGAGCTTGTGTCGTCGTCGTTCTCGTTGGTTGGCATAAGGCATAGTCAAAGTCCGTCAGGTCCGTGACACCCTCTGTTTTATGTATCTCTTTCCTCTCGGTTTCGGCCTTTGATAAGTTGATGAATGGGTTTGAAAAATAAAGAGAAGCAATTAACTTTGCACTGTGTTGTTATGGTTATTACCGTTTTGGCGGTTTAGTTAAGTAAGTATCTATCATTAATGTTTTGCTTGAATAGAAATTGGAACTTAGAAGTTAGATAGGTTGGTAGGTAGATTGGTATGTGGCAGAAGAGCGATAGGTTAATTGAGTAGTTTACAATTTTTTCTTGCGATATTAGTAGGTAAATAGCTGGGCAGGTAATTTAGGTAAGACAAGTTTCACTCCTTATATGTATATAGTGAGCTGAGAGGTTGGAGACTCTACTCGAAAGTACTGGCACAAAAGCTATCCAGAAAATTCCATTCCAGCTGTCAGATGGCGTTCTCTCCATTTGGGAATTTGTTCTCTTCCATTCAGCGCATTTTCCTCCAGAGAGAGACGGTGCGTTCTCTCGGGAATTTTTATAGATGGTTGTTGTCTTCGATAAGGGTATTTTTGTTTTCTTGGCTCTTTTTTTGTTCCGAAAGTAGTTAGGTGGTGATTTCATCGTTACAATACCTATAGGTACCTTTCTAGGCATGAACATACATATGTAGTGCGGATTGCAAAGTGTTCCCGAACTTGTTTAGTTATGAGGTCTGATAGGCCTCGGTCAACAAGCTTTTCCAACCAGCTTGGTCCTAAGCTAACTGTCTCCAGTTTTGTAAGCTAAGTTGGTTGAGTATCTCTTCCAATTTCGTGTGCGACATGAGTTGAGGTCTTTCTGTTCCGCGATTGTTGATTCCAAGAATGACCTGGCTGGAACATTGATGTTCATGGCTCTAAATGACACAGACTCGTAGCTACCTACTTCTTTGGGAAGTTTGGTGTTAAATCCCGCGCAGTTCATGGTTGGATCTTCTCATCCAATCCTGCCCCATGAAATTGGAGACAACAAAACATCCTCTCAGCGTTCTAAAGCGTTCTCATTCACCGGTAGAATCGGAGAGATTTGCATCTTATACCTATCTTATCGTGAAAGAAGGTTATGAAAGTCAATTACCTAACCTACCTTCTTAGTAAAAGGAACCAGCAGCGAATGACAGGAGTTATTCTTCATTTGAGCTCAGTGATGGTAGATATGTATCATCGTCTGAGTTGATAGCGAAGCCTAGGTATACAAAAGTTCCTTACTATTTCAAATTTATAGGGCCCATTAAGTTATCGCATGCCGCATTGAACAGCTCGGGAGCAAAAACGCCACATTTAGCAGCTTTATAGGACTTTAATTTCGATATAGCTATACCGATTTTCACTTTGTAAAAATCGGATGGACAGAATTTTTGGTGTTCGTCATATAAGATCAATGGTAGATAATCTGTATTTGATTTGGAGATATTCTTTTTAACTTTGGTAATACTGCCAAGCGTCTTTCCTGCTTTGATATCTTTCTCTATTTTTTTTTGTTCGTGTGCTTCTTAAGCTCCTTCCTTTTGCATATCCTTAGCATCGACTGCGATTATTTTAGGATGTTCCTATGATCTTTAGGAGTTTCTGTTTTTACTTTGGTCATGACACGAGTGCGACATGTGGAGATTGACCTTGATCAACTTGGAGTGTTATTTTGAGGTAGATAGCTAGGAACTGAGCTGGCTAAAGGGGCTTGTTGTTTAAGGCCGCAGTCCATATTGGACTGTAAGCGCCATCTAAAGTAAAGTAAGTAGTAAAAACTTTCAAACCTTTTTCGTGCTTTGATATCTCCCTCTATTTTATTGATCGTTTGTTTCTTATGCTTCTTCAGCCGGTGTTTCAGCCTTCTTTTCTGCTCATAGAACTCGGAAGAAGCTCTGGTCATTCTATAAAGTACCGCCGCTCCGTTTGTTATGCCTCTTGTTAAGCTGCATATGTTTGCCGGCATCCATCAAACCACGGGTTAATATCCGCATTTCAGAGACATGATGATTTGTTGGAAAAGTTCCAACTTCATGTTAGCAGCAATAGAACTTCTCAAAAAGTTTATTAAAAACTCGACCTAAAAAGGTTCTGTCGATTTTAGCCTTTCGATCGGTGTCAAATTTTCGTATGTACAATATTTTTCCTGTTTATGCCGAGGTCTAGGTAGATTCGAGGTAGTGATTCGAGTCTAAATTGACCTCTCGAAAAGTTCGCTCATCACTCAAAATACTAGAGGTGTATATATTTTCTGACTTTTTCAGCAAAGATATCTTCTCTTCATAGTTAATTTAATTCGCTAAAAAGTATTTTAATATTAACTAGGATACTGCTCATAGACCTTGTCCTAGACTTCTTTCTGCTCTGTTGGGCATAATCTAATTTATGACGAATAGCGAATTTAGGCTTGATGCGAATTATTGTGAGGCATTCGTTACATAATTCAAAACTTATGACTTCTCGCTTAACGGTTCGCGTACCCTGCAACGGAATTATCAACCGATTTCAGGTCGGAGCTGTTCGGGCGACTGTCTCGGGCGTTCGTCTGCATAAACTCCCGCTGCCGATCTCGGACGTGAAATAAAAAACGTTCGGATTCGGTTATTTATCGGTAATTATCGGACGTTATCGGCTGGTTTGAGTTGTGTATGCGTTGTATTATTTTAACAAATAACATGCGTTTGGTTCGTTCGATCGAAGACTTCCGAGAATAATTAGGCCGGTGATGGATTAAGTGTGCGGTGCGAGCTGGTAGTAAGCCTGCCTTCAAAGACGGTCGCTGTAGCAGATATTCGTCGCAATTTTTCATATGTCTTTAATACCTGGTGAGAAGCAGTTTAGGATTTATTGACACAGGTACCTGTTTTTGACACAGGCACCAACCAAGGTTAGTCGAAGACTTAGTCCCTAATTTTGGGTTATATTCCGGATCACTAGAACTCACCACTCAAATCCTGTGATTCGAATTCAAATACCAAGAAATAATTGCATTAAAACCAATTCAAAAAATAAAGACAAAGAACATTCATAACCTTTTATGCCAACTCGTATCGATGTTTCTCATTTTGTTTTGAAACATCATACCTTCTATTACTCAAAATTGTAGGTACTTATATATCTCATGTGTCAAACGCACCTACAAGATGGGTTTAATTCCTCGAGAGAGAGATAGAAAAAAAAAAAAAAGAAGGCGTTTTCGAAAAGTGTACATTCTTGTTGTTGTTTATCTAACCATTTGTGTTGACAGAGGATTTATTTTTGTTGGGGGGGTTCGGGGTTGAGATATGGCAACTTTTGTTTGGTGCTTCATATAGGTTAAGTTGTTTGCTAAAGATAACTCCTGTTCACACAACAAAAATTCATAAAAGGCACCCATATACCATGGGTTGAATGTATATTTATTTATTATACCAAGTTGTATGTATGAACAAACCAAACCTCTATCTAAAGCTCTCTAGCGCTTTGGAAGAGTTTTGTGTTGTCTCTTCCTACATTTTTTTTTTTTTTTTTTGTAGTTGTTTTGTTTTGTTATATATTCTCTTGAAATGTTTACAACCAAACGAGCGCGTTTGTATCTATTTGAACAATATTCTAGGTTTTTGTTTGTTTTGGCAGTGTATGTTCTTCAGCACCATACGCTTGAGTGGTATTTACCTACCCACCTACTTTTTTTTTTTTTTTTTTTTTTTTTTGTATGTCTTCTATCTTTTCTAAAATGTTGACAAAGTTTCGTTGTTTGGTTAGAAAAACTATTCCATGAGATGGTTTAAAAAAAAAATAGTAGATGAAGACAGGAGAGACTTAAAATTCTTATTTGACTTTTTGGTTGTTGTTTTTGTTCTATTTACACATTCGCTGTAAAGTTATATAGCTACATATTTAGATGGTATTGTTAGTATCCACAGGACCTGGCAAATAAAAATATCCATCCTGTTTAAAAAAATGAAGGGAAGAGAGATGACGTTCTCTAAATAGTAGTGTGCCACTGGACATGGTGTATTCTTCTTTCATATCGTATGTAAGAAGACATAGGGCTTCAGTTTTTTAAATTAGCAAGAGATTGGATAGATAGGTGATCAATGTTGGTCACGTGTCGGAAATCGATGATTTTTCCATCATCAAAGTGGAAGTGGTGTGGATTGATAGGTACGCAGATTAGTGTATTCTAATAGTAGTGTCAGCAAAGATACATATTGCATACTTTATTTCTGTAAATAAATTAGAACATTTTTTTGAAAATCGCTGTTTAATATAATTATTCCAATCAGGTAAACCGCAAACCTTTATACTTCGTCATTATTCGTGGGGTACAATACTGAAGACCTTATTCTACGGAGGTTTAAAGTAAAGCATTGTGCGACATCAATAACATCATACTCAACATGCAGTTAGTTGTTAGCACCCTTGACAATCACTAGGTTGTTATTGGATGAGACTTATGCACAAATCAATATCGCAACGCATCTTTAGAGCAAGAAACTGCTGCCCAACAAGAGATCAGAACAAGGGCTTAGAAATATTAAGAAGAAATTCTGCTGAAAGTAGTGAAGAATTGAAGTAACGCGCTATTCACAGGATTGGGCTCTCTAAAAAGCGAAGTGCACTAAGGGATGAGCGGAGTATCAGTATATTTCCGTTCATAAGAGCTGAAGACTGTAGTTTTGATGACGCATTGCCTAGTTCTGAGTGCATGACCTATTAGTAAACCACGCAAAAGTGCGAAAATCTAAAATTTAGTCTGGCTACTGCCAATCATCCGAATTAACCGCTACTTACGACTAAAATAAGGCAACTGTTAGGTGTGGACCAGGACCTCAACCAACAAATTTTTTTCAGCTAGCTGGGTTATCTGGATTTTGGGCTTTCTGGATTTCGGGTTTTCGTGATTTTTTAATTTTCTGGGTTTTCGAGATTTTGGCCTTCCAGGTTTTTGGATTTTCGATATTTTGGGTTTTCTGGTTTTTGGGTTTTCTGGTTTTTGGGTTTTCTGGTTTTTGGGTTTTCTGGTTTTTGGGTTTTTGGGTTTTCTCGTTTTTAGGTTTTCTGAATGTAAAGTTCTCTGGGCTTTCGGTTTTATGTAGTTATGGTTTTCTGGTTTTATTTTTTTGGCTCTTCTTGATATTGGGTTTTCTGAATTTAAGCGTTTCTGGGCTTTCCATTTTATGAAATTTGGGTTTTGTGGATTTTGAGATTTTTGAATTCTGGGTTTTCTCGATTTTGGTTTTTTTCTGGATTTTAGATTTTCTTGATTTTCCGTTGTATTGCGGGATTTTCGGTTTTCGGGATTTTGGCTTACGGGATTTTGACGCCAACTTATGCAAAGTAATTCCTTAAAAGGATACATTCTGTCTTACGGCAACAAGAATTCAACGCAACAAATGAGAAGTACTTTTCTTGGAAATGCACAACTTTAAAAGGTCGTGGTTCATATTGACCTAATTGTGCGCTCATCTGGTTAAAAAGCCCTTTAACTTTGTACCTTTTCAAACTTAAGTTTTTCTATAAATTTATTGGTTTTGGTTTATAATTTTTAGAAAGCAGTGCCAAAGAAAAAAATTATAGCTTATCAAATTTTACCCTAAAAAGATTGAGTATAACACTTAAGAGAGTCCGATAGAAATGAGAAAAAAACGTCAAGTTTTTTGAGAGTTTGGCCTTTTTCAACTAATTTTCGTGTACCGGTAAGAAATAGTGAAATAGTGAGTGTACTAAAATACTCAAAAATATTTCTTAAGAGTAATCTCTGGAAGGGATAGAAGTTCCTGTATACAATTCGATTTTTGACTAATATAATTTAGCTGACTTTCTAGTGCCTTTGTCTCATATTCTTCAGAAAGTAGCAGTTCTCGTTTCATGAAATAACTACATAGTTACTCGTGAATCTCGTTCCTTTTAAAACTGATTAATTTTATTTTATTTAAATAGAAGATTAAGATTAAGATTTAAGACGTCCTAAAAAGCCGAAAATAAATTTAATAAATAAGAGAATTATTTTTCGTTTATTAAATTACTTACTCTTTTGTATGTCCTCCCTTTATTCTAAAAGAAGAGAATTTTCTTGATCCTTTTAGTGTTTTCAGTTCAGTGTCTTGTCTATTGGTTTGCCACTGAACAAACTTTGACATTTGAAATGAGTGTTTCCGAACAACACTGAAACAGTGATCATACTGGCATCGAGTCAATATCATAGTCAATATCATATTAGGTTGAATTCCTTATCAATTTTTTTTTAAAATTTATATCTCGACTTGTCATGACTAACATCTGATAAACTCCACAATAAAATATATACATATTTACTAAATTACTAAGAATTACATACAATTTTTTGATAACACTTTTTTACAATGTCTTACAAATGAAAGTATCTACATATATTTTTTTTTATATATTGATGTATAAATATTACAAAATGTATTTTTTTTTCTTTTAGTGATGAAACAATAAAAATGTAGTCATCAACAATTTTTATTTTGTTTATAGAATGGTTTCATTATTATGAAACGTCTTAAAATGATAAGAATTGCTCTTTGTTAAGAATCAATTTGGAAGACGGAAAAAAATTATATTACATATTTGAATTCGAGAAAAAAAAAAAAAACAATAAATTAATCTGTTAAAATTTAAGTCTAATTTGGGGCTTAGGTTCGTAACCTGTACTTTATGAATAAAAATGACTTATGAATTATGATGACACAAAATTTCATTTCAATTTAATAAACAAAAAAAAAAGTTTGTTCTTTTTGGTTATAAAATATGACTTCAATATCAACATCAAATCAATTCTTGAGTTAAGTTAAGCATTTGTACTTGAAAAAATGTATTTTTATAACCTAAAGTCCTTAAAAATTGAACATTTTTGTCAAATCTGAAAATTGTAGCCACCGAAACAATGACCTTTATGAGTTATGATGACATTTTTTTAATTAAAATTTATATAAATTAAATCTGTTTCTAATCAAGCATAATTTTCTTTCTTTCCAGGTAAGTTTCAATTTTGATGAAAAGGACTATATTTTTTTTTATTAATAAATAAAAATAAGGTAAGGTTTTCTAAAAAAAACATAAATTTTTTGAGGGCAATTTTCAGTAGCCCAACAGGAAATATATTCTTTTATTTACGGAAAAAAAAACTATTGAAAAATCTTAAATGCAATATTCTTTATTTTGGCCTAAAAAGTCCAATGTCGATCTGGCTTGCATAAGAAGAGTTTCAAGGTTGCATGTAAAAAAATCAAAACCAAAAAAAGCCCTTGTAATTTGTATGGAAAAAAGTAAAAGCCCGGCACGATTTAAAAAATTAGATAGGGGCATGCAATTTTGCGACGATTTATTTTTATTTAGAGAGGGTGCACTAATTAAAATTTGGAAATCACCAATCTAACGACCACTCTAATGTTCATATTATAGAATATAATATTTTCTACAGAAAATGTTATGAAATTGTTTTCCTTGCGAGCTATCAGTCACAAAATATTGGTCCCATAAAAAGGCTAAGTGTCAAAAACACAGTTTTTTCGCATGCAAATCTTAAACCGTAAATTATATTTATTTTTATGTTAATAAATGTGTGGACTATGTTACCCTCTACATAATTTTCCTTATAACGATAATTTGGAAAAATATCATTGTGTATTAAAAAAAATTGGTCAAAAGTCAAAAATACTGTTTTTTCCTTTTAGCTTTCAAAGGCAATGTTTTTGAATAATTCTTTATGTAAACTTTATAGATTATTAATTTTTAATTATTAATTTTTTTTTGACATTTTATTCCATACGAGCAAGATATTATTGCTTGCATTTCCTTAACTTAGAATTATTTTCTCAAAATCGAAACTCCAAACATTTTAAGGGTTTTCATGATTTGGGTTTAAAGATTTTGAGTTTTCGCGATTCTGAGTTTTTGTGATTTTTTTTTCGGGATTGTGAGTTTTCGGGATTTTAAGTTTTCGAGATTTTGAGTTTTCAGGATTTTGAGTTTTCTCGATTTTGAGTTTTCTCGATTTTTAATTTTCGGGATTTTGGGTTTTCGGGATTTTGAGTATTCGGGATTTCGAGTTCTCGGGATTTCGAGTTTTCGGGATTGTTTTGAGTGCCATCAGTTTTCAGGCAGGAAGCCATGCCTACAAGCGAATATTGTGGTCGAGTATCTTGTTAAGTTTGTTGCTATAAAAAAAGAAAAGTTTTATTTTTATTTTACATGGGGATGGTAAACCAACGATTTTTTTCTTCCGTGTAAAAATGATCGCGTAGCCTCATATGTAATAAAAAAAAATGTCACACGGTCATCGAATTTAAATTGCATGATCTCGACAGCCAATTGACATTACGAAGTTTCGAGATAACGTGGCCTGGGAACTTTTTACGCAATAAAGTCAAAAATTAATTCTTTTTGCTAAAATAAAAATCGGTGATTTTTCATAGTGCTGAGAATTGACGAAACTAACATAACTCAGTCTTCTAAAGAACAATGACCCCTCGAGACCACAACGCACATCAAAAACATTCACTTTTTGCGGATGCAATGGCTTCTTAAATCACTTTTGGGTTTCGCATGCCTACAGATAAGGCAAGTTTGCTTGTCCACGTATCCACTTAGTGAGAAAAAAAACCTGGGAAAGATTTTATTTGAACAATCAAACTGATTTTGTGAACAATACCCAATCCACGCCGACCCGAGTCGGCGGGCTTTATTTCATTTGTGTGCGAGTTAAAATTTATTAGCGATAAAGCTGCAAATTCTAAGTGTAAAATACAGCATCATAAGTCAAGTTTAAGATTTCAAGTCGAGGAAAAAGAGTCATCAGCCAAACTTGCAACTACAGCAGTGATATTATTTTTTACCAAGCGACCGCTTCGTTGATACACATGCCTTGCCACATCCGTTTATAGATACAGTTTATTTGAATTTCTTGACAGTATTGGGAATTATTTTTTCCCAGAAATATGAAAATGTCAAACATTATATGCGAAACAAAATTTCGTTGACTAAATAAATGTCAACTTCTAAAAACCTCTACGTACAAATCACAAGATGGATGATATTCTAGTTTGACAGCTGTCATACATGGTCTGTTCGCTTACTTCCCAAAACTACCAGTTTTATTTTTTTTAATTATATGAGATTTGACAGAAGTTTGGACTAAAACTGGTAGAAATTAGCAGTTTTGGGAAGTAAACGAGCAGATGATTAATTTCCAAACAACGAAGCAATGATTTTTTATTCTAAATAAGGTGTCGGGAAAATTTCATACAAGTGAAATACATTTCACATTTGTAAGTGAATGTAAAATTCACTTTAGAGGTGGTAAAAATTATAACCACGCATTACGCATTTTATTTTTTGTGTGTGGTGAAATTCACTGGTTTCGTAATAATTACCGCAAGACATAAATTTACGACATAAATTTCACAAAAATGTGTGCTAATAATAGAGGCCAATAATAATAGGTATGCACTGATGCAGTACAGTAGCTACAATTGTAATAACTAACAAAAGAATGTCTGCAATAACAAAATTACCTGCATAACGGTAAACTTATTTGTAACAAATTCTACGGCAAAACGTTGTAAATTTTCCTACACTCATCAAGGAACATTTGACTGCATGTGTTCCTTGGAAGGAACACTGGATTTCACGAGGTTCTGTATAGAATGTAGATGATATAGTAATTACATATCTATTTGTCTCAGGTTTTAATATCCAACGCCCAAGCGTAAGACGCATAATCTTATCAAATCGACACAAGTCTAACAAGACCACAACATAATAAAACTAAATTTGCATACCTAGGTACCAACCTACCTAACTCGTCGCAAATAACATTAATTACGTGTTGGCATGTAAGTCAGTCAAAAGGTCAGAAACACTTTAGAACTGGAGAACAAGAACAAAAAAAAAAAAGATTAAAATTTTTAAAATAAATAATAATAAAAAAAGCCGATAAGAGAAACAAGCTAAAAAAAGAGGTGAGATATCTTTTAAATTTATTTTATTTTCTGTGCTCGTTTTTGAACTGACACGTAAAAAAAAAAAAAAAAAAAAAACAGAAAAAAGTCATAAACCAACCAAAGACTACAATAATAAAAAAAATATACACGATCGTAAAACGACAGAAAAAAAAAACATTCCTAATGCGATAAAAAATCAAATAATACAAAAAAAAAAAAAACATGAATATAAAACGTAAAAGGGAACTCAAACCATTCAAAGAAGGGGAAAACAAACGGTAGTGGTTTTTTAATTGGTTTGACAAGGTGTTACAACTTGTCCCTGGTTCGCTGTCGCGACTTTTCCGCTCCACATGCAGCACACGGCCACCAGTCTACGTCAACATATAGGTATACAATATACATATCTATACAAATAAACCTATATAGACGTGGCAGTGAGTTTTGTGTGAGTCAGGTCTTGTACCAAAGTCTTCGCATACCACACAAAATGACTATACAAACGCTGCAGGCAACACGTTTAGTGCGACAGAACAAGCGCAACACAGCGACCCATTGCTAAGCTGTGCAAGAGCGGCATCAGGCAGCAGCAGTGTTGCCCCCCTAACAGGTTGAGAATGTAGTGTGGCAAATTTTAAATGTAGTTAAATTTAAAACGCGCAAAAACAGAACATACTAAATTGTAATTTTTTTCGGAACGACAATATTATTTGGATAAATAATAAAAGGTCTAAATTTGGATTTTATTTCATGCATATTTACATAGCAAAAATATCTGGCTTGCAAAAACATTTTTGCAAATTTCCTACTAAAATTTCAAAATCAAGGTGGATACACAACATTATTAGAGCATTATAATTTTTTTTATGTCAATTACATTGGTTAATTTATATTTTATTTTTAAAATTGATTTTTTGGTGGCGAATATGATTTCATTGAATGATTTTTTTGTGATTATAATATTTTCCGAGTGATTACTTAAAAAAAAAGTGAATCACATTATCCACTTTCAGAAACGAAAAATTGATGACTTCTAAAAAAATTGGTCGAAAAAAAACGGCATCGGGGATTACCGGCGCCCGCCATCACAGAAAAACATGAAATTTCCATACACACTATCCAAAACGTGTATGTATGTAAATATTGCCGGTAAAACAGTTTTTCGACGTGCTTAAATTAAGAACCGAGAATTCTCCCTACTGTGCCTAGCTAAACCCGAAGCGAGTTAGTTGTTGTTGGATTTAACACGTAAGCTGTTTAGTCCGAACATCATTTTCTTCATCCAATTCCTTTCGTGATTGCAAAAAAAAATTCAGCTATTGATAAATAAAAAAAAATATTTCGCCAAATGGAAAGTAAGATCAAAATTGTCCTTCGAAATTAGAATTTTATGTTTTGAAATTGTAGTGTTTTTGGAATATTTTACGATTGTACGGAGTGAATTTTTCTTGGAAAAAAATGTAGCAAAAACGCTACATTTGTAGTAGGGGGGCAACGCTGGGCAGCAGTCGAACACTGAGTAGGTACACCATCACCACAAGACGGCAATTAACAACATCTCACAGAGGAGGCCCATAACCGGGACGACAAGACACAAGATACTCTTACTTACTTCTAGATGCACCGCGCACGGCACTTGAGTCTACTGATATCTTAAACTCAATCCTCGTCTTTGCCTTCGTTGCTGTTGCACATGAATCTCCCCTCAACCGTGATTATGGGCGCCGCGCCACTGTCACTAAATTGCAAACTGCGATCCCCTCAACAAAAAAAAAAAAACAACAACAACGACGATTCGACTTGAATGTGGTTTACAGCTGCCGCACAGCGAATATGCCGACAACGTTCGGCCAAAATTGTGGTTTTTAATCTCATGAATCGCGATCGTAAACCGAAGCTTCAGTCGTTGAAGTCATCGTTTTTACCAGGGCTGGATTTATTTTGTTTACCAATTTGTTGCTTTTTTTAATAGGAAAAACTTTGTACAGCCGATCAAAAAAAAAAAGTATTGTAAAAAAGATTTACCTAGACAACACTCCAGATTTTTATCAATTTCGACAACTGGGCGTGGCAGTGGGCGGACATTTTTTCTCTGATCCTATTCATTACCAAGCATGAAAATTTTATGAAAATCGGTTAAGGCATTCAGTTTTTATGGAATGTTTTCGCCCGCACAGTGGTCGGTTTGTCAAATTTTTGACAACAAAAATCATTTCTATTGCCATTTCTTGTCGAAAAAAAATGAGATTTGATAAAAACTTGAAGTTTTGGGGATGCTAAATTCGCGTGATACTGCCTATTTTTTTTTTTAATTTCAAAATTCGAGTTTCACAATTTAGATCAGAATAAAGTACGAAAATTCCAAATTCATCAAGCATTTCTAAAGCCAGAAAATAACTAATAACTTAAAATATGTACCTAAATATGTAGTTTAATATGTACTTATACATATAAGTCATTGAATATATAGCAAATTAGAAAAGTTCAGTCTAAAAAGTTTAAATTTTATGTATTGAAAATTATTATTTCTTAAATCAAATTTGACAGTTGTACAAATTAAAAGTTTGTCAATTTTGACGGTTAAAAAGTTGCTTAAAGATTTTGTGTACCATGAGCCGTTGTCAAGATATCGGTTACGACGCGTTTTTCAAAATAGCGGGTGACGCACATTTTTATACTCAAAAATAAAACACACCTACTAATTCCAATCGTAAAATTTGATCAGTATACTTTTGCAAAAAAAAAAATGTCTGCCGAACGGCCTACATACTTAACGACATACAGCGACAGCTAGTTTAACAAAAATAAGCTATGCTGTTTATCAAATCAAATTTGATCAAAAAATATTTGTTTTTTTGGGTATATGTTGGTTTTTAAATTTTGTCTTTTTAGTTGGTAATTTTAAAAAACTTCAAAATCACATAATTTATAGACATAAATAATTTTTATATTTGGTACAAAATTCGAGAAATTTGGTCGGTGATGTCAAATTCACATTTGTGGGTAAAAAAAAACTTGATCTCTATTGCTCTATAGGTCTAAATTATTCAAGAGAGTCCTTCATGTGAAAAAACTGACTAAAAAAAATAATACAAAATATTAATACAAAATAATAATATAAAACAATACGTAATAGAAATATAATTAAAAAAAATAATAATACAAAATAATAATACAAAAAAAATAATACTATTTGTAAAAATAAAAAATTAATAATACAAAATAATAATAAGTTAATAATAATAAAAAATAAGAATACAAACTAAGAATAAAAAATTGTTAATAAAAAAAAATAATACAGTGGAACTTCCATACGTACGCCGAACTCTCAAAATGAAAGGAAAAAAAAAATTCGAGTTATAGAAGCTTCTATTCTATTATTAGAAATAACAACAAAACTTTGAAATTTATTGTTTCAATTAATTATAAGGATATTGAAAGAGAGACAACAAATTTTAATCAACACAAGCTTAAAAAAAGTCAATAATTTCTCGTTAACATTTTTTTATTATATTTTGATTTATAAAATGTTTCAATTTCATAAATTGCATTGAACAAACTATTTCAAAGGCTTCATATAAGCTTGCCTCGGCTGCCTGATGAGTTAGCCTTTATCTGGATCTGCATCAGCATCATCTTCAGCGTCACTTATGGTTTGCACTTCAGAAGCTACCGAAAGCAAAATCTCTTCATCAGACTTGATATTAGAGCTCTCGATTTTAAGCGTGTATTTACACGTGTACACGTGTATTCATGTCACTTGTACACGTGTATTCGTGTCACGTGTACAAGTGTAGGCGTGTATGTTATAAATAATAATACACGTGTAATTAAAATTCTTATTATAAAACTAATCGGGGTCTCCTGTATTTCATCAAAAAAGTATTTGCGCAAAAAATATAAGCGACGGACTTATAAATGCAAGTTAATTTAGCATTAGACGATTTTTTGATTTACTTAAACTAAAGCCATGCGAGAATTGGATTAAAATGTCGATTAAATTCTATCCGAGATCAAATTTTTACGTTTTCACCAAAAAAATCATCTTTGGATAAAAAAAACCATAACAGCGATTTTCAATTAATTACACGTGTATTTTTAAATACACGTGTAACAATAAATACACGTGTAAATATAAATACACGTGTTCATACACGGATAATTTAATTACATGTGTAACACGGGTACACGTGTACACGTGCAATAGGGGGCTCTACTTGATATGACAAAGAATAATTTCACTGTCCTAGTTAATGTTTTCTTGAAGGATTCACCTCATGTCTTGTGTGTATATTGTGTATTAGTAGAAAATTCTTGCATTTTGCTAAAACTCAGGTATGGGCACGAAAAAGTCTGCGTGAATTTGATCACTCTCAAATTCACTTTTAAGCTTGAGTTTTTGAACAAAATATACTTTAATTTTCTTCCTGACATTTTTTGTTTCAATAAGAAATTTTAAACACAACATCTACGCATAAAAACTTAATCCGTAAAAACCGATGTTTGACATAAAAATCATACATACATTTTCTCAAACACCTATCAAAATAGTAACAAACATTTTTTATTTCTTTCTTTATTTTAGATAAAATTTTAAAAGTATTTATTTCTGCGTTGAGTGGGCATATTATTTCATAAAATTTAATTTGAAAGTTGGTCGCTAGAGTGCAAATACTAGATTATTCGCGCTAATACTACACGTATGTACATACGTCGCGTTTCGAGCTCACCTTTACTAGAATAGCGAAAATATCATCAAGTTTTTAGAAAATGGCTGCATATCATGAAACTTCAAAATGTATGTCCACATTTATTTCCTCTACGAAGACAAGATATAAATGAAAAAATGTATGTCTAAAATAAAAATTTTCTAGACATAACTGTCCTCCACAAGAAATTTTAACTACATGATACATATCTTGCAACGGTTTATTTCTAGTGGAGCCTCAAGGAAGAAAAATTAAAAAAAAAAACTTGAAACAAAAAGGGGTTCCCGAGTCAGAGAAAACTTCGAGTTAATTTAAGAATGTATTTACTAAACAAACTTCCAAAATAATAACAGTAGACTATACTGTAAATTTGAAAAAAAAAAAAAAATTTAATAAGAAGGGTTTTTCCCAAAAGTTAGAGAGACTTTTTGCCACAAAATGCAGTCTAAAATCTTCAAAACAGAGAGAAATTTGACTTAGGCCCTATTCACACAGAAGTGGCTCATGGTTCTGGTGTGTCATTGGCATTTTCGGGAGTGGAGTGGGTGTGATGTACTCAATTTACACAGAAATGACAATGAACCGACATTTGTCAGAGTGAATTGAAAACGCAGAGTGAATCAATGAGAATTGATGCAAAGGAATGCTTTTTTTAGTATTTGGAAAATTTTCCTAATCGTTGTGATTTTTTTTAGATTTGTTTAACACATTTAAAGTGATAAAAATACTTAAAAATAAATAAAGTAGTGGTCTCAATCTTCAAGTGATTTCAATATGGCGTGCCGGTTCACGTAGACCACTGGAGTTTTCAATATGGCGATGACATGTTGCACCATACCCATACCCTCGCCTCGTCATATGTGTGTGTATTGTCCCATAAGAGAACATGCTAATTCCACAACGTGGCATATGTATGCACCACGCCAGAACCATACCAAAACCATAAGCCAGTTCTATGTGAATTGGGCCTTACAGATGTTCAAATTATGGAGGGCAAAATTCATGAATATAAAGTTGAAAATGCAAAGTTCACTTTAAAACTTTGAGTTATAGAGGAATTTGACTTACGGAAGTTCAACTGTAATACACAAATAATAATACAAAACAAACAATAGCAATAACAAAAAAAAAAAAAAAAAAAAAACAATAATAATATCTAATATGAAGAAAATATAATAAAAACTAAAACTAAAAAATAATAAAAAAAATTATACTAAAAAATAATAAAAACAAATAATAAAAGAATACAAAACAAAACTTAACGTTCACGAATTTTTTGAGGAAGTGGCCCTGTATTTTGATAAATCTACTATTATCAAGTAGTTAGTTATTTATACTTAAAAAAAAGAATTCTCTAAAAATAATTGTAAATTTTAAGCTTGCGCCTGATTTGATTCATGGATAAGTGCGACCCTGTTTCTAAGGCATTCATATTCCAACATAAAAATGTTGTTGTACTAATCATGGTGGAACCTACACGCTTCGCGAATTTTTGTTTTGTTGTTTCTTAAGAGAAGTTGATATTCCTGCTTCCCCGCATCTTCCTCTGTATTTTTTTATTATAGTCTTACCTACCCCTTGTCACTTTGTCGTTCTGTTCATGAGCATTAATCTAGCAAAGTAATCATTATTGCTCTGCGCCCCTATATCATCATTATTGGGTCTTGGGTAAGTTTGAGTTTTTTTTTTCTTTAATTTTATTTGGGTAAAGCGAGGGCGGTGTGGTGGTGGTAGTGGCATCGGCATCGCACTGGCCGTCGTAGTAAATGGTGTGCCGGCAGCGGTCGTACCATTGTCGATCCAATTTCCCTGAAACGGGCACTGGGGCGTGGTAAAGTGGAACACTCATCAAGTGTGTAGAACTAAAGGGGGTTATCGTTTATTAAATTACGCTAACTCCCTTCACCTTCCTTATCATCATGTTTATGTTGTTCAGGGCTCTTAAGCAACAAATTGAGGACTCGTGTAGTGCGGAGAAGGGGGAGGGTATAATACATTTTTAGATTCTTTTTGTATAAACAATATTATGTAGGTATATTGTTGCTCCTTCTTGGGTTAGAGAGTGCGGTATAGAGGGCGGACTCATATGCCGTCTCCGACGGATGTTGTTTTCAATTTTTTTCTGCTCACTCCTGTGGGATTATAAGATTGAAAGGAGATCCAGAAAAAAAAGATAATAATACATGAAAGTTCTGAGAATTTATTTGTGTAACGTGCAGATGAAGGCGCTCGATGCAATGTTGATTTGTTGGATTCCGATGCGATATACATACCAAGAAGATTGGCCTCATGTGTCTATGAATCTTATTATTTAAACCGAGACGACCGTTTGGGAAATTAATTCGTCATTGATTACTCAACTACTTATCATCATGGAGTATAAGCGACTGTATTTTGTTGACCTATGCGAACAAATTTAAATTAGAAAACCAAACCTTCAAGTTAGAATTTATAGAGATAGTTGAGTCTCGACAAGTCATGACCCAGATTAAAATTTAACACGCTGTATCAATATTTCGAGTGCTTTAGAAGTTCTATACTTTTGAAGATTTTTGATTCAAATTTAAGTAGGTACATTGTCGTTGGAAGAAGGCAAGGATTTTGTCTACCTTGTATCCCTTATTACCGACCTTGGAAAATGAAGAAAGCTGGGAATTACTGATATTCAACACCAACCGACTACTGCACTCCTACCCTGGACCTCAGTGGGGATTTTACAGTTTTTTTTTTTTTTTTTTTTTTTTTTTTTCTCTCACCGAAGGAGGATTGGAAGGATGACGTCGTGACGAGGGACTTGGGCACAACTATTTTCACTGACGGTTAAAAGATAGAATGCGTGAGTCGGTTCAGGAAACTTTTCTGAATCTCTATCTGTCAAATGTCAAAATGGCGTTTCCGCTTGTCATTGTGAATGCCAAAATGGCATCCACCCTTTGTCATTTTGGCTAATTTCTGGAAATTGAATGTGCTTTCCTTTTTTTTAATAAATAATATAATATTTTATGTAGTAGCCCGTGGCTATGTTTAGTGCGTTGGACTGTCATGCCAGAGGTCTGGAGTTCAATATCAGCCGCTTCCACCTTAAGTTTTTTTCGGAGCTACTACCTCTTGCGAGGAAGTGACGAATCCTCCAAGAGTATCTCTTATCATAGAAAAGTGCCGCTCACCTTAGCCGTTCGGATTCGGCAATAAACTGGAGGTCCCCTCCATTCCTGCAGACACGCACACAGGAATAGTTGAGAGTTGTAAGTCGCTAGGCCCTGGTTCTTCATGAGCCTTTTGTGCCACCAAATTTATCTTTTATTTTCTGATATTTTATAATTATAAATATTGATTTGTTATGCATTGCCAGCTTACGACTATACATAGCCAGACAACCATCACAAAAAAAAAAAAAAAAATATGCCGACAAAAGTCAAAGTATCTAGTCCAACAAACTTGCTCGGAAATTGCTTAGTGGGTGATGGCAAGCAACTGGCCGGCAACTCCGAGCAACAAGAAGTTGCGCAACTAAAAGTTGCCTAGTGGGCGATGGGCCTAATACTGCCATCTTGACAGACAGTCAGGCAGCCGTTAAAGAAATTGTATCACCCTTATCATCTTCTAAATTGGTCCGACAATACTTAACCTCAAGATCACTCTGATTTGGGTTCCAGGTCACTGGCATTGATGGAAATGAGCGGCAGAGGAAGTGGCCAGGCAAGGATCAGCCATTCATAGCTCAATTTCCGAAGAGTCAACATTCCTTTTAGGAGTTATGAAGGGTATTATTTTTTCAATTTTCCTCATTTAATGAAATCGTAGGTGGCACAGTCTAAAAAACTGCTTGATATCTAAAAGGATTTGGCCCACCTAAGTATAATAAAACTCGAACAATCAACTTGATAGGCAGACCCAGATGAGACATATCCAGACTCGTAGCAACTTTTTCCAAACTCTGGCCAATCGGAGAACATGCGGCAGACTGGGCATTCCTCACAGTACTCACTGTCATAGCTGTGGAGGTCAGCAGGAAAAGGAAATAGTCATTCATTTCCTCTGCAGATGTCCCGCTTTGTCCAAAAGGAGATCATAATCATTTGGAAAAGCATTTTTCAATGACCTCAACGAACTTTCCGAACTGAAGAGGAGAGACCTGATCTACTTTATCAACAAAACGAAGTGGCTTTAAGACAATCGTGGTCGCGTCTGGACCGTTTTTTTTTTTTTGAGTTTTCTTAGTCAGACTCTTGAGACGACGAGCAAGTGGAAATGATTGGTTTACCGGATGTCATTCATAGAGTAAATGCATCCTCCCGGTTGGATGAAGTCCCTAACTATGTACATCGAAATTACTGCTATCAATAGTGACGGTTCGTCCTACGCGCTGAACAGATAAACACCATTTAATTGGTCTTTGTCTTCATTTACTATAAGACCAACAAGTTTTGACTGTGCTGAGAGCGACCACTGATGTCAATATCATCCGCATACCGTAGTTGTTAGGCAGATAGTTGAAGATAATTTAATAATAACGATTGCCTTAAGCACTATCTGCTTCAGAACAGGATTGGAAAAATCACACGATGGCGCATCTTCTGGGGCGTGTTGGAAATAGTAGTTCAGAAGAGTTTTTTTTTAAGGTGCACATTGCTCTACTGGTTTTCCAGAACAGCTTTCCCCAGGATCAGGAGTACTGCCGGCCTTTTCTATTTCGAGCTCCTGACGATTAATACTTTTACATATATTCTGAAACATGGTTAGTCTTGATTGTTCCAGGTTTTCTTTCAGTGTGAACATTTGGTCTATGGGCTATTTGAATAGCTGTAAGCTACAGTGCTTATTGCGATCAAAGTATTGTAAAATGGCTTAAGATGCTCAAAGTACGTTAGAGGTCTTATATGCATAGTTTATCAGGGATAAACCTCGATAGTCAATAGCTCTTGCAAGGCATAGCGCATATAAAACTGATAGTCCAGTCTCGTCTAGCTATTCTTCTTTCCATTCATACTTGATTGATAAGTTTAATGCATGCACCCTTATTGTAACACATACTATCCACCTTCGCAAACTGGCGAAGTCTTCCCCTTTTATATCTACTTGCCATCCGAATATCCTAAGAGCCTTAAAGTTCTTCTTGCAGTTTTTTTTTTTTTTGTCCACCCTAAATAGTTCCTAGCTCCAAATGAATTTATTTATCTAAAGAAGTTCAAAACATTTCAAACAATCAAACATATAAAAAAGTCATTCATGTTTTTTTTTAAGTTTGTGTGTCGGTTGCATTGATTTAACGACCACAAAAAAAAAAAAAAAAAAAAAAAACATGAAAAGAAAAAACAAATAAACGTTCCCACTGTGTTGTATGTTAAATGCGCCATCAGCATTCAACGAAAAATTCACGTCCGTCAAGTTAGCATTACCACTTCAAAATTTAGAAAAACTAATAATGGGATTAATTGTCGTGAATTTGTCGTAAATTTGTCGTGAAAGAAAAAAATTTGTCGCGTCTGTTTTTTTAAAATTAACCCCTGGTAATGCTAACTTGACAGTCAAGTTAGCATTACCACCCCCCAAAATTAATTTAAAAAAAAAATTGAGTACGTCATTATATGTCGTGAATTTGTCGTAAATTTGTCGTGAAAGAAAAAAAAAATATCGGACTTGTTTTTTAAAAATTACCATCTGGTAATGCTAACTTGACAGTCAACTTAGCATTACCACCCCTCAAAATTAATTTCAAAAAAAATTTTGAGTATGTCATTAAATGTCGTGAATTTGTCGTAAATTTGTCGTGAAAGAAAAAAAAATGTCGCACCTGTTTTTTTAAAATTAACCCCTGGTAATGCTAACTTGACAGTCAAGTTAGCATTACCACCCCCCAAAATTAATTTCAAAAAAAAATTTGAGTACGTCATTATATGTCGCGAATTTGTCGTAAATTTGTCGTGAAACAAAAAAAAATATCGGACTTGTTTTTTAAAAATTACCATCTGGTAATGCTAACTTGACAGTCAAGTTAGCATTACCACCCCCAAAAATTAATTTCAAAAAAAAATTTGAGTACGTCATTATATGTCGTGAATTTGTCGTAAATTTGTCGTGAAAGAAAAAAAAAATTAGAAATTTTTTTTGAAAAAAAAAATTTGAAAAAACGTGAAAATGGGATTTTTCCACCAAGTTAACATTACCACAACTTTGAATGACTATAACTTTTTTCCTAGAAGCTTTTTTGACAGGGAGTTTGTTTAAACAATTGTCGCTCGATGTCCTTAAATAAGATGTGCCATCAAAAAAATTGTCGCGCCTTGTTTTCTAAAAAAAATCTATCAAATATGAAAAAATACCCCAAAAATGGGATTTTTCCATCAAGTTAGCATTACCACAACTTTAAATGCCTATAACTTTTTTCCTAGAAGCTTTTTTGACAAGAAGTTTGATTAAACAATTGTCGCTCGATGTCCTTAAATAAGTTGTGCCATCAAAAAATTTGTCGCGCCCTGTTTTCTAAAAAAAATCAATCAAATATGAAAAAATACCCCAAAAATGGCATTTTTCCATCAAGTTAGCATTACCACAACTTTAAATGCCAATAACTTTTTTCCTAGAAGCTTTTTTGACAGGGAGTTTGTTTAAACAATTGTCGCTCGATGTCCTTAAATAAGTTGTGCCATCAAAAAATTTGTCGCGCCATGTTTTCTAAAAAAAATCTATCAAATATGAAAAAATACCCCAAAAATGGCATTTTTCCATCAAGTTAGCATTACCACAACTTTAAATGCCTATAACTTTTTTCCTAGAAGCTTTTTTGACAAGAAGTTTGTTTAAACAATTGTCGCTCGATGTCCTTAAATAAGTTGTGCCATCAAAAAATTTGTCGCGCCCTGTTTTCTAAAAAAAATCTATCAAATATGAAAAAATACCCCAAAACTGGCATTTTTCCATCAAGTTAGCATTACCACAACTTTAAATGCCTATAACTTTTTTCCTAGAAGCTTTTTTGACAAGAAGTTTGTTTAAACAATTGTCGCTCGATGTCCTTAAATAAGTTGTGCCATCAGAAAATTTGTCGCGCCTTTTTTTCTAAAAAAAATCTATCAAATATGAAAAAATACCCAAAAATGGCATTTTTCCATCAAGTTAGCATTACCACAACTTTAAATGACTATAACTTTTTTCCTAGAAGCTTTTTTGACAAGAAGTTTGTTTAAACAATTGTCGCTCGATGTCCTTAAATAAGTTGTGCCATCAAAAAATTTGTCGCGCCATGTTTTCTAAAAAAAATCTATCAAATATGAAAAAATACCCCAAAAATGGCATTTTTCCATCAAGTTAGCATTACCACAACTTTAAATGCCTATAACTTTTTTCCTAGAAGCTTTTTTGACAAGAAGTTTGTTTAAACAATTGTCGCTCGATGTCCTTAAATAAGATGTGCCATCAAAAAATTTGTCGCGCCCTATTTTCTATATTATTATTTATCAAAAAATAGTGGACCCATATTTTTTTTTTTAAACAATTCTGTACATGGGGAAAAAACCCAAATAAAAAACAATGGACATTTATTTTGCAATTCAAAACTCCTAACTAATTATAGAAATATCAATTACAGTATTGTCTCGCTAATCCGAACCACCTTTAATCCGAATATTGCGCTAATCCGTACATTTATTTTGTTCATTATTTTCTTTATAATCCGAACTACCCCGATTTCTGTACGCTGTAATCCGAAATCCAACTTAAAGAAACACTGGTTTTCATAGTTTGGGTTTTACAGTCATTTTGTTTATATTGCTGCTTTATGTTACAAACTTCCAAAACTGATTTCGCTATCAAAAAAGTACATACAGACATTGAAATATAAGAAAACATAAATGAATTCATTTTAAGTTTTTTAGTTTTTTTAAAAGTAAATAGTTATAAACCTATTTATAATGCAATTTTTCAATTTTTGGTTTTTTAAAAGCAGTAAATACGGCCTTTTGTTAAATAACTAACGCTTTTCCTCTCCCATCTCGTACTCGTTAATCCGAATAATTTGATAATCCGAATACCCCCTTGCAATAATTAATTCGGATTAGCGAGACAATACTGTATTATATATTTTTGTGCACTAGCAAAAATATTATTCATTAAAGTTAAGTATTTAGCATATAGGTTATCGAACTTTTCTTTCAGTTTTCAAAGTTAGTTAAGTAATTAACTTGAAGGGAAATTAAACGAAGACTCGAGCCACTTGTTTCCTCGTGTGGAAGGGGCCTTATATGTGCTGAAATCACACACCTTTATTGCAATGTCAAATTTGAAGTTCTAAACGTCAAACATAACGTAAAGAAAACGTAATAAATAATGAAGGCTGTTTCACAATGCGACGAGAAAACGAGACGTCAGCGTGAGGAGATCTCTTCGTAGTTTCTCTCTCTTAAAAAAGAATTTTAAACAGTGAAATAATATGCCAGTCCCACGAAGAAAAAAAAAAGATTTTTTTAAGTGGGACAAAAAATCTCACTGAGCGCTGAGATATTTTGCGGAAATAAGTGAGACGAAAATTTTTTGGATTCATTTCTCAGTTTTCATTCTCAGCCAAAACAGCTGTTCTTTTGACAATCAAATTTTAAATTTTTTGTTGTGCACAAATGCAAAAGTGGTAAATAAATACAAAATAAAGACGGAATGTTAATTAAAACTAAAATAAAGTAAACTTTTTATTAATTCTCATTCATTTCAATAAGTTTTCTGCTTCAAAAATTAAATATTTTAAGCAAAAGTTTTTCAGAATTTCAGTACGAGAATTATAACACCTGAGTTTTTTACAATTGAGCGGGGAATGTTGTCCCACGAAATGATTTCGCCTCTGTCAAATTGACATTGAGCGCTAAGTGAGATTTTATTTGGTAGGACACGCCTAATACATAATCAAGCATTTCTCGTCGCCTCGTCACGTCGTAAAGTTCGAAAAATTGAAAAAAAGACGCAACGTGACGACTAGAAATACTTTATTTTGTATTATTTCACTGTTTAAAATTCTTTTTTTAAGAGAGAGAAACTACGAAGAGATCTCCTCACGCTGACGTCTCGTTTTCTCGTCGCATTGTGAAACAACCCTCATTATTTATTACGTTTTCTTTACGTTATGTTTGACGTTTAGAACTTCAAATTTGACATTGCAATAAAGGTGTGTGATTTCAGCACATATAAGGCCCCTTCCACACGAGGAAACAAGTGGCTCGAGTCTTCGTTTAATTTCCCTTCAAGTTAATTACTTAACTAACTTTGAAAACTGAAAGAAAAGTTCGATAACCTATATGCTAAATACTTAACTTTAATGAATAATATTTTTGCTAGTGCACAAAAATATATAATACAGTATTGTCTCGCTAATCCGAATTAATTATTGCAAGGGGGTATTCGGATTATCAAATTATTCGGATTAACGAGTACGAGATGGGAGAGGAAAAGCGTTAGTTATTTAACAAAAGGCCGTATTTACTGCTTTTAAAAAACCAAAAATTGAAAAATTGCATTATAAATAGGTTTATAACTATTTACTTTTAAAAAAACTAAAAAACTTAAAATGAATTCATTTATGTTTTCTTATATTTCAATGTCTGTATGTACTTTTTTGATAGCGAAATCAGTTTTGGAAGTTTGTAACATAAAGCAGCAATATAAACAAAATGACTGTAAAACCCAAACTATGAAAACCAGTGTTTCTTTAAGTTGGATTTCGGATTACAGCGTACAGAAATCGGGGTAGTTCGGATTATAAAGAAAATAATGAACAAAATAAATGTACGGATTAGCGCAATATTCGGATTAAAGGTGGTTCGGATTAGCGAGACAATACTGTAATTGATATTTCTATAATTAGTTAGGAGTTTTGAATTGCAAAATAAATGTCCATTGTTTTTTATTTGGGTTTTTTCCCCATGTACAGAATTGTTTAAAAAAAAAATATGGGTCCACTATTTTTTGATAAATAATAATATAGAAAATAGGGCGCGACAAATTTTTTGATGGCACATCTTATTTAAGGACATCGAGAGACAATTGTTTAAACAAACTCCCTGTCAAAAAAGCTTCTAGGAAAAAAGTTATAGTCATTCAAAGTTGTGGTAATGTTAACTTGGTGGAAAAATCCCATTTTCACGTTTTTTCAAATTTTTTTTTTCAAAAAAAATTTCTAATTTTTTTTTTCTTTCACGACAAATTTACGACAAATTCACGACATATAATGACGTACTCAAATTTTTTTTTGAAATTAATTTTTGGGGGTGGTAATGCTAACTTGACTGTCAAGTTAGCATTACCAGATGGTAATTTTTAAAAAACAAGTCCGATATTTTTTTTTGTTTCACGACAAATTTACGACAAATTCGCGACATATAATGACGTACTCAAATTTTTTTTTGAAATTAATTTTGGGGGGTGGTAATGCTAACTTGACTGTCAAGTTAGCATTACCAGGGGTTAATTTTAAAAAAACAGGTGCGACATTTTTTTTTCTTTCACGACAAATTTACGACAAATTCACGACATTTAATGACATACTCAAAATTTTTTTTGAAATTAATTTTGAGGGGTGGTAATGCTAAGTTGACTGTCAAGTTAGCATTACCAGATGGTAATTTTTAAAAAACAAGTCCGATATTTTTTTTTCTTTCACGACAAATTTACGACAAATTCACGACATATAATGACGTACTCAATTTTTTTTTTTAAATTAATTTTGGGGGGTGGTAATGCTAACTTGACTGTCAAGTTAGCATTACCAGGGGTTAATTTTAAAAAAACAGACGCGACAAATTTTTTTCTTTCACGACAAATTTACGACAAATTCACGACAATTAATCCCATTATTAGTTTTTCTAAATTTTGAAGTGGTAATGCTAACTTGACGGACGTGAAAAATTCACATATTAGCGAGCATTTGACTTGCAAAAATGCTTGCCCCAGGATAAAGGCTATTAATTATTCCAGAGCGCCTTCGCGCATTAAACAACCCCTCCTCCTCCCCTCAACCGATCGCGCTTATACATAAAACATCCATCTCCTAGACATCGACCGTGTGCTTGCTTAGCATGGTTGGTTGCATTAAGTGTTAAACTCAAAGACGAGGTGTATAGCAGCAGCTCGAAGAAAATATACCAATAAAAAAAAAAAAAAAAAACACGAACGAACAAAGAGGGGAGCACAACACGGGGTACATTGGTGCTCGGTCGAAGCTCATTCACTCATTAACTGGCGTAAATTACGCGCCGGCAAAATGTGACGCCGCTGCTGCCACTAGCACCAGCAGCAGCACCATAACAACCACCAGCACCACGACCATCACCAATCCGAAACAGGAGAACGATTCGCAGTTACGAAGAGAATGCGGGTTTTGTTCGTGTGCGGATTTCCTTCTTCTGACAAATGAAATGCGAACGTGGGGGGAATAATAAATGAGTGCTGCCCGAGATGATAATTATCAAAAAAAAAAAGAAAAAAAAAAAAAACAATGTAAAAAAGGTGCATAGTCGACTCGGATTGAACTCTGTGTGTATGATGAGAATGCAGATGTTCCATGTGGAGTTTGAAGCTTTAGCTTGACTCTCTAGAGGCTCATTTTTCATAACTGCGGTTTTTTGTTGCACGATTTTTTTTTTTGCTTTTCGGTGTGTTGTCCCACCTATTTTTCAGTTTTTTGTGAGTAATGCCTTGGATTGGACTTTTTTGTTTAGCCTCTTCGTTCCGTTTTGTGAAATGATTCTCTCGCCAACTTATACTCCCCGCGCCGCCATGTTTTTTTTTTTTTTTTTTTTAATATTTCTTCCAGAAGGTGTGCAATTAATCTTATTCACACACAATTCACACAGAGACGAATACAAAAGGCGGACGTTGAGAAAAATTAAGAAGAATAATAAAACAAAAATAACTATGATGATGGAAAAAAAAATCCTAGTAAATTGCGTGAAAGCAAAACACTCTGATGATGACGGTAACGCAAATTGCAGGTAATCGGAGGTGTAATGGATGAATTTAAAGTTTAACAAAGAAAAACAAAAAAAAAAAAAAAAATATTTGTAAAAAAACAACTTCAAAGTGGAGCAGACGGTAGAAGTGGATTGTTAAAATACGGTCTGTGTCACTTGATTGATGTCGTTTTGTATTTTTAAAATTTTTTTTTATCGCGATGTACCTATAATGTGCAGCATTAACAAAAGCGAGCTATATGTACATATGCATATGGAGTTAGACCGAATTGTTTAAGCCTTTGTGGCAAAGTAGTTACAATTTGAAACCACCTATCTGAACTATATTTTCCCGTGTTCTGCAGTTCCCGCCTGGAAAAAGAATCTAGTTTTCAATAAGGCCCTGGCAAATTTTTCAAAGTTACTAACAAGGGTCTAGCAAGGATTACTATAGGCATTCGCTAGGCTCTCGCCAGTTATGAACCTTTTTGCCTTGTCAGTTGAATTCTGTCTAAGCCCTGACTAGTAAAACAAGATTCGTTCCACATGTTTTGTTTTACGTGGTTTTCCATTCAACCATTTCAGATATGGGGCTATATTATAGCCCAGTGATGTTGTTCGGAACAGTTTAGAACATAAAGAACAAGTTCAATGAGAAATCTTCTGTTATAAACTGTTCTGGCTTGCTGTTCAGTGAGTCTGTTTACATACTTGCTTTTTATGTAGAACAACTGAGAACGGTTTTCTGAGAAATGTCAAAATTAGTTGTGATTTTGTCTTGTTCTGTTTTGATACACCGATTCACAATCATTATTAGAAATTCACAGTTCACACAAAGATTTTTTTACGATATAATAAGATTCTGCTTTTATTAATTTTCGTAAAATGAATTCACTATTCATAGTTAGTTATTATCAAGAGCTTCACTAGTACTTTATTAAATAAATGTTCTCAGCGAGGCACTAATAGGGGTCTGTCAAGTTTTCCTCGTCCAGGCTTTCCTTACCGAAAACTTGCCGGGGCCTTCTTTAAACTTGCCAAAAACTTGGCATTTTTCCAGACGGGTTGTGTCAACGCAAAACAACCTTGTGAAAATGTATTCTTTAAAGCCTAGTATACGCAGATCGAGAAAAGACAAATTATATCTCTACAATTCTAATCTCTACAAAAACGTTGGAAAAGTCGCGCAAAATTAATGTTTTTCTTCTTTTTTTTTTTCTTTTTGTAAAATTATCAACAAACAATAGTTGATCGTGCTTATCGTGCAAAATTATTGTAAACATTTGTGCCGCAAAATAATGCTTCGATCATTATTTTTCCTGGAAAAATTTAGTGGAGACTTCACCCTACAGCGGGTGAAGACAAAAATTGTCCTACTAGGCTTAAATGATTAAAATTAAAAATACATTACGAATTTCTTCTAAGACTTCAGAGCATTCCCCCTGAAGCAGGTGATCCTGGTTGATACTACAAAAAAAAAAAAAAAAAAATACGCACAATTCGCACGAACTTGCTCTTGTAGTTAAAAGTTTTCTGCACTTTTATAATTCACAGTTACTCCTTCCCACGAATCATAAGAAAATTCGTATGCGATTTCGTCTCCTGACTTGAACAGTAGTGTGCAAACTATTCTCGAGTTGAGAATTCAGTTTCCATTGAGGCCTGGGACTCTATCCCATTATAATTATTTATACCTACATTTTCGACTGGGTCCGGGGACCATATATCCCATTCGACTTGTGTGCTTATAGTTTCGACTTGAGCTGGGGACTCTATCCCATTCTAGTTTTGTGCAAAAGATATGCTTGCATAACTAAAAATAGCCGCGTTTTATCTGGATCAGGATCATCTCTTTAAAATAAAACGATGCGGATCATAAATGACAGCAGAGTTATATGAACATCTCTTTTTTACGTACGTTCTGTCAATTTTCAATTATTTCCTGTATTTTTTCTTTGCACTGCGATTAACACTACCTTACCATAAAACCATCTACCCGCCAGAATAGGAATTAATTTATGGATCTTTGAAATAGATCCAGATAGAGAGCGGAATCCTGAATTGTTTTTGTATTATACGTGTTAAAAAATGATCCTGATCCAGATCCGTGATAATAAAACGCGGCTAATATCATCGAAGCTCTATTTCAACAATGCCTGAAACGCAGTTTTCTTAAAATCTCTTTGTTCATTATAGATATAAAGTTTAATCAAAACCGTTTAAGTCGTTTTCGAGAAAATTTGAAAAAAAACCCTAATCCTTGTATGACCTGTTCTAGATGAGCTAGAACAAAAATTCGAATTCCACCTCTGGGGAATCACATAGAAATGCTCTGTACCAAATTTGAAGGAAATCGGTCCACCCGTTGAGGATCTAACTGAAATCACAATGAACGCACGGACGCACAGACGCACAAACGCACAGACGAACAGACGATATGGCGAAAACAACTTTTTAAGACTTCTCAATCATCGTATTGGCAATTTTGATTATATAACCTCAAAATTTTTAGTTAACACGAAACCAATACTTGTCCAATAGTAGAGCAAGTAAAAATGAAAATTATGCAACCATAATCAAGTGATGCGGGGTGTTTATGTAGTTGTACAATAACTGCAATTTGATGGACTTGGAATTACCAACTGGAAATGCTTTGAACTGTGAAGCTGATGATGTGAATGGACCAGCTCCAGCATCAGCGAAGCAGCAGCAGCAGCGGTGCATTGTTTGTGCGTGCTAGAGTGTGTAAATGGACAATGAACAATAAAATAAACACACAAAAATAAATTATTGTTACAAGCAAATTATAATAATATTTTTTTTTGTGTTGTTTTTTTATATTCTTTCGTGAGGTTGAAGTTGGTAAACTGCTGCGGGTAATAATTGATCTTGTGTTGTGAGTCTTTCCTTCTTTTCTTTATATTATTATTTTTTTTTTGAATTATTTCTTGTGCAAGAGCTGGGCATTTAAATGAAGAAGTAGACATTTTGTAATTAAGATGATTGAAGGAAAACAACGACGACGGAGTCTTCATCTTCATATCAAGATATGATTTTTTTTCGGTTTAGCTTAGTTTTTTTTGTCGAATGAAACTCATCATGTGATAAGAAATGGAGTTAAGGTAGAAGCATTTCCGGTATGTGGCTACCGGTGCTACAGAGATCTTCTTAATGCAAATTATAAAGATTGCTTTAGCATACATATAAAAATCGTGATCTGATTAATGGAGAGTCAATTAGGCAGAGATTGCTTTAAAGTGTATAATCGAACCCCCTTAATGTATGTACAGCCGTAATTTGATATATTTTATTTTGTTTTTTATTTGCGATTTGTAAAAAATATCAACCTCGTGATTTTGGTTTAACTTAAGATAAGGATGATAAACAAGACGAAAAAAAATAGATCACGCAATTCTGTATAAGGCGCCAGTTTTAGCTATCATTGAAATTCACATTGAAAACTTTAATAATTTATTTTAAGACGTTTACGGCCAATTTATTGAGTTAGAATTTTAACCCCTAAAACTCGGTTTATCAAAAAATTAGAACTTGATTAAGTTCTAACCAGAGATCAGAAATAAATCTCAACCTTTTGAAAGGTCCCTTAATAACTCTTATTTGTTGCTATTTTCAATAAAAATCACAAAATAACCTTTATTCTAAAAAAAAAAGTTTTTCGGTCAAGGTCTGAGCGAAACCTTTATTTTGTTTTTTTTTATGTTACGGTCAACCAGTGAGAGAAATCGCTGAGAGAAAAAAATAAATCTCATCTGCAATTTTATCAATCAGAATGTCTCTTAGTATGGCCCTTAGTTTTTCGTTAGCACTGCATGCTGAAGTGCAGCTTATTAGGCTTTTTAGTCATCATCATCAAGTTTCCTGACATATTTGCTTGGCGTCCCAGCGACTGAATTCAAAATTGAAAGGGAATTTTCATCTTTAAATTTTATTTTTAGTGACAAAAAAGGACAATCTTGGGTCAAAAAAACTTTGAGAGTTTATCAGTAGCGAAATTTAATACCATAAATTAAAAAAAACATAAAAATCCGTTGCTCCGCTTAGAGGGTTATCAGTCGCCAGGCAGGCGCCAATGTGAACAGTTTTCTTGACCAAAATACTCATTAACCAAAAATTTAATTTCTCTTTACAATATTTTTTATTAAAAGCACCTTGCCCGGCCTTTTTTAAAAGTTTTTGAAAAAAAAACAAACTTTTTTTACCAACTTTTTTACTGATTTTTTAGAACTACTGACGCTACCTAGATCACGAATATGTATTTTTGAAGTCGATAGGTCGCTTTGTTTAGCCGCAAGTCAAGTTTAAAGATGCAAACTTTGATGCCTCTAGCACGTCTAGTTTAGCCGCAAATCGTATTTAAAGATAAAAGTCGATTTTTTATATAATGACATGCATCAATTGAAAAGGTGGCACTTCCTAGATTACGAATATGCATTTTTGAAGTCGCTAGGTCGCTTAGTTATATTATTAAAATTTTTTGTTCGAATTAACCATTTTTGATTTATTTTCTACGAAAAAGGTTAAAGGTTGACCTTTTCCATTAATTTTTTCGTAAAAAACTCAACCATTGAGAGATATTTTAAAAAATATAAAATAAATCTCAACCGATAACCGATATTTTGTTTTTCAATAAATAAATCTCAAACCGTAACCGAAATCTTCTTAAAGAAATGTGGTAACTCTCAGAGAGAAACCAATTGAAAATAAAGGTCAACAGTTATTTCTGATCTCTGGTTCTAACTCATTTCTTCACCGAGTTCGAACGCGTTAGAACTTCGATTTGGATCTCAGTTTGAGATAGAACTTCGATAAACTTGGACCCTCGAATTCGGGTGTCTATAGAGACTTAGAACTCGGTTTAACAAGATTTTTATTTCTTCAAAAAATCAATTTGCGATAAATTTAGTTTTAAGTGCAAGCCTTTTCGCGTGCGCTGAAAAATCCATATAACCAGATAGCTTGCTGGACAAAACACAAATTTGTGTACCTGTGTACATATTACAAGATTTTAACCACTATATTTTCCTGGTGAGGAAGGAAACAGAAATGCATTAATGTTGCCGTTGTTGGTTAAGACAAAAAGTGCATCTAAAGCACTGTTTTCCTCAAAATAAAGTAATAAATGACAATTGTTCGCATTTTGACACTGAAGAGTGCGAATTTGAATCTGAGAGACATTTTGAGTAAGCTTAACCCCAGACAGAAGCCACAAAACACGATCTTTGTGGCGTTTTTGGAATGGCCTTATATTGCATTTATGTAGGTAGATATATTGTTTTAAAGTTATCCTTTTTATTAATTTTAAGTAAATGATCAATTTTGTTGTATCCAATTTAGTTGCATATGCTGGTGTTGTTTTTAATTCTCGTGGTATAAATTTTTTTTATATTCTGCATTTTGTTAGTTTTGATTTTTGAACTCGCACCAGATTTTTGTTTCATGAAAGAAAACCAAAAGACATGTAGTATTGCATGCCATTTTTCTAAACAATTTGTCAGAACCACATCCATAATCAATGATTCGGGAAATTGGAGCCGTTACCATCTTCTTTTTTTTTTTATTATTTTTGATGCACTTTGATGCACATGCACACTTATCTTTTTGGGTTCATTTCACGTCAACACTTGCAACACCAAGTATTCAAAAATCAATACGCGCAAAATCAAACAACACAGAATTAAAAACGAAATAAAAACATCAACACCGATACAAACAAAACTGGTACAACAAAAATGAGTATGTGTTTTTAATTAATAAACAAAATACAAGAAATATCTTCACAAAAAAAGTATCCAGCAAAATGAAACTGACAAATATTTAAATATTTGTTGATAGATTGTCAGAAATTTGTTTCAGAAAATGATACTGGGTGCTACAAAAGTATTAAAATATACTCTAGAACTTCGTTTCTTTAAACCGAGATCTAAAGTACTTAAAACTCAAAAGTGATCTTAGACTGAGTTCTAAGGAAATGATTAGAAAGTGAAGAAATAATCAAGTTCTAAATGTTTTTAAAACTAAGTTCCAAAAATAAACCGAGAGTTACTGGATCGAGTTTTAAATACATTTTAGAACTTTGTGAAGAAATTGGCCGTTAGAAGTCCAAATCTTTAATTATTTTGATGCAAAAAAAGCTTATGGCTTAATTAATATATCTGGCCAAAAAAAATTTCATTTCGGCCCAACCTTTGTCATGAAATGACTTTTATTATTTTAATGATCATTGATAAGGTAGTGAAATCATTGAAATAAAGATAGTAAATTCAGTTGACTTAGAGCTTTCGACAGCACTGTCGTTAGTTCTAACAAATAAATAAATAAAGAAAATTGTCAATACTTTTCCCATGATTTAAAATGTGCAAATCATTTAAAGTTCTTTTTTACGATTTGGAAGATATACAAGTTAACATTCTTCAAAATGAGCTCACTTCACTTGGAATAAAAAAAATCACAAAAAAATATGATCAATACAGTGATACATTTTACCTTGTCTCTCTTGAAAATGGTTCTATTAAACTAAACGAGTTAAAAAAAAACTTTCGTTCTGTATTCCACACACAAATAAACTGGAGCTTTCAAAGAAAAACTAAAGGTAAGGTGACTCAATGTCATAATTGCCAAATGTTTGGACATGGGCAAAGAAACTGCCATATAAGTTTTTTTTTGCTATTTGCGCTGGATCCCACATTACGTCTGAGTGCAATAATACTTCAGTACATAAATGTGCCAACTGCAATGGCAATCACAAAGCTACTGACACAACATGTACCAGCAGAGCTAGGTATATTGAAATTAAAGAAAAATCATCTGGTAGAAAAGCTTTTACTCAACCAAGGGTTTCGTTTGCTCCACCAGCACAAATTTCTTCTTTCACTGCTGCCCAAAAACCGGTTTCTGTTTCTTCTTTGAGTGATTTTCCTTCGCTCCCCCAAAAATTATATTAGCATGAATATGCAAAATTTGTCACCAGCTAGTAATGCGTGGCAAAACAATGGTTATGCAGCTTCTGATGACAACAATGTTCAGAACAGCAGCTCTACAATTTTTTCCATCGAAGAACTCAATTCCCTGTGTATGGAGATGATTAATAATTTATCAGTTTATAAAACAAAATTTATTTTCTTTATAAACCTTTCGAGGCAAGATTTATTGATGTTTTTTTCGATTTGGTTTTCACTTCGCATTGATGTATAAACTAAGCTTAGGGCTGAATATTTTCACAAAATTATTCAAATATCGTGCGATTATTTGGCGATCAAATAGTGCTTGCTGCGTTCAGAAAAAGTCGCTTAGTTGAACGCAGCAGTGATGGCCTTTCTATTATTCACGTGTGGATGTTCGACATCCGCACCGCCCGCCCTCGCTTTGGTTTGCTCAATGCTTTAAATATAAAGATGAGCACTGAATAGCTCCGTTGTAATTTTCTAACAAAAATTTAACAGATTAGACTATTGTATCTAATTTTCCTTCCATATTTAACTTCTCAAAATCGTTTTGTCACTCAATGACAGTTTAGCGTTAGCTCAAATTAATCATCGACTGGCACGGTGGTTTCTGACATTTCTGTCTTGAAAAACTTCGTGCTATACTTAATTCAATTTATGATATCTAGATTCAAAAAAATTAACATAATATCTATTTTTACATATATTTTTCTTTTTAAACTTAATACCCCATGGTTGTGGTTTCATGCATCACTTTGCATAATTTAAGTGCTTGGAAAAAAAACAAACCAAAAACAAAATGTCAACTCTGAAACGAACTCGAACTTAACGATCGTCTATCACAATAAATCAATCAATCAATCAGTCTCCCTCTTTCTTTTCTACAACTCTCTTTGCGCCATGAAATGTTGACTTGATCTGCAACTGTGTGATGGAGTTGAAGACTATTGCAGTACAACAAACTGATCGTGGAGATTTAATAAGCAAACATAAACCCAACCAGACCTGACGCGCAACATCCGTGGGAGATGAAAAATACTGCATGAACAGCAACAACAACAAAAACGGCGACAAAAAAAAACAACAACAAAAAATAACATTTTGACGTTGCAATAAACTTCAATTTGCGTCAATTTACGTTCACGAGCTCATGTAAACATAAACACACACACACACACAAAGACACAATTGTGCGGCGTAGTGGCAGTGGCGGCGGCGCCTATGCAAGCAATTAGGTGACATCGCTTGTGCTCGAAACAAGGAAAGTCCTACCCTCCAGGGTCCAGGCCGGCACCGGCGGTGCGGTGCTTCGACGGAGGAGACAGATACATTTAGATGTGTCGTCCCCCTTTAGTCTCGATGATGCTAGTGCCGGTTGACTTCTTAGTGGGGGACTCTCCTCTCCAGGACACCCATGAACACTTGAACACTTAAGTGAAACAAAATAAACACAAAGTTAACATTTTTGTATTTACATACTCTGATGATGGCTGCCTGCTCTTGTGGAAGCTGAGAGCTGTTTTATGCGGCTGCAATCGGTTTGGTGTATCTAGTCCGTTGTATCACATCATACTGTTCGTAATTTGTGTGTTTTGTTGTTGTTGTTTTTTTTTTTCGGGTGTGAAAACTCTTCAAACCGTTGTGTGGCACAATAATTTGTCATGGGGCTTACGCTGTTGCTGAGAGGTATGTACGCTAAAATGTGGGAAAAATCAACCGCGGCCAATATAAAATTTTAGCTCCCGCGGTGCGTTTGTATTATTTTCAGATTTTAAATGGAAGTACATGGTACATGGTACATGGTACATGGTACATGGTACATGGTAAATGGTACATGGTATATGGTATATGGTACATGGTACATGGTACATGGTAATGATTTATTTATAGAATATCACAAGAACACTCAAACTCAGGTAAGAGTTCGCGTCCAAGCAGACTAAAATTTGCTTACATTTTGGGGCCAATCAAATTTTTAATTTATACAAAAAGTTTTTCTGTTATTTTGGACTAAGCCTTTGGTGAACAATAACTGACGTAACATCCGGTTTATCTCACTTATCAAAAGTGAGAAAAGTTCAGTTCATCTTACATGCAAGTCAATTAGCTTCTTCCTAGCTGCTCAGTCCCTATTTCCAGTTTCGGCCGCCTAGTTAGTTGATGTCCTCTTCCACTTACGTGTGCCATCTGACGTCCTTATGGTTTTACCTTGGGCAATATTATTAAAATTGAATATACACAAAGATTTTGTTTGTTGAAAGAAAGATAATCATTACTTATTTTTCTCAGTGTACCTTTCCTTTTATTTTTTTTCCGTAAGACCAAGTATAAATAAAATATAAAAATACACTTTCAACTAGCAGCTTCGATTCAAAGCAACCATAGCCAACCAAACGACCTCCATGATGACGATGTTATTTCTAGCTAAGCTCGAAATATGCCATGATGCTATAGTGATGAGGGAAAGATAATGCGATGGTGATGCGCTTCCTCTTCTGCTCCTCGAAATGTGCTCTCTTCAAGTTAGCCTGCAATCTACATCCATGATGGGCCCCATCCGAAAAGAAGATACATTTTATGGCCAAGAAATAATTTTTTTTTTGTTTTTTGGGTAATATTTTTGTGGTTGCCTTAGAAGAGATTGGAGAAAAGAAACTGCTGTCGGGGCAGCATGTAGCAGGATGTTTGTGTGTACTCAGAGTGCATTTGCGGTAGGACTTGGGGCTGATACGAAGCATCATAAAACTCAACGGGTTGGTGCGGTGCAACGTGGCAAATGGAGATGAGTTTGTATATTATTATTCGGTTGGTTTTCACGAATCTAAATGGTGTGGTAATAAATTGATGAAGTGATGATTTTTCAGCTTCAATAAGCTCTTGAGAAATTAACTAATAAAAAAAAAAAAAAAACAAAACAGCAAAAGCAATTTTGATTATGTGGAATGAAGTAAGAGAAGAGTGCGCGTGAGTATCAAGTTAATAATATATACTGAAATTCCGCTTTGAATTTGTCACGATTTAAGAGTCATAAATGGTTATGTTATTAAGATAATGTATGCTTATGTAATGTATATTTATAGCTTCAAGTACGTCATCGGCTTTTTTAAGGGTATTTTTTGTTTTATATAGAAGTTTAATAGCGATTCATCGAATCTTTTAGAAAGAGTTAATCATCACTATTGTCTGTTCATTTGAAATATAATTGATTTTAATCTTATTATTCTGGGAGATGCTTTTTATCATAGGCTGAGTTATGCTCGTCCAGGGTTTAGGGTTCTTCCAAAGAAGCAACAAACTTTAATGTTTTCCAAGTTAGCTTTATTCATCAATCCCTCTTAAATTTTCAAATTTCTAAAATTTTCATATTTTCTTACAACTCGTACATTTACATAGACATACATATATTTTATACATATACACTCATCACCACTTGAATAGGACACCCTGTAAACTCTTTTTGCTCATAACTCGAAATCGGAATGATAAAATAATAGTATGTCCGTTATCTTCGTGGAACTCTCTTTTTTTTTTCTTTCTCTGTGACGAATTGCAAGTTCTGGAAAAAAGCCGTTAAGCGAGAAACAGATTTAAACAGCAACAGCACCGTCAACAGCAACAGCGGCCGCCATTAATTTCGAACCAACGTATTTCAATTGTGCAACACAGATAAGAACAGCAACCGCAACGTTAACGGCGCCGTTAGGCCTAAGTCCTGAATTTGCTGTTGCTGGTGTGGTACCACGAAGAAAATACTTTGATGTGAAAGTTCAAACAGATACAAATGTAGGTGCTGTTGCTGGTGGCAATGTGTTTGAGAAATTTTTGCTGGCCAGCGCCAGCTGTTTGCTGTTGACGGTGCTGGTGCTGTTGCTGGTTTAATCTGTTTCAAGCTTTATTTGTTTTTTCCACTTTTTTTGACATTCGTTCAAAATAATGCAATATATTTGCGCCACTTGAATAGAACATGCACGTGGACTCATATTTTTCGTTGATCGATTTTTTTTTTTTGTTAATTTCGACTAATTAGTAAAAAAAAATAACGTAAAATGTGTCGAGGAAAAGTATTAACCGAGGCGGAAAAAGGACAAATCAAAGCTTATAAGCTTGTTGCCAAAACACCTAAAAAAAATCGAGAGAAGCCAACATGTTATATCTAAATTTTTAAGAAAAGAGTTCGAATATGGACAAAACATGAAAGGCCGCTACTAATGCAGAAAGGCGTGAAATTTTCAAGACTCCTTGGTAAAAATCAGGGAGAAATGTGGTATCAAGGCAAATCTCACAACTAAGCGTCGTGTCATTTCGCAAGCTAAGCTAATATAAAAAGACTGAAAATTATGAAGAAGCCACCCTTTAACCCTGTTAGAAAAGAGCAAGGCGTTAGTTTTTGTGGAACACACGTGACCTGGATTTCTGAGTGGCATCGAGTGTTCTTCTCCTACGAAAAAAAAAAAATTAATTTGGAAGGCCCCGATATGGCTATAGCTGCAACTATTTCCATGACCTCCGCAAAGAAACTCATTTTTTTGGACCGGCTGCATAGCAGATTTGGAGGTGTGATGGTGTGGCAGCTGCAACAATATTTGTCAACCAAAATGAATGCGTTATCTTACAATGGTATATTCACTGAACCAAAAAGGTACGTAAATAGAAACAAAAAGTTAATTGTGACAAAAAACGGTTTCTTATTATTTGTCCAAAAAACGCGTTTATTGTGAGAATGAATTGCCGTTTATCAATATAATAAACCGTTTATTATTGTCATTTTCAACAAAAAAATATAAACGCGTTAATTGTGATAAAAAACGGTTTATTAATTTCAATAAATAGCATTTATTGCGACAGTGATCATTACAAAAACGTAACGTAAGCCCTTAATAAACCCGTTTATTATAATTGATTAACCATTTATTACGACAGTGAACATTGTTTATTAAAAATAAACAACCGTTTACTATTTTCGTTTGTTAATGTAAAAAACCCGTTTATTAAATTGATTAAAGCGTTTATTACGACAGTGAACAGGAATTTCTTAATTTAAAACTTTGTTTATTAAAAATAAACAACCTTTTATTATTTTCGTTTGTTTACGTAACAAACCCGTTTACTAAAATTGATGAATGCGTTTATTACGACAATGAACAGGCTTTATTAATTTAATAAATTTGTTTATTAAAAATAAACAACCGTTTATTATTTTCGTTTGATAACGTTATAATTCCGTTTATAAAATTAATAAATGCGTTTATAACGACAGTGAACAGACTTTATTGATTTAATTAATTTGTTTATTAAAAATAAACAACCGTTTATTATTATAGTTTGATAACGTAATAAATCCATTTATTAAATTAATAAACGCGTTTATTACGACAGTGAACAGACTTCATTAATTTGATAACTTTGTTTATTAAAAATAAACAACCGTTTATTATTTTCGTTTGTTAACGTAATAAACCCGTTTATTAAATTAATTAATGCGTTTATTACGACAGTGAACAGGATTTATTAATTTCATAACTTGTTTATTAAAAATAAACAACCGTTTATTATTTTCGTTTGTTAACGCAATAAACCCGTTTATTATATTAATTAATGCGTTTATTACGACAGTGAACAGGATTTATTAATTTAATAAATTTGTTTATTAAAAATAAACAACCGTTTATTATTTTCGTTTGTTAACGTTATAAACCCGTTTATTAAATTAATTAACGTGTTTATTACGACAGTGAACAGGATTCATTAGTTTAATAAGTTTGTTTATTAAAAATAAACAACCGTTTATTATTTTTGTTTGTTAACGTAATAAACCCGTTTATTATATTAATTAACGTGTTTATTATGACAGTGAACAGAATTCATTAATTTAATAAATTTGTTTATTAAAAATAAACAACCGTTTATTATTTTCGTTTGTTAACGTAATAAACGTGTTTATTAAATTGATTAATGCGTTTATTACGACAGTGAACAGCCATTTATTAATTTAATAAATTTGTTTATTAAAAATAAACAATCGTTTATTATTTTCGTTTGTTAATGTAATAAAATGCGTTTATTAAATTGATAAATGCATTTATTATGCCAGTGAACAAGATTTTATTAATTTAATAAACCAATTTATCAAATAAATGTACGCATTTATTAATTTGGTTTATTAAATTAATAAAATCCTGTTCACTGGCGTAATAAATGCATTAATCGATTTAATAAAGGCGTTTATTACATTAACTTTATTAAAATAACGAACAGGTTTATTAAAATAAACCCGTTCTTTGTGCTGGATCTACACGACCGGCAAAATGTCATTATTTCTGCAGAAATAATGGCATTTTGTCGGCCCCATAAATCATGCATACTGTTCGACTTACACGACTGACAAAATGCTATTTTTCTGCCATGTATAGCCACTTATCATCATAAATGTGTTTTATGATAATAACTGGATAGATAATGGTAGATATTATTGCCATAATGTCAGTCGTGTAGATCCAGCAGTAGTTTAGCCTATACAAAAGAAAAAGAATATTTTATTGTTGTTATAATTAAAGGGGACCAAAAACTTCCAGCAACAAACCTGTTCACATCGCCAGTGAGTCACTTTATCTTGCATCTTATACCTTAACAAAATCTTTGTTGAAAATTGAAAAGCTTAAACTGAAAATTGAGAAGTCCGAGCTGAAGAAAAGATTTACTTGTTTTGTTTCCAATAGTCGTGTTTTATTTTATATAGAACTGGTAGTTATCTAGGTACAGGATTTATTTCATCAAGCAAGACATGAGTCTTGGCGCAAATTTCTTTTTTGAGTTTTTTAAAATATTGTGTTTCGATGAAACCCCAAAATGAGGAACAAGCAGTCGGGTATTCAAGGTTGAAAAGATAAAAAATTTTGAAACACATATCTACAGCTCTAATAAAATTTTTAAATATAAATTTTACCCCATCAAAATACAAGAAAATATCTTTAAAATTTAAAATTGATTCACCGTGAACAATTATGAATGGCTGAACATGCTCAGCCACTTCATTCAGGAATCTTATATGGTCCTCTATTTCTTGAATTGTTGCACCGACCCAAACGAATGCATTTTGAGAGTCCTTTATCGTGTAGCGTGTAAAGCTCTTTCTGCCTTCTTTGTCCTTTTTAATTATTTTTTGAAAGGGAACAAAATATCCGTGAAGGGACCATATTAAAGTTGCATCTTTGCAATCTGAAAAAAATGAGAAACTTTATTGAAATTTTTAAATAAATTCATTTTAATGTTAACTAAACAAAAAATTAAGATAAAATAAGGTAAAATTGCCTGTTGAAGTAGTTCTTAATGTGAACTCATCTTCATATTTCAAAAAATATTCTGTTTCAATAAAACCCAGAAATAAGGAACAAGCAGTCAGGTATTAAAGGTTGAAACGATACAAAATTTTGTAACACATATCCACAGGGATATTTTACATCAATGATATGATTTGTGTTATTTGCAGTGCAAAACTGAGACTGTTTGCAGATGATGCGTTGTTGTATATTTTTATATAATATATAACTTATATAAGTAATCTTGCACGCTTCATAAGGAGCTCCAAATGGTTCAACGAGTAGAGGAATTATCTCCTAGATCCATGTGGTATCACAACGGGCCATTGACTGGCCTATGGGCGTCGATTCCCGGCAGCTACTTCTACCTAACCTAACCTAACTTAACCTATATTTCTGGCGGCAATGTTAAACCAATGAAACAGTTGCTACAGCAAGATCTTGAATCGTCAAATAAATGGCTTAAAATAAATTAACGCAAACTTAATACGAAAAAAAAACAAATATATGATTTTAAATAGTAATTTTTATGAGGAACTTTTGGCTGACAATGTTAGAATTGACATCAAATATCTAGGTGTTTTTATAAATAACAAACTTAAATTTAAAAATCATATAGAGTATATTTGCAACAAAGTGTCGAAGAAAATCAGTTTGTGTTCAATTTATGTACTACTGTTCGTTTTTAAGCTTAGACAGATAGAAAAAAATTCAGATTTAATTTTTTTTTGTAACAAGATATTTTCGGGATACAGAAGTCCTAGGGCTGACACAGATGGATGGTGCCTTTTAATAATTCGTGAATATACCTACCTACAATTTTCCAGTTACCCACGGATTTGCAAAACAAAAAACTCACAAATTTCATGACAAAATAAGTGACGTTGTTGTAAAAAAAAAAATTAATTTTATCTATTAATCTTGTGGGCTTGAAGTCACGAAAATAGAAAAAAACTTTATTTTATGAGATAAAAAAGCAGTGAACTAAGTTTCCAGCCACTTTCACTTACCCCCCCCCCCCCCGCTCTCTACCCCCTTGCGTACTACGTCTTCGATTTCTTGAAATGTTGCACCGACCCATCAAACAAATGCATTTTGCGAGTCCTTGATTTTAAATCGCGTACAGCTCTTCTTGGCTTTCTTCACCATTTTTTAAGATTTTATAAGGGAAAAAAATGCTTTGTAGGCAAAGCAAAATAATCAGTTTGATAACGGTACTTTGCAAAAATTTTCAAATTAATTGTATCATAAATTAAATAATAAAATGTTATGTTGTGCAGTGGTTATAAAAACCAGGCCACATTTTGCCAATTTAAAATTTTTCACATTTGGTCTTGTTCTTTTTCCGGAAGAAAAAATGTTGAAAATTTTTCTAAGTCCAAAAATTTTTCTAAGTCTTTTTCCCGAAGAAAAAATATTGAAAATTTTTCCAAGTCCAAAAATTTTTCTAAGTCTTTTTCCCGAAGAAAAAATATTGAAAATTTTTCTAAGTCTTTTTCTCGAAGAAAAAATGCTGAACATTTCTCTAAGTCTTTTTCGGGAAGAAAAAATGTTGAAAATTTTTCTAAGTCTTTTTCGGGAAGAAAAAATGTTGAAATTTGTCTAAGTCCAAAAAATTTTCAAAGTCTTTTTCGGGAAGAAAAAATGTTGAAAATTTTTCTAAGTCCAAAAAATTGTCTAAGTCTTTTTCTCGAAGAAAAAATGTTGAAAATTTTTCTGTCTTTTTCGGGAAGAAAAAATTGTGAAAAAACTTTTCTGTCTTTTTCCCGAAGAAAAAATATTGAAAATTTTTCTAAGTCCAAAAATTTTTCTAAGTCTTTTTCGGGAAGAAAAAATGTTGAAAATTTTTCTAAGTCCAAAAACTTTTCTAAGTCTTTTTCACGAAGAAAAATGTTGAAAATTTTTCTAAGTCCAAAAATTTTTCTAAGTCTTTTTCCCGAAGAAAAAATATTGAAAATTTTTCTAAGTCTTTTTCTCGAAGAAAAAATGCTGAACATTTCTCTAAGTCTTTTTCGGGAAGAAAAAATGTTGAAAATTTTTCTAAGTCCAAAAAATTGTCTAAGTCTTTTTCGGAAAGAAAAAATGTTGAAAATTTTTCCAAGTCTTTTTCGGGAAGAAAAAATGTTGAAAATTTTTCCAAGTCTTTTTCGGGAAGAAAAAATGTTGAGAATTTTTCTAAGTCCAAAAACTTTTCTAAGTCTTTTTCGGGAAGAAAAAATGTTGAAAATTTTTCTAAGTCTTTTTCGGGAAGAAAAAATGTTGAAATTTTTCTAAGTCCAAAAAATTTTCTAAGTCTTTTTCGGGAAGAAAAAATGTTGAAAATTTTTCTAAGTCCAAAAATTTTTTTAAGTCTTTTTCTCGAAGAAAAAATGCTGAAAATTTTTCTAAGTCCAAAAAATTTTCTAAGTCTTTTTCCCGAACAAAAAATATTGAAAATTTGTCTAAGTCCAAAAATTTTTCTTATCCTTTTTCGGGAAGAAAAAATGTTGAAAATTTTTCTAAGTCCAAAAAATTTTCCAAGTCTTTTTCGGGAAGAAAAAATGTTGAAAATTTTTCTAAGTCCAAAAAATTTTCTAAGTATTTTCCCGAAGAAAAAATATTGATTTTTTTTCGTCTTTCCCTTTCTTTTTTGAGAAGAAAATTTCCGAAGTCTTTTCCAAGAAGAAAAAAAATTAATAATTTTCTAAGTCCATAATTTTTTCTAACGTAACCCTTGGTATTATATCTCAACCCAACATGAAATTTTGTTTGTTTAATTTTTATAAACTTCTTAACTTCTATTTTTGTTTCAATACACATCAATATATACCCTTCTTATCAGTTATATATGGAAAGTGATGAATTGAAAAAAGTGTATGCTTTGAGCTAACCAGTGCTTATTTGAAATTTAATTTTGTAATTGTATTGAAAAATTGAAGTCAAAATAAGGGTTTATTCAGTCAAAACGATTCCTAGACAAAACGCCATTTTGGGCAGTGTTATAAGGGCAGCAAGATTTTGTATATCTATAATCCAGTTTGTATACATAAACTTAAGTATGAATTGCATTTGGTTGACATTTTAATTTATGTACATTAGTATGTACAGTATATTTCTTTAATTAGTATAAAATAATATTAAAAATCGTATAAACGAAAATATCAAACAACTTTGCCAACAGAAACTTACTTTCGGGTGTTGTGTCTTGCGTTTGATTTGATGACAATTGATTCAACACTTCTCGAATATTTTTTTCCTTCACATGATTGTCATTCAGAAGGAACTTTAACAGCTGGACTTTAAGCTGCTCCCAATTGTCTAAAAATGAACCGGCATTTGGGTATAAATAACAAAAGTCCATGTCAATCTAGTATAAAAAGCAATATTTGATATTATTGTGTTTTGACATGCAACAATTTTTGAACTTACAAAACGATAGCCAGTTGGCCACTTGTATTGTGGCCATTTCGATAGAATTTGTAAAGTTGAGGTAGAGTCCTTGATATCTGAAAGCCTGTGGTTTGTACACGCTTTCCAGCATCTGTCAAATGCTTCTGCTGACAAGTTGTCGTATTTTAAAGATCTAATAGTTTGCTCTGCATCATCTTCGGGCACTAAAAATTATAATTATATGTATGAATGCAATGAATGAAAATTCTGTGTAATTTGATGTCAAAGAATATATGTATATCCGAATATATATTGAATATATATTTACAAATAACATGCACGGTATCCTAAAAGTAATGGCTCTCTAAGGATGAAGTAACTTTATATGACGTCCAAATATAAAGAAAGAACCAGCTTTTTATTTACTTGATCGATTTTTTTAAAATTAAGCTTACCTAAACAATGTTTTTGATTGATTTCACCATTTTTCCTTAAATAAATGGAGATAAAAGTTTAGGCTTTTTTTTTTTTTTGAAAACAGCTAAAATATTTTGACCATTACTTTTCTGACACCCTAAAACCCTACGTAGGTATCAAAATTCAAAAATATCTACCGAAAAATTAAAATGTAACTTTGATTATAATAACCGAACAAACCTAGAGGGAGTGTTTCATCTGTTGTTTCGATCTTGCTTGTAGAAGGTTTTGGAATTTGGATTGATTTAGATGAAAATTTCAAGTTACAAAACTTATTGTAAATTTTTCCTCTTTTACTCGTTCGATAGTATTCCTTCAAATATTATTTCAACATTAAAAAATAAGAAGGTACATACCAGCATGGAAAATGGAAATTACCAGTTTTTCTGTCGGAAATCTTTCAATTATTTCTTTTTCAATAGCGTAGCTTGAATGTAGATCTAAATGAATTTTATTTCGGTCAAAATAACTGGCGATTGAATTTATCAAATGTGTCCTTTGCTTTTCGTTAAATTTTTTATTTTGTTCGTAATTTTCAACCAATGAATTGGTTTGTTGATTACTATTCAAAATTGTTCCTAACGATATTGAAGAGGCAGATTCAAGTATACTTCTTGGTGAGCTTGGGCAACTTGGTCTTGATGAAACTTGGTATGGCGAGGATCCTTCCGACATGCAAGAGACATTGCGAAATGGACCACATTCTGAGTTGGAATACATAAAAAGGGGCTTTCCAATTGATTCTCGCCATTCTCTCAGCTTTGATTCAAACATGATCAATGTTCGATATTTAAATGGTCTAAGAATCTTAGCAAGGTGGTGACACTCCAGATTTTTTAAAACTTCAATATCTATGTCATTGCCTAAATAAAATCATTCAAATTTGTGTTACCAACAAGTTCTCAATTTAAATTTATTTTAAAATTATTAATTTAATTTTTTAGCACTCTACCGGATGACACAAAAAGCCTTTTTAGGATTTTTTAGCTAGTGACCTACTTAGGAATTTAATTCATGCAGTGGAGGGTTAAATTGTTTTTATAAAAACAAAAAAAAATGTTCAAAACATTGAAGAAAAATGAGTTCTTAGATAAGAAAAAAATTACTTAACACGTACTCTTGAAATGCTCAAGTAAAACTAATTGGTCCCATTTTTGCAATAAACCTGTTAACTCGTCAGATGGGTCTATGTGAATAATAGTCGTTGTTATCGTTTTGTTGCCAAGTATTTCTTGGTATTCATCTTCTAACAGAGTCTTCATCGTAATGTTTTCTTCGGGTAATCCCACCTCAAAATCATCGACCTCCTCCACGTCATCGACCCTTTCGTTATCAACCTCCTCGTCATCGACAGAAATATTAGGCGTTGTCATTTTCTTAATATTTGTTTATTTCAATGGCTTTACCTATTGTTAATTTATTAAATACATTACGAAAACGTTCAAAATATTAATAAAACTTATAGAAAATAAAATACCTACGTAATATGTACAGGTAAGCTATAAAATATATACTATAGGGTCACAGTTCCGCAAGCGAATGCCTTTACGTGTACGCGTGTGAGAATAAATATAGAATTAAGGTTATTTAATTTTAATTTTGTGGAATAACAAATAGTCATTTAAACGCAGATAAAACTCATGCTTGCGAAATTGATCCCCATATGCTTACATTTATGCATAAAAATAATATCCGATCTTACAAAATAATTTATACAATCATACATTTTAGTACAGTTTGTGTTAATTGTTCGATTTTTGTCAATGATAATTTAACTTATATTTAAAATGAAATTTGTTTGAAAAAGACAGCAGGTAAATCTATTTTGAAAAATAATACTCCTTAACTCTTAGTAACGATTTTCCTGTAGAAGTTTTTATTAAATTTGTTGGTGGACCAACAATATCACTGGGAAAAATTATAGAAAAAGCACCCAATTGATTTTCGTTAACTTCAAAAGATAATATAAGGGGGTTGAACTTGATTCTATCTAGTTTTTGGCAAAACAAAAAAACTTGTTTTTTTTTTAACAGACCAATATCTACTATTACATATAACTCGATATCAGTTTTAAACCGCGCTATATAAAAGTTTTTTTGATATTTATAACCTTCGATTTCTGCTTTAGAGTAAAATTCAATACATGTTTTAGGGACTCTCAGCATTTCAGATACTATATTTGTAAAATCACTTTCGGTTTTATTTTTGTCATAAACTTTAAAGTGACTAGGACAATTATTAGCTATGTTATTTAACAACTTGAATGCAGTTTTAAGTTGATATTTTTTGGCTAAAGTCAAACAAATATTCTTACGAGACGTGATTGCATGAGAATACAGCTTAAATTGCTTGTGCTTAGCCTCGAACTTAAAACACCAAAAGCTACGAACAGGCCCTGATTGCTTAATAATAGAGGGATAATGAGTTAAATTATGATGCTTTGGTTTAAGGCTGTCATTAAAAAGACGAACATAATCTCGGTTGTGACTCTCAATATTTTTTTTCAACATGGGGATGATTTCATCGCAAATTTCAAATGCGAGCAATAAATCAATTGTTTCAATTAAATTAAGAAGGAATTGCCACACTTCATCATCATGTGGAACTAGATCTTCAATCATTAAGTGAAAAAACGAAATAAATGTCATCATTTCACGTGCTGTCATTTTTAGATGTTTATTTTTTAATTGGGCACTTTTAATTTCACCTGACATATTGTCAATCTCTATTGCACCATACTGAAATGTTTGTTTTCTTAAATTTAGGGTTTCAATGCTAAAATATGAGGCTGTGTTAATAAAATATTCTATTATGTGACATATATCGTAATGGCAAACGCCTTCGAAAACATCGTGCATAAAATCAACGCAAAAATTCTCTACGACATGAAACGATGGAATTTCATTTAGTAGAGAATAGGCTTGTATGCCAGTTTCAGAAGGGTTATTGAGAAGAACATCATTTTCGTAGTTAGATCGATTCCTCAACAAATCCTCTCGTTCAGTTGCTAACGACTGTGTTTCTAATTTTTTTACTTTACAAAATCTACAGTACGAATTGCTTGCAAATGATTTATTAAAATCCAAAACTGTATTTAAGCCTAAATTATCTCCTAACACAAGACCTAAGATAAAATATACTTTTACTTTTGCTTCGTCATTTAAGTTTATTTCAACACCATCAATTTCAAGACTTTTTAGCTCACTTACTAAAGATTGAAAACATTTATCATTGCCGAATGATTTCAGATCTCTTGTTTTAAGAACTCCTGCTAAAAAAACACTATCCAACGTTGATTCTTTCCAAGGAAGGCAAGGGAATGAATAGTAAATATTACATATCGAATGAACGCCTGCATGAGAGCTCAAGGGGTTATTAATTTCAAAGTCATCGGTATATAAAAAGTATGGAATTAGTGTTTTTCCCGGATACTTTTCAATTTTTTTCTTCCAAAGATCACCTTGAATGAAATTAGAAACTTTTGTTTCTCTACTTAATGTTTCCATATGAAGTATTGTTTTATTTAAGATGTTTCCAACCTCGAAAAATTTTTTAAATTGAAATTTTAAAGGCATTAAAATCCCTTTAGTGTTTTTCTCTTCATATGAAAGACTTCCGTTCTTAAAAACTCTACTTATTTCATTATTTATCGAAAACTCTTGTAAACTACCCATGAAATCTTCTTTTGTGAGCCAATCAAACAGTTTATATTCGGTGTTGCAATAAGTAAAAGGATTACGACACTTTGATATTAGACTGACAAAATCATTATGAACTCTGATGTTTGTTTTTACAAGATTTTCGTTAGAAAATAACCTAAATAATTCAAGCATAGGATTTAAGATACATTTTTGTATATCTTCTTGAATTTCTAAAATGTTTTTTCTGGAAAAACTATTGTTATCATGTAGTTTTAATACAAACCGAGTTGAAGAAGTAAACAATTTATTAAGACTGTCTTCTATACTTAATTCATTGGCCTCAACGGTTTCGGTTTCATGAATATTAGTATCGCATGTTTTTGAGTTTTCCTTAAAACTATTTGAAGTTTTGTTCTTTTCGGGGGAATAATTGTTTGGGGTAACATTTTGTTTCTCAAAACTATCTTCTATACTCACATCAGGTGTTGAAATATCGGCATGTTTTCTAACTATGTGTTTTTTATAACTACCTAAATTTTGAAATTCTTGTGCGCAATTACTTTCTCTGCATTTAAAATTACTATAAGTGCTTAAATCATGAACCGTTTTTAGGTGATCTATAAACAAGCTTACAGAAGCAATTTTAACTTTACATATAAAACAAATCATTTTGATACGTTTTTTTTTATCAATAGGTATTAACTTAAAATAAAAAATTACTATAATAAAGTTAAACAAACTGATATCTTCTTGGTCCAGTTGAATTGAGCACTTCGCTTGAAATCAGATGAAAACTCAGCTAAAAATAAAAAAGGAAATAAAAAAATAGATTGAAATGCTTTTCCTTGTTCATTTTTAAATACAGTATTGTCTCGCTAATTCGAATTAATTATTCCAGGGGGTATTCGGATAATTAAATTATTCGGAGTAATGAGTTCAGGATAGGAAAGGAAAAGCGTTAGTTATTTTACAAAAAATCCGTATTTACTGAAAAAATTGAAAAATTGCATTATGAATACCTATATACTATTATAAAAACTAAAAAAAATAAAAAAAAATTCATGTATGTATTCAGATATTTAAATGTTTGTATGTGTACTGTTTTGACATCGAAATCTCTTCTTCTTCTTGAAGTTCGTATCATAAAGGAGTAATATACAAAAAAAAAATAACTACAAAAACTTAACTGTGAAAACGAGTTTTTTTCAAATTGGAATTCGGATTACAGCGTAGAGAAACAGGAGTAGGTTCCGATTGTGAAGAACATAATGGAAAACAATAAAGTATCGGATTAGCAGAATATTGGGATTAAAGGTGATTCGGATTAGTGAGAAAATACTGTATAATTCTTAAAAATCATTTCTACACGTTGGCTTAAGACGGGCTTAATGTAAGTAACATCAATTTTGAAGACACTATTATTATGTTCTTGTTTTTTAAAATGGTTAAACACTTCTCTAAGCCCAGAATGAAACAATTTTTGCAATAAATATAAATAAAATTTCAAACTAACTTCCTTATATAAAAGTGTATTTGACTTATGGCCATTTTTTTCACTATTGTTCAACTTGAGGCAAACTCTCAAGTTGATCAACTCGAGAGTTTACTTAAACTCGAGAGCTGAAAAGCAAGTTTGAATTTCTTTTTATTCACTCATTTTTTATCAACTCCCCAGTTGAATAATATCCCTGAGATATTTACGTAAATGAAACAGAACTGTCATTTTCAATTTAAATTTTCATTTATTGTGTTATTTAATTTGAAGTTTTTCAATATTTGTGCATGTTATTTTGTGTTAAATTGTGTATTGTGACATCATACCACGAAACGCTACAAGGAAAAAGCGTCGGAGAAAATCGCGAATGCATTTACTGCCCAAAGAAATTGTTGGCCAATTTACCAAAAAGAATTGCTTCGGAGCATTACCTGATGTATTTTTTTACCTTTTGTTGTCCGTAATCTGTTTTTGTAACAAAATTTAAATGACAAAACAAAATTTGTATGCAAACTCTCAAGTTTGCTCGATCAACTTCTACTTTTTCCGGAAGTAAACAAAATCTAAAGTTGATCAACTCTAGAGTTGAAAATCGAAATTTAAAAACGTAAACTTTGTGTGAATAAAAACAAATTCACAAGTTGAGAATAAAAATCCTCAATTTATGTTCAACTTTGATTGAATAAAATCGGCCTTAATTTCTCAAAAGTACAGCTTCTTATACAAGTAACTATAGTACTGCCGTCTTAATTGAAAATGACGTATCTATATATTTTTTTTTGATTATAGGAGTTTATTTTGCCATATATTTTGGCAAATATTTATAGTTATTAAAGAAAAAATGCCCTAATATGTTTTCCCCATACCTATTTGAACACGTTTTGAAGGATTGTTATTCGTCGAGTAAGGATATAACTATGTAATATTAAGATTTATATTATTAAAATTTGTATAAATAATTTGTTTCAACGAATAATGTAAAATATGATACCACAACAGCGCAACCTGAAATGCAATTTTTTACTACTTACTGGCTTCCCACACATACCGCATAGCCAAAAAAAATATAAATTTTCAATAATAATTTTCAATTTTAACCATTGAGATGGAGAATAATGTAGACTGTTGTTAATATTAAGTAAACTGAATTATCAACGAAAAAGAAATTACACATCGTAGCCATTTGGATGGTTCGTGTAATTTCTTTTTCCTGTTCCAGTCGGGCGTTTTGCTCAAAATTTTGTTTATTTTGTAAATGTACTCGCATGTTTTAAAATTTAGAATAAAAAACTTGACTTGAACTTTGCTGACTGGCAGAAGTGGCCTTCTATTTCATGGATCAAAATATGTACATATGTGCAAAATGTAATGTAATGCTTATTCATTTATTTATTTATTTTTTTTTTTCAAAAAAGACAGTGAAACTTATTACCTAGGTATAGTTCAAAATATTTGTACAAAACTTTTAAACTGATTGCAACTAGCAGTACCTAACCTACACAGCAACGTGCTTAAATTTATCTGTACTATAGAAACAAATCGTTTTCATTTCCCCATTTTTATTTTGTTGTTTTTGTTCTAGAATAAAGTTTTGTAAAAGATGTTGAAAAAACCTGTGATTTTAAACTTATAGGAACAACTTTCTTGAACTTGTTTTTCTCTCAATTTTACTTTGTAATGATATGACTTATTCCGCTTATGGTTTTAGATTTAACTGCAATGTGTATCTAAGCTTTTTGTTTGGAACTTACTTTCCCTAGTGAACGTAGACATCAAGATAATGTCGATTATATTTACATATGTAATAATTGCATCAATTTTTTTTTTCTAAAGATCAAGTGATACGTATCACGATATCTTAAGAAGGAAATTATCATAAGAAAACATGACTCACCTTTTTCAATTTATGTATGATTTTTCTCTGACAGTGGGACTTTTCCGCCAGTAACCGTTGATGTTAAAAATTCTGTAAATATTTGTGAAAGTACCATTAGTTACATACACATACATAGCTATATGCTATTTCAATGAATGGTTGTAAAAAGTTTTAAAAAAGACAGATTTTTGTGAAAGTAAAACTTAAATTTGAAAAAAGTGAACAAAAAGTCAGTTTAGTCATTGCGCTTCTCATGGCCTTGTATGGATTGACTAATTTTCAGTCCTATTCTGCAATTTAAATCGTCAAAAACTTTAAATTTGTTCAAAAAAATTTTGAGTATCTTTACCTTTGAAGGTAACCAATATCTATTTCTGAAATTTTTATCACCAGTGTTTATTTGAATTTAATTTTGACCAGACTACAAAAACTCTAGTATATAACTTGCAGAATAAGATTGATTATTATACTGGTTTTAATTTTTTTTCTAAAAAACAAATAGTAATTGGTATAGTAACAAGCCACGAATAAAATGTAAAAACATTTATAACTTGTTGCTACCCATAGTAAAAAAAATCAATTCCATAGTGTAGGATGATTACAATGAAACAATTTTATAACATTGTTTCTGATAGAAGGGAATTTTCGTTTTCCCAAGATAGTTTTTTATACTGTACCTCCTACAATTGTATTAAAATTGAAACTTGGTGTTTTAAAACTCAATTGATTAAGATTTTGCCAGGGTATTATGTCTGGCGAAAATGTAATTTTTTTGCAAGTTTTGTACTGCCGGCTGCTGCCTGCACCTGATAATCAGCCCTACCACGAATTCCATCGTAATCGGAAACTTTTTACGAATCCCGAAAAAAACTATCACAGAATCCATCGTAGTGGAAAATCTCATATACAAATTGCCATTTACGAACGGATTCGGTGATAGTTTTTTTCGGGATTCGTATAGTTTCCGATTACGATGGAATTCGTGAAAGGGCTGAATAATTATTAATTCACACTGCTGAGTACAAAATCTTCATTGTTTGATAACATGTTAACTGAAAGAAAACTTAATTAATGAAAATTCCTGCCGGCCGACAGTAAAAAAATTGCATATGGCAGCCATTTTCTGACGTAGTTCGTGTATATATATATATATACTATAAAAGGTAACTTTTAATTTTTCCAATTGAATTCTCAATAAAAATGAACAAATTATAGATTAAAGCCGATTATATATGTATATAAATGCTTAAATAAGAAAATGTTTTTAAAAAGTATATAAAAAAATTAAAGGCATAGTAACAGGGCGCGAACTACGCAATTGAAACTACTGGCATGTCTCGGGAAAAAATGCATTCTTTTTTTTGCAATTTTTGTACTACCGGGTGGAAGAGGAGAAATTTTCGATAATTATTTTCAATTTAAAATAAATTGAAGAAAACTCAATTATGAACAAAATTGCAGACAGGGCCAGTAGAAAAAAACTGCATACGGCACCCATTTTGATTGCGTAGTTCATGTAATTTGTTGAATATATATGAAAGTTCACTTACATTTTTCAATTTAATGTTGTTCCTGTTCCAGAAGGACAGTTTATATTGTATTTAATATAAAAATATTTTGCATACTTTTGAATACTTTAAAATTAATTTTAAAAAAACTTTACTTTTTTTAAGGCTTTCCACTTTAATATTTTCACTGGACTATGGTTTATGGCAAGGCAACTTGCGCGAGCGGCTTTCTTTTACTAACTGAAACGTTTCTTGTTCAAAGTTCGCGTCACTAAACTTTTTTCGTTAAGTTCGTCAAAAAAGTCTCCCACTTTAAAAGCATCGCTAAGCTTCGCTTACACTACCGAATTAAGAATAATTTGTATTTGTTTTTAGTTAACTAGAAACAGTTTATTAAAATTAATTAACAAGATAATAAAAAGAATAAATGGATTATTATAACAATATATGGTTAATTAAAATTTATAAACACGGTAAATAAATGAATTAATACGTTTATTATAGCAGTCAACAGTTAATTATTATTAATAAACAGGATAATCATTATTAAATACGCAGCAACATTAGACAAACAAGCATTAATTTTTCGTTGAATTTTTAAACAACCGTTAAGAAGATTAATAAATTGTTTATTTAAATAATTAAAAGTTTACTGACCCAATAAATAACATTTTTGTGGCAAAAAATGGCTTTATTATTTAAGAAAATTAGAAAATTTTATTAAATATAACCAAAATCAGTTCGAACACATAAATTCGCACGAAAGTTGGCTCGAAACAATGTGATACATATAAAAAATATAAAAAAAAACCAATTGAAAATTTCATAGTTTATTAGGAAAAAACCAAAAAAAAAAGCACTCAACTTTCAACATAAATGTTTAACTTCATTCAAGACTTTTCGCAAAAATTATGGCAAAAGGTGAAGAAATGATAAACAAAAATATGCTTAAAGATGTCTGCTAGTGAAAAATTGTGTTTGCTCTTGAAAAGGTATATCAGACACAATTTTCGTAGGATTTTCTACACACAGGCATTTCTAACGCATGTTTTAGTTTTTTCACTTTCGTATACTTTTTGCAAAAAGTCTTGAATGTTGATGAAGAGTACGCTACTGATGCAGAACGAAATTTTTCGTTTGTGATTTCGTTGTGTCATTTTTGCATGGGATTTTTCGTTTCGTGATTATGCAAGCGCTTGCGACTTTCTGTCGCTTTATAGATGTATCTACTTAATCTTGAGATAATAATAATAATTTTAAGAATTTTTAAAATGAATTAACACATAAGCCAAAATGTAATCGCTATCGTTGCGATTACATTTTGGCTATTATTTGTATTTTGTAATTATTATATTTATAATTTTTACAACTGATTTCACCTACCTTTGTTCTCCACGACCACCAACACTGCACAACATAAAGTTGAATTGATCTAAACGAGGCTTTACATTGCGAAAGCTTAAGTTTTGGTTGCTTGAAAGTTCGTTCTGTTTTCCACTTTGTCGGCTATTACACGATGGCTCAAGAGTCATGATTCTTTTCGAAAATAAATGAGTGCGAAAAAGATAAAAGATCGGATTTCACTATTGCACTCATTTAATTTCGAGAAGAGTCATCATGACCAAAAATACTGAATATAAAGATATGAATCCTCGGCTGTCATTCCGGTATGCCTAAAAACTACTGACTTATAAGCTTTTCAAAGTATGTGTTTGGAAAACCACGTAAAACGCACACGTTGCAATTCACATCTATTCACCGAAATTACAAAAACAACAATGTTAACAAATGGGTTTTGGGGGGTGAAACGTACGAAGGATTCATATCTTTATATTCAGTATTTTTGATCATGACTCTTGAGTCAACGTGTAATAGCTGACTTTCCCACCTCCAACCCTTAGAAGCAGGACTTTTCAGTGCCGAACTTTCACTTTTGGACACTTCACCACCAGTTTCTGGCCACAAGCATTTTCAGTGCTTGGAAATTTCGTTACAGCGGTTTTTCTACTTAGTAGTTCGCTGTCGTTCTTAGAGTAGGTTTACATTGTATTTGGGTGGGATCTTCCCTTCTCTTTCTTACTTACAAAAAATCTAACCATCTCACTGGATGCGCCGTTCGTTCGTCAAAAATACAATGCAAACCCACTCTTAGATTGTGTTTACATTGTATTTTTGACTAACGGCGCATCCAGTGAAATGGGTAGATTTTATGGTGAGTAAGAAAGAGACGGGTAGATTCCACCCATTTTTTGGGGATCTTCCCTTCTCTTTCTTACTCACATAAAATTTACCCAACTTATATTTTTTTTTTAGCAAACTAGAAACAGTTTGTTAAAATTAATTAACGAGATGATAAAAAAAATAAATGATTTATTATGATAATATATGGTTAATTAAAATTTATAAACGCGGTAATTAAATGAATTAAAACGTTTATTATGGCAGTTAACAGTTAAATATTTTTAATAAACAGGATAATCATTATTAATACGACTGCTTTTACACACTGCGAAATTCTCTTACGATTTCTCTTTTGGTTTGCTTCTAATTGCAAAGACGCTTTTACACACTGCAAATTTTATCTCTGCGTTTTTTAACACTTTTCCTTTTTATTCCATCTTCATATACTTTGCGTAAGTGAAAAAGTTTCATCCATCTGCACTCTTTACTCCACTCGATAAAGCGAAGTTCACAGATTAGAAGACGAATTGAAATAAAACATACTCCAACAATAACGAAAAACACCAAAGAAGAAAGGGCGATAACGCTGCGATTTGTTCAGCTTCAGCAATTTTATCTATCCCGGCCACCACATATGTCCCAGGGCAAAGTTTTTCGAAATCGCAAGAGAATTACAGTGCGTAAAAGCAGTGTACGCAGTGAGTAACATTAATACTACGTTTTCATTAGAGCAAATGAGGTAATTTTCCTGAAAATATCCACATTCGATTCGAAATCATCTCAGTTCCCAGCCTGGACTGTCACGAAATTATCAAATTTATAATGGAAACACTTTTTACGTAACTTACGAAAATACCTCATTTCGGATCTAATGAAAACGTAATATAAGATTCGAAAACCAATGAACATTGTTATGCGCATCAACTGCCCAATATGAATATACCTCGTTGCTGCACTCGGCAACTCGAACTTGTCGCGCAGTGATCCATTCGTGATGGATTTTTAAAGCGCGGCGATGGTGGAATATAGTTTTTTCTACAAATAATATTTTGCCGCTTTATGAAGTCCTGTTTTTGTGCAGTTCCGTCGAGTGCGATCTTACCTTAAGAAAAAACTATGTCCAACCATCGCCGCGCTTTAAAAATCCATCACGAATGGATCACTGCGCGGCATTTTCGAGCGCGCAAATGTTCGAGCTGCCGATCGCAGCAACGAGGTATTCATATTCGGCAGCTGATGCACATAACAATTTTCGATGGTTTTCCGCGCAATATGAATACGAAGCTTAATGTTACTCACTGCGTATTAATAATGATTATCCTGTTTATTAAAAATAATTAACTGTTGACTGCCATAATAAACGTATTAATTAATTAAATTACCGTGTTTATAGGTTTTAATAAACCATATATTAATATAATAAACTATTAATTCTTTTGATTATCTCGTTTATTAATTTTAACAAACTCTTTCTAGTTTATCTACTAAAAAAAATAAAAATTATTCCAAATAAAAAACACACTCAAGCGTGGTACACATTATCGAACATGACGAACAGTTATATTTGAAATCGGTTTGGATGAAAACTTTCGCGTCTTACCTTTAAGGTGCAACCGCACCCGGCGGAACTGCACTTCAGCGATACTGCGCGACACTCCGCGGCAATTTTTTGATATACCGCACTTGAACTGCAGCAATGCGATAGTAAGCGGCAAATCGTGAAGTTAGTAGCAATTGAATTACTACAATGCTACAAAAATATGGCGGCCAAATGTCCCCAAAAAAAAATGTTTTATTCTCACACTCCCTCCCCCTACAAATAAAAAATTCTTGTCCTACCCAAATTGAAAAGTTCAGCCACCATTATGTATTTTACTGTACTAAAACATCAAATCCGTGCGCCGCTTGCTATATCGCACTATGACGACAACGGAACTGAACTGCACTGACGCGACAAAGTTGCTCTGATAAGCAACTTTGTAGTTTAGTGTCGCGCCGTTCCGTTCCGTTGTCGCTTAGTGCGGTGCTCATACAATTTCATACAAATGATATTTTGCCGCTACGTGAAGTTCTATTGCTGTGGAGTTCCGCTGAAGTGCAGTTCATTCAAGTGCGGTCTTACCTTTAACTGTCTGAACAGAAAAGAATGAAGGAGCCGGAGCCGCGGACGGAGCTGGAAGAGCTATCAAAAAGTGTCGTACGTTATTTTTTTTACGTGTCCACAATGCAGCTGTACAGCTTTGAAAGTATTTTGAAGAAAAAAAAAACAATATTCTTGTGTACAAGCTCAGAATTCACATTTTTCGTTTCCAATATTTTTCCTTTTAATTAATAATAATTTTCCCGACACAAATAACCACAATATTTTTTTCCGACCCAAAAAGTTGTTTTTTTTCTTCATACAATTTGAAACGTCAAAAGTGTCTTACGTGAAAAGTTAAAAGTTGGCGAACTCTTCCGTCTGCGGCTCCGGGTCCGTATGCGGATACGTTGCGTTGTGTTCGCAACATTGAATTTGTGTGTATTTAATATTTTGACAGCTTTTCCAGCTCCGGCTCCTGTTCCGTCTCCGTCACCATTCTGTTCAGCCAGTAAATTTTATGAGCTATATCGCAATCACACTAGGCGACAACGGAACGTAAAGGCTCTCCCAAACCAACGCGATTAATCGCTGCGACAAACGAAAACAATAACAACAACGTGTTGTTTGACAACCACGTGCTGTTATTGTTGTTTTCGTTTGTCGCAGCGATTAATCGCGTTGGTTTGGGAGAGCCTTAATACTGCGATACGAAATTAAAAAGTTGCTTCTGAGCAACTTTGTAGCGTCGGTGCAGTTCAGTTCCGTTGTCGTCATAGTGCGATATACCAAGCGGCGCGACACAAGTGCGCCACAAATTATTGAGTTTGTTGATTTCGTATACTAAAATACAAAATGGTGGCTGACCTTTACATTTTGGATAAGACAAGTATTTTGTATTTGAAGGGGAGGCAGTTTGAGAATAAAACAAAGTTTTTGGTGCCATTTGGCTGCGATTTTTTTGTAGCATTGTAGCAATTCAATTGCAACTAACTTCACGATTTGCCACTTACTGTCGCATTGCTGCAGTTTGAGTGTGGTATATCAAAAAATCCGATTTCAACTGTCCGTCATGTTCGATGATGTGTACCACACTTGAGTGTGTTTTATTACGGAAGGGCTAGAGTAGATGGATGGAAAAGACAAAATATGTATTTAGAATGACATGAATAAAAAAACCACAAAAAATTGCCATCAATTATTTGTTGATATGTCAAAACTATTAAATATCGTATATATGTATATATTAGTTGTGTTGGATTTGAAAAATAGCTGCAGATTTTCATTGAATGCATAAGTCTTGTCTACTGAACTTATATACTACTTTCATATGGAATGAAAAGAATAGATTCCAAATATTCCAAATATAGATTAAAAAAAAAACAAACTAAAATAATTGTACATCATAGTACATGAGCAAAAACACCGAAGCGAGGAAGTTGGACGACGACAAAGACGACGACGAAAGTGCATCGAATCTTTCGCTGTTGAAAACGCTTTTATATCCGGACGTCGAGCTAATTTTTTTTCTCCAGTTATCAAATGTAATCTAAAATTTGATATAACTCAAAAAAATTAACTTGATTTTATGATTTACATATCTATCTATAATTTCAACCCCACACAGGTATACTAGAAATCGAAGTGAATTTTCATTTAAGATAAGACCACACCCGGCGGAACTGCGTGACACTACACAGCACCCCGCGGTAGTTTTTTGATATAGGTACTGCACAAGTTATTGTCAATTGAAATGCTACAAAATTTTCTTAGATGGCGGCCAAATGGCCCCGAAAACTAGGTTTTATTCTCACACTGACTCCCTCTACACACATTCTGTATTTCAATGTACTAAAATAAAACATTGAATAATTTGTGAGTCACCGTGTCTCCGCTATAAATAATGACAACAGAACTGAACTGCACTGACTGTTCAAAATCAACTTTGTAGTTTATTGTCCCGCCGTGTCATTCCGCTGTCGTTAAGTGCAATAAAGCTCATGCAAATGACGAATTCAAAAGGCTTTTATTTTTCTTATTTGCTTAAGTTTTTAAGAAAAGTGTGAACTCTCCCTGTATCAAATTAAGAAATGCAACTCTTCGTCAAGTTTTTTAATAAACGGTTTATTAAGATTATTAATTTATTTATTATATCAATCAACAGTTTGTAAAAATTCACATAAATTCAACGTGTATTATATAGATTACCCGCGGTTTACATTGATGGATTCCAACAAGCGACTTATTTTTCGTTGCGTAGCAATGATGAATTTCTTGACTCGAATTGTTTACTCTAATTTCGAATTCCTTTTAACAAAAAATTCGATTTGTTCAGAAGAAAAAATCGATTTTTCTGAACAAATCCCTTGTATTGAAAGAAAAAAATGGATTCTGTTTAGAAAAAAAATCGAATTTTTTTGGTAAAAGGAATTCGACATAAGATGAATTAAGCAATTTGTATATTAATGAAAAATGAATTCATTTATTATTCTTTGCATCCTTTCTAAAGGGGAAAGTTAAAGTTTTCATTAGAAGTTGTTTATTATTATTGATCCTATGGTATCTGCATATATTTGAATTATTATAAAAATAAGTTTATACTGCGAAAGTTTTTAAACAAATTTTTCAAAAGAGCAAATTGATTTGGCTCTGTGCTCTTAGCAGCCCAAACATGGAATATTCGAAAAAAAAGTATGCAGTCTAAAAGGTCAGTAAATAGTCATAAAAGGTCAGGTAGTTTAGGAAATTGGCCAGGCTTAGAAAATTTGTAATCCGAGGTTGAAGTTTTTCAAGGTCACCTGCGATTTTTGGCACCTCATTTAGGGGATATTCGAAAAAAAAGTATACCACATGAAGGGCCACTGGATAGTGATAAAAGGTCAGATAATTTCAGTAATTGGTCCAAGCATAGGTTTTTTTTAAATTAATTTTCTCAATAAACGGTTAATCAATTTTTAATAATTAAATTTAATTGTATCAATAAAACAAATAATAAAAATAATAAATCGTTTATCAAGTGCAAGATCCAGTTCTTAATAGATGTTGTTTACCGTCGCAATAAACGGTTACTCCATTTTTAATAATTAAAATTTCTTGTGGCAACGAACACAAATATTAAAAATAATAAATCGTTTATCAAGCGCAATATCCAGCTCTTAATAAATGATGTTGACTGTCTCAATAAACGGTTAATCAATTTTTAATAATTAAAGTTAATTGTATCAATAAAACAAATAATGAAAATAATAAATCGTTTATCAAGTGCAAGATCCAGCTCTTAATAAACGTTGTTTACCGTCGCAATAAACTGTTACTCCATTTTTAATAATTAAAATTTCTTGTGGCAACGAACACAAATATTAAAAATAATAAATCGTTTATCAAGCGCAATATCCAGCTCTTAATAAACGTTGTTTACCGTCGCAATAAACGGTTACTCCATTTTTAATAATTAAAATTTCTTGTGGCAACGAACACAAATATTAAAAATTATAAATCGTTTATCAAGCGCAATATCCAGCTCTTAATAAATGATGTTGACTGTCTCTATAAACGGTTAATCAATTTTTAATAATTAAAGTTAATTGTATCAATAAAACAAATAATAAAAATAATAAATCGTTTATCAAGTGCAAGATCCAGCTCTTAATAAACGTTGTTTACCGTCGCAATAAACTGTTACTCTATTTTTAATAATTAAAATTTCTTGTGGCAACGAACACAAATATTAAAAATAATAAATCGTTTATCAAGCGCAATATCCAGCTCTTAATAAATGATGTTCACTGTCGCAATAAACGGTTAATCAATTTTTAATAATTAAAGTTAATTGTATCAATAAAACAAATAATAAAAATAATAAATCGTTTATCAAGTGCAAGATCCAGCTCTTAATAAACGTTGTTTACCATCGTAATAAACGGTTAATTAATTTTTAATAATTAAAGTTTGTTTTGGCAACGAAAACAAATATTAAAAATAATAAATCGTTTTTCAAGCGCGATATCCAGATCTTAATAAATGCTGCTCACTGTCGCAATAAACGGTTAATCAACTTTTAATAATTAAAGTTAATTTTATCAATAAAACAAATAATAAAAATAATAAATCGTTTATCAAGTGCAAGATCCAGCTCTTAATAAACGTTGTTTACCGTCGCAATAAACGGTTACTCCATTTTTAATAATTAAAATTTCTTGTGGCAACGAACACAAATATTAAAAATAATAAATCGTTTATCAAGCGCAATATTCAGCTCTTAATAAACGTTGTTTACCGTCGCAATAAACGGTTACTCCATTTTTAATAATTAAAATTTCTTGTGGCAACGAACACAAATATTAAAAATAATAAATCGTTTATCAAGCGCAATATCCAGCTCTTAATAAATGATGTTGACTGTCTCAATAAACGGTTAATCAATTTTTAATAATTAAAGTTAATTGTATCAATAAAACAAATAATAAAAATAATAAATCGTTTATTAAGTGCAAGATCCAGCTCTTAATAAACGTTGTTTACCATCGCAATAAACGGTTAATTAATTTTTAATAATTAAAGTTTGTTTTGGCAACGAAAACAAATATTAAAAATAATAAATCGTTTATCAAGCGCGATATCCAGATCTTAATAAATGCTGTTCACTGTCGCAATAAACGGTTAATCAACTTTTAATAATTAAAGTTAATTTTATCAATAAAACAAATAATAAAAATAATTAATCGTTTATCAAGTGCAAGATCCACCTCTTAATAAACGTTGTTTACCGTCGCAATAAACGGTTACTCCATTTTTAATAATTAAAATTTCTTGTGGCAACGAACACAAATATTAAAAATAATAAATCGTTTATCAAGCGCAATATCCAGCTCTTAATAAATGATGTTGACTGTCTCAATAAACGATTAATCAATTTTTAATAATTAAAGTTAATTGTATCAATAAAACAAATAATAAAAATAATAAATCGTTTATCAAGTGCAAGATCCAGCTCTTAATAAACGTTGTTTATCGTCGCAATAAACGGTTACTCCATTTTTAATAATTAAAATTTCTTGTGGCAACGAACACAAATATTAAAAATAATAAATCGTTTATCAAGCGCAATATCCAGCTCTTAATAAATGATGTTCACTGTCGCAATAAACGGTTAATCAATTTTTAATAATTAAAATTAATTGTATCAATAAAACAAATAATAAAAATAATAAATCGTTTATCAAGTGCAAGATCCAGCTCTTAATAAACGTTGTTTATCGTCGCAATAAACGGTTACTCCATTTTTAATAATTAAAATTTCTTGTGGCAACGAACACAAATATTAAAAATAATAAATCGTTTATCAAGTGCAAGTTACGGGCTCTTAATAAATGTTGTTTACTATCCCAATTAACGATTAATTAATTTTAATAAATAAAGTTTATTGTGGAAATTAAAATAAATAACAAAAATAATAAATCGTTTATCAAGTGCAAGTTACGGGCTCTTAATAAATGTTGTTTACTATCCCAATTAACGATTAATTAATTTTAATAAATAAAGTTTATTGTGGAAATTAAAATAAATAATAAAAATAATAAATCGTTTATCAAGTGCAAGTTACGGGCTCTTAATAAATGTTGTTTACTATCCCAATTAACGATTAATTAATTTTAATAAATAAAGTTTATTGTGGAAATTAAAATAAATAATAAAAATAATAAATCGTTTATCAAGTGCAAGTTACGGGCTCTTAATAAATGTTGTTTACTATCCCAATTAACGATTAATTAATTTTAATAAATAAAGTTTATTGTGGAAATTAAAATAAATAATAAAAATAATAAATCGTTTATCAAGTGCAAGTTACGGGATCTTAATAAATGTTTTTCAATATCCCAATTAATCATTTATTAATTCTAATAATTAATGTTTATTGTGGCAATAACTATAGATAATAAAAAATAATAAATCGTTTATCAAGATCAAAATTCTGCTCTTAAAAAATGTTGTTTCTTGTCGCAAATAACGATTAATTAAATTTAATAATTTAAGTTAATTGTGACAGTTGAGAAGTTTATAAAAATAATAAATCGTTTCTCAATTGTAGAGAAAAAGCTCTTAATAAACGTCTATTTATTATCGCAATAAACGGTTTATTGTTTCCAATAACAAAAGTTTATTGTGACAGTTAAAATGGTAACTAAAATAATTAATCGTTTATAAAGTCTCAGATTTTTCACTTAATAAACGGCAATTAATTGTCTCAACGAACGGTTATTAAAAGGTCAAGTTTTTTTTAATAAACCGTTGTTTGTGACAAAAAAGCGTTCGTTCTGACAATTAAAATGCACTTAATAAACGCCGTTTATTAATATTTTTTTTTCAGTGTTGAAAAAGGCCTTCACATACTTTCAAACCCTTTTTGGACCTCTGCCTTGGATTTATCAATTAGATAATGCGCCAATACACACAGCATGGGTAGTTAAAACGTATATACACAGCCAAAATGTAGAGTTATTAAGCTGGCCGCCCTGCTCACCTACTACGGATTTGAATATTAAGTATAGAAAATGTTTGGGTATGGTTGACACGTCAAATATACGGATCAAAATAACAATATTCGAGTATACCCGAACTAACCGAAGTCATCGAATTAGCTTGGAGCTCGATTTCGCTAAATCATCTGGGCAATTTGAATGCATCCCTTCCAAATCGAATGTGTGAAGTTTTGAAGCAGAAAGGTGGCTCAACACACTTTTAAAACATTTTTTTTTTATTAAACTAAAATACTCCAATTACCTCAAATTTAAGTAATGTTCGTAAAAAAATAATCATGAGTGGTCCTATTCAAGTGGCGTGGAGTGTATTCATATACTCTTCAAACTAGGTTCATATAACTCAAATATATACGATATGACTGAGAAAGCAGAGTCCACTTAATTATAGTCGGGGATAGCGATATTACATTACAGTCTAAGATAGTAGACATCAATAAATTATAGTCTGGCTAGCAGACGTCATACTAAATTACAGTCTAACTAAGCAGACGTCACAAAATTACAGTCTGGATACCAGACGTCACTAAAGTAAAATCTGAGATAGCAGATGTCACTAACCAACTTCTTTAATCCCGAGCTTCGACTGTCAATCCTGGAACCAAATTTATCAATAAGGAAATTCACTAAGTAATGTTGATTGGTACTATTTCTTTAAGATTTTGTTTATTGATTGGTCATCCTTCTCATCCGTGGGTAAGGTTGGCTGGCGACTTTTGTAATAATTGTCCTTGCAGTTTTGTGGCTTGATGTTCGCTTCTTCGTAGATTCTCCTGTTGCTGTAGTGCTTCCGTCTTTGATGATCTAATTGTAGTCCAGTGCACTACTTCGAGTTTTTCCACAGCAGTCTTCGATATTGTAAACCATACCGGAACACTGTAGCTGATGGCTGGTCTTAGTAGCTGCTTGTATATCAGCAGCTTCGTTGGTGTACTCAGTCCTGTTTACTTCTTCAAGAGCGGATGGACTCAGTGGAATGCAAAGTTCGCCTTTGTTAGCACTGCCCTAGAGTGTGGGTTGAATGCCAGCAGCTTGTTGAAGTTGACTCCACTGAGGTAATTTGCCTTCTTCTTGGCATTAATCGTTGATCCATCCGGAAACTTCAGGACCACGTTTCTGCACGTTGCCGCCGATTGACAGCGGATGTCGTGGTGACGGGCCTCCTGAAGCATACTTATTCCGATTTGGAGGTTTCCCCATTTCTAGTAGTACTCGTAGAGTCTGCTGGTGTGGGCTTTAAATCTTCTGGCTGCCATTACTGGCGATATTGACGATGCATATGTGATGGAGTCATCTGCAAAGAAAAGGTTCTTATAGTCGGTGTACTATTTCTTTTATGGCAGAGCTCGATTTTCTTCTCTTCGTTCACAGTCTTTTATATATCTTTCAGTCTAAACTGAATGTGAACTATAATTTCACATAAAAACTTGAATTAATATTTTAATGGGTTCAGCGGTATGATCAGGGAGTGTGGGTATTCCTTTGGGCATGATTGGTCCTTTTTTAAAGTCATCAGTAACAATGATTTGGGATAGTCTTAAATGCAATTTGATAAAAAGAGGGGATAAAGGAGAGTTGAAAATGCATCATCATTACTCACAGTTTTACAGTGTCAAAAATTTTGTGAAAACTCATGGATTTCTTCCTTTTTTTTTTATTTTTTTTTATTTATTGTCTCAGGGTTACTGTAGATTTTATTTTTTTTTCGCATCGACATGTAACGCTGAATAACTCTCTATGCAAGCAGGATTTGTAAAAGAGAACTAGAAAGTGATTCGTATGTAAAAATAAAAAAGAACTTTTAAAAAATCTTAACTTGGATTTTTTCTGCATTTTAGCAGAGTTTCTATATTTCTGAAATGTTGTATTTTTGAAGCAATAAGCAAGAAGAGCTTAAAAAATTTTTCTATCAAATATTGGAAGTTACAAATAAAGTAAAATTTGTTTTTCAAGAACTTGGGCATTTGAGAGTTAAAAGTAAAAAGACCGGTATTTTTGACTTTTGACCAATTGTTGTATAATTTTTTTTAAAATTATTTCCATAAGGGAAAATTATTTTAATGTTAATGTAACATAATCCACCCAATATGTAATATTCAAAACAGATGTAATTTACATTGTAAAAGTTGTAAGGTATGCGAAAAAACTAATCTTTTTGATACTTCACCATTTTTGGGGTTCGTATGGAAAAAAGTGTCAATTTTTTTTGTGAAAAATTTGAATATTCAAAAACCCGTATGTTAAATTTTTGACTATTAAAAAAAAAACTGTCAACAGCAACGATCAATATTGTCAAGAGCATTGAATTAAGATTATTTTTTTTTTTTTCCTTTAAATGCAAAATTTGACATATTCATTTTAGGTTTTTAATCAAATCAATAGATGACGTGGATATAAAAAACAAAACAATAGGTGGTTACGTTAAATAACCACCCAACCTAAAGAGAGTTAAATGAATCCATTTTTGGTGTTTCATCCCTGTGGATTTTACTTGGAATCGTCAGTTGTTGACTTGACAGACATGTTGTCAATTATTAAATAAAGTCTGCTTAGTTTTCTACTTAACTGATTTAATTTCGATGAGTACGTGTCTGTCGTACATAAATAGAATTTTTATTATAAAAACTTCCACCTATAAACCAATTTCTTTTCACCTAACTTTCAAAACGAATTGTGGTTTTGAAGGTCTCCCTCTACCCATACAAACCATATCTTATTCACCTTCTATCCAAACTCTCTATTACTGAATAAATATTTGATAACATTCGTTATATTTAGGTGGTGGTTCATATCTTCAACCCCCGTCTAGCTCCAACTTTGTCACCTATCTATTGTAGGCAAACAAAACGCTTAACAGCGATCTCTCTCTATCTCTTAATTCAACAACACATTAAGCACTGACAGTCAACACTGACACACTCACACACTCAAGCCCTGCTGTGTCAATAACTAACATTTAAAATTATTTACTTTTCCTGCATCACTTTCTATTTCCCTTAACATTTTGTGTCTCCCTCGAGACGATTATACACATATGTATATTTGTAAGTAATAAGCAAATTATTTTATGAGGGTTAAAGACGTGGTGTATGTTTTTTTTGGTCTCCTTGGCTCGTTGAAAAATGTGACGCGTAACGTCTCAGTGAGATATGAAAGATGAAAATAAAAAAAATAAAATTGGAACAATGTTAAATAATCAAAATTGTCAGAAGGAACTACAGGAAAGTACCTACATACAGGTGGACAAATTTTAGGTTGAAATTTTTACTATCTTCGTTAAAAAAAATAGTATTTTTGAAACTATTTATTCGGAATTTTTAAATTCAAATTCAGTTTGTAATTTTTTTAAGTTAGGTGGTTACTTAAGGTAACCACCTTTTGATTATTATAATTTATTTTGTCAGTCAAGTTCAATTACTACTACTACTCGCGCCATCTATTGATAAAGACGTTTCACCATTATTTTATTTTTTCAGGAATTAATTGGTGGTAAGTTGTGATAACCACACCGTTACAATAAAAAGTTTTTTTAGTTGGTTTTGCTACCCTCTAAATTCTGTTTACAAATTTGAAGACGTCTCAAATAGCTTAAGATTCTATGTCTGCCAAGTTAATATTACCATTTCTTTTAAGAATCCAATAATTGGATTAATTGCCTAGAATTTTTCGAAATATTTTTATTAAAGAAAAAAAATTTCCACCACTCAAGAAAGGTTAAAAAACCAAAATGAAAAGGAAAAATGTGTAGATAAATGTGAAAATTTGACGTCAAATTGTTTACTTAAGAAAAATGTATGGCGCTCGTTTTTTTTTTTTTTTAATAACCCCCCAAAAAGGTTAAAACTAAAATTAAAAAAGCTATGTGCATAAATAATGGTAAAGGAAAAAGAGTGTACACGAACTAGTTTGGTTTCAAATGAAATTTGACGTTGAGCTTGTTATGCGAGTGAAATATTTTCAAAGTCGTCCATCGGAAAGTTCAGATATTTTAGCTTGAAGTTGCTGATTGCAAAATAAAAATTTTACTTTTTTTTCCAAATAATTGTTTATAACTTGAGAAATAAATGACGTAGACAAATAATTTTGGTTTTAAATGAAAGTTATTTTTTTTGTTTTTAATATAATAATATAAATATTTTGCTATTTTGAATACATGTGAAGCTTTTACTTCATGAAAAGCAACTATTTTCAAGGGGTCTTTGGCACACCGATATATCAAAAAATTCACATACTTTTTTGGCACTAGTGCAAAGCTTAATTGGTCATCTTTGATTCTATACTATTTTAAAGACAAGAAAAATACCTTTCGTTTGATACCGAAATCATTTTTCTACGTCATTTATTTCTCAAGTTATAAACAATTATTTGCAAAAAATCTAAAATATTTATTTTGCAATCGGTAACTTCAAGCTTTCCCGACTCGACTTTCCCATGGACGATTTCGAAAATATTTCACTCAAATAACAAGCTCAACGTCATCTTCCATTTGACACCCAACTCGTTAGTGTACACTCTTGACCAAATCTTCAAAGTAAAATGGGCATTCCCTTTGTAAAAGGTCGTAAATTTGAAAAATTTATCGTTAATTTTTTAAACTTGTACAATTTTAAATTTGTCGTAAATTTTTAAACTTGTAAAATTTTAAATTTGTCGTAAATTTGTAAATTTGTCGTCAACTTGTTAATTGTAAATTTGTCATAAATTTATAAATTTTTCGCAAATTTGAAAAATTTGTCGTAAATTTGTAATTTTTTCTTAATTTACCATACATTTATGGTTAATTTTCAAAGCATTTGTAAAAAATTTTTCGTTAATTTGTTTTGAAACAAAGAGACTGTCGTAAACAACCTTAAATATGTAGTACTTCTCAATCCACAGCTTTAATTTTCTCCTGAGTGTTGTTTTAAGTTTTTTGATATGCTCATTATTTATTAAAAAAAAAAAACAACAAATATCAAAGCTAGATAATTAAAATTAATCTACATTCATACGAAAAAAAAAAAAAAACAAAACTTTTCTACCGCAACCAACCCCGCCCCGGCTCTTAATAAATATTAACCCAACACCATATTTGACATAAATATTTTGATAAATTTACTTTTTAATGAGCAAACAGAAATATTATTTTCGAGGTACAACAAAAATAAAAAAAAATTATCCAAAAAATATAAGGGGGGTGAGAGTCAGATGAAATAAAAAACAGTAAATGTTTTTTTTTTTTTCTTTTTTTTTTAAATTTTTTTTTCTATAAATTCAACCAAAGCTGTACACACAAAATTCTATTGAAATTGTTTGAAGAATTAACGCAACAGTTTGTCTTACTGTGTATTTGTCGTTTTTGTATGGGACTATAAAAGATTTTCACATATTTGTTCTAAACAAAAACAAAAAAAAATAAGAACTTATTTAGCTGTTAGCTAAGTTAACGCTTACACATTTCAAAATATTGTTTATTTTAGAATAGAGTATTATGTGACACAAATTTTGTTAAAAAACTAGTACGTCGCTGAACGTGAAACGAAAAATACCATAAAAAAATGACACAGAGAAATCATAAACGAAATCTTCTTTCTGCTTTTCGTTTTACAGTATGCTGTTGCTCAACGAGTGAAATTGATAAGTGTAGCAGATTATGTGGAGAAGTCTCCGATGTGTTTTTAAACAGAATTAATTGCCGGGACCCATTAATTGTGTGTGGAAATTTTTGTTTATTATTTGTTATTTTTTGTTTTTGTTATTATTTGTTAGTTTTAATTTTTTTTATATATAATTTGTTTTTTTGTTATGTTTTTTTTTTTTTACATTTTTGCACTTTTTCAATGATACTATTAATTTTTAAATAGTTAATATATGTATATGTATCTAATAATTAAATTTCTTTTTTAATCTTTTTTTTATTTTTTTTTTTCAGGTAAGTTTTCTCAATATTCTGGTTAATATGAACTAAATTTGGTTACTGGTAAGTTATTTGACTTTTTTTTTAACAGTTAAAATATATGAATGACTGAATTGCAGGAACATGTTCTTGTAGACAACTAATTGATTGCAGGTTCATATAAAATATATTTTTAATGGTTCAATAATGTAATAATTTATTTAACGAAAAAATTTTGAAAAAAGTCAAAAAAGTGCAAAAAAAAAATTAAAAAATTAGTTTTTTTTTTTCTTAATATTTAAATGCAATATTGCAATATAGGTTGAAAACTCAGCAGTATCGGAAACCGGGGTACCATTTGACACTTAGTTTTTAAATGTTTGTATTTCCGAAGATTATTGATGAATTTAAATTTGTTTAACTGTATTTGATATATTGATTGTCACAGATTAGACCCAGAGAAGTGTCTTCTTTTTCCTACCAACTTGATCATTAAAAAAAAAATTCTTAAAAAAAGTCATTTAGTCAAAAGTGCCCCTTGCACGGGGCAGCTTTGACTTTACAGAGAAAACATTTGACAATAGCGGTTTTAATCGTCATAATCGTTTTTACATTATATTCCAAAAAAGTACCAGCAGAAATAGCCTGTCTTTTTTTTTAATGAAAAAAAGTTTTCCATTTTTAAAAATTTAACTTTGTTAATAAAAAAAAAAAAAAAAACAAACAAAAAACATATAAATTTAAATAAAATATAAAAATTCTATTAAAAAGTATATTATTATAAATATTAATATTAAAAGGTTTTTTGTTTGATAAACATACATGCAGTCCAGCAAACTTATGTGTGCTACCAGCAAGTTAGGCTGAAGTTTTAGCTATTTCACGAGTGTCACCTCGATCAGCGGACTCTTTATTAGTGGTGCTTAGTCTGATTCTGGCTCATTGTTAATTGAAAAATCTCGTATGTATGCCTTCACTGGTATTCGAACCATGTAGAAAGTTGTTTAGTAAATTTTTTTAAGTTACTCATTTAAATTTCCGTAGTACCGAGGTTTAAAATATTGAGATATTTAACACTTATGAGCTCATTTAATATGGGTTAAATGTGCCCCATTTGCAAAAGGCAAATGTTCTCCAAAGGTTCTTTTTTTTTTGTAATGTTATAGTTTCACAAAATTGGCTTTTATTAATTAACAATTTAAGAGTGGTAATGCCATTATATTCCTTTACATTACAAACGCTTTCATTAATGTAACAAATCCCTCACTTACTGGTGGTGGTCAAAAAATTACATCAGCTATCGAAAAATCACAAAACCATGTGTTACTCCCAGAAGAGTTGAAGCAAATCAATCAAAATTCATAATGTTTCTTTAAATCAAATAAGGCTTCTTTTTTAATTCCACCTTTTTTTCTTTTACGAAGTGTTCACATTAAAATAAGGAAAGTCAAATGAGCTCTGATGTCAAAGGTACCCCAGTTTACCCTACCAAAGTTATAACAAATTCGATGGAGCTATTAAAAAAGTTATATCTACCTGAATTATTTTAAAATAAGGCAATTTTCTTAAGAAATCTTCAAAATCACCCTGCAAACACTTAGTCATAAAGAGTACGAAGTTTAATCAAAATCGTTTGATTCGTGTTTGAGAACATTTGAAAAAACCGAAACCTTTTATGGATGATCTAAATTCATTATTCGAATTTTTCTTCTCATGAAAATGCTCTTTTAATTTCAAGCAAATAAGCACAGACATTTAGGATTTAATCTAAGACCAATTGATGCCGTAACCCACTTTTTCCAAAAGTATAAGTGTGGAATTTTCAAAAGCTTTAAAAAATTCCAGATAAGAGAATTGCCGGTTTTACAACAACCGTACAATTCGGCTCTGAGATCTTAGCAACTCTAAAGTGGGATATTCGCAATAAAAAGTATGCCATTTTGGGAGGTCAGTAATTCGCCATAAAAGGTTAACTATTTTCAGAACCATGAAAAACTTTTAAACAATGGTTAAAGTTTTTCAAGGTCATTATAGATTTTTAGCATATATTTTGGGATATTCGCAAAAAAAGGATAAAATTTAAACGGCCATCGGTTCTTTATAAAAGTTAAACTAGTTTTTGTTATTTGTAAGCCATAGATTTTTTTTTAAATAATTCTTAGAAGATTTTTTCAAGGTGCTTGTTAATACCTCATATGTGGGATATTCGAAAAAAAAAACTGCCCAACTTAAAAAAATAAAATAAAATAGCTAACTGAAACTAGCTGACCATGTTTAAGGATTAAGTAAACTTTCACGCAGTATTTGCTTTCTCGGAAATCTCAAAAATAATGTTCTAAAAATCTCTAACGACCTTGAAAAATTTAACCACTTATTAAAAAATTTCTATTGCTGACTAATTTCTAGAAATATTTGGCCTTTTACTGTTGAATATTTTTTTTCATCGATGTGGCTCTTCTGGCAAGTGAAAAAGATGTAAGTTCAAAGGCATCAAATCAGGGAGTGGTTAAAAAATTTCCAACCGAATGAGTAAACAAGCTCTTTCGTCACATTGGCCGTGTGCTTCGGGCGTTATTGTAGCACCATGCAAACTCCCTTCGTCAACATTCCCCTCTGTTTGTTTTGAATTGCACTCGTTGAGGTTTTTCAGCGTCTTACAGAATCGTTCTGAATAAATTGTTTCTCCCTGAAAAAGAAATTAAATCAAAATGTTCCTGAGGAGGTAAAACAAAAGGTCTTGAACTTGAACTAGAAAACGGATATGGCGGAAGAATTCTATGAGAAGTATCTGACAAGAAAAAGTATCTGACAAGAAAAAGTATCTGACAAATGATGGCCTCCAGAGTTTCTTCGATTTTTCGCACACCCTTCCGTGCATTGTGACCAGAATTTGGACGATATCGGTTCGGATATTTCTTTTTGAGCTTTCTGTTTTATGGGACGATTTTTATTAAAAGAACGGATTTTAGGTAGTCCCATAACATGAAAACATTTTACCTCTAAGAGAATTGGGACAAACCTCCCGATCTTTGGATCTATAAAGCCATGCATACCTTCGCGGTATGGACTGTAACGCCATCCTTTGTTAACCACACGTTCTTAAGCCGGATTAATTTGAAAGGGAAGAGAAAAATCCTGGATCATGTGTAGCTCACGACAGCTTGATCAATTTCCTCAAAAAAAAAAAAAAATACGAGGGCCGATAGGCTTCAGACCACATTTGCACCTTCTCTTAGTTTAAAGAACTTTGGTAAAGCTGCCTGGGATAAGTTTCTTTACACGTCCCCTGAGGTGAAAATGAACGATGTCGGTTCGATGAAACGCAAATTAAGTTTAACGCTAGAAGCAAGCTGCTCATTGGTCCAGTCAATTTTTTCGACTAGAACTGGTTCAAACTGAAATTCCCAATTGAACTAGAGGTTGAGTGCTTGGACCGTTAGTTGGAAAATCATGAGATTGATCCCAAATCCCAGAAAATTCGAGATGGACATTTTTTTTTTATTTTCTATAATTTTCAGGGGATGCAGGGGAAAATCGATTATAAATCGCTTTCTTATTATGATCAGTTTCGTTTCATTAAACTTCCATAAATATGTATGTATGTATGTTATTAGATACTAAAATCCTGTAAAACCGCAAATGTCTTAATATCAAATCCCACTATTTTATTCACTTAGGGATATCTTCAAGAATATATGTATGAAGGTAACATTTCTCATTAGTCAAGCTCAAAAACAAGATATTATCACATCGACTCTTATCATATTGTCCACATGAATTCCTAATTAACCTCCATAGTGGTGGATATTAAAACCATTTGCCTAACTGTCTTGAGCTATTATGGTATAAGTCTATTTTGGCTACCGTCGTGTCGTTCGTTCGGTCGTCGGCAACACAATATGCCTTTAACAATAAAAAAAACAAAATTAACTTTCACACCTTCCTTCGTAAGCTTTTGATGTTGTCATTCGCTCCTCCAATCGTAGCCCATGGGAGTAATTTATTCCTTAACAACACCCCCAACACTCTCATCATCAGAATATAGTAAACCGCATCCAACCGTATTTGGTATCTTCAACGTTTTCATTTCAATTAACTTCTCCGTCCTTCCTCAATAAATGGTCTCCGCAAAAAGTCAGGTCGACACGTTAATTCTATCCTTTTCCAACACACACAAACACACACACTAATACACACTTCAAACTCTTGAAATTACCAAAAATCTCATAATTTCTGTGTGTGTAAAAGAGCTTAATTCCAGTTCAGTGCGTCGTCGTTCGCAGTGTAACTACATACATACCTCCTTATATCCACCACATCTGGCACGAAAAATAGGACGAAGACCTTCCCTGGCTGTATGGCAAGAGAAATTGCGGTTAAAAGTGGATCGAATTGGTCGACAAGGACCGGGACGGCAGTAGCAGTGGTGGTTGGGTTGGGTTGGATCGGGTCGGGTCGGGATGGTGTGGTTTTGTTTATAGTAGAAGAACGGCGAAGTAGTAAAGTGGTTCTTTTGCTTGGCTCTGTGGTTGGACATGGTAATAGTCAGCCAACCGAGGAACGAAGGAAACCACATTGTGAAGCCCTTCCAACGTCGCAACACCATCACCACTACCACCACCACCCCTACCACTACCTATCCTGCTAACACCACTGGTGCTGCTTTGAACTCTAGAGAAAAGCCACAACTAACCCGCCAAGGACTCTATACGACGACAACGACAACGACTAGAACTACTACCCAAACCCCAAAAACCAAACCAACTCAAACCCAACTGACTAAATGCATTCAAATTGAGTGGGAGGTTGGAAATGGTTGTGCGGGAAGAGCGCAGTAGGTTGAAAGAGGGATAAGCTAGTGGCGGTACTATGGTAGCAGTGGTAGTTGTTGGTTCGGTGGGTAAACGGAGAGATGCCGTTAGAAGAGGTTGCGGGTTAGAATATGGAATGGGCTTGGAGCTTTGGGGTAATATGGTTTCGGATGAGTTTGACAAAGGAACTTTTACTCTTGGGGTTTTTGTGGCAGGGACGAAAATTCCATCCACTGGTTTTTGGCGAAAATTTCATAGTCTCTCGATGTACACTGTAAGAAATTTGTACAAAGAAAAAATACAAAATTTGATATTTCGCCCACGAAGGTTTAAATAATTTCAAGTGAAAATTTGAATTATTTAATTTTTAGACGTTAAAATAGAGCTCGTTCAGTTTGTATGGAAAGCTCGTATGGTATTCAATTTCACCAAATGTCAAGGGCTCCAAAAGTATTGACATATTGTTTTCCTGCTTCGGGAAAGCATTTCTTGTATTGTTTTTCGGTGACAGTTCGAAGAAAGTAATCTTCGTATGCAAATTTAGGTAAAACTCCTTAAAGCTCATCAGTCAAATTTAAACCTGGACGCAAATACTTCTTACTTATAGCCGTTCCACACTATCCCATCGAGTATTAATACATGTCAAAAAAAAAGTGTGATAGAATTACTTACGACTGCCAAATTTGTGTGAAGAAACGATTTTCATATTTTGCTTCCACACCTGAATCTAAAAAATCAATTCACCATAACCTCAAACCCCCAAGTGGGATAGAATGTGTGATGGTTTTAGAACCAATCCTAAAAATGTTCATGTATTAACACATGTCAAATTGTGTGAGATGGGCTGTCAAGTCGTGTGGGATGTGATTTCATATTTTGTTTCCACACTATTATACACGATTTACTTCCCACTTTTTTGACATGTGTTAATACTCAGTGGGATAGTGTGGAAGGCCTTTTAACGGGCTCCCGGTCCGTGGCCTGTGGTACCGCAGCTTCCAGCCTGTATGATTTCGAGCTCGCGGCTTCTCCTCATCCAGTTCAAGCTTGGGTGTAACAGATTAATGACCGATTGGTGTTCCTTGTCACCTCCAAGCAGTTGGCTGGGATTTGAGGACATTGCAGGAGTATTATTCTCTATTATTCTTTATTTGCAGGAGTATTATTCTCTATTCATGGAGAATAGAGCTGTGTCAATCGTGATTGATTCGGTCTTTGTGACCCGTTCATCAAAATGAATGATTGATTGCAATCACAGTAATCCGAAACAATCAATCTCAACGTCAATCATTTCAGTTTTTGAATAAACGACCGAAGCACGCATATATGCTTCGTTCATTCCACTCATTCTCAATCACATCACAGATCACACAAAGAAATTAAAAAACATAAAAGAAAAACAATGAGAGAGTTCCTCCGATCCGATGACAGCTATGTCAGTATAAGGGGTCAAAATCATAAAAATGAGTTTTTTGAAAATATCTCAGAAACGGTTTGTGCTAGACAAAAATTTTATTCGACAATATTATAGCTGAAGGTATTTCCCATAAAAATGGCATATATTATTTTTTTCGTAACATTAACCGTTAAAAAGTTACAGCAATTCGAAAAGTCAAAAAATCCCTTAAAAGGGGCCAAAGGTCATGAAAATGTGCTGTAAAAAAATAATATATACCATTTTTGTAGGAAATTTCAACAGCTAAAAAATTGTTGAATAAAGTTTTTCTCTAGCGCAAACCGTTTCTGAGATATTCGCAAAAAACTCATGTTTATAACGTATCACAATCAAAGACCGAATCAATCTGATTGACATAGTGAACGATTTAATCTTTGACCATAATGATTGAAATAATGATTGATTGAAAAGACCGAATCTTTGACGCACAGCAAGAATAGTTTTTAGAGTTTTTTGCGAATATCTCAGAAACGGTTTACGCTAGAGAAAAACTTTATTCAGCAATTTTGTAGCCGTGGCAATTTCCCACAAAAATGGTATATATTATTTTTTTTCGTAGCATTAACCGTTTAAAAGTTACAGCACATTTTCATGACCTTTGGCCCCTTTTAATGGATTTTTTGACTTTTCGATTTGCTGTAACTTTTTAACGGTTAATGCTACGAAAAAAATAATATATACCATTTTTGTGGGAAATGCCTTCAGCTACAATATTGTCGAATAAACTTTTTGTCTAGCACAAACCGTTTCTGAGATATTTGCAAAAAACTCATGTTTATAACGTATCACAATCAAAGACCGAATCAATCTGATTGACATAGTGAACGATTTAATCTTTGACCATAGTGATTGAAATAATGATTGATTGAAAAGACCGAATCTTTGAAGCAATCAATCATTGATTGATTCGATCTTTGAAAATGAACGATTGACACAGATCTATGGAGAACCAGGGCCTAGTGACTAACAACTCTGAACCATTACTGTGTGCGTGCTTGCAGTAATGGAGGGGACCTACAGTTTATTGCCGAATCCGAACGGCTAAGGTGAGCGGCACTCTACGGCTTGCTCATGCTCACTCTCACGATTTTTTGAAAACTGTTCATACTCGTGAGCAAAAAACGGGTGCAATGAGTGTGCATGTTTCCCATTAGCGCATTCCCTCTGTATTTAATGAGTCTAGCTGGTAAGCTATTAAAACTAGTGGCCTTGTTCGTAAGCTTTTTCTTTTCTGCTAAATCTTGTTCATATTGGACGGTGGAACTGGGTCTTCATTGACTGGTAGTCGGTTCCCTTCTTGTCTACTCACTCGCTCTAAATGATGCCCATTTAGCAGGTGCTGGAATACATCTACCAATCCCTTTTAGTTCGGTGTTAAATTACATATTCGCTGTTTAGAAGAGCCTGCGCTCCGATCTTAAAACTAACAAATGTTCATCTTATACCTTCCCTCGGCAGGTTGTGGTGGCTTTGGACTAGTGCTCTTGATTTCGACCGGGAAATACCCATAGTACCCGAATACTCGGGTTCCCGGGTACCCGACGTCTACGGGTATTACCCGGGTATACGGGTACCAGTGCATTTCGGGTATTACATGGGTATACGGGTACCCGGTTAAGCGAGGTACTTACCGGGTATCCGAAAATACCGGGCATTGGTTGGTCATTATTTATTAGGTAATATAAAGTAATAAGATAAGATCTATTATGTACGTAAAATGCCGAAAATGCCCGGGTACCCGACACCTTATGGAAACCCGGGTACCCGACACCTTATGGGTACCCGCTTATTTGGTACCCGGGTAATACCCGAAAATTACGGGTACCCAGGTAGTATACCGGTTATCCGGGTATCAAGAGCTCTACTTTGGACCTCTAATTATTGGCAAAGAGCTTCTCGCTCAGGTGTTTTCTTTAGACTGGTAATTCCAGGTTTGTTAAGGGGCCCAACATTGAATTTCGCCTGAATTTTGTCACAATATGGAAATGGTCAGAGTTAACTTTTTCGGAAAATTTATTTAAACCCTACTCGTTGTTGGAGCAAGACGGTATACTTACGGGATTTTTAAAAAGCGTTGTTCATCCATACATGTTTGCCTTGAAATACCTCATAATTGTTTTGAGCATGAAAAACTTTAAATATTTTTTTCAGTGTTATATGGGTGTGTGGCAAAAACCTTTTTCAGCATTGTATGAATATTTGTGCGGTTTCCAATGCTTCTCCGCACTAAGAAAAAAAAGAAAAAACAAGTAAAACAAAAAACCAACCAAACCAAACGAAACCAACGATCCTACAGTGCCAGACTCGAGCATAGTGACTTTGTTAGAAGTTCACTATAAGTTTCCTCTGGGCCTTCCGTTTTTGTTTTTCCTTACACTTCTGACAGTCCTCATCACCGCACACCAACCTCCGCAAATAATACCTATACCTTACCTATCTTCCTTAACCAGAAGAAGAGGAAAACTTGGAACTGAACAAATGGCTCTTTCACTACCCCAACCCCTCCTGCAACAGTCCTTTCTGATGTTGGCGTAAATGTGCTGATTGCTCGGATTTGTTTGCGCTATTTTAAATGGCAGCGAAGCAGGAGCAGTAGTGTAGTTGTTCCGCAAAGGACAAAAGAGGGAGCTATGTGAAGAGTCGAAACCGGAACGGTTTTCATTACATCCTTGGCTTTTTGCTGGCAAAAAGAGCCGTGGGCGTAGTGGTAGTGGTAGTGGCGTAGTTCTAGAGAATGTCGGTGGTGATGGTGATTGAGGAGTTCGTTGGGACTTGGGGTTTTGTTTAAGTTTTCTGTAGATCCGGTCGCAAGGAATTTATTTTCTGCGGCTCTAATTACGGGATTAAAGGAGAACGAGCGGTATCGTCGACGACGTTGGTTGTTGGTGTCATAGTTGGTAGTGGTGATAGTGGTTGCTGCTGCAAGGTTGTTGGTATGTTCCTTGGAAGTTTTTGTTTATCCTCTCGTTTACTGAGGGTGTTAACTACCATCGCCGGCATAGATGTTTAAAAGGATTAAGAATTCTGTTGAGGGTAATACAACTGCCCTTACAAAAACAACTATACCTGCGAAAATATGCCATGATGGAATTCGAGATAATTGTCTCGAAGAGAAAGACTCTACTTAATGGTAGTGGGCCGCAAAATTTTAATTGGGCTGCTGTTCAGTTCATTCTCCGTACCTATAAAATGTGCAACCAGCTTATGCCGCCGCCGATGGCTGACAATAATGATGACGACACGTCCATGAGGTGGCGGGGGGAGGTGGTGAGGAGAAGGGTAGGTATTTTCCAAATGAAGTACAATCACTCAACCATAGATGGAGATCTGTGTGCAAAATATTTTCCTACCAAAAATCATTGCCTTGTGTTAGCTTAAGTGATGGTTAATGGTGTGGTCGGTGGTAGTGGTGATGATGATGGTGAATGATGATGATTTGTGGTTTATTTAAAAGAACCACAAGACGACCCGGTCGGTTTCTTGGGTCGCTCTCAATCTCTTTCTATGTTTAGTTGGTGGTTTTGTGATTGTTATGTATGGATACTCTTCTATAAACCCACATCCACCAGCAACACAACCAGAACCAGGCAACAGCCAGCGCTTTGAACTGAAACAAGAAGTTTCAGGCAAACCACAAACACACAGTTTGTTGTGGTTTGCTAATGGAGTTGGGAATATAGTTTTGAAGCCCCCTTTAATATTTCGACTTTTGTGTGTGCGTGTTTTTTTTTTTTTTTTTTTAGGTCAGAATAATTTCAAGCCTAAAAAGGTTAAGTCGTTGGTACCCGTATTTTTTTGAAAAATAAACTTTAGCAAAAAGGAAGCTTAACTAAAAGGTTTCGAGATTTTGGGGAGAAACACTGGAATTAGGATATTGCTGGGTTGTATATATTTTTTGTATACCCTGACTCTGCCTATACCTTTATTCCTGTTCCTGCTATTTACAGGAATGGTTGATATTTGTAAGTAAACACAACCCCGAGTTCTTTACGTTCTTATCAGCATTTACTTATTATTTTTTTACTTGCAAAAATTTGTTTTATGTGTAAACGAAGAATCAGGGTTGTAATCATTACTTTACAGTCCACAAAAGTGGGTTTCACCATACCATTCGTTGATCTGTGCGTTCGTGTGTCCACTTTAATTTGAGCCAGAGCCAAAACGCCTGGGCCGATTTGCTTAAAATTTGTATCTGATCATTTTTTTTTTTTTTTGTGGTTGTTGGATTTATCTGGAAAAGATACATATAGCTGCGATACAACTTTTTCGATCTTTTCAAATTTTCTCAAAAACGGCTGAAATGATTTTGATTAAACTTCGTACCGGTACTGACCAAAGTGGTCTTAAGAAGACAACATTTCAGGTTTTTGCAAAAAAAAAATGCAGAAATAGAATTGTGATGTGTTTTTTTTTTTTTTTTTTTTTTTTTTTTTGAAAAAATTGGTTTTATCGACTTATTTGCTTGAATCTTCAGAATTGAGCAAACAATTTTGTTTTAATTTTGAAATGAAAAATGAGAAAAAAAATTAATATTGACAAAAAAAAAAAAAAAAAAAAAAAACAAGTAGGAGGTACCTATCAACTTAGGAATTTTTTCAAATTTGTTTTAAGTTTCTAACTACAAGAACAAGTTCGTGCGATTTAGTGTGAATATTTTTTTTGTAGATATTGTGCTAGGGGACCAGGGTTTTCTCTTTCGTTTTGTTCCTTTGCCAGTACCTCTCCTGGTGAGTGCTCGACCGTTTTGTCTAGGTTATGCATTTGAGACATGTTTTTCTGTAAGGATTTCGGACCACTTTTCATACAAATTATTTACATCAAAAGGGTAAATTATTCGCACTAGTAACACAAGTATTTTCTCCGGAATAAAGAGCCAATCCCCCCCGAATTAAACCGCACACACACACTGTGATGAAAAGACAAAATCATGGTTCTGATATCACTGATTAAATCAATATCGAGTGCGATACCAATAGCACAGGTGATATACAGGGTGATTCGCTTACGTTAAACAAAAAGCTACAATTTGAGTCGAGGCATAAAGCGGGTTTATTCCCCCCCCCCCGTTAATGCGGGAGGGGCGATTTTCTAAAAATTGACTTAAAACAAAAAAGAAATTATTGCTTTAATTTTTTGAAAAGCCAGATATCTCTTCTTTTATGTGTAGGAACGTCCGTTTTATGCTTTAAAAATCTTAGCTTTCTAAAGCAAAGTCCAGTGAAAAAACATATCTTATCCGATAATGGAACTGAAGCGCTCTAAGGCCTAGTTTTTCCGTGGTTAGTTAAACCAGAGTTAGTTAACTTTGGATATAAATTTTCAATTATCTCAAGAAGCACTTTTTCAGTAGAGAAGGAAGTTAGACAGAAGGAGTAAGAATCTGTTCAGTAAATTCAAAGTATTAACTCCGACAATACGTCGGTTCATAATAGGTGTCACAATCGGACACAGTCAAATAGGAAACCATAGGCAAAATCAAGAAAATGAGATCTTAGAGCCCTCAGCAATCTCAGTAACGTGAACCGGATTCCTTAGTAAAATTTCTCAGTTTTTCTGTCAAATCTCTCCAGGCAGCTTGGTACCTAGCTAGCTGCCTGCCTTTAGTTACGCACACTAAGGTTTTTGAGGTCGTTCTCAATTTTTACGCGCTTATTAAGGTCGGTAGTAGCCGTGGTGCGAAGGACTGTCATGCCGGAGGTCTAAGTTCGATTCCCAGCCTCGCTACCTAATAATAAAAAAAATAGAACAAAAAAAGAAAAAAAAAGAAAAGGCTACTGTCTCTTGCTGGGAACTGACAAAATCTCCAAGAGTATCTTTTGTCATAGAAAGGTGCTGCTCGCATTAGCCCTTCAGATACGGGAGTAAACTGTAGGGTCCCCTCCATTCCTGCGAACATGATCGTCAAGTGCGTTGTTGAATCTTCTCTTGCATACTCCTCTGAAACACACTGAATCAAAATCATACGAAGAATCTTCCTTTAAAAAACCAAAGCAAATTCTCTTCCTTTCTTCACAGGATCCATGCTTCTTCCCCATACTACCGGATCGAGATGATAAGGGTCTTTTATAACGTCTCCGCTTACAACTTAGGTACTTACAGAAATTTATGAAGGGCCTCCCAAACCAACATTCAGAATGACAACTTACTTAAGTACTTTAGATGGCACTTAGAGTCCAGGATGGACTATACGGCCTCAACCAACAAGCCCCTCCAGCCAGCTCTGTCCCTAGCTAGCTGCCTTTAGTTACGCACTCCAAGTTGGTTGAGGTCGTTCTCCACTTGTGTGCTCCACTTGTGTGCGCCACTTAAGGTGGGGTCTTCCTCTGCTGCGCAGACCGCCAGGGGTAGATTCGAAGACTTGTAGGGCTGGTGCGTTGGTGTCCATTCGCTCCTTGTGTCCCAGCCATCTCAGCTGCTCAATTGTCAGCTTTTTGACCAGGTCGACGTAGCTGTAAAGCCCATAAATCTCGTTCTTCAATCTTCTCCTCCATACTCTATCGATACAAACTGGACCGAAAATCACCCAAAGAATCTTCCTTTCAAAGCACCCAAGAAGATTCTCATTCGTTTTTGACAGGGTCCATGCTTCTGCCCCATTAAGAATGACAACGCTGTTAACAAAATGTTTACCGTCGTAGGTATTCGTCATCGATCGCTTTGCTTTCGCTTCGAATGTTTCGTGCCGGTTTGGTCGAGCCTTTCGGTATGAAAATTTGATGCCATTGTATGTTTTTTTTTTTTTAATTTCTACAACAAAACAACACACATACGCATACGTATCCATCTTTTTTCCCAACCAATATAAAATTACCTCACTATAGCCAAGACTTAAGACCTCCTTACATAACATTATACATTAGCAACTTAAGCCGACGCCTACGCCAGATTATAAACAACGATCCTTCCACATCTTAAGGTTAAAAAATAAAAAAACGACGTAGGTACCTACCTACCTATGACAAGAAGGCATATAATTTGTCTGAGTTGCCCCAAATCCTGTTCATAAATTGTTGACCTTAGGTGTTGTTTCACGTGTTCATTCTTAGGAGGATTCCCTTCCCATGACTCACAATAATTCATCTCTGGTTTAGTGTTTTTTTTTTTCATTATTTCATCGAAAAATCCATAAATGATGTTTGTCTAAAATTCCTAAAAAATATATCTACCTACCTACTTCCAATCACATAAAAAAATAACAAAGTCAGCTTGAATCTTTTTCTGCATTTATTTATATTTTATTTTTTTTTTTGTGTGTTTTACCTTACCCCGAAATGAATCCTTCTCGTTTTCAAATTAATCCCCTTCTAATTGTCTCATTTAAATAAACGATATGTACTTGCTTAAAATACTTCATCATACAATATACCTACCTACCTATCTACCCTATCTATCTAACCTAAAAACTCAAACCCAAGTATGTACCATTCTAAGGATTCCATTCAGAGTTCTTCAAACATATTACGCCAATCAAAGAAAATCTTCTCTCGCTCTCAAAAAGATCCCCAGAAATTGCACAGAAACACACACAAGAAAACCAACAAAACAAGAAATATAACACATAAAAAAAAATGAAAGACAAAAAAAAAAAAAAGAAGAAAACATCACCCCAATGCGATAGACACAAACAAATTCCCACTAAAGCTGTATCTTCCCTTAAAATCAAAAAAATCAAAAAAAAAAAAAGAAAAAAAAAACGAAGGAATAATCTCTGTTCGCTTTCCTCTTACCCTCTTTGCCTTTATGTTCTACGAAGACTGACTATGACTATTACGAAGCAGCCAACAAACCGACGACTCCACGTGGAGAGACCAAAATCTACCACACAATTCGTTGTAGGTAGGTATATGATATACCAAGGATTTTTTTTCCATTTCATTGGTGGTGGTTGTACTCACACACATTAACACACACACACACAGACATCAATGTTGAAGCAATAATAGATGAGCGAGACGAGGGCGCATCAGGAAGCAGCAGAAAAAGCCGCCAGGAAGTTGTCACTAGATTAATTAGGAATCGAAATTGAAATGGTCATTGGAGGAAAAGGAACACTCTTTTGTATAAATTCAAATTTATAGGCCCCTCTTTCTCTGTAGAATCTGCAAACTATGAAGGTATTTCACATCAAAAAGTTACAACTCATGCCTCCAGCTCTTTCAATAAGTCTCGAGTTAATCCATTCAGTTCTCATGAAACCCCCTCTCACTCACTCCCCCTTCTCCTTTTCCCTTCATCTCCTCGTCACAACCATCATCATCAACATCCGGAAGAGAAGCTGAAATTCCATCTGCCCCCTCTCTTGGTCTCTTTTGCAACTTTATTGCTTTTGTTCTCCATTCCAATTTGGAGATACTTCGTTTGGCAACTTAAATACAGAAAAGGATCATCGCCATCCCTTCCGACCTTTTGTCCTAATAATCATACCTGCCTATCTCCTTTTTCAGGAAAGAGGAAACTCTGCAACTCTCCGTGAAACCGAATACAAAAGAACACCCACACACACTCCACTCACACACAGATGGTAACATATAGATAGACAGATAGATAGATACGGATTTCCATCACACCCTACCGACCCGAGTCCTGATCCCGACAACGTCGTCATTTTAATCGGAATCAATGGCGATGAAACGCCATTGAGGGTTGATATCCTCTATTACTGTTGTGAACGTGAAATATTCGGATGCGGATGATGATGATGATGATGATGATGCGAGGGGATGGAGGATAAAAAGAAGAAGCGAGCAATAAAACGAGAACAAAAAAATTAACCAACCAACCAACGAAACGAAACGAACGAACCAACGAAAATCTCTTTCCCTTCCCTTCCCTCCGCTCCTGAATTGAAGAGCTTCAAGGGTACACCAAGTCACTTTGCTTTCGCATCCGTTGTGTTCGCCGGATTACCAACTTCTCCCCATCCATCCCCATCACTTCGGTTCCATCAAACAAGAACCACCACCACCACCAACCACCTCACTGTTAATGGCTTCGGAAGGATAGATGTGGGATCCTGAAGTTCGGTTACACTGTCAGAATTTCTGATTTGAAAATGAGCACACACAAGGAGGAGGAGGAGGAGGATTCAGCAGAGTGAATAAAATGACTACGACACGAGCAGGAGTGGGTTCCAACTGGATGGAGTGCTGAACTGAACGAGGAAGTGGAACTGTGTTTCTCTGGCGATAAATGTGGGAAAAACAGCTTGGTTTTTTTTTTTTTGGTGATTTTTTTTTTAATTTTGTTGTTGTTGTTGTTGGTGATTTGAGCTTGAGCTATGGTATGGTTATGGTATTTCGAGAGGGAGTTTTTGGGAGGGTTGGAGCAGCAAGGGTTGGGTTTGGGTTTTGTTTCCAAGGACTAAATTAACAGAATTAAACGAGTGGGTGAGTGATTTAATGAATGTTTCAGTTGAAAGGGAGTGTTATTTAGTTCAAGGGGTTTGGAGAGACTCGAAGTAAGTGAGATTTTCGAAGGCCAACGGCAAGAAAAAGGAGTTTTTTTTTTCCTCCCTTTTTTTTGTGTGTGTTCCTTTTACTGCTTCCTCTTGTTAATTGTTTTAGAGAGAAAACTTTATAAAAAATGTACCTTCATAAAATTTAGTGAAACACCGGATTTTGCGTATCAAAATAATGGATTTATTTATAATTAATTCAGGAAGAAGATGGAAATTGATTTTCAATTTGGAAGGAGAATGATAAAATTAATAATAATAAATTATCGACCGATGATTTGGCGAAATTGCCTATGATTAAAATGATTTTTTTTTTCTAAATGTTTTGTTTGATAACAGTTACACTATTGTTTTTTTTTTTTTTTTTTGCCAACGAAGCAGTTAATTTGCATTATTTTTTCTGTGCGTTGTTATATGCAGTGCTGTAACATATTCCCTGATTGCCGAGCAAGATGGCGGTGGGGGACATAGTTCACGCCTTTTAAAAGGCTGGAATCTACTGAATGTTCTTCCAGTTGCGAATTAAGAAGGAAACATTATATGCTCATTCAATGCTTAGTTATATCGACCTTTTTGCAATTGAAATTAAGTTGTTGAAGTGACGCAACTGCTGATAGAGAACCAGGTCCTAGGATTTCTCAATCACGTTATTTTGCAGGGAAAAGACCTGCAATTTTCTGCCAAAACCGAATGGTCTATATGCAAGGCACATCAAATAATATCATAAGAGTTCATGATTCTACCCCACCCCCCCTCGCGAAGAACAGTGGCCTAGTGACTGACAACTTTTTCAGGACAAGAGATACTCTTGGAGGATTTGTCAATGAATTAGTCAACTGCAAGAATTCCAAAACTTTTTGGAGTAAGGTTCGGGAGCTTGGTGAACGTAACCGAAATGCTGTGAGCACCCTTGGAGCCGACTCACTAGCAGCTCACTTTAAAACTCTTTTGTCGGCTGATGAGAATGCACATACTTTCTGTTACGCAATACCTAACATCACTGTTTACGAATTAGACAACCCGATTTCATTCGATGAACTTGAAACAACGCTGCTTGACTCTTCTGTCGCTTCGGTGTGGGATGGGGCGGAATTCTCAGACTGGTTCGAAACGACATCAGGTGTTCCCCAAGGTTGTGTTTTAAGCCCGATACTCTTTGCTCTATTCATTGACGATATTAAAGATGTACTTCCAGGAGGAATACTCTTCGCTGATATCCAGGTAAAAAAAAGTTTTGCTCTATGCTGACGATTTGGTATTGCTTGCGGAAAACCCTTTCGCCTTCCAGTTACAAATCAATAGATTAAATTCTTTTTGCGAGACGTGTGGCGCGAATGTTAATACCGGCAAAACCAAGATCATGATTTTTGAAGCTCGTCATAGAAGGATGCCAGGAGAGAATTGGTCTTTGAATAATGCGCCTATCGAAGTTGTGAAGGAATTTAAGTATCTAGGAGTTTTGCTCACACATAATCTAAACTTTACCAAACACGCCAAAGAGAAAAGCAATGAAGCAAAACTAGCTTTAACCCTAATGTGGCCAAAGTTCTTCTCAAATCAAAAAATTGATATGGCGTCCAAATATCGGTGTTTTGCAGGCAACAGTTAAAACATGCATGTCAAGTTTTTGGGCATTTATCCCTTGAAGAGTTTGAAGCACTCCAACGGCATTTCTTCAAACGCTTATTCAGATTGCCAAACTCAACGCCAAATTATGCTATTTATGTGGAATCTGGAGTAACGCCTGTATATATTCAAAATCTGAAATTAAACTCAGATTATATGATAAGAGTTATGAGAAGAAACGAAGGAAGTCTCCACAAATCTTTCATGCTAAGACTACTGCAAACTAATGCATCTCCTTTTTTTAAAGGATTGGAATCAGCTAGCTCTTTCACATGATGTCAACATATCTTTAATGGATTCAAACGTAAATCAATGGCAGTCTATGTTTGCAGCGGTTATCGCTAAAATAGACGAACAAATTTACACTCAGTATTTATCCAGAGCTACGTCAACAACATCCAAGAACATTTATCGGAACCTCAACCACCAAATACCATCGGAAGCAAACTATTTTTGTAACGACCTGTCACCCGAAGCTTTAAGCTATATTTTTAGAGCACGAGTTGAGATCTTAAACCTAAACTTTATGCCCCATCGTCCTGATCTACCGCAACTCTGTAATTTGTGCAACAGAAGAGAAACTGAAGATGTTCATCGCCATCTGTCCTATATTACAGGAAATCCGGCGACTATATTTTAACGAAAGCTTTCTCTCTCCAAACCGACTTTACGAAACCTTAAATGGAGCGCTAGAATGGTCTTCCCTCTACAAGTGTTGTAAACATGCCTTACATTTTCGAAACAGTTTCTTAACTTAAAATCTGAAGTCCGACCAGTTATTGTAGTTTAACTTTCTATTTTGTGTTTCAAATCACTTAAAAATTGTAAACTTTTTGTGTTTCAAATCACTTTAAAATTGTAAAATTTTTGTGTTTCAAATCACTTTAAAATTGTAAAAGTTTTTGTACTTCAACTCATTTCCAATTTATTTTTTTGTGTTTCAAATCATTTCAAAATTGTTTATTGCCAGTAATTTGAATAATTGGTTTTAATTTTTCATAAATTTGTTAATAATTAATTTATTATATAGAATATTTTACTTTTCTGTATATTCTTTTTTTTTATAATGAAATGTCATATCAGGCAGACGGCAGAATTGCCATGTCCTTATTCTTAAGTGGAAAATATTGTTAAACTGTTTTATAAAATAAAGAATTTATCTATCTATCTATCTATCTAAAAAGACATTCAAAGTGTTGAGAACATCAAGCTCTGGTTGTTCTCTTGTTTACTTAGAGCTCATTTTCTAAAATTCAATATTTACGGATGAAGCGGAAGATCCATACAAAGATCAGTAAAAAAAAAATTACAAAATTTTGTACAGTAAATTTGGTAAAAATCTAAATGGGTTTACAGACACATTGACAGCCAGGCAGCAATTATGTAAAAACTATTTCTAAATAGCGACTTTTTAGCTTAATCAGGCATCAACTTAGCCCTCTTTGATAGAATGCTTAATCGTCACAAACTAATGAAATTCCACATGAGCAGAATAGTCATCCATCAGCACATTTGTCTTATGTAGAGGGTGTCAGGTTGAAAAGGTGGAAGAGTGCTCATTTTCAGTTCCTTTATATGTCTCCCAGCCCTCGGGAAATACCTAATTTTTCGATGTACTGGTTGATGTCTCGATTTTACTAAAAAGGGAATCCCCAAATTTCATTTAGATTCAAGGGGGTATCCTATTCCTTAACTGCTACTCACTTCTTGTATTTGATCTTTTATACCTATCTTGCCCATATCGGCGCTGGAAGCAAAATCAGCATGACCTCTGTTTCCAAAAGGAATTAGTTTTCACTTCTGGGAAAGAAATCCATTTTTAAGAAGTGGGCTTAGTTCTCCTAAAAGGTGGAAAGATGTCCCCTTTCTTTTTGGAACTTATTTACCTACACATTTAGAAGCAGGCAATCCTAGGTACTGTTGTCCAAGAAAACTTTCGACAAAGTGACGAAACATACCCTCGGCTTAAGCGGTACAGTGAACCCTGAAAAGGGTACTGCGGATGGATGGAAATAAGGTCGTTGATGGTTTTAAACATTTAAAGAGAACTAAAAACCCTCGGATTTTTTGTAATTGAATTCCCACCTTGTATAGAAACTAAGGAACTACTTAAACATCCAGGGAAACTCAATGGATGCGATTCGAGTGAGACAATCCGGCTTGCCGTCTCATTATTATAATTCATCCTTGACCAGTAACCGGCTAACCGGTGCCGGTTAATGGATTTGATAAAAAAAAAAACAGTTTGAAACTTCCTATATAAGGGTTCTTAAAACTTCCCCACATGAAGATATCATTTCCCAACTCATATCCAAAAACAAGTCCAAAATACTAGACAGGGGATATTTACTTCAAGACTCCAAAAAAGCTTATAAAAAAAAATATTGCTGTAAAATGGATCAATTGTATAATGATTGATCAATCAGACCTCAGAATATTTACTTGCATATCGACTGAGTTTATGACTCCCCTATAGAAATTTTTTCAACCATAAACGTCATAAAAAGCGTTGCCAATCAATCGAAATGCATCGATTTAAAGTGCCACTCAATTGAGCAAAAAAAAAAAAAAACGAAACGAAACGAAAAACAATACGCCCTCTTAACCTCTCACTTGATGTCAATTCAAATATAATATCGAACCCAGTCCTTAATCCACTTAAATCAACCACTCAGCCACTTCTCACTCGCACCTGTCATTAATAAATGAATTTAAATTGTTCTTCGCCATAATAACCCCGCGAACGACCTTACCGATACATCTACCTAAATACCATACCTATAGCTACATAAAATCCCACAACTCGCACACATGTTATTGTTCTACCAAACTCATTCCGATATAATAATCGGGCCAGAAGACCGAAAACAAAAAAAAAAAAAAAAAAAAAAAAACTGAAACAAGCAAACCATACACAAAAAAAAAACATGTGCCTATTTACTCGCGCAAATGAACGAACCAACGAATTCAATTCACTTCACTTTAACCAGCAGCGTATCCATCTCAACATCACAATCCCAGGAACAAAAACAGAAAACAGCGCAAGGACACAACGATAAAAACCATCAGGAGCAGCGACTCCTCGAGCATTATTATACCTCTATAACAACCCCCACACATATAGTATAAAAATACCGAAGTTCACCATGACGACAAACTTTTGGGAAAGTGTGAAGAGAGCAAAGAAAAAACTCCCTACATACTTTTTTTTTTTTCTTTTCTCTCGATGTAACTTAAGGGTGAATTCTTGGATTTGCAAAAAACTCAGAAGTGGATTAAAATTCAGACTTGACGACAATGACAAGACAGACAAGACTTATGTTGGATTTATACAACTGGCAAATTATTGCCATAATCTCTAATGTATCTGATTGCCCTTATTCATTGGGAAATCCAAATGCGGTAGACCAGGCATCCAACAAACCAGCTTCTTCAGGCATCTTTAGCTAGATACTGGCAATTTCACAAGCTAATGTCGTTTTCCATTGGACGTCTGGAAGCGTCCGGAATCAAACCAAACTCTCCTAAAACCATTCCATTGGCCAAAAAAAACGGTCAACCGACGATTCTAAGAAGAGAATTTCACTTCTCGATTTAAAATCAGAATCCATTCTACCACTAATACATGAAAAGCTCTAACGTCAGAACAAACTCACTCAATGTCAAAATTAAACGTCAGCCTCTGTTCGAAGGACGCCATGCTTGTCATTCTCCTGCAGCCACAAATATCAAATAAAATAATGATAATACCTATAAACCGAAGTAAGTTGAGTAGAACTAGTTAGTACTGTTCCATTGGATTTCAGAATGAGTGAATCCCTGAGTGAAACCAATGGAAAACGACATAAGTAAATTGAGGCCAATTTATGTACTCAGCCATTCATTTAGAGACGAAGCGACAAGATCAAGCGAAAACTGTCCAATACTATTGAGCGACAATACTCTTGTTTTGTCAGCTTCGTTGCTAATTAACGTTCAGAAACATTGCAGTGAGTCCGGAACTGTACTATGTACTGTACTATGTTGCTCAGTGCCTACGTTCTGTAACTCTCACATCGATAAAATTGGTCAAGAAACGATGAGAACTGAAAGAAATATATGAGTTTTGTTCCATTTTTCACCGTTTCTCGACTGATTTTTGCTTTGTGAGAGTTACAGAACGTAGGCACAGAATTCAATAAAAAAGAATAGAATTGAAAGCAGAACGACATCGCTCTGTCAAGCTTTTCTAGCCAGCTCAATCCCTGGCTAGCTGCTGCCTCCAGTCACGCACTCCAAGTTAGTTAAGGTCGTTCTCCACTAACGTGCGCCACCTAAGTTGAGGTATTCCTCTGCTGTGCAGACAATCAGGGATGGATTCGAAGACTCGTCGGACTGGTGCGTCGGCGTTCATACAACCCACGTGTCTCATCCATCTCAGCCGCTCCATGTTCAGAATTTTGACCAGGTCGACGTCGCCTTAAAGCTCGTTGTTAAATCTTAGCATCCATACTCCTTCCATAATTTAAAATTGAATATTACCAGGAGAATCTTTGTTTTAATGTAGTAGCCGTGGCGTGATGGTTAGTGCGATGGACTGTCATGCCGGAGGTCTAAGGTTCGATCCCTAGCCTCGCCACCTATTTATTTAAAAGAAAAAACGGCTACTGCCTCTTGCGAGGAATTGACAAATCCTCCAAGAGTATCTCCTGTCACAGAAAAGTGCCGCTCGTTAGACGTTCGGATTCGGCAATAAACTGTAGGTCCCCTCCATTCCTGCAGACACGCACACAGGAATGGTTGAGAGTTGTATGTCACTAGGCCCTAGTTCTTCATGAGCTGTTGTGCCACCAAATTTATTTAATTATTTTTTTTTTTATTTTTGCCGTAATAACTTAAAGACTTTGGCTTACTTATTTTAATATTGAACATCATTATCCTCGGTTTTATCTCAGAACTAGTAAACTTTTCTAAGTTTACAGTGAGGTCAAGTTGGACAAAGTTCCTAGCTACTTCAAAGGTAAATCAGCTGTCTAGGGAGACGATCTTTCAAGGTCTACGTTCATTATTTTTTTTTGGTTTTGCCAACATGGACTTAAGTATCTTTGCTCCTTTCATCCGAATTATCATAAAACGCCACGAAGATCACACTTTATTCTTCCAATTATGTTAATTTCTTTAGCGTATGCCCGTAATTGAACATGCCTATGAAAAATTGTTACTTTGGTTTTGACGTGCCAATTCTGCATTATCTTTGGACTCTGACACTGACTTTCCGGAAATAAAATTCTGTAGACTTCATAATCATCTTGATTGAAAAGTGATGGATCCCGCCTCTTGAAGTGTTGGAAAAGGAAGCCTTAAGCGGTGGAACAGTCAAGTGGGTTCATTCATTCCTATCATTATCAATTTTCTCAGTGTACGTTAATAGCAAGTTAAATAAATAAAATGCTGGCACAACAAGCTCATCAAGAACTAGGACCTAGTGATTTACAACTCTTAACCCTTCCTGTGTGCGTGTGTGCAGGAATGGAGGGGACCTACAGTTTATTGCCGAATCCGAACGGCAATGTGAGCGGCACTTTTTCATGACAAGAGATAATCTTGGAGGTTTTGTCAATTTTTCGCGAGAGGCAGTAGCCGTTTTTTTTTTTTTTCTTAATTATTAGGTGGCGAGGGTGGGGATCGAACCTAGACCTCCGGCATGACAGTCCATCGCACTAACCATCGCACCACGGCTACTAAGTTAATATTAAGTTCCAGCTGGGAAATGTGCAAAAGCAGTCAAAATTCTCAGGATTGATTGAACAGTTCAAGGAAGAGACATTCAAGAGCTGAGTTTTTTCTATGTTTTTGATCGCGTTGGTAATGAGTGATCGGCCACCTAGACAATAGGCAGCAAAGATAACCGTGTTCGGCGGCATATTTTGACGTTTAATTTTTTGCAGCAATATTGGACAATAAAAGCACCATACCATACCCTGCGGTTAGATAATGCATATCATCTCCGTCGAATCACATGACTCATCGATGAGATCATCCAAGTCAAAGCTCGTTCACATAGAAGCATCTCGGCTGGAAATTATTCGATCACCCTTTGAACATCCACAGGACCAAAGAGACAATTCGGAAGAAGTCAAAAGTTCAACGATGACGACGGCAAAGGAGTTAAAAACTGCATAGAACTGGTTGGTCATACAGTTTTTGATGGATGCACATGCACATTGCACAACATAGCACTTGATGACAAGACAGGTGCAATCTATTATAGATGCACTTAATGTCGAATTGTATTATTTAAAAAGGATAACTAATACAACAATTTTGAGAACGATAACACACAAACGAGATTGATGAAATTTACTGAACACTTCTCACCCATCACATATGAAATACCAAACAAAAAAATCAGCAAGTTCCTGCGACAATGGTGTGATTAATATTTTCTATTCAAACAATTCAATCCACCAGAAAAGTCCTTAACACAAAACAAGAAACAACTCTTATCCCTTTTCAAAGGATAGAGGTAAGTTGTGTATATCGAATCGTATTCAGTTTTTTTTTTTAGTCTGAATAAAATTTGTTGGGTGAACACGGACACGTTTTATGTTACATTCCGAGGTTGTTTTGGCTTGACTTCTTACAACAAACCAAACGCGAATCGACGCGACGGGGATGACAACAATCCGGGGTGTGCAAGTATAATTTCCTCTCAAAATAAGTTATCGTAAGACATTTCCTGAATACGAAATTTTCCTTTTTCCATCATCCTTCATCCTTACTGACTGCCTGCCTGCCTACTTGCACAAACACATCTCTGCGCTGTCCAATATGAAGGAAACAAAATATACAACCAAAGTGGTTTCGTGTACATACCTATATAGAGGACTCGATTAGATCCTTCTCCTCAACCCAAAAATATACAGAAAACCCAAGAATTATACCACAAAAAAAAAAAAAAAAAAAAAAAAAAAACCATAAGGTATGGGGGTAATGATAAGGATAAGTTGTTCGGAGGATAACCAAGCCAAGGTTCAAACCACAAGAACATAAAACTCAAAAGGGATCGAAGGGAGGTGTTTGGGGCGCGTGTAGGGCAAAGGGGAGTATTGGAATGAAGAAAATAAAAATCAATCGAGAGGTCCCTTACCGAGTAGAAAATGATTTTATGGCAAAAGCCGCTCCTTGTTGCCCTGCCCTGCCTGCCTGCCTGCCTGTTGGGAATGAACAAATTAATATCCACCCTTGTGCCTGTCACCATAGTCGTTTCTCATCGTTCTTCCACCTTCATCTACCTTCATTTTGCACACTCCACTCCACTTCACTCCACCCCACTCCAACCTACTTGATCCTTGACGACACCATTATTGTCGTATTGTGTAGTCGTTTTGCTGAGTTGTTCAAGTGGGAGTGGAGTGGTGGAACAGTAATGATGATAATAATAACGCGAAAGTGGTTACAGTAAAAGCCATAGACTTTACTTTATACTCTTACAAAACCCACAAAATTGAAAAAAAAAGAAAGAAAAATACAATTCAGCTCGTCGTCCACCTCTCTCATAAAACCAACCCAACGGAAAGTATCCCATTATACGAGTTGGTATTGTTGAATTTCATTGTCATGGCAGGAAATTGATATCATGTATAAAAGCTCTTCATTGATGTTTTTTTTTTAATGGTTTTTGTTACGTTAAGTCATTAGGTGGTAGTGGTTAATTGTCTACCGCAAATAAAACTTAAACTATTTTCCAACTTTGTTAAGCTTTTCTCTTAGAAAACAAATATGGCTATCTTTTTCTTTCATTCATCGTTCTTCTTTTATCGCAAGGTTTTTTTTTCAGTTTAACTCCTCCAAGTTACTCTTTTGTGTGTTTCTCTTATTTCTTTGAATGGTTCTCTTGGATTTACTTTTTATCTCTTTATAGACTTTTTTCTCTTCGCATATTGTTTTTTATTTGGGAGTTTTTCTCTTTGGCTTCTTATATTAAGAAATTTCTCGCACCACAAAACTAGCAGGGAGGGGACATTTTTTATTCTCCCGAGAGCGCTCTCTTTAGCAAGAAACAGCACAATTTTTGACTTGTGGAATGACTTCGAACTAAAAATGACTAAATCTGGCGCTCTGAAACTGTTCGAAACTCGGTGCTGAACAAAGCTGTTATGTTCGATTGCTAAGTTTCGCACCTCCCTCAATTCTCAAGAGCACTATGATTTTAGAACCTCTCAGTTTAAGCTTTCATTTAAATTTGTTTATTTAAGAGACAAAAAGTCATAGTCATGCGCGTGCTTTTTGAACTTTTTTGAGCTTTTCATAGAATGAATCTCTCTCTATCACTTTCTCTCTCTTTCTCTCCGTTAAACAAAACAAAAAAATTAACTGGTTAATTTATAATAAGGACATCGTTTGGTGCAAAACCAAAAGGTGGTCATGTTAAGTATTCTGTGGGAAAATAAATAATCTCAACGGATAGTTATGATGATGAATGAGGTTTACATTGCTATAGATAGAATTTTGTAGAGCTTCATGCTGAGAGAGGTTAGTGATAATATCAGTAAAATTGGTGCGGTAGAAAGTGAGAGACAGACAAAATAGGAAAGGATGATGTTGTCGATTGAGGATTAGATGAGAGGGTATTGGTATAGGTATGTGAATTTATAATAGGACATTGAGAAGGGTTGCTCCTGCTAAACTGAACTTCTGCGTTCGGTATGGCTTGGCTATTGAATAAATAATTTTTGTTTACCTAACTATACTACTGCTGTTCCTGTATTCTCTTGTGTACTACTGTATTTGCTAGTTTTGCTGCTATTTATATCTGTGGTTGGTTGGTTGAGAAAGGCACCAGGGAACAAGAGAATGATTTGTTGTATGTTTTTGAATACAAAAATTGGAATGAGATTTACGATTGGTTTGCGGTTGATTTTTGTTTATTTAGAGAGATCCATAGAGAGAGGAGTAGAGGACAAAGTTTTGAGTAAAAGTTGTAACTTTTTGTTTTAATTTTCATGTAGGTTTTTGGCGAGTGACACGAACTGAGATGAAGTAGGTAGGTATACCAATTAAAGAAATTTAAGTATGCTAAAATGAGAAAATAGTAAATAAACTCGAAAACTATGGTCGAATTCGTCGAACATAATTTGTCGGTTAGGAAGTATTGTTTGTTTTTTTTTTTCCTTTTTCTATGAAGTTGACTTTTATAATGTAAATGTAGATTTACTGGTTCATTGGTTTTCCCCGTTTGTTGATTTTACTAATTTAAGATACTTGGAAAAAAGTTGACAGATAGGTATTATGATTGCAGGATGTTTAATGTATGAGGCTGGTTTCAGGTCTGCCATACATCCTTTTCCGATTAGAATGAATCAATGTTTAGGTATCCTCTTTGAAACATGACAACCGACCGAGTTGGTTACCCCGCTAGATGTGTGGGGAAAGGAATAAAGAGGTATTGGTAACCAAAGGTTCGATCATAGAGTCCTAAAAAACAAAAACACATCCTTCAAATTGTACTTTATTGATTTTATTAGTTTTTTTTTTTCGAAAATTTATTTTTTCCTAATCATTTTTTTTTTCTTTTTTTTTTCAGGTAAGTTCAAGTTTGATACAAAATTGCGGCAATTCATCCGTAAGTTCTAATGTCAATTATTTTCTTTTTTTATATTATTGGCTTCTATTCGAAACTAAGTACCTACAGTGCTGCCAAAAACATTCCGGATTTTTTCCCATAGTAATGATTTTCTTAATACCAAGTAGAAAACTAACAACTTTCCATAAGTTTTTTAATAATTTGCAAAGAGTGTGAGACAAGTTAATAATAACCTTAAAAATTTAATGCTACGATGACAAGAACAATAAAAAAAATTATTTTATAAAGTTACTTAGTAACATGCCTGTGCAAAACTAGCCGGATTTCAAGAAGATTGCGAGTCTCGATGTTAAAGTAACGGTTTTTTCGAGTCTTTTGACTCAAGCCATAGATTAAAACGTTTTTACAAGTTGAGAGCTGTGCAAGTTGAAATTATATAGTGCATAAAATGGCTGAAACACGTTATAGCAACGCGATTCGATACGAAATAATATAAAAGTTCCAAGCCGGTATAAAACAAAAAGTAATCGCTGAAATCTTAAAAATTCCAACGTCAACGGTTTGCGACATCATTAAAAAATTTAAAAGTGGAAAATCAGTAGAAGCAGATCATTTTGGTGGACGCCCTCGCAAAACAACAATTAAAACTGATAGGCGCCTAAAGAATTTTGTGCTTAAAGACCCTTTTGCGACTTCAAAGACAATTTGTGATGAACTTAATCTACCCATAGGGCCAAGTACGGTCAGGAAGCGTTTTAGAGATTTCGGTCTTTTTGCGTTTCGACCAGCTAAAAAACTTCTTCTTACTGATAAACATCGTAAAAAAAAAGTAATCCGTAAAAGGTATTTGGAAAAGACTTAAAATTCCTAATCAAAACATTTAACCCAGGGTTGAATTTGCAAAAAATCATCTTAACCGGTCTTTAAGCAAATGGAGGAGTGTGCTTTTCAGTGATGAAAGCAAATTCAACTTATTTTACTCCGATGGTGCAAGGACAGTGAGGCGTTCAAAAGCTACGCGATTAAAGCCTGCAAATGTACTCCCTACAGTAAAGCACGGTGGAGCCTCGGTGATGGTTTGGGGCTGTTTCTCAGAAGCAGGCTGCGGTCCTATGCACCAAATTACAGGAATTATGGACCTTTTCCAATATAGGGACATTTTGGAGTCGGTAATGCTTCCATACGCAGAGGAAAAAATGCCTCTGCGTTGGGTTTTTCAGCAGGATAATGACCCCAAACATTCTTCAAAGCTGCTAAAAGAGTGGTTTGCAACTAAAAATATTCGTGTCTTAGAATGGCCATCTCAATCACCTGATTTAAACCCAATAGAAAACTTGTGGGCCATTTTAAAAAGGCGGGTTGGGAAAAAAAAGCACACGTCAACAACTTCTCTTTTTGCAGCTTTGAAAAATGAATGGCAGAATATTTCTGCTTCTGTTTTCGAGAATTTAATCCAGTCAATGCCTCGTCGATGCCGAGCTGTGATAAAAAACAGGGTTTATTGGACAAAATATTAAATAAATAATAAAAGTTAATTGCAAAAAAATAAAATCCGGTTAGTTTTTCACATCCAAATTTTGAATTAACTTTAATTTTTTGAATTCTTTTTTGTTTTGATGGATAAAGTTCCATGGTTTTTGTTTCAAATAATAAAATTGTTCAATAAAAATGGAAAAAAAAATGCAAACATTTGATTTTTTCATGTTTATATCACAAACCAACAATCAATGCAGTTTACCAAAAAAATCCGGAATGTTTTTCACACCACTGTAGATGAAAGTAGTTCTCGTAGAGCTAGTAGAGAGCCAGGGACTAGTGACTGAAAACTTTTAATAATTTCTGTGTGTAATTTGATGGTGCAACAGATCGTGTGGAGAACCAATTACATTCCCTGATACCTACATTACGTGGTTTAAGTCGGCAGGAATGAAGTTGACATACAATTTTCGAAAGCTTTTTGTATGTATAAGAACTTCGGACAGAATTTTGGACTAAAAGTAAACGATTAGTAGTTTTTGGCAAGTTAAAAATGACAGCTGTCAGGTTTCAAGATGCGAGGCACTTCTTCATGACAAGAAATACTATTGGACGATTTGTAACTTCCTTGCAAAAGGCTATTCCTGTGGAAATATATTTTTGTTTTTAGGTTAAGGTCAAGCTTAAACCTGAGAGAGTCAATCTCAAAATCTGCGACATGATACTCCAACGCAATAATCATTACGCCACTATAGTATACTGCTGGATTTTAATAGTTGTACGTGCAGGTACATCGCTCAGCGAACTGCTGTTCCACATACAAATTTTATCACGCGAAAAGATAATTAAAAAAAAAAAAAACATGTACAGGGAGGGGCAAAAGGTATTAACCGGTTTTAAAGGGATGTAAAACAATTCAACTTACAGATTGTTTAATTCAGTATAGAATCTAGTTTCTTACATTAAGTTTTAAAGATGATGTCACGTAAGTCGCGGTCGTCAGCCGCGATGCACTCTTGAAGGCGAATTCTTGACGTTTTCAACCGCTCTTCTGTACATTTCGATGGGTATTGCCGTAACTATTTCTCTGAAGGAGTTCCGAAAGAGTTGCTGTTGAACCAGTGTTTTCCAAGGTCCTGGCCCAACGTCTTATTGCATTAACGCCAGGGACGTTTCCCCCAACAGGGATATTGAAGTGCTGTTGGAAAGCTCTCTGCGTGACGATAACAGAACGGTCATTTTCAAAAAAAAAAGTCCTAACAGCAAACCCACGATGCCCTCCCGTCCAAACCATGGTTGCTACTGAAAACTAGATTCACTCACTGCCACAACGAGACCCCTCCCCTTTTTCCACAACAACCACAGGCCGAGCGCCAGCCCATCCTGTACTTTATAATTCAAAATAGCTTTTAACAGCCTTTAGTACAAAAAAATTGGCATTCCGTTCTGGCGATCTCACTTGGGCTCATTATACCTTATATGCATCAAACCACATTTCGGGTTGCATCTAGTTTGTCCATCAAAAGGCTTCGGCCCTTACCAACTAGTTTTATTTTCTTGGTAGGTAAAAATGGCAGCCCCCAGCAACGTAGCTCGGTGAAACAATCGGCGCTGAAACGCGCCGTTTTGATACGATAATTCGTGCGACCTTTGTGATTTTACAAGAGGGATTCGCGGGTCAAAATGCCAAACTGGGAAAATTGTTGGTTTCTCAGAAATCCGTTGTCCACTTTCTTGTGGCCTAAGGAGTCTGAAGACTGTTTCACAACGCGACGAGAAAACGAGACGTCAGCGTGACGAGATCTCTTAGAAGTTGTTCTATCTTAAAAACGAGTTTTAAACAATGAAACAATACATAATAAAATATTTCTCGTCGTCACGTTGCGTCTTTTTTTGTCTATTTTTCGGACTTTATGACGTGACATCACGACGAGAAATGCTTAGTTATGCATTATTTCACTGTTTTAAATCCTTTTTTTAAGAGAGAACAACTGCGAAGATATTTCGTCACGCTGACGTCTCGTTTTCTCGTCGCATTGTGAAACAGCCTTAAAGGAAGACATGATGCAAGATTTACAAAGTTCACCTTGGTAGAGCCATTTCGTGACTTTGATCTTCAGTTCGGAGAGTTCTTTGAGGTCGTCAAAAAAAAAGCCTTTCCAAATGACTGCGGTCTCGTTCTGGCCAGAGCGGAACATTTCTTGCTGGTCCCCAAAATTACGGCCGTGGGTATTGTGAGGAATGCCCACGCCCATCCCTGCTACATGCTCTCCGATCGAACAGAAGATCGCAACGATCCTGCCTTTATCTCGCTATGAAGGGCTGATCCTTGCCTAGCTAGTTCCTTTGCCCGCTCGTTTCTCTCAATGTCGCAATGACCTAGAACGAAGGGAGATTTGAGGTTACCAATTAGACTTGCTAGAGCTCATTATGTTATTGTCGAACCAATTTAGAAGACGATATAGTGAAACAATTACTTTAACGGCTGCCTGACTGTCCATCAGGATGGCAGTATAACGGTTTTGGTTAAGGTCTTGTTTGAGTATCGTGCATGCTTCCCTAATTACCAGTAATTCCCGCTAGCGAAGTTGGGTAGCCGATTAGACCTACATACCTCAATGTTAAAGCTTTCTTGATGTAGGTAAGTACTTGGTTCTCCTAAAGAGAGTTTTACACTATTCTTTAAAAAAACTCTGTTTATTTAGGTTGTCTAAAGCTGTCCATATACGATCGAGCCAATTTGGATCATTCATTGAGCTGCTGTTGAAAATCCAAATGGCTCATCATGAGCCTAATCACATGATGCAATATGGCTTCGTCGAGCCATTACGCTCGCTCGTTTATAATTAGCTTAAAACTTCTTTTAATATCAAAAGTATCGTGGTATTTGCCCACCTTTATGGAATAGCGCTTGCATTCTCCATTATCCTACAGCACAAACAGACGAGTTTTGCGGGAATATCAAAGCTCTATATAATATATAGCTTGTTCTACAGTTTCCATGGTACGCAGCCTTGAAAGCGATGACAAGGTTATGGGTGCCGATGTCGATTTAAAGTTCCTGGGTTTTTTTCTATATCTCCGGTAATATGAATATTTGGTCGATGGCCTTAACCAATACCGATATCGAAAGAAAAGATCTTGTAGACGATGTTAAAGGGAGTTATCCCTCTGTAGTTGGTTCAGTTCAGAGGTTAAGAAATTAGTTACCGTTATTTTAAAACCTTTTAAGACCTTAATGCTTGGACATTACACCCACAGACGTTTTATTACTAGATCAAATTTGAAGAAAATCCCTATGTGGTTATTTAGAATCCCGGGATTATCATTTTTCGCTTTATAACCGTCATCATGATTTCCCGTATTATTTATTGTTATTCAAAATCTGAAGGAAAAAAATCCTTGTTGCTTATAATTCTATATGTATACTTACTTCTTGTGTTAAAGACTCAACCACAAGTGTACATTTATATTAATTTTGTTTTTACTTCCTAAATTAATAATTTATTATCCGTTACACCATTCAAAATCCCATATATCATTCAATCCCATATGAGTATGTATATATATGGACGACATATGTATATTTTATATCCCAAACAGCTTCCTATTTCTCTTAAATCTCTGTCCAATACAAACAATATTCGTTTCTCTGCCAAAAAGAAGGACATCCATATCATACCACCACCATCATCATCATCATCGCCCACAATCAACCCAGAACCCAAACTTGATTTGCTTTCACTTCCCGGCCTATATGTCAAAGCCCAACCCAATTTAGTCCTTCGTTTCATATTCATGCAAAAAAAAAAAAAAAAAAAAAAAAAAAAAAAATTGTTCATGGATGTACCAACTTCCTTTCTTGCCACATGTTGGAAAAAAAATAAAAAAAAAAATTGTGAAGAAAAAAAAAAAAGAAAACAATAAATTGGCATATGTGGTGCTGTGCTGGCTTGTGCTATGTTGTGTGGCAAGCAGCACCAGCAAAGACTATAGCGTTAAACAAAACACAAACCGATGCCGATACCGATGCTGCTGATACCAGCAGTAGCAGCAGAACCAAACCGAACCGAACCGACCGACCCAAATCATAAAAAACAACTCACGGAGTAAATTCGTTTTATATTCCTCCCACGTACCCAGTTCGAAGTCAGCCCCGGACACTCTAGCCTCCATCTCTATTCCCTTTCCATCTTCTCGCAGAGAAAAGTATAAACAACAAAAAAAATCTGTTTTATGCGGTGTGTTTTTCCTTCCACTGCCACCTTAGGGGTTTTGGAATATATACGTACTATATATTTTTTTTTTTTTTTTTTTTTACTATTTTCGAGGATCCCTTGTCTCTGCTGCTTCTCATGGAACACGCTCGAGGACCTTCCTGCTCAACTTCCTCTTCTTCGTCGTTGTCAACATCGAAATTCATGCACACCTTGTGCTCTGTGCTGTTCTGTGCTGTGCTGTGCTATGCATCGCATGTCATAAATAAAATTCTATGCAAATCTCTTTGGAAGAGAGCGCAGAACAAAGGTAGGATGACAAAAAAAAAAAAAAAAAAAAAAAAAAAAAGTAAATCGTACGCGCGGATGACGGGACATATTCCCAATTCACTAATACACGATGAACAACGACGAACAAGTGGGGCATGATGATACAGGAGGTAAATTGATGTGGATGGAGGTGGATAGATGTAATCCCAGACATCATGGCCCTCATATGAAAAACACAGCACATACCAAAAATCGAAAAAAAAAAAAAAAGTAACAAGACCGATAAAAATAATGGATGATGGAATGGGTGGAAGACCAAGAGGGGTTGGCGGTGGAGGGCTAGATAGAGGCTTATTGGAGCTGGGTCGGGAACGAACTTATACACATATACCACAGTTGTTTTGGTATTTTAATTTTTTTTTTTTGTTTTGGGTTCTTTCTTTTGAATTTTTTTTTGTATTTCTCCTGTATCCTGTGCTCCCTGATGCTTGTGCCTGATTCCCAGTGTTATATTTTATTTAGTAAACACATTGTCAATGTGACAGTAGCGTCACGCTGCTCTGTCCTATTTGCCGTTTTCTCGTCCTGATATTTTTTTTTTTTTTTTTTTTTGTAGATTTATATTTTTTTTTGGACTTTTGAGAGTAGGTACCACATGCAGGGGCCAGAAAGAAATGATGATGATTTGCACTCGCTTCAATTTGGGTTCGAGAATGTGTATTGTTTTTTGTTTAATGGCTCTTTATTGGCTTTAAGATAATAGCTTTGTTGATATTGATTGTAAGTTCTTTTATTTGCTTTCATAAAAAAATTAAGGATTGTTCGGTTCGTTTAGTCGTTTTTTTCAAGAGGAAAGTGTGTTTTATGGCAGTGTGGCTGTGTGTTTCAGTTCGACAGATGGAACCAGTTCTTACCATACTTCTGAACCACCAGCAGTTCTAAACTATTACATTATACCTATCTAAACTTATCCGTAAGACCCTGAGTCAACCGTTTTCATCCATTTTCCCGGAATGATAAATTTCTGTTAATTAGAAGTTTTATGCTTTATGGTGTCTATTGATTTCTATGTTATCGCTTATTGCTGTTATTTGGGGCTCTACCAAAAATATCAGGATTATTAAAAATCTGACTATACAAACACTGTAGTAGCCCGTGGTGTAATGGTAAGTTCGATGGACTGTCATGCCAGAGGTCTGGGTTCAATACCAGCCGCTTCCACCTTAAGTTTTTTTTTGCCGGGCTACTGCCTCTCCCGAGGAAGTTACAAATCCTCCAAGAGTATCTCTTGTCATAGAAAAGTGCCGCTCACCTTAGCCGTTCGGATTTGGCAGTAAACAGTAATGGTTGAGAGTTGTAAGTCACTAGGCCCTGGTTCTTCATGAGCCGTTGTGCCACCAAATTTATCTATTTATTGACTATACAAACGCAGAGAAGGAAGTTTCTGCTGTATAAAGTCAAAGAAGACCGCAATAAGTTCAAACAAGCTAGAAAGATCTGTAACCGAATTATTCGAAGGAGGAAACAAATACTATAATATCCCAAAAGAAGTAAAATTTTTGGTCATTTGTAAAAAACACACGAAATTCTACTTCGTCTTTGGTTCCAAGGCTTGTCATCAATGACATTCCTGCTGTCAGCTGCAAGCCAATTTGCTTGCAGCACCACAGTTTGCTGTTAATTCGCTGCTGCCAAAGAGTGTTGTGAATCCTCCTGTACTTAAGAGCATAAATGATTCTATGGGGCAAATCTTCTTTCGTACCCATGCAGTTGCAAGAGTTTTGAAGGACCTTAATATACACAAATCCACTGGCCCCTATTGCATCCCTTCCTTCTAAAGAAGTAATTTTTAACACAGGAGAAACAACTGCGTAAGCTTTTCCATCTTTCCTACTCTGCAGGTCTCTTGTCGACAGGATGAAAAACAGCATGTGTCTAGCATGTCCCTGAAAAATGCGAATCTTCTGCTCGCTCCTACTATCTTTCGCACTTACGTCCCTTATTTACAGGGTCATGGAAATGCTTATTTGTTTTCAGCTTAAGAAATATCTTAAAGAACGAAAGCTTTTTAATGACTGGCAGTACCTAACAGCTTTCGTAGCAATAAGTCCACTGGTAATCTGGAAGAAATATTTACATTGTTTTATAGAAAGTAAGATTATTGCAATTGAAATTTCAAAAGCATTTGATAGGGTTTGGCATTCAAGCTCTCTTATCGAAAATGCGTGCGTTTGGTATCGATGAATCTCTTCTTCGTTGATTAAAAAATTACCTTTCTGACCGTATTGAATGGTTTCAAGTCTGAAATTGACAAAATAAACGCTGGTGTACCACAAGGCTCTGTTTTGTCTCCGTCTCTTACTTCTAAAACTCAATGCTGTCTCCTGTCGTTAAAGGGAAGCCCACTCCAAATACAGCTATCGATGAATGGTTTACATCGAATAAACTGAACAGCTTTCAGTTCTTGATGTGTATATTACAGATGACATAATCTACGTAGCCAAAAAACGCGGCTAAGTGCTAAGGTTTTCTTCGACGATGCAAAATATTTTTCTCTCCGTCTGATGTGGCTGTAATATCTTGCAATTGCCAGGTTAACAGATGGTTTCCGAGATGAAATGTTTTCTTAAACTGTCTCTTAAAATATCTTCTGGAATTAAAACCTTTCTTTGATCTTGTTTATATTGGGAAGATTGAGGCCGGTATCACGACAGGTTTGTAGGAAAGAGAAGTGAGACGAGTTCCCGGCGGGAATTTCTCCGAAATTCTCTTACCTAAAAACCTTCCGTGATACTGGCCTCAATCTTCCAATCTAAACAGGGTCTGCTGAATTCTCCTTATCCTAGAAGAGAGAAAACTCACACTCTTGACTTTGCGACAAGATGCCGATTCACACATATAAAAAAATAGGGTTCTCCATTTTGAAAAAATTGTTGAACCTGGGATTGAAGCCGACTTTCCAGTAATTCCTTGTTCTGGTCCCACCTCAACCACGTAAAGGCGTCAACCACGTAAAGGCGTCTTAAATTCTTGGCAGCAATATGGCGGACAATACCATTATAGGTTAAAGATCCGGTAAGCCCTTATATTGTCGAGGGACCATGAGAAATGGCCAGGAAAAGTAAGAACTTTAAAGTCAACTTCTACCCTAGGCCACAGAATTATTCCGAATGGCGAACCTTATATTTTTATCGGAAGCCTGTTACACAGCCAAGAGTCTGACTGCATTCCTGAAGGATAAATCCATCAAAGTTATCTAAAACTCTTAAATTCATTCAAACTGGGAAAACCGAAAAGTCAGCTGTACGGTGACCAACGAGCATGGAGTAGGCTTCTACGGAAAAAGCGTGCTACTTCATGTTTGCGACTAGAAAACGATGGGATACGAACTTTTCCCAGTTTTTAATTTAAAAAGACCATATGCAACCCTCCCCCCCCCCATTCCCCTTCTCGGTCTTCAGCATTTTGATATTTTGTCATCCGAAAAAGATTGTATCGATAACTTTTCTTCAACTGTAACTTGTGAATTTAATAAGAGCACTTTCTTTTATTTTGACATAAAAGAATAAGTCAAACCATGCAACTTCCTTCAATCCCTTATACACTCCAATAATAGTTTATTTATTCTCACAGAACCCATTGAATACACCGCACGAAAAAGGAGTTTGATATGAAACAGTTGGTTATGTATGTACAAAATGTACATATACGATTTTATCCTATTTTTTTTTTTGGTCTTTGGGGGAAGAAGCTTGGTTGGTTGAGTAAAATTTCTTTTTCCTCTTATTTTTTCTGCACGTATCATGCAGGAGGCAAGCAATGTTTTAAAATTTGTGTTCTTTCATTTTGATATCGTTTTGTGTTAGGTATGTTTTAAGAATGAATCCCGTTTATTTATCTGAATTTTTTTATTGTTTTTTGTCCCTTTAAAGACCTTATATCCGAAAATGTTCCTCTTTAGAGAATAATTTAAATCTACCCGAATTAACTTCTTCGGAGAATCGATGGTGGTATGTTCATCTAGTAACCGTGGATGGTATTAAAGAGGTTTTATGCGATATTGATCCGTTCCATTGGATAAGGGCCTCTCGAAAGCTGTTCGATTTGGCATTATAGTCAAGTCGAATAAGACAAAAAATAGGCCTGAAATGGAAAAAATTTAGATAGGGGGGCTTATTAGGAGTCTAAATTTAAGTTTTCGACCGCCTAGCTCCATTGCGTTGGCCGCCATCTTGAATTTAAGGAAAATTCGTTTACGTTGAATAACTCGTTTATTTTCAACTTTTGACTAAAAATGCACTTAACAAAAGTTGTTCAGAATTTAATTATCTACAACTTTGGTGATAACAGTTTTTTTCCTAGGATTGATATTTTTCCAATTAATCCGGAAAATACAATTACAATCGTTTTTTCATCTGTTAAGCGCGTTAGTTAACATTTTTTGAATTAAAAACAAAAAGACAGTAAATTTTTTTAGCTTGGGGAAAGCTGCTTTAATAGTTTGTTTTATTCTGAGCTAGAGCTAAGGGAAAGGTTGTGAGTTGTATTGTAAGTCACTAGACTCAGGTTCTTCACGAGCTATCGTGTCACTAAATGTATTTATTTTTAAGAATAGAAGATATAATCTGAAGGAGATGTGTGTAAATTGTAAATTCATTATCAGAAGCCTTATTAATTCTTATTTGGACGATTATGTGTGCTAAATCTAAATGTCTAAAATGTCTTAATCTTCACCTCAAGGGGCTACAAAACCACCTTTCACTCGTGCGTCGTTTACTTTCTCTTGACTCGAATCCAGCCTATTCCACCTTAAATATTTTTTCCAGGGGTGCTTTTCCTGGACAAATCTTGCAAGAGTCATTTTTCTAGGCAATTTTACAAACTTCCCTTCATTCTTAACGACTTAATTACAACACGCACACAAAAATAAATATTTTCAAGTCACTAAGTCCCTGTCAGTCCCTGTACTCCTTGAGCTTGTCGCACCACTAATTTATTGTATTTATTTATTTTACTCGTCGCTTCGTTTGACGGTGTGATCATTACACTCACTCTGCGAACTTATATAAATTTACTTTTGGGTATTTAACATGAATCACATTTCATATTGAGAAAAAGGCAAGCTATGAAAGGCAAAATTTTATTAATCATTATTTTTTTTTTTTAAACAAAGAGGGAGCGACAAAAAATACTGAGGGCCTGTTGTACACAAATTTGATCCGTGGTGAAGGAATTTTAACTCACCAATTTTGGCGGATTAACTGTGATTCAAAGATGGTTCAGGCATGTAATTGGTTATTAGCGCATACTTGAACTTTGAACCATCGTTGAACCTCAATTAATTCGCCGAAATCGGCGAGTTAAAATTGTTGAACCACCGACAAAATTTTGAACCACTTTTGTACTGGCCCTGTGACGTCAAAATGAGTCGTGTTGTCATGAATACATTTGACACAAATCGAATGTGAATTTCGAGTCGTTAAGGGTGAATAGTCCTGCACAATAACTAATTCAAAACAATTCCGGTGTTCTTCCGCCATTGTTGTTATACCGGAAGCATTTCAACAAAGTAATTCAAGTCGACAGAGCTCCTTAGGCTTTACCTTAAGATTCCCAGTCAAGTGCATTCCATTTTGGCAAGTAACAAAATAATACCTACTCACATTACAAATGTCATTCATCAAACCTTAAGGCTGTCTTCCATCAAATCCAAAATAGTTGTGTCGTACTCTGTCACTTTCATATAATCAAAGACAGGAAATATACAACGCGTCCGTTTCGTCGTCATCGCTGATTCAAGCTACACCATAAGAAACTTATGACTGCCTTTTCTGATTGTTGAAACCACGATATAACATCATTCACCAACCCACAAGCTCTTCTATCCCCTCAGCACCGAGAATAATAATTCTACCTACCACAACTAATTAATCAAAAATGTCCTCCTCTTCTGAGCCGGCCCGGTCGGTGCTGCTCGACACGACAGTGTGGAGTTTGAAAATCTTTCAAAATGGTTGTCATACTATATATACCCTGCCACACCATTATATATTGTTTTCCAAACAGCAGCGCCACCTATATACCACTCTTTTCACCGCTACAACCAGTAGAGCACACACATTCTGAATGCAGTGTCGAGACAATGAGAGCAGCCAGGCAGCAGCAGGATGGAAATTAGGGGGGTTGATTGGTACACTTTTAACCAACAACAAGCAAACTACCGCAACTAGCTTCACCTAATACAAGTAATTCACACCGAACATGATCCACCGCAATCGCATTCCAAAAACGAAATACTAAAGCACACGACTATCCAATGGACGACGACCGAAAGGGATGAGATTTAGATTACAGCGAAGAGTTGATGTGGCTTATGCTAAACCCCTCGAGGATCCCACTTCAAAACTGGCATCATAATACAAGCGCAAGGATATGGAAATACAAAAACCAATTTTATATTCAACCGCTAACAGCAGCAGTACAAGTAGAATTCATTTAAATCGACCGACCTTTCCCCTGAACCCTTTGCCATTGTGCGCGCCCGCACATCATTCGCTATTTCCAGAGAGTAGTAGCTCCACAATGCCGATCCCGAGGGAATGAAAATGAAATTGTATTCGAAGCGAATTCAAAGTCGACAGTCATGGAATTGTATAATATACCAGAGGCAAGAAGGGGCTGCAAGTCATCCCAGTTTAACCACAAACACAGCGCTTCTCCGCATATCCAACCTCCTACCACTCTCTTTTACCTGATGGGATGTGTATAGCCAACCAATCAGCCCTTACCTCCCATCATCCGCCGGAATTGTGGTGCCCGCTTTCACCCGGCCCGTGTGATGATTTCACGTTGTGTGTCTTGTTCACTCTCTGTTAATTACGCACTCATTTAGCGGTGAAATGTCTTGCGTGACTGCTAATATTTTGTGTTGTAGAGGTAACGTATATTTATTTATAAAGGGGGTTTGGGGGGTGGTTGATTGTTGTTTCAACGTATTATTATTCGTCTTTCCTTTCTATTTTAGTTGCGCCAGAACCTAAATGACATTTACTTATTTACTGCATAATCATCTTGAACCCCCCTCCCCCTCCATCACACTACCCCTAAATCCTGTTGTGTCGTTTGAAATTGTATAACCGAAAAAAAAAAAAAAAAACAGAAAGCTGATGGTCTTGTTGTTCTTGTTTTGTTGTTGCGCCACACCACGGTAATTCTCATGGCACACCAAAACCGCATACCTACAACACGAAATGTCTAAGCAAATGAAAATGGAAAATAATGTAAAAGAGGACTGGACGTATTTTATAAAAGACGAAGGGGTGACTTTTGCAACCCTCAAATGTTCGTATAAAAGTAGCACAGTGGGGTTGGTCGTATTGGAAATTGAATAAAGTGTTAGAAATGGTTAGAGTATTTTTGACGTTCATCAGAATTCCTTTGTTCTGATTGATGCTTGGTCTTTGGTTCCCAAAGACCTATGGTTTCTTTAATCGTCAATCCTCTGCGTAGATTTTTTTCCTAACTTTTTCGGGTGCAGTGACCTCAGTTGAGCATCTAAAACTTTTAGCGTCACTCGTGCTTGTACGATAAGAGTTAACCGAAGTGGTCGTATAGAATCCCCATAGCGTCTCCTGGGTCTGAGTGATATGGGTTTTTACTTCCCCTATTTGTTTCGTTAAAAAAAAAGAAAACATAAGTTTTTACCAGATCTATGATTTATTTTTCATTATAATTGCCCTTAACTCAAGGGGTCATGGCTAACCTTTAAATTGAACATACATATGTTTAACCACAGCTGATAACAAAGGAAAGATTGAAAAGGAAAGGTCACAACGTTAATTCGGCTTAAAAGTCTGGGGGACCGAATTACACATTCGTTAAGTTCGGCTAAAGAAAGAATATCTACGTCCGAAGGTAATTTAAGGGTATACCGATAAGCATTTCTGGCGTAGCGAGTATAATGCAGAAATTTAGAATACCAAAAAGTAGCTTTTGCAATACCTCCGGCGCATTGTGGGTGTCGCGTTGTCTTTGCGTCTATCCTGTATACGGACATCAAATTGGGTAAGAAGAATTTTTATGCCAGCCTAAAAGAAATACGAATTTTTGTTTAAGGTCATCTATAAAACGGATAAGGAACAAATCCGTTTTATAGATAAGCTTAAACATATACAGTATTCCCCGCTTAATTGCACCGGCCATTTTTTCACATTTGTCGGTCAATTATGCGGGTGGTTTAATTATTGGAACCCCGCTAGTTGGTCGACTCGTTCAAGAAAGCGAAAACCGTTTAATTTTTTGGACAACTAGGTTATCAAAGATAAATGTGTTTCTCTGAAAATGAAAGCGGTCTGAGTGTATACATACTCTGCAAAGGCTCAAAGTTAAAAAATAAAAATGCAATACATACATCTAGGCGATCGTAGTCAAAAATTATGGCTTGGCCGTTTCAAATAGATTTATTGTAAAATGAAGTCTGCCATGCTAAACTTCTATGTGAAACGACCAAGCCATAATTTTTGACCACGATTTAGGGTTTGTAGAGTTAGGGCTTGGAGAGTTAGGCCTAATAGAGTTAAGGGCTTGGCTCTTCATGAGATCTCATAACTTTTTCATAGCGAAAGCGTTATGAGCTTGAGAGTCTTGGCGACCTATTTTACATGAAATGTTTTTGGTGGGATACATGTTGTTAGTTTGTAGCTGCATTTTTTTTTAAGATTAACTAAGCAATAATACTGTAATAATTTAACTAAGCGGGGTTCAATTAACCCTAAGTATAAAAGTTGTTGTATAAGTTATACGGGAAATTTTCGAATGCGATTTTTTTGATCAACTAAGCGGGAAAATAAATTAACCGAGGTGCAATTAAACGGGGAATACTGTAAAACAATTTTGAATTTTTCAAATTTTTTTTCGGAAATGGCATTTTATTCATACTCGAGATAACGAAACCGGGTTTTTTTTTTGAGAAGTTTGCCCAAGTTTTGATGACCATACCAAGATTCTGATTTACACCAGAAAATCTAGTTTTTATTGATATTTTCCAAAATGTACCAAATAAGTTGAAAATATGGGCGTGTCAATAGTTGGATTACCTATACCTGTGTCATATTTTGGTTTGAATAATTTAATTACAAAATTCAAACTCTAGGGTTTAAAAAAAAAAGAAGAAATTCTTCAATAAGAACAATGGGCGTGGCAGAAGGTGGATTTAAAAAAAAACATACCAAAACTCAAGAGTTAAAGTCAGCTCAAGTACGAAATTTTAGCTCTTTAGGGTCTTTAAATGAGGAGAAAATTCAAATAAACTAAAAAGTAGGCGTGGTGGTAGGTTGGGCGAAATATTTTACATGATATGCCTTAGGTTTGTGTAAAACTTGGTTATAAAATTAAAAACGTTCCATGCCTTTTTTTTTGTCTACAAATTGTTTCATTTCGTTTTCCTATTAGTCGCGTTTTTGATATTTAACACGCCCCCTTAAAAGTAGGCGTTGTTACATTTTTACATGAGTGTTTTGTAATGAATATGCATTTTTTTTACATTGATCACAAAAACAACATTTTAGTAATAAACACCCACAGAACTGCTAGAAAACAAATTTTCTATGGGCCCTACCAATAATCAAATTTAGTTACGACTTAAATATTTCAGTAAAGTGGAACATAAAAGAATGGGCTCTAATTAATAAATCGTGCATGGCATTACCTAAATATTTATGTGGACCATAAATAATGAACCATTTATCGAATTGACTGCAAAAAATTGAGAATATAATGTATGGATAATTATTTAGGATCCATAACGTTATGGCTTATTTCAGAGCAATATTTAAGTTATAACTAAATTTGATTATTGGTAAGGCCCTATATGTTGTCTAAAGATTGTAACTCTCATTTTTATCAATTTGACGATTAGATTTTTTTTTTGTGTTAATGGGCATGTCAATGGGCGGACAATTTTTGTTTACACTATCTGATCTTTGTCGAAGATTAGGTATGTGTGTACAAATTTCATAACATTTTTAACTGCTTCGAATTTTATAAATTTAAACCCGCCGCTTCATCATATAGCTTACACTACAACTATACATCTTCCGTCACTTTAAAACATTTTATTTCAATTATGTCAGCTACCTTTGAGTTCTAGGAACTTTTTTGCGCATCTGTTTTTTTTTTTTTATTTAATTTTTTTTAACAATGACGTTCAAAACATTTTTCTCAAAATTTTGTTTTTGCTTTTCAAAATTTGGGTTGCAGTTAAAAAAGATTTTTTTTTAAAGCAATTAAAAAAGTTTTATGACACTTTTAGAGTTTGAGAAGTTTCTACCTGCGAAATATGTAAAGATCGCATTGTATTTTATTTCGAAAAATATAAAATCAACGAAATAGTTAGTACAGTAGTTTTTATTGCTTCCTAGAAAATCTATTTAGTTCTTTGTTGGGCATATCTCTTTATTTTTATGACCTCTGTTCCACCTGCGAATCATAGGATAGAAAAATGTACTGTGCAGATTTTCTTTTCTAAGAAGACTGCTGTATTTTTCATCTCAAATAAGCATTCTAAAATCACTTTTGCTTCACTTTTTTGTTAGACCCATCATAACAGTTTTTCAGAGCTAAATTTTTTCTTTGGAACTCTTTACGAGAGAATCCTATCGCCGCCGCGCCGTTCTGAGAGAGCTTTTAAGTTGCAACAAACAAACAATCTCACAGCGCATAAGAACTAAGAACCGGCTTCAAACTACCAGGCAAGTATGAAGAGGCAGTATGATCTTCTGTATTCACGATTTCAGAACCCGTTAGTTGGTTTTGATGGTTGGACTTTCATGCCAGCCATCTGGGTTCGATTGCCTGCTGCTTCCACCTAAAACAAAAATAAAAAGTTTTTCTTTCTGGGCCAATACCTCTTGAGAGGAATATTGCCTCTTTTTAGCCCTTCGGATTCGGCAAAAAATTGTAGGTCCCTTCCCTTTCTGCCGAATAACACCCACTGAGCAAAGCCGGACAAATTGAAGCATCCGGTTAACCGGGGCCGATTTTTGGACAGTAGGTTTGACAGCTTCCGTAATATAAAAAATCCCAACGGACTTCCGGTCAACCGATTGCGGCGTAATTGTTAGATGAGCCGCACACATAAACTCGAATCTAACCTCAGATTACGACAGGTTTTAAAGACAGTCAAACTAAAAACTGGTAAAATGTTTGCGAAAATGATTTCCGTTCGATCATAGATGAAATTGATGTCTAAATTTCAAGATATTAACAAAAAAAACCTTAAAAAGAATTTTGCCAGGAAGATATTGGAGTAAAGTCGCTTATAAAAGGCACAGACAAAAATTCACTTAAAATCCACTTTACATTAAATCAACCCCACTGTGTGAAATGCGAATACGTAGGATTCTCCGGCATTTGATGTCTACGTTGTTGGTAATACTGGAGCTGGTGTGGTGGTATGGTGGTGGCAATTCTATAATGATGATGATGCCGACACGATGGTATTGTACTGCTTGTTGGTTTTCCCGATAAGGGCGCGGCGCGCGCGGTGCGGCAATATGGGGTTGTTGTGGAAGAGGGGTGGTGGTGTGGTATAGTGGTGGCACATCAGAGGCAACATCGGCAGCAGCAAATTAACAACAACAGGGCGCGCACATAAAGAGAAAATACAAAACCAAAGGCATCACTTAAAATGCTGTGCACGATAGGGAAGTTGTTTTTTTTTTTTTTTTACACTTGGGAGCGCTGCTGAGGTAACAACCACTATACATACATTTTGGGAAGGGTGGTGTTGGGGTAGAAACAAGAGCGACGGTTGGTTGCATGGAGCTTGTCGTCTGACGTGACTGTTTGTCGGCGGTAGTCGTTTGTGTAAGCACACACCATCATCATGCCCGATGAAGGAGAGAGAGAAAGACGAGGTTGATGTGAAGGTAGAATTCGTTGGAAACTCCAATTCTCTTTCCCTCTTTTGGCCATCCGCCTCATTCCTGATACATAGAACGGCCACAACATTGTTTTCGCGTGTGCAAAAGAACTTTTTGACGCTCCCCCCGGCCATGGAGCCGGTCTGCATCAACGGCTGTGAACTCAGAGTGAAGTGTGAGCTGGGGCTATAGAGGTATGAAAAGAAGAACTAAAGGAAACTCTGGCAAAATTAACCGACTGTCGACCGTTGCTGCCATCGGAAATGCCGGGTCAGGCATGGTATTCCATGCGAGCTCCACACCATCTCATTCCTTGCTCGACGAACAAAAGTGAGCAACGAACTTTTTCAAAAAAAAAAAAAAAAGTGATGGTTGCGCTCCGGAAGACACCCTGGGTATTTATGGCCCTGCCGGCATTAAGGGGAGGGTGATGTAATGTTATGCCATTCCTTCCAACCACCAAACCACCCCTCCATCCCAACCACCACCTCCGCCTGAAAATAATTGTTTAAGTCGGAAATAATAATGCCTTCGGAAGTTTTCCAGCGGCTAAGGAAGAATCGAGGAGTATTATTGTATGGTGCGGCGCGGCGGGCGGCGCGGGTGACAATAGAAACCGTTGACTGACGAACGACTGACTGCCATTAACTTGAAATAGACTTGAAAAGAGGGTGTGGGTGGGGTCGGAAAAGGGCACAAAAGCTAGCTAGATTGTAATAGACTACAAAAGCGCCAGGGGTATGAGTTTAATGTCTGATGGCGTGAACTCGTTTCAAGTCGTCAATTATTCACGACACCCCATGACCTGTTCTTTCTTGTGGTGCGGTAACTGATGTTGGTTGATTGCCCCTCATACAGCATGTTCCCCCTTAGGAAAACACAATCGGGTGGCTATATTTGGAGTAATTGGTGATTTAACGGTAATACGCCGTGTGGATCTAATAAAATTGTTTTTAGTGCGGCCTCGAGGTTTTGAGGGTTGGTTTTTTTTTTTTTTTTGTAATTTGTGATGTTTTTTTTTTTTTTGTTCCTGTTTCCACCTTTATATCGAGCAGCCTATTGGAGGTCGATGGCGAGAAGTTGTCAGAAGAGGCACATGAATGAAAGTGAATAAATAAATATTCCGGTCATGCTTCTGGCGTTGCGTTGGCGTCGATTGGTTTGACGATGACAACGGCTACGGCAGCGACAACGTCAACGACAACGACGGACACACAGAATTTTATTGTGTAAATAAATTAATTCCTTTTGCTTTTGCTATTTGCTTAACGTGTGTTTATGTTTGTTGTTGTTCTTCTTCCTGTGTGTGGGTATTTTTTTTTTTTTTTTTTTTAATGCGTATGTGGCATGTTTATGGACACAGGAATACGGTTATAAAAATTTTAGATATCACTTTTGTATAGAAATAGATATACATTACGCGTATATGGATAGAATCAGTCGGCTAATGTTTGTCGATTAGGAAACAAAGCGTTTAGGCAATAGGGTCGGGCAGCAGCAGAAAGTTTATTTAATTGATCTTCGTGTGCTATGCTCTGTCTGATGGGTATTTTGTAATGTTTTAGGGGTGATGTTTAATTAGGGGCGTTAGGCCATCAGGATAGAAGAGAAGATAGTGCTTTGGCAGGCAATATTGTCACTGACCATTAGAGTATGGTTGACATGTTATTCAATCAAAAAGATAATTGAAGTGTTCGAAACAAAGTCGAAGTAGCTCAAGCCTTTTGTGTAATAATAAATGAATATTTATGTTTAGACCTATGTAGGTACAATTTTATCCGCATTCAATAATCCTATGTGCGTCTTCAAAGAAATAAATCTAAAAAAAAAATTGTCGTCCATTTATTTGCGATGTTTCGAATTAGAAACTAAAAAATATTTAACTCCAACAAAACAATCTCAATACAAGGCGTGTTTTTTTTTGTTTTGCAATCCCGGAGGAAATTGGTAAAAAATGACTTCGGGGACTATAGCGATTAAATAAAAAAAAACAAAAACATGGAGTTTTCATACAAACTATCGATAACAAGTTTGTAACTTAAAGGAAATGAAATTTTTTTAAATAAATTTTGTGGCATCCATTGCGACAAAAACTAACAATTTTAATTTTTTTTTAAATTGTTTGTTAGGAAGAATTTTTAACAAGGACTCAAAAAAAAAAAAAAAAAAAAAACCTGTATGCTATGCCATCATAGTTTACATAGTTTTTGGGCCAAACTAAAATCCTTTGTTTGACGTTTAGACATCACAGAACAATAACTATCTGAATAAAATAGGTATATGTAGATATACATATTTACAAGTACATACACAACGTGAAAAATATGAAATATACGGCAAAAGTTGGTTTCCTTTCTTCCTTTTTTTCATAGATTGTTGGATTTTTCTATTTGTTGACGAAAAAAACCCAAACACAATGTAGTTATCATTATTTTTGTGTTTAATGTTTTTTTTTTTTTTTTTAAATCAGTTATTCAAAAGAATTGAAATACATTTACTTAGTATAACCATGCATTAGCCCAGGCAAAATATACTTTTACTGCGGAAAAAATGCAAGTGAAGATTTTTAAAGGGAATTTTCTATATTTTGGCATAAGGACTATTTTTTTTTGTTGCTTTTAACTCTAAAACTTTTTCAAATATGATTTATTTTATTTTACAAAAAATGTTATGAGTATGTTATGTCTATGCGGAAAAAATTCGAGTGAAAATTTTAAAACGTAATTATCTTTTTTTTTTTTTTTTCTTTTTTTTTAATTAAAATTTATGTGTGATAGGGATGCTTATATACATAGTAACAAAGTATGGAAAGAGAAAGTTTCGAAAGAAAATGTTTCGAAGGACAAGGTACGAAAAATGAAGTTTCGAAAAGGCAAAGTATCGCAAGACAAAGGTTTGAAAAGACAAAGGTTCGAAAAGACAAGGTTTCCTAAGAACATCAAAAGTAAAATATATATAGTAAAATATATACATACCATAATTCGGCTATATTCATGCATGAGAAATGGTTTTTGGTGTCTGAGCCCTCCTGTAAAATTGCATTATCAATTATTTACGGTGGGGATTTTTTTACCCCATTAACCCAGTTCCGGCTTCTGGAACTTAACTGATGATAAATTTAGAAAAACTTAATAATGAATTTGAGAGTTAATCGACCTGTTTTTGGATTTTTTCAAACATTTTCTTTTCGTGTTGATTTGCACCTTCAAGGTATGAAATTTTCGAAAATTTAGAGGTAGCATATTTTGAAATATTTAAAAATTTAATCAGAATTAAAATTTTTCAAAATAATGTTAACTACAGGTAAATAAAGGTTCAAATTATATTCTGAAATAATGTTGACGCAATTTATATGAGTTGCCTGTTTGACAGGTGAGATGAAAGCACTACGTTGCGTTTCCGAAAAAGAATGAGTATTTTTTTTAGGTACATTTTTTTAGGTATACTTTTTTCAATTTTTGTAAAGTTTTTGATTTTTATCTTTTAAAGAGTTGTTTTGAGAAAATTCAAATTTATTAAACAAGTCTTCATTAAAAAAAAAATAAACTTTGGAAAAAATTAATTTAAAAATTTAGGAAAATGATTTTCTTTTTTAATTTTTGATTTTCACCTTATCAAGGGTTAACTTAAGAAACTTCAAATTTATACAGAGTGTAAATAGGTAATTTTAGTGTTCAGTTTTGGAGAAAAAATAATTTTGAAAATTTTTTTTTTGAATTTTTTTATTAAATTAAATTTAAAAAAATTTTAAATTTGATGGCACATGAAGAACTAGGGCCTAGTGACTTACAACTCTCAACCATTCCTGTGTGCGTGTCTGCAGGAATGGAGAGGACCTACAGTTTATTGCCGAATCCGAACGGCTAACGAGCGGCACTTTTCTGTGACAGGAGATACTCTTGGAGGATTTGTCAATTCCTCGCAAGAGGCAGTAGCCGTTTTTTCTTTGAAATAAATAGGTGGCGAGGCTGGGGATCGAACCTTAGACCTCCGGCATGACAGTCCATCGCACTAACCATCACGCCACGGCTACTACAAATGGCGCCAATTCGCTATAGTTTATTTATTTTATTTTCATCCGTATTTTATTAATCATCTGTATTTTATTCAAACGAAAAGATATTGTCCGCAGCATTCGTAGTTGTATAAATTTTTCAAAACATTGAATTTTCGAAGCTTTTGTTTTTCTAATTTTGTCTTTCGAAAAGTTATCTTTTCGAAACATCATCTTTTCGAAACTTGATCTTTTCGAAACTTGATATTTTCGAAACTTAATCTTTTCGAAACCTTATCTTTTCGAAACTTTATCTTTTCGGAATTTATCTTTTCGACCATTTGCCTTTCAAGGCTTGGTCTTTCGAAACTCTGGCGGATTTCTTTTAATTATAATACCAAACAGTTCATACACAATAATTTAACTTAACTACATACTACATACTTACATTAACTAACAAATTTCTTTTTCTTTTTTTATTTACAGGTAAGTTCAACTTCTGTTATTATGCACAGTCTTAATGAATGCCTTCTCTATGTAAGTCCGAAATTGCAAATAAATTGGTGTATTAATAAATAAATAAATGATGAAAAAAAATAATAGAAACAAGGCTTTACATAATGCTCAACGGTTAATATTTACATACTAATTATGTATTTCAATGTTATAATTTTTATAAACATATTAACAACATGACTTTGAAGTGGTACAGGGGCTGGCTGTCATCAGCTCTATGTTTGGACGTAACGGTAAAAAATGTGAGCTAAGTGATAATTTCTCCCGGAAAAAATAATATTAACAAGTTACTTTGCTTGTAATTCTCACTTAACTTTCCTTTATTTTTTAATTGAAATAGGCGTTCATAAGTTTTCACGTTTTTCAGTCGTTTTCAGAAAAAATATAAAACAAGAGACAGCGCAGAAAACGAAAAACTTCAACGCCGTTTGATAAATTATTGGTACGAATGTGTAAAAAAAATGCCTTTTTCTTCTTTAAACGACTTGAAAATTGAGTTAAATGCGCCTGTTACAAGTCGTACAAAAAGAAACCGGCTAAAAGAAGTAATGCTTCCTGGAAGGAGTCCCAGAAAACTACCCTACTTGAGTAAGAAAAAAATATTCAGCGGAGAGTGGTCTTTGCAAATAAACACCTCCAACACAAAAATTGGAATAACGTCTTGTGGTCGAATAAAACAAAGATTCATTTATTTGGTTCCGATAGCAAAATGTATGTCAGATGACCAAAGAACTCCGAATTCGATCCGAAGTATACAAAAAAGACGGTTAAGCATGGTGGAGGTAATATCATGATTTGGGGGGGTGCTTTTCAACATCTGGGGTTCGTCCAATTTTCTGGACAAAAGACAAAAGATGTGCTATTGACTACGTCCGGATCCTCTATGAAGTAATGCTGCCATTCGTAGAAGAAAACATACCCATTAAATGGGAGTTCATGCAGGACAATGACCCCAAGCACTCCTCAAAATTGGCTTAGGAATATTTTAAATATTATTATGTCAGTCAGGCAGCCGTTAAAGCAATTGTTTCGCAACTATCGTCTTCCAAATTGGTTCAACAATGTTGTGATGAGCTCGGAAACCTAAATGGGAACCACAGGGTCTCTCTTTTCTTATCTGGGTTCCAGGACATTGTGGCATTGAGGGAAACGAGCGGGCAGACGAACTGGCCAGGCAAGGATCAGTTCCTCATAACTCTCTTGCGGAAAGAGTCAACATTCGTCTTGGGTTATGAAGGGCAATATATTCTCAATTTTCCTTAATGAATCCAACCCTAGGTGGCGCAGTTTAGCTTACTGTGTCATATCTAAAAAGACTTGGCCTACCTATAGCTAAACCCGTACAACTGACCTGATATGCAGACCCAGGCGAGATATAGCTTGCGACCTTTTCTGGACACTGGCCGAGCGTAGAACATGCGGCGAGGCTGGGCATCCCTCACAACACTCACTGTCTTAGCTGTGGGAACCAGCAAGAAAGGGAAACTGTCTTTCATTTCCTCTGTAAATGTCCCGGTCTAGCCAGAAGTAGAACACAGTCATTGGGAAAGGCCTTTTTCAACAATCTCCATGAACTCTTCGAACTGCAGATCAAAGATTTGATCTTTTTCCTCAACGCGACGAAAAATTTGGGTGCTCCTGCACCATGTATCCATATATCGCTTTACCCTTGAGTCCAAATTTGCGTGACGTATCGTGAAGCAGGTACAGAAATGCTTTCTTACCCGCATAACACGAATGTGAAAAGCTGTATGTAGCACTCTGGCTCATTCAGATTTTCAAAGCTGCTCTTCAAATCAAATCAAATCAAAACAAATAAATATTATTAATCTTTCAACATTCATTCGCAACCTTGTTGTGACCTTAATCAATCAATGTCTAACATCAAACCTTTTGTTTTTTTTTTTGTTTTTTTGATTGGCATAATTCACTTAACGATGAATCCCACAAATCAATTAATTTATCTTCTCCTTGTTTAAAATATCTACCTACCTGTCTGTATTGTTGTTATCTATAAAAAGATACTTTTTCTATTCTCTAAACACTGATCTCAATCAAAACGAGCCAAAACATCAAGCAGCACGAGAATAAACTCACATAGCTATATATAAATACATTTACAAAGAAAAAAAAAACAATGTGTAGTAACATAAACAAACACTCCTTTTTACCTCGCACCCCCTTTAGGAGAACCCTATCCACACCAGAGAAATACAAAAAGCCTTAAATAATTACTAATGGCCCTGATAAAATCCATTAAACCTATGACTTGGACTGTACGTGTACATAAATGTAGAATACGAGTAAATACATCTACAAAAAAAAAAATCCAAAAAGGTCGATCGACAAAAAAAAAAAAAAAAAAAAAGAGAAAACCTTCGTAACGAATAACAACACATCCCTCAAGATTACATAAAAACCACACCATATGCTTGCCATAGCAGCACTCACCTGGAAATAAGTCTATTGTCCTTTTTCCCTCACCACCGCACCGCACCGTCACCATATCAGCATCATCGTTGTCGTCCTTCGTTCTCGTTGTCGTCATCGCTTGTGTTGAATTAATTCCCAATCGCCTTTAACATACAGTCTCATATGTCTTCATTTTAAGTAGGTACACACGAACGTAGTAAAAACCTCTCCATATCGGTATCTCCTATAGGTATCTATTCTCCACTCCTTCCCGCTCTTCTTTCTGATGCTGATGTAAAGAGGTATAAAAGCAGTCCTTTACTTGATCCTAAATCTTGTTCCCTCCTTAAATCTCCTTTTCTCTTTCCTTATCGAATTTTGGGTTTTTATGTCTGCTTAGGCAAGCATTTCGTTCCACCATTGAGTGGTGCTCTTATACCTGTCAATAAACTTCTGTGTATAATCTCCCATCCTGGTTTCATCGATATCGGTGCCCGAAGGGAATAAAAAAAAAAAAAAAAAAAAAAAAATTGATCTCATAAACGTGAAGAGCAAGGACGAGAGGAGGAAAACAAATATCCGCAAAACTCATCCACAAGCAATCCCGTTTGTTGTCGTTTTTGCCTTCTATTATTACCCATACACCAAGGTATACCTACTTTATATAGGTACCATGCTGCTGTTTCTGCTGAGATCCTTTGAATCCTTTTGTTATTGAGTTGCTGGAAAGAAATCCCAAAACGAGGAAAGATACATCTATAGGTTGTTCCTCTTGCCAGCAATGACGATGATGATGATGACGATGAAGAAGACTTGAACCATTCATGTTCTGTTGCTTGTTTTATTCATCATCATCATCTACATATGGATGTACCTTTACATTAAATACACACATTCATACATGCACAAGCAGTAAAGTATCCTTCATACAAAGTATCTTCCTCTGGGAAAACTCAGCCAGGAAAAGGTAAACAGAAGTAAAAATCGAGTTCAAAAAAAAAAAAAAAAAACGGAAAATCCCAAAGCAGGACGATACCCGTATTTGTGTTCGTACTCGTCTCCATAGACGAAAAATGTCGAAGAGAAAAGAGCAGGATTTGCACGTTCAATCCCCTATCATCATCTGAAGGACAAAATTGAACTACCTACACCTAAATAAAAATGAAGGTACAATTCCAATAAATATATATACAAGTGCATACCTATAAGTATTCCGGGCAGCTTATGGCAATCGGTTTTGCTTGCTCTATGTATGATGTTCCTAACTTACTTGGTCTTGTAAGATTGACTTTAAGGAAAAACCCAAATAGTTAAGCACTTTATTTTCCTTCTTTTTATGAAGGGGACCCCGATTTCCAATTTAACACAACACCATCAGACACCACATACCCAATTTATAAAAAGGCAAAAAAAAAAATAAGGAGTTCTCGTGTATCCTTATCCATGTGGTATCTTGGGTATATTTTATTGAAACACAGTCCACGTATGGTTTTGTTTGAGAGCGCAATGTGTGTATCCTGTTTGGCCTTTTCTCGCCTCATGCCTCTCTTCACCTCAACCGAAAAATCATCTGCACACTATAATCCGATCATAAAATCCTTATAAAATCCGTAAACCTCTCATACCTACTCTCTTTTTGGTAAAGTTCCTTTGCCTTCTACTTCGTTCTTTCATGTATCGTATCTTTTCGTCGTTATGTTTGTCCGTCGGACGTCGATTTCGTGCAAAAATATCCCCTTTTAGTCCTTAGAAGAATGGTCGGCTCCCATGGGAACAACCAAATAAAACCAAACCAACATAAACGTGGAGTCGTCCGTTCGACTATCATCATCATCATTATTATTCTGCTCCAGGACGAAAAAGGGGAGGAGGACAACAGAGTAGGTACAAAAAAAAAAGAAGATAGAAACCACTCTTGGGAAACAAAAAGACATACAAAAAAAAAAATAACTAAAGGACGAAAATACCTGATGTCTGCCTCTCTATCCACAGAAACGAGTGTGTACAAGGATCAAAAGGTGCTATGATGGTTAAGGATGTTAAATTTCATATCCCAAGCTATAAACGTATCTATCTACCATTCCATCCATCTTTTATCCCTGTTTCAAAATGCTACTCATTCTACTTGTATATTTTGAGAGTATCTCATGCGCACACAAAACGTCAGAGCAATCCTGGTTGGTGTCATCCTTGTTGTCGTGATGGTAGCATTAAACATTGTCTGAGAGTTAAAAACCTCCTTACCTTACCTTATAACTTGCATTCTGATACAGAACATTGTCCCGCCTGTATTTACAAAAGAAGGATATAATGGAAAAGGAGAGGAGAGGAGAGCAGAGCATGGTCGTAGTCGTTGGTTGTCGTTTGCCAGTGTGGCAGAATTGAGTACCAAATAAAGCAAACACTATGCTCTGCAAATATTAAAGGACATGCCAAAGGATCAAGCAGAAGGTTGTGGAATAGCAGCGGCGGCGTGGTGGTATGATGATGATGATGATGGCAACGATAACAAAATTCCATAAAATATCCTCTACGACTATGTGGGAGTTTTCTGTTGTATATGGTTTTGCTGTTTAATCCATAAGGAATACTGGTTTAGTAGGTGATATCGGTTGCCTTCCAATAAAACATGTATAAACGGCAACTTGACAAAAAAAAAAAAAAAAAAACCTAATCAAAAAGTTTATGAAAGTTTATGTTTCAAGCATGAACAACTTCACAACAACGAACCCCAAATTATTGTGTGTGTTTTGTGTGCTTGACAGTGAAAGAATGACATATAACAGTAATATTGGACAGGGGAGCATCAAAATAATATCTGGGAGTAGGGCGATAGTTAATTTTTAGAAGCGAGTTATTAGCCGACAGGAGTTGATGTATAAGCTTAACCGATAAAGGATAACCAGGGTTTATAGAAATGTATAGGAGTAAAAAATTGGGAATCGGCTATTTTTTGGTCATATGTTCAAATTTCTAGGTTCCAGTTGTACAAACGTAGTTCAATATTTATAACCCGTTGCTTAGCAATTTTAATTCGCCAATTTCGGTGAGGTTGAAAGATGGTTCAAGGTTCAAACCAATAACATGCCTGAACCATATCGTTGGACCTCAGTTAATAGATGAATTGAAAAACCTGGCCTGAAGTCATAAGAACCTAATCCTGATGGTATGTGCATCACGGGAGCACTTCGCTCAACGCCAACTGCAGCTTTAGAAGTACTTCTTAACCTAACACCTCTTGACATCTTCTCCAAAATGGTGCCAGCCAACTCATGCGTGAGGCTTAGAGCCACCTCTCAATGGATCAGTTACAACACTGGTCATACTACTATTTTAGACAATTTCAGATCTATCCCAGATAGCTTAAACTATACCACCCCAAAAATGGTATTCGATAATAACTTCCATATTTCTATCCCCTCAAGATCCTTTTGGGAAGAAGGAGGACCTCAAGAAGAAAACACGATACACTTCTATACAGACGGTTCAAAGACTGAAAACGGCGTTGGAAGTGGTATCTATTCGAAACAACTGAATCTCAGTCTATCATATAGACTTCCCAATCAATGTAGTGTGTTCCAAGCAGAAGTAATGGTGATAAAAGAGGCATTATCCTGGCTCAAAGAAAACGTTATATCTTGTAAGGATATACGCATCTTCTCAGACAGCCAAGCCGCCCTCAAATATCTCGAGTCTGTGTCCAATAACTCAATCACAGTCCACGACTGTCGATCATCTCTGAATGAGATGACAGAACAGTTTAACATTCACCTCATTTATGGGTGCCGAGCCACAGGGACATTCCGGGAAATTGCAAAGCTGATGAGCTCGTCAAAAACGGAACACTTTTGCCCACTGTTAGACAGAGACACAACATAGGAACACCACTTGCTACATGCAAACACCTTTTCAAACAATATGCTCTAGAATCAAAAAATGCTAGATGGTTACAGGGTACCACCTGCCTAGCAACTAAACAAATATGGCCATGCATAGACATGCTATGAAGCTGGGGGTCTACACCAATGACTTCTGTAGAAGCTGCATGGACGAGGAAGAAGAGGAAACAGTCCAACATCTTCTATGTACATGTCCGGCACTCTCCAATAGAAGGAACACCTACCTCGGTAATCCCTTCTTTGATAATACCAGCGAACTGGCAACGATCGACACAAGATGTCTCTCAAATTTCATTAAAAGTACAAAATGGTTTGCTTAATTTCATTATGATGGATTTACATGTATCTTCATCTGCAAACATCAAGAAAAGTAGAGCGGGATAGAGTGATACCAAAAAACCGAATGTGTGAAAGAGCACCACCATGAAGATGAACATGTTCGTCTTCGCTATAATCTTCATCTGCATTCCCATAATCAAGATCTCTGCATTTTGTTCTTCTCTCTCTATCCAACAAACATACATTTTATATTTTGTATCCCTTATTTTTTGCAGAACTCGCATGAAGATACATGTAAATCCACCATTACTATCCCATGAGTAACTTTCTTTTGTGATATCACAATAGACCCTTGGGGTCTAAGTGAGTCAACAACATCCAGACGGCCACTCTAACCTAACCTAATCCTGATGAGCCGATTAATAGAACTCAAGGTACAGATCCCTGTTGTGACTCGCGAGCCGAACGCTTGTCACTTACATTTCAATTCGCTAAATATTTCATATTTGATGAGAATGTGGTTTGGTTAGGCGAACCACAAACAGTAATGCCAAAACGCTGCTTTTTAAACGTACAACTTCTGGTTTTTGTTTGATTGTTGTCTTCTTGGCTTCTTCTTTGCTTTGTGTCAAACTTAAAAAAAAATATGCTCCTTCCTACTTAGAGCTACAATCCTATGTGAATCTGAGGCGGTCACCTCGGTCCTTAGCTTTCTCCAGTTTTGCATACCAAGTTATTTGAGGTTGAGGTTCTGTTGTGTTTTTGTGCTTCACCTGAGGCGGTTTTCCTCCACTGCGAGGGCGGTGCCGCGTTTTCCCTCGCGGATGACTCGATACATTTTTCGATGTTTCTGTACTTGTAGCTTCCTTCGTTTCCCATTTATTCCGACCGGAACAGAAATTACTTCCTGTAACTTAAAACAGCGCATTGTCTTTTATCCACGTTCGGAATGGGTTATGCATCTGCACCATATAGTTGGACCGCGAGGATAAGCGTCTTATAAATCCTCCTCTCGATTGATAAAAGTTATTGCTCGGTTGATCCCAGTGCTCGTAACGTTGTCTGAATTAGCGATTGTGCCTGACTATATCAAAGTTATAGTTGTCTATAGTAACGTTCTGACCAAGATGTACGTCGATTGTACTCATTAAGCCTTAAACACATATTAACTCCTTTCGTGCCGAAGAGTGCCGCTGACATCATGCTGAGTTCTTTGAATTATACGAAAAACGTCAGTCGACATAAAAGAGAAATTGGACGGATATTTACAAAATTGTACCTCTAGTATTTATGTTTTGCCGTATTATTTCAAGAATGGTTTTTAAAAAAAGTCGCATGACAGCACATCCACTTGAATACAACCTTTTTCGACATCTTGCTTTCTTCCATACAAACGGACGAGTTTGACAGGAAGGACATTGCTTTATATAACTCGTCTCTACAGGCTCGTCTCTACAGACTCGTCTCTACAGACTCGTCTCTACAGATATGTACCAGGAGTTTCCTGGTGGTAGTCGTGTGAAATCTAGCACATCAGATGTGACCTCTTGGTAATGTTGCAACTTGTTCTCAGTACTCAATGCTAACGGCTTTTAAATTCTGAAAAGGTTTTTAGAATCACGGTCGGAAAATCACCGGGTGAAAACCTGCAATTATAGCCGTTTTATTTTCTGTCAGGATATCTTGCAGTGGTCCGAGTCCTTGTTCGAGGGGCCACTGCAATATCACCCGCAGTAGAATCCATCACTATGAGTGCGTTAGCATGTTATGCAAGCTGTACTTTTCAACTTTACTACAAAAATGTCTTCTCTTCTTCGTGACTTGGCATTAAAACCGCCAAGGACAATTTCAATTTCGTACCTAGGAAACAGCTAACACTCATATGTCTTAGTCCAGGAGCTCGTAGAACATGACCAATTTCATACATAATGCATGCATACAAATGAATTTTTTGTTGGCGACTAAAAATATTACAGCGATTTGTCGAGAGGCACTGGTTCACATATAGTACGGTTTCATGAGATATTTAAGCCAGCTTGAAGCTCACTTCGACCATTTGTATACCAGCAATCGAGTTGAAATGAGCTTGAAACAACTCAACTCCACTTCAAGAGCGGAGTCGAGTAGAAAATCGTGCTAAAAAACTCGGTTTAGGAGTTAACTCGAAAACTACCATGTGTCATCTCAATAACATTTCAAATCAAGTCAATATTGAGCTCTCAAATCTGAACAAAACAAAAAACCTGGGTCGAAAATCCGACCCTAATCCAACTCGAGCTCTTGATCCTGAATATAAACGTATTAATAGTATTAAAACTGAAGAGCTGCGTCCTAGGTCTTATTTTGCCTAAACAAAATTAAAATAAATTTGATGGCGTGCCTGCTCGTGTAGAGCCAGGATCTAGTGACTTATAACTCTCAAGTCCCAACCATTTCCCGATAAATTTGAAACTAGCTGGAAAAGTAAAAATAAAAAAAGTGGTTTTCAATCAAAAGACATCAACTTTTAAAAGTTTGTCCGCGTTAATTTTAGAAAATTCGCGATTGTTTTAAATAAAATTGTTTATTTTCTATTCCTCTCTATTATGAGAGTGTTTTAAGCTAATTTTGTATTAACAGAAATCAATCACGGCAACATATTATGTACAAAGTACAATTCGTACATAGTTTCTTTGGTTACCTAAGCTAATAATTTATTTTTGTTTTTCTCCACCCAGCGCTCCTGTTGAAATATAGCTTTAATCCATTTACTTTACGACTGTTTACATCTTTCTTCACAAGTTTCACCTTACCTTACAACCAACAAAATAAACTTCTCGAACTCTTCTTTATTGTTCCCAGTTGCCTTCAACAAGAGTGATATATACTAAAGACTTTTTTTTAGCTTAAAAGCAATCGTATTTCAAAATCGATATTGGAATAAACATCATCAAAATATACATAAAGATGAATAAAATATTATATTATGTTGTATCAGAATTAAGGTGGTTCTTAGCAAGAAATAAATTAGGGACCTCCCTAAATTAGATTGAATTAATAACAAAAAAGAAACTACATTTTTTGAGAAATTAAACATGAAGTAGGGCGAAAAAGGTTTACTTAAAAAGAATAAGGTATTTTTTGTTGACTCTTAAGAACTGTTTTAAAAGTTTCGTTTAAGGGGGTTAAGGCTGTTTTGGACTATCACGCTGGAAGTCTGGGTTCGAATCCAGCTTTTTCTACCTAATTTTTGTTTTGTTTTCAGTGATATTGCTTCTTGCGAAGAAGTGACAAATTATTGTCGTGACAAAATGCCGCTCATCTTAGCCATTTCGGTTCGGCAGGAAATTGTAGGTCCCCACCCATACCTTCCGATTATCAACAAGCACATAGAAATGCTTTAGAGTTACATATAAATCATTTCATTACGACGGAAGTAGTTCTCGAACTCGATTTTCGAAAAAAAAAATCCAAATAATAACCACCCTAATGTACATTCATATCTACTTACTTTATTTCAAAGAAACATTACAACAGACAGACAGTTCTTCTGAAACGATATGACAGCTCAACTTTACATCTGCTGTCTTCTCTATATCCCCGTATCTCCTTCGTATTGAAGTTGAAATTTCGTGTTCCAGTCAATTTCCTCTCGGATATGAGTATGATGACAGGGAGAAAAAAAAAAAAAAAAAACAGATAGAGTGACATCATTTTTTAAAAGAATGGGTTTTGCCTAGGAAAAAAAAGAGAAAGAAAAAGGTTATCCATGCAAACTATTTAATCGCCCCAATGCTTTCTGATAGTAGAAATGGTTTGAATCACTTTTTCTATAGGTATACAAAAAATAGGGGGGGAGACACCATTTATAATGCCACCAGAGGGAGTTACTTTCTTTGTTCCTACTCGTTGTATATATTTCTGTTCTTAGTGAAGAGAGATAAAGGGAGAAAATGTGTAGGTACTCTTCCTCTCTTGATTTTCAGATTTTCTTCGTTTGAAATTAAAAAAAAAAAATATAAGGGTTTTGGGAAAGTTTAATTTCTTCTTTGGCATAAAGCGTGTTGGCCACTTATTGTTAAACACAAATATTTGATGATTTTATGTAAGATACTTCCTCTTAATTTAAATTTACTACCCTACTGCTAACATACGTCTCGGTTGTTTTCTTCTTCGCCGTCGACAATACAACTTCACTTTGTTTAATCTCTTGTTTCTCTTGGGATGGAGAAAGAGTTTTCTGGTTATATGAATAGGTACAAGTCTTTCGGAACGGGGTCAAGAAGTAAGCAAGTGAATTTTGTATCTTCCCCTTTTGACGTGCGCTATATTATCAGATTGAGGTCATGTTGACAGTGTTTAGGTTTTAAGTTCGAGATACAATCAAAACTTTCAAAAGAGGAAACAGAAGTTGACGAAGACGCACGGCGGCGAGGCGATGATAATGATGAGATTGTGGTGATATGGTGATGGTAGGGGTGGGGATGACTATGAAGACTCAAGAAGAAGAAGAAGAATGATGATGATATTGTGAGCTATCTATATACGGTTAAGGGATGATGGAAATATAATTTTCTCATAAAATCTTATAGAAGAACAAGAAGAAGGATAATTTATTTTCATCGTGCTGTCGCCGTCGTCGTCGAAGTGGTGTTTGGTTACTTTATAGTGAAGAAATGATAAAGTGATGAGTTTGGTTTATGGACCGAGAGGGAGAAAGGTCTCAAAGCCAGACAGATTAAGAAATGACATTGTTGGTAGATTTGGAATGTTAAGGATGAAATTGTTCCGGCTTAATTATAGAATTTCAGTAAAGGATGTTTGTGGACCTACGTACGTCCTTTTATCTGTGTTTTGGAAACTAACCACCAGTAAAGTTCTTTAATTGGTTATCCTAATCGTTTGATTGTTTTTCCACATTTAATTGTGGTCTGTTTAAAATAATGGAAATAGTGTAGGTTATATCATTATATTACGACTTAATTTTTTTTTTATTTACCAAATCACAGTTTCATAGTCTGATTTAGTGGCACTTAAGTAGATTAAATGAGAGACTTGAGTGCCTCTTTTTGGCTTAGGTCTAAACTGGTTAACTGGGCTCTATGTTTTTGTCAGACGAGAAAGTGACAAATCCCCAAACACTATCGTCTGATTACGTGTCTCTAAACTTAATCATTAGTTTTCGTCAAAAAATAATTGGTCCCCCTCCATTTTTGTGGACTAACAACGCAGGCATACAGGAAAAATTGAAAGTGTTAGACACAAGGCTCGTTGTCTTTCATTTCCTCTTTAAATGTCCCGCTCTGGCTAGATTGAGAGCACAATCATTTGGAAAGGCCCTCTTCGACGATCTTAATGAACTCTCCGAACTAAAGATCATAGATTTGATCTCTTTCCTCAACGGGACGAAATGTCTCCAGTCAGACTCCCTAGACCACTAGCAGGTGGTTAACGGATTCTAAAATCAACAATCTGCCCAGCCTGGCATTTTGACCCGCAAATCTCTCTTCAATACCGTTTCAAATAAATAGGTCACACGAGTTATGGTATCAAAACGGCGGCATTCTTCCGCTCTAATTTGGTCACCGAGCTTAGGTTGCTCCGGCCGCCATTTCTACCTACGTAGACACAAGGCCCGGTTCTCTATGAGCTATCTTATCACTATTTTTGTTTTTAATATCCATATTGTTGAAACTCACACGCCAAGACCATATGCTTGTGAGTTTCGCAGATAGTGTTCCAATATTTTGTTGAAGAAATCAAATGACAGCACGTTGTCATCTCTATATGTAAACCCTTTTCACTGATGGGTTCCTACAAATACAAGTTGCCTGGCGGCTTTGAAACCACACTAATAGGCTTCAATCGCGATAATTTCGTTTAAAGCCAGTTAATCAGCCGCAATAGGTGACTTAAATTTTCTGAAACACAGTGAACTACGTTTGTACAACTAGCCCTAAGAGAGTCCATGCAAAAACAAGAAGTATCCTTTATCTCGTTGAATGGCGCCCAACGTGAACCAAAATAAATTTAGTTTTTATTATTTTTTATTATATATTTATTTAAAATAAATATTTTTTTTTTTAATTTTATGAATGAAATCAACGTTCTGCTTCGACGAAATCTCTGCAAGATTTTGTACTTCTCTCAAAATACACGAAAAAATACAATTATTATTAAATGGCGCCCAACGTGAGTTACATTTTTTTTTTTTTTAGATACCTTTTTTCACCAAAATTAATTTTCTAACAAAATCCTGTTATATGTTATAAACTTAACATCCTTTGTTACATCGATTTATCGAGTGCAAAGAAAAAAACCATAAAATTTATGATGAATAAACCCAATTAAATTAGTTCCTTTGTCATTTTCCCCCTTTTAAAACAAACCCAGCAGTATTTCACTAAACAACCCCTATTCACTTACCCTCTTTCTATTATTATCTACGCTCTATTAAATGCACAGATATGCCGTTAAAATCATCTTCCCATTCAAGACGGTTTAACTAAAGGCGAGCCTTTAGATTTCTGTTTGTTTGTTGTTTTTTTTTTTGTTGTCTTTCTTTCTCGTTTTGAACAAAAGAGCAACATCAAGGCAGAAGACCTCCTTCAAATAATACTCAACATCATGATGATAGCTATACTTTTGTAGTGTTGTGTCCTCATTTTCTAACGTTGTTGTCATTATGTTGGAAAGACAACGTGTATAGTCCTTTCTTCGCTAAAGGCACATAAACAATGTGATAAGTAGCCAATTTTGAATTGAATCCTTGTTCTATAATATGCCTTACCAAAGTGTTGTCGTCGCTATGCTTTATTTCCATGCTATGCCACTACCATACCATCACTTAGTTGCAAAATACATAAATTTATGGGGTTGTATTCAATAAACCCCTTCTACCCTCTGAAACCATTTGTCGCGGTGCTCATCGTCGTGTTCAGTCGTCCTCAGCACAACTATTATGTGTCTGTGTTTGAAGTCTGCGCAAAAGTACACGAGACAACATTTTGCAAAAAAAAAAAAAATAAAAACCTTTTTCAAATATGAACAAAGCAAAAACCAGAAAAAAAAAAAAAAAAAAAACAACAGGATAATAATTTCCGTTGCTTTATCGGGACTACACAAATTTTGTATAAGTATTTGCCCAAGAGTCCTTTTTGTCCTGTGCTTTTTATTATTATTTTTTTTTTTTTTTTGAGGTTCTCTTTACTATTTGTTTTGGTCATTTTCGTTCGTGCTATTTACTTTTACCACACCCAGAGGCGAGAGATTTTTTTTTTTATTTCTTGTAACACATTTTTTCTCTATAAAATGTTTTTTTTTTTTTTTTACTGGAAAATCAATTCGTTAAAACAAGTGTGCTAGAGGTGGGAAAAGAGAGGATCATGAACGAATACTTATAAAGAATGTTGGAGTTAAAAAAAAAATGTCGCCCCCAAAAACTCAAAAATAAAAAAAAAAAAAAAATAAAAAATTGAAAGGTTTTTGGTTTATTGTTGCAGGCAGTCACCCTGTGAACTGGTATCCTTGAAAAAGATGTTTGTTGGAATCATTGTTTTCTGTTATTTGTTTTTTTTTTTTTTTTTTTGCAGAAGCTATCAACTAGAAATTTTTTTTTTTTAAATTTTTGTTCAATGTTAAAGCTTTTTTTTTTTTTTCTGTCAAAATGTTGAAATTCCAAAGCGACGAGAAAATGTTAGCCTTTATGTATAAATTCACACAGAAACAGCATAGTAGTAATGATGATGTTGATAGAGGGTTGACTCTCCTAACTCATTGGTTCATGTTCGGTAGGATTCGGAAACCTTTGATAAAAATTAACAACTATAAAACGATGTTTCATGTTATGCACGTATACAAGACTGCTGTATTTTGAAATATAAACATAAATTCAGGGAGATTGATTAATGACACTGGTAAAATATGTAAATATGTCAGTGGGAATGGATTAGATAGTGATGGAACTGATGGTTTAAGATTCTCTAAGCATATTTTTGCTCATCACATTCCAAATTTTCTCTACTTTTTGCAAAAAGTCTTGAATGTAGTTAAGCCTAAAGGCGAAAAAATCGGTTTGGAGAGCTCAGCTTGTGTTTTTGTTTTCAATCGGAGGAATAAAATGGGTTTTATAACTCTTTTAGAAAGGTCTGATCATATACTCTATTCAGATCGTACTTGGAAGGCTTAAGTTCTCTTCAGTTCTCTTAGAACGAGAAAAAAGGGAATTCTCTGTAAGATCGGATTTAGAAGATCTACCTTTATTTCCTACAGTGGTTCGCCGATCACGCTCCGAGTCTATTAACAGTATACCAAGCTAGATGATGTGTTTGCTGACTTGAAGGAGCAGTTGATTTGATCCTTCAGGGAGATGGTCCAGCCTCATGTTTGGACTTGATGTGATCCACCAATAAATCCATCTTCTCTTCCGCATGACGTTAGGTAGGAGACCTATAGGATGAGGTTTGCTGACATTTCCCACAGTGGATCGTTATTTACGCTCCGAGTCTGTCAAAATCAGGTATACAAGCCAGATGATGGTACTGGCTGAATCAAAAACGCATACGATTCTCCCTCAGGGAGATTGTTCAATTCAACCTAATATCTAATTGTGATCCTCTGTTAGGACCCCAACTGGCCTGGTCTTTACGCATGAAAGCATTTCCGTGTACCCGGAACTATTCTTTGGGCTAATTCAACTGATATTAGTTTTGATTATGTTTAAAGAAGTTGCCGTTGGGCATAATATTTAGTCCTTAGAACTGCGACGCTGGCTGAGCTGACGGAGATGTGGGATCGAATACTACCCTCTGCAACCTAAACATAAAAATTTCATTTTTCCACGAGAGTTTAAATGTTCTAGGAGTATGTAATGATGCAATACACCTCTTCTTTGTTGCCGCTGTTTAAAAAATTGTATTTAAATCCTGAATCACCGTTAGCTCTAACTCTAGAAAAGACCTTATCATTTCTAGAATCGACGGTAGAAGCCCAGGCTTAAAGTAGTTAGTAAGTGACGTCTGCTATCTCAGATTGTAATTTAGTGACGTCTGCTCTCTTAAACTATAATTTAGTGACTTCTGCTATCTCAAACGTAAGAAGTCCAAGTAACCCGGTCACCTATCAATGGGACAAAAACGAGTTATCAGTTGGAAACCTTAACCAACTTTGGTTTAAACTCATCACTGAAAAACTGTTCCTGAAAGTTCTTCAAAGTCGCGTATTGGTCAACAAACGACTTTTGTCGAATGTCGAAAAATCTAATCCAGCTAAGCAAAACAGGCCCCTAACTGTGACTATATTAATTGAAGTCCTTGAGTATCACAACAACCCACAAGTGACTTAAGCGGATAAACCAATAATGAAGAGGGAAGAAGTGGAAGAGCTTCAATCTCAATTTCTTGGTAAATACTCAAACCTAGCTTTGACTAGAAAACCACTGATTTATTACTTCCTTTAACTGGAATGGAAGCATTGATATTCGAGTGCATGATCAGGCTTACCATCTCAGCATCCCTTTTGACCTCCTAATTTAACCTCTTTCCTGAAAGATTTTAAAGTTTTTTCGAATCACAGTTTAAAATTACTTCACCGCATGTCAAGCGTCCCGGGAGATGTATCTTTCGAGAGTAGAATAGATACTCCTATTCCAAATTCCCCGGTTGATTGTTTTTACCTTTGAAAACAGTAATGAGAGTTCTGAATGTTAGGAACAAATTATTGCAGTATTTGACACATACATAAATCAAATTATAGAGAAAACAATAATTTATTCCCCGGGAATTTTCATTAGAATTGGACTGAATGTATTTGAGGTTTTCAGCGCAAAGATTTTAACGGCATCAGAGAAAATATGTCGTTGCTACGTATTTATAACTTTTTAAATATTCCTCTAATTGGCTGTAAATATTATAACAAACAATTATTCAATCAAAAATTCAATACGATTAGTAAATATTAAAACATCAAACTTTGCAAAGCAACAAAACTCATCCTCTATCCATATTGACACACAATAACAAAAAAAAAAAAAAAAAAAAAAAAAAAAAAATGCCTATCATTAAATCCATGACAAAAAAAAAAGAATGACGAAAATTCACCCAACAAAACACAAAAATATACAAAGAAAGCTCTAAAAGCAAATCATTAATCCCAATCCGTAACACACAAACACTACAACTTAAAAGAAATGAAAAAAAAAAAAAAAAAAAAATGCCCCAAAAACCCAACAGAGTCGAATAACACTCCCTCTCCGCCCAAACACAAAGCAAATAACATTTATTTAATCTCCATTGACTTGTAAGGGGGCTTCAGCTCCAGAAAAAAAAAAAAAAACCAAGAATTATCCATTTACTAAGGATTCCATGGACTCTATATAACACAGAGACGAACAAAAAATAAATAAAAAATAATCAAAAACAAAAAAAAAAAACAGCTTTAAGGACATATAAACGGAAGACGGCCGGCTCGAGCAGAAAAAGAAGCCGCCGCCGCGCCATGGGATGTGTCAGGAAGAAGCGAGAAATGTTTTTACATTCTTTTATGATAGTCCCATTAGATACGTTTAATCTTTACCTCCCCCTCCCTCTATCCTTCCTTGTGCCAAAGGACATCCTGAGATGTATACTCCCACATACATACATATCGCATTGCAAAAGACAACAATATAAAAGCCAGTCGGCGGCGCGGCGACGGTGGCGGCGAAAACGAAAGCGACGAATAAAACTACCAAGCGCATCATCATCAAATCGACATCCTCCGGCTCCCAATGGGACAAGGACCGATACGAATAAGTGTCAAATGCTTTAACGTCGTTCTATCCCAACCACTCATCGTCGTCCTCGGTCGTCGTCGTGTTGGCTCCAGATTCAGATTTAGCTCTAGCAGGGAGAAAAGAAGGAGCAAACAAAAATAAAAAAAAAAAAAAAAACAAAAAAAAAAAGGTTCACAAAACTTGAATTGGATAACAGACATAACCCGAGGACTTCCTCTCTGGTTTCATCCCACACATAAATATACAACTTTATACGTCGCCATCATCTATTGTACGAGTAGAACGCCTTGCCAAGCAATCTGTCCCCACTCCACCGAAATCCACCCACTCGCCTGTTCCCAAGGATACAACAGATTACTGTCAAAGGACGACCGACGAGGGTAGGGGTAGAAGGTGGTGTCAGAATGGAGAACAGAAATAAAGGACCACAACAGCTACCACCAAAAGAGCATCATCATCTATTCAACGAAGCGTAAAGAGGTCCGTCGACCTACATGATAAAGCATCAGCAGCTTCACAACAGAAGCGGCAAAACGAAGTAGAATGTGTTTTTTTTTTCATCATTCAAGATTCAACAATACAAAAGGAGATGATTCTGCCGCTGTACTTTGAGTCCTTTCCCATGGTGGTGTCTCTTCTTTCGACTTTCACGGCTTTGATGTAAAAGTTGTGTTTTCTTAGAAAATTGATTTTCATTTCCCATTTTTTTTTTTTTTTTTTTTTTTTTGTATGGAAAAAGCAAAGCTTCAGTGTAGGTACTTTTTTTCCATTTTATTTTGTTCTGCAGAAAAAAAAATACCTTTCTATTGTTTTGAGATTTATTTTTGTAAGTTCTTTTTTTGATTATTTGCTTGGGTCATTCTGTTGTGTTTAATGTTAACTGAATTGTACCCTGTTTTTTTTTTTTTTTTTTTTTTTTATTTTGGTCTTAAGTTTGTGTTTATGTGTCGCGCTGGTTTTATTTTATTTTTATTTTTTTATAAATAAAAAACTCAACTTTGATTTTAATATAATTTAGATTTTTAATTATCGTGTAGGTAGGTAGTGTCGTGTCGGAAAGTTCTCGAAAGAATAACCTTCTTTTCTCATGAAGGTTAAATTATAATTTTACATTGTTTAATACATACAAATAATTATTTGACAAGAAGTGTCAACAGGTGTGAGCAATTCGTTATTATGTTTTTACGTTAGTTCACAATAGTAGGTTCAAAGTTAACTTTATTTATTTAGCATTATTTATATTTACGTTAATTTATTCTGATTAAATTTAATTCAATAATTTGTAATTTAAATAATTTAAATAGTTTAAGTGATGAACATTCTCCGCCCCGGTGAACGCAGTTCAAAGGCCCTTTTGTATAGGAGCCGGCCCTGGTGAATGTCTTCATTATCATTTCTGAATACGGCACTTCCAAAATTATGCTTGCCTTCTTACATTTGGGTGCATGTAAAGAGAAAAAAAAAACTTAAGTACTTATATAAGAACATAAGAAAAAAAAAACAAAAGCAAATTCAAGGGCAACACAAAAAAACAATAGACTATGCATCAATAGTATTCTTCTCGTTGCAGAAATTCCAAAGAGCTTTCGGAACAGTTAACCCATTGAGTAAATTCGAAGTTGTTGTTGTTGTCTTGCAGTTGTAACTTGTGGGCTAATGAATTCGCCGTGGTAATTAACGATCATTCAGAGATTATCAATTATGTTACAAATTTTCGGAATTTCATTCACGACGGTCGTCGGTCGGTGTCCCTCTCGAGTAGGTATCAGTTTTTTTTTATTCGTTTTATATAAAAGCTGGCAGTGTCGTGATACAATAAAAATGATAATTTAAATTTTTTAGTTTAATTCGTTTTTAAATATGTAAACATAATTATTGGTAGTACGGTTACCAATTTGTTTTAATATTATAAAATTATTTTGATGTGATAAGTGATAATGGCCAATAATAATTGAATTTACAAATAATTGTATGTAATGTGATGTGTGTGTGTGATGTGATTGTGGATGCTATTGTTGCTGCTGCTGGGATGCTGCTGCGGCTGTGTTGCTGTTGAACCCGCATAAAGCGCGGGTGGATTTATTTGATGAGTGTTTTTCTTTTATTATTGTTTTTTTTTTTTTATTAATTTCATTTTATTTTACATATATTTCATTTGATTTGAATTTTACATTTTAATTTGTTTTCCCATTTATTGTATTTTTTTTGGTGTGTGTGCGTGTGCTTGGGTTATTTTTTATCGGTTCGGTTTCGGGTTTTTTTTTTTTGCGAATCGGTTACCGGAAAGTTTCGAGTAATTTTTATAAGTGTATATGAGTGAAAGTTATGAGAGAAGTTATTGAGTGACTTTTTTTTTTTAATTGGAGTGCAATTAAAGTTGCAAATGGCCGACTTTTGCCAAAATATTTAATGACGTCCTAACGTCATCGGATTTGATTTTTTTTTTTTAAATTGGTTTAATAAAATAATCAATTTTGTTTTTTATACGTTAAGTGTAGTGCAGTGAGTTTATTAATTTAATTTAAATTAAAGTGTTAAGTTAGTGATGTGTTGTGTTTAAGTGTGGTGTATATTTGATTACTACAGGTGTTGTGCAGTGTGGAACTTTTATTTTGTAAAATGTGAAATGCCGTCGGCAATTTAATCCGACGGGAATTGAATATTTGCATTGCCGACGGGGTTTTGCTATTTTACAAAATAGATTATTATAATTATTTTTTTTTGTTTGTGTTGTGTTGAGTTTAAATTATTTTTTTTTTTTGTGTTTGGTGAATATTTATTTATTATTATTATTTTTTTTTTTTTTTTTTTTAATATTCATAATTCAATATTTTTTTTTTGTTTATAATAAAAAAGTTTAATTATTATTATTTTTTTATTATATATTTTTTTTGTGTTTTCATTGACATTTCATGGTTTATATTTTATTTTTGATTTTATTTTATGAAATAAAAATTAAAAAATATTTTTATGAGTTTTTATTGGCGGGGGGGGGGGGGGGGGGGGGTTTATTTCAGGTTAATCAATTTCGTTTTATTTTTGAATTCAGGTTTTAAATTTTTGGAAAGTGGGCTGTATGTTGTGATTACATTGTGTTGTTATGATGTTATGTTGTGTTATAGGAAATATTTTTTTTATTTGTGAGGTGATTTGCTTAGATCAGTGTTTCTTCATCGGTGGATTTGTTGCTCGGAAGATAGCAGATTTTTGTTATAGGGCGTTTTATGATTCCGGTTTTCGTTTTTAAAGTTACGACGCGAATTAGTTCATCGGCTCCGGGATGAGTGTCGGTGATTCTGGCAAGTGACCATTGGTTTGGTGGAAGCCTTTCGTCTTTGACCAGGACAAGTGCTCCGATTTTGGGTTCGGCTTCTTTTCTCGTCCATTTAGGCCGCTGTTGAAGCCGTGAAAGGTATTCTCCGTTCCACTTACGCCAGAAAGAGTCGACGAACGCTTGAGTTCTTGTCCATCTATCGAGATAATTTACAGGTTCTGAAGTTGGTATGCTTCTTTGAGGGACGGATAATAGAGCTTCGCCAATAAGGAAGTGTCCTGGAGTTAAGACGTCTAGGTCATCAATGTTGTCCGATAGAGGGCATAGAGGCCTGGAGTTCAAGCATGCTTCAATTTGGGTAAGAAGCGTGTAGAGCTCCTCGAAGGTTAACCTTTCGTCTCTAACGGTTCTTTTAAGGTGGTGTTTGGTTGATTTCACCCCAGCTTCCCAAAGACCACCGAAGTGGGGAGAAGCAGGTGGAATGAAGTTCCAGTTAGTTCCTGAGTTGGATAGAATTCCTGCAATTTCCTTCCAATCATGCTTAGCTTGTTCTAGCATTCGAGCTAATTCTCGGTTAGCACCTACAAAGTTTGTGCCGCAGTCACTATAAATTTGAGCACAAATGCCCCGCCGTGCTGTGAATCGACGAAATGCTGCCAAAAATGCCTGCGTGGTCAGGTCTGACACGGTTTCAAGGTGAATGGCTTTTGTAGCCAGACAAATGAAAATGGCAAAGTATCCTTTGTAAGTTTTAGCTCCTCTTCCTTTCCAAGCTTTTATCTCAATAGGTCCGGCGTAATCTACGCCGGTGTTGGCGAATGGTCTGGCCATTCGTACTCGTGGTGCTGGGAGGCTTCCCATAAGCTGTTGCAGATTCTTCTTTTGGTGTCTGAAGCATATTGGACATCTGTGAATAAATCTTTTTACTTGTTGTTTAATGCTTATAATCCAGTATGACATACGAATATAAGCTGTAGTGAGTTGATTTCCGCCGTGAAGTGTTTTGTAGTGAGCATCTCGAATCACAAGTTCAGTGAAATGATGGTTTGGTTTCAGAATAATCGGGTGCTGCTGATTGTATGACAGTTGTGTGTTTTGTAATCGGCCGCCGACGCGTAGTATTCCATCGCCATCGATGAAAGCGTTAAGTGAAAGTAACGATTTTGGAATTGTGTTTTTATTCTCGTATTCACTTAGTTCTTCGGCGAACATGAATCCTTGTATTGCTTTATGCACCAACAAGGATGCACATTTTAGTTCTTCGGGATCTGGTTCTCCGGAAATCCTTAACATTTTTCTTCTTTTCGCTAGGCCATTTGTTCGGAAGCGGCAACAGAAGGCAATTACCCTGATGACCTTTGAGAGTCGTGAACATCTTAGAATGCTTATGTTGATGTCATCATCTGCTGCATCAGACTTGGCTAACGTACATTGCTTGTTTACAGCTCGTTTTTCTTCCTCTGTGTCGAATGTAGATGGCTGCTCGGGTACTTCATAGTGCCATTTTTCCCGCAAAAACGAAGGCCCTATCCACCATAGTTCTTGTGCTTCTAACATCGAAGGGGTGATGCCTCTGGATGCTAGATCAGCTGGGTTGTGATCCGTTGAAATGTGTTTCCACATATCGCAGCTTGTGAGGCGTTGAATTTCTGCCACCCTGTTGCTAACAAATGTTTTCCATTTGGAAGGTTGTGCTCTGATCCACGCCAAGGTTATCATCGAATCTGACCAGGCATACATTTTCGTATTGGATATGTTGAGTACTTCTTTAGTGAAGTTGAGTAGAGATGCGAGAAGAGCAGCTGCACAAAGCTCAAGTCGTGGTAGACTGATCGTTTTTAGTGGAGCTACCTTGGTTTTGGAAATTAATAGGTGCATGTGAATATTATCGGTGCTGTCAAGTACACGCATGAAGACTACTGCACCATAAGCCTTTTCAGATGCGTCACTGAAGCCATGCAGCTCCACTAATTTTTGTGTGTTGTGTGTTTTTATCCACCTTGGGATTTTAATGTGTTGAATTGTAGGCAATTCTCTCCGAAAAGCTTGCCATTCTTCTTTTAGATCTGTTGGAATCGGTTGATCCCAGTCAGTTCCTCTGCACCATAGTTTCTGCATCATGATCTTGGCTTTGATCACGCATGGTGCAATCCAACCAAGTGGATCGAACAGTTTAGCGATTGCTGATAACATTGTCCTCTTGGTTAAGTCTCCGGTATCGTGTTGAAAGTTCTGGAATGAAAATATGTCTTCTTCAGGATGCCATCTTATTCCTAAAGTTTTGACATGATCGGTGGATTCAAAGGGGACTTCAAAACTTATTTCACAATCTTCTTTGGGTAAGTCTTGAAGAAGATCTTTGCAGTTGGACGTCCACTTCCGAAGCTTGAGCCCAGCTGATGTGAGGAGATTGCGTGTTTGTTCACGTTTCATCAAGGTTTCGTCGATGGAATCGCCTCCACTGATGAAATCATCAACATACATCTCCTCCTTGACTGCTATCGCTCCTTTTGGATATCTTTCAGATTCGTCCTCAGCGACTTTGTGAAGGACACGTATGGCCAAGTAAGGTGCACAAGCAGTACCAAAAGTGACAGTCTTAAGTTCGAAGACCTTGATGGGTTTATCTGGGTTCTCTCTCCAAAGAATCAGCTGATAGTACTGATCAGCTTCTTGCACAAAAATTTGGCGATACATCTTTTCAATGTCGGCAGTTATGGTACATTGATATTTTCGCCATTTTAAGATTATGTCGACTATATTTGTTTGCATTTTAGGACCGATCATCAGGTGTTGATTTAGAGATGTCCCATCGTAAGTTTTTGCTGCTGCGTCAAAGACTACTCTTAGTTTTGTGGTGGAACTAGATTCTTTGAACACCGCATGATGGGGAAGGAAGTAATGAAAGGGTGATTTTAAAGTTGGGTCATTCAGATTAACTTCCTCCATGTGTTGTAAGCTAAGATACTCCATAATGCATTTGCTGTAGCTCACCTTCAGCTCTGGCTCTTTTTCAAATCGACGTTCGAGTGATGAAAAACGCCTCATTGCATTCTCAAAGCTGGATCCGAGTTCAGGATAAGCTCCTCCTTTGAACGGAAGTCTAACTTCATATCGTCCATCTAACAGACGTCTTGTAGTTTTCAAAAAATGTTTTTCGCAGGTGACATCTTCTTCAGCTGGCTGAGTCACGAATGGAGTTTCCTCAATTTCCCAAAATTTTCGGATTTGAGTGTCGAGATCAGCGTGTTGAAAAAAACTGCGAATGGTTTTGGGAACTACATCTGGAATTTTACCTAAAACAATCCACCCAAAATGAGTATTTTGGGCAATAGGTGCGATTTCATGCTCATGGCGGATTACTTCAGGTAAAACAATGTCTGGGTAAACATCTGCACCGAAGAGTATGTCGATTGGAGCTGGAATACCAAAGTTGGGGTCTGCTAATTGTAAATTAGCAAGATGTTCCCAAGTGTGAAGTACCATTTTGTGGGCCGGAAGAAGGCCAGTCAACGACTTGAGAATGAACGCCTTAGTTGTTCCTTCAAACATCGAATGTTTGGAAGCGAACATAAGGTCAACGTAGTTTTGACTGGTGCCGTTGCTGACCTTCCCTAACCCTGATACATTAACATGTGTACGGTGTCGTGGTAGGTTGAGTAGCCTTGCTGCAGGTTCGGATATTAAGGTAGCATCTGAACCCGGGTCAATTAGGGCTCGTAGATCCGCAAATTTTCCCTCTCCAGAGTGTACCCTCACGATCGCGGTTGCAAGCAAAATTTGTGTATCATGGAGCTGTGACGCAAAAAAGTTGTGTCGAGTGCTGCAACTTGGTGTGCTGATACCTGTTGGCTGGAAAGCAGGAGCGTTCGGGTTCACAGCCACCTGTTCGTTTCGCGGTTGGGTAACTTGTTGCAGTTGTGTTGGTGTGTTGAAAGTTGAGTTTTGTGTTGAGTTGTTTGTATGAGTAGTTAAATTTTGTGAATTAATGTGCAAAAGTGAATGATGTTTTTGATTGCAAAAGTAACAGGTACGATTACTCAGGCAATTTCGTGTTGTATGACTGTACGCAAGGCAATTCTCACAAACATTAATCTGACGAACAGTCCGTTGTTTTTGAGCAGAATCCATGGCTAAAAACTGTTGACATTTCATCAAAGAGTGTTGTCCTTGTCTACAAATTTGACAAACGTATTGTTGTGTAGTTTTTTGTGGTTTTTGTTGCGTTTTAGCATGAAATGCTTTGGCTGAAACGGATGGTTTTGTAACTGGCTTGGATTGTGAGGTTGGCTCTGAACTACCTTGCTGTACAATTGCTTCTAACGTTCTAAAACGGGATTTGAGGAAGCTAGTGAAATCAGAAAAGATTGGCAGTTTTTTTTCATTGCCTAGCTTTTCTTCCCATAATTGTTGGGTTTTACTGGGCAATTTCTGAAAGAGAATATAAATTAGTATTGTGTCCCAATGTTCCACTGGTAATTCCAAATTTTCCAGGGCATGGACGACCTCGGTTGTTGTGTCTAATAAGGTTTTTAGACTTTCTGCCGACTCTTTGGTTTGTGCTGTCTGACCAAAGAGAACCTTAAGGTACGAATTAACTAAAACCCTCTTATGGTCATACCTTTCTATCAGTAAATCCCATGCTTTCTGATAGTTCCCCGTACTCAGGTCTAAATGGTGCAACAGACGTTCGGCATCCCCAGTCAAACTATCTTTCAAAAAGTGCATTTTTTGAATCTCGTTCAAATTTGGGTTCTTATGCACGAGAGAAATGAAAATGTCGTGGTAGGAACGCCATGCTGTATAAGAACCTGAGAAAGTCGGCGGTTTAATTGGCGGAAGCTTGAGGAAATTCGTTTGTTGAACTGGTGGTGTTGTTTGGGGCACAGATGAATTGTTTGCAAGAGGAATAGGCGAAGACGGCGGTGGTGGAGCAATCTTGTCAAGGGCATCCATCAACTCACTACGATAATCCAGATAACTATCTCGAATCTGGTCAAATACAACCATCAAATCTTCCTTTTTTAACGTCTCTTCAAGCTTCCCCCCACTAACAATTTCCTCGTGGTACCTTTTGGCATTTGCCAAATTAGCTTCTAAAAGCTCTAGACGAGTTTTCAAATAATTGGCAGTGCGACGAGCTTGGCCTGTCTTCTTAAAATTCGAAAAATCCCGCTCTATTTGTGCCAAAACTTCATTTTGCAGCTCCCCAAACGACATATTGGACTTTATTTTATAAAATGTAATAAAAAAAGACTAAAAAAATACTTTAAAAATGAGGACTTACTTTGTGTGCCTTCAATAAAATGGTGGTGTGTGGTGTTGTTGTTGCGTTGGGTTACACGACGCGGGAATCCCGATTTGCACAGCACAAATGTTTTTTTTTTTTTTTTTTTAATTAAAGTTATTTTAATTGAGTTTTGAATTTTTATTAAATGATTTAAAACTATTTAAACAGTTTATTAAATATCAAATGTATATAGATATATATATATATCTTCATGTACTTGTGTACTTATTTGCACTTTTAATTAGATGAAAAAAAAGCAAAGGAAAAACTCTCATACAAACACTTTTTCTTTAAATTATTTTTCAACTCGAAGGACCAAATGTTTATGTGTCGCGCTGGTTTTATTTTATTTTTATTTTTTTATAAATAAAAAACTCAACTTTGATTTTAATATAATTTAGATTTTTAATTATCGTGTAGGTAGGTAGTGTCGTGTCGGAAAGTTCTCGAAAGAATAACCTTCTTTTCTCATGAAGGTTAAATTATAATTTTACATTGTTTAATACATACAAATAATTATTTGACAAGAAGTGTCAACAGGTGTGAGCAATTCGTTATTATGTTTTTACGTTAGTTCACAATAGTAGGTTCAAAGTTAACTTTATTTATTTAGCATTATTTATATTTACGTTAATTTATTCTGATTAAATTTAATTCAATAATTTGTAATTTAAATAATTTAAATAGTTTAAGTGATGAACAGTTTGTAAAATTTAAATTTCGACACGTTCAAAATTTAAGGGTAAAAAATAAGGGGGGCTAGAAATTTAAATTAAATTAAGTCTTAATAATTGAGAGGTACGCTGCAATATGTATATGAACTAGTTTTGAGTTGAGGCTTGACCGGGTCTAACCCTATTCTAAACCTATTTTTAACTGTTAACTTAAAAATTACCATGCGGTCTCCATAAATACTTCATATCAGATCTCTCTGAACAACAATATAGGCCCTTAAATAGAACCATATGGTCACCGATGTTGAAGTTTAAAAACTATATTTGACTCTTCGACTCTTAATCCTTTGGCAGCGATCGCAATCGTATGGGAAAAGTATGGCTTAGAGGCATAAAAAAGACGGAAACAATTTTTGTTGGAATACATTTTTTGTAGGGCATACACTTTTGTTTCTCGTTCCTTGTGGTTCAAATATTTTACAGGCTGGAGCGTCGATGATATTTGGTCGACGTGTCACATCCATCTCAATTGTTGAAAACGTTATTTTTGACCAGGCACATGTTGTGTCGCTCTACAATCACGTTTAGTTTTTTTTTCTATTCGATCTTATTTTTTTTTTAATCAGATGTTGATTGCCTATTGACAAAAACACGTCCATCTTTCGTAAAACGTTTCCGTAAATCTTCAAGAAAGCTTTGATTGCTCCGTGAGAGTGTCCATCATAGTTGTGAGAGTAAAATACACAAACTTCTACAATATTCATCGCTAGTTGTGTTTGCTTTTTTTTTTTTTTTTTTTTTTTTTTTAGATGAAATAGGTCTATCCAAATTCAAATTTTGGACTCGAGGCATTTCAATTTTTAATATTTATGTATATTATACTATAATTACCATACTATATTACCCATATACATATAACTTTATTTTATTTTTATTTGCAGGTAAGTGTCTTAAACAACTCTAAAAATATTGTACTGGATGTATAGGCAAGATGGTAAGAGTTGAACAACAACAAAAAAATGTATGACTTGTTGAGAAAAATGTCTAAAATTTTAGCAATAATTTTAAGTTTTTAAAAACATTTAATACATATACTTCGGACCAGTTTTTCAGTCGTGAGTTAAACCAGATTTAGTTAATTCTAGATGTAAATATCTGTATATTTAACTCAGGAAGCACTTTTTCAGTATAGAATGCATGCGGATCGACGTAACAAACTGGCAGGGTAAAATATCAGATTATGATGAAATTTGTCCTAAAAGCTGATTATAGGTGCGTTTTATTGGCAATTTTATAGCTAGCGCAGTAAAATCTCCCTTGGTGAACAATAACAAAACCAAAAGTGCCGATAAAAGTGGACAAATAGTGTGGACTTGAACCTTAAATGTCGGTAGTCTAGTGTGTTTTTCACTCAAAAAAGGGTGTGAACATATCTAGAGAATAAAAAATGGACATAAAAGTTGATATAGCGTTTTATTGAACTTGTATTGCTGCGCTAGCTATGAATTACCAATAAAACGCAACTTATGTTAAGATATAAATTACACTTTCCCAAAAACAAGTCTGTTGCATGGAATGTTTTATATGGTTCTGAGGTAATTTTGGACGCTGATTCTAAATATGTCATTAGTTTTTCTGTATCGGCTTTAGTTTTTGAGAAAAAGATGCACTCACCGTACACAAATATTTTATTATGAAAAAAACTAAAAAATATGGAATTTTATTTTGTATGGTTTTCTACAGTTATTGATACGCTGAATATTCCAGCAAAACCCGGCCATCATGTGTGCATCTCAGCGACCCTGAAATCATTTTTTTATAGTCCGAATATTTTGGTGCTCCCAATCCAATTACATTAGCTTATATGGGAGATCGCCCACTAGGCAACTTTTTGTTGCTCGGAGTTGTTCGCGGAACTTTTTTCCCGGCAACTTTTTGTTGCTTACCCTCGCCCACTAGGCAATTTCCGAGCAACTTCCAGCAACTTTTGGGAAATTTCCAAAATTTTTGCCAAATGAGGGCTTTTAACTCGAAAAACAAGTTTTATTTTTACCCTGAACGACTTTTGTATCGTCACTGATACAAGATACAAGGTCAATTTAACATTTAAATTAAAAATACTGAACCCAAAAGTTGCTCGGAAATTGCTTAGTGAGCGATGGCAAGCAACTCCGAGCAACTTTTAGTTGCGCAACAAAAAGTTGTTTAGTGGGCGATGGGCCTTAGATTTTCAGAATGTGTCACTCCTTTTTGATTCCAATGGAATATGAAAAATTGTTATTTTTCAAAATGTTTATGGTTGATGATGTTCAATATTTTACAAGATTCGAGCTTATATCGTCGTTTGAAACACAAGTTGATTTACACTTTGCTTTAAGCTAAATAGATAATCCTTTTAAAAATTAATTCAACCTGAAAATATAGACAAATTATTTAGGTATCTGTTAAATTAATATGACTCACTATTTAATTGAAATAGTAGCCGAATTAAAAATTTGCACAAGATCAAAGCGATATTAACTTAATTTAAACGCAGTTAGAAAAAGCTATCTTTTTTTTATAAAAATATTGTTCGGAACGAACTTCGTGTCGTTAGTATTAGCAAGAGTTATTTGCGTTGGCTCTGAGTTGTAAGGGTGAAGGTACACAAAAGTAAACCTCTATGTATGTCATTTTTTCTTTCAACCAAATGAGAGCATTGTGAATTTTTTTTTTCTTATTGTTATAGCCGTGGCGTGATGGTTAGTGCGATGGACTGTCATGCCGGAGGTCTAAGGTTCGATCCCCAGCCTCGCCACCTATTTATTTAAAAGAAAAAACGGCTACTGCCTCTTGCGAGGAATTGACAGATCCTCCAAGAGTATCTCCTGTCACAGAAAAGTGCCGCTCGTTAGCCGTTCGGATTCGGCAATAAACTGTAGGTCCCCTCCATTCCTGCAGACACGCACACAGGAATGGTTGAGAGTTGTAAGTCACTAGGCCCTGGGTTCTTCATGATCTGTTGTGCCATCAAATTTATTTATTTTTATAGTCAAAAACTTAAAACCAGAACTAAAAATCTTGTCTTGTTTTTTTTTTTAATACACCGATGGCTCCAAGATGGATGCTGGGATTGGTGCAGGTTTCTTTTCAGAAACTCTTGGACTAGCCAGCTTATTCAGACTGCCTAACTACAGCTGAGGTTTTGACAGTGGCGGAAGCTGCCAAACAGGTCTCAATGATGGCAATACCACATGCTGATATCACCTTCTTCATTGATAGCCAAGCAACAATAAAAGCGATTTCTGCCATTGAAATCAAATCGAAGCTTGTAAATTGCTGTCGCGAAGAGTTGAGGGTTCTTGGCACACAGCACAACGTAAGGCTCTGTTGGGTTGCTGGTCACAGTGGTGTGCCAGTCAACGAGAGTGCTGATGAACTGGCAAGAATTGGTTCAACACTTGACCTAGTTCACCTTACCACCCTGTAATCTCAAACAAGAAATCGAGGGCAAAGTTCTTTGTTCAACAAACAGTAGATGGAGCTCACTAGATACTTGCGTCATAACTAGAAAGTTATGGCCAGAATTTAATAAACAAACAACGAAAGACATCATAAATCTAAACAAAAAGTCACTTTCTCTTTTTGTGAATATTACCACAGGTCATAACCTATTGGGATACCACAAGAAAAAGATGCAACTTAGCCCGGATGACGTATGCAGAGGCTGTGGTGACGAGAAAGTTCATGAAGACACTCCTCATTACCTGTGTCACTGCCCTGCACTATGTCATCTGAGAAGCAGACTCCTCGGGAAACACTTCTTCGACGATTTAGACGAATTCTCTGACATTCCTAGCAAGAATCTTAAAGTTCATTAAGGCTACTAAATGGCTCTAAAGTCCCTAAATACAATTCAACAAACCGACCCACAACAATAGAACAAACATACATATGACCTCTGCAAGACGCACGTATTTCCTGTAGGGGAGGCGATAAAGGAGTTTTGGGCAGCGAGCCCTACACCGGTTCTTGCCGCTCCTGCGGTGAATGCGCGCGTCATTCTAATTTCGATGGCCCCTTCTTGTTGTAGGGACGGCCCTCTCGATTATTCCAGACTAGCCTAACAAGCAGATACATACACCATAGCCACTGACCTATCAACCCACCCACCAGTCGTTGCGGGGAGCCAAACGCTCCTCCGTGTCTGGTGGGGGGAATGATCCACCCAGTGGGGGTAAAGGAGAAGATCACGCCCTCAAAGGACAATGGTGGCGAAACCTTCCCTTAACCCGGTGTCTACGCACTAACGACATTTACAAGAAAAAATTTCCTGTAACCCCCGATAACTTCAAGCAACTGCTTGCCGAAATCTATCCCTCTAAGGGGATATGTCACGTCCTGTTTTTAGTATAGGCTTCTTCTAATAGGGTATCACAATGGATCTACATTGATCTAAGTGTGACGGTAACAAGATCAACTGTCAGCCCACTAACCTAACCTAACCATCTAATATCACTGATTACCTACGTCAAGGACATAAAACCAAATTTGACATGTCACAATAACGCATATTACAAAAAGAAAAACAAATCCGTTTTGCGTAACTTTTGGCTCGATAGCGTGCCGAATCAAAATCTTTAGTTGCAAAAGGAAAACGACATTAAAATCCCTGATAAATGATGTCAACATTGGAGATAGATTCTTACTGCAAAACGATTTTTTTTTTACAATATACCCAAGAATCATTTTCAAAATTATCCTTGACGATTTGGGGACACCTTGAATTTGTAAGCTTTTACATACGTGTATCGTCTCAATTCAAACTTGTTTTATTAAAAGTCGAAGTTTTATAACGTTAACGTGTCAAAAGTAACTTACCAAACATTTCACTCTATAAAATCCTTCCCTCCCTCTTTTTTTGCTACAATTTCCCACATTTTTCATTTATCCATAATCGTCAACTTTTAGATTTTTATCTAAAACGAATCCCATTTTAGAATTTTTTTTTTATTTATTTATTGACTTCTTCCTTTTTCTTCACCATTTTTTTTTCGTGACAAAAATCCATTGCTATCAAATTAGTTTTCCGGTTTAGGGCGCCAAACGATATAGTCATTTATATTTGATATTTCTTTATAGTTATTATAAAAATCGAAAATAAAACAATATCTACAATCCATCGTACTAATAACACCCAGAGCTATGTATGTATGTAGTTTCTTTTTGTTTTTTGTTTTTAGTACCTACCCTCACCGTCTTCAAGAAGCAAAAAAAAAAAAAAGGATAAAATCTCATTTTTATAAGAAAAATAAAAAAGTATATTGGTTATATTTATGGATAAATATTATACATATTACCACCACCACCCTTGATTTTGCTTGTATATATTCGAATTTAAAATAATATTCTTTACCAATATTCAACAAAGCGTGAAATCAAGCATCATCACTCACCCAACGAGCACCAATATCCTCTTTAACCTTAATAGCAATTCGAATCCCTTGTTTCATTCATCCCCTTTTGTTTATTTGTTTTTTTTTTTTTTTTTTTTTTTTTTTTTATGTTTGAACAAAAAGGTGGCATCCTTCGAATAATAATTCATATTTTTCCCAACCCCATAGATATACATAGACATATAGGATGAATTGTTTTTTTTTTTTTCTTTCTTATTTTTATGAACCACCACCAACCACCCACTGATCCACCAACACACAACGTGTATTGAGTCCAATTTGTGTCTAGTGGCATGAGAATATGATGTGTGTGGTAGGGCACTTATTTTATATTATTCTCATTTCGAACGTTTATCGAAGAAGAGAAGGGTTCTTCTTTCTTTGGCGCACAACCACTTTCCGGGCAATAATCTTTAACTTTTTTTTTTTTTTTTTTGTTTTTGAGTAAAATTGGTTATACTTTGCTTTGGAAAGTGGATTCTTTTTTTTATAAATATGTGTGCTTGCATAGCATATACAACAGGGTGATTCAGTTTGATTTGGTCGACAGTTTTTTTTTTTATTCTGATAGAATGATCTATGACAGTTATGTGTGAAACAAAATATCGGCCAAATGCTCGCCACGGCTTCTGTGGCATACCTTTATCCGATGGTCCATATTTTCAATGACTCTGAGACATAATTGATGTTCAATGTCGTTAATGTGCCGAACTATCTCATCCTTTAGCTCTTGAATTGTTCTTGGCTTATTCACGTACACTTTTTCTTTTAAATATCTCCAAAGAAGGAAGTCCAACGGTGTCAAATTACATGATCGTGGCGGCCAATTAACATCGCCACGACGTAAGATAACACGGCCATTGAATTTCTCGCGCCCAAAGAGCTATTGTTCCGTTGGCTGTGTGGCAAGTGCACCATCCTGTTTGAAGTACGTATCGTCCAGGTCCATATGCTCAATTTCTGGTCAAAAGAAGTTCGTTATCATCTCGCGATTGTTGGGCACGACGAGTCGAGGTTGACGGCTCTTCTGCCACACTATCGCGAACAACAGCAATGTTTTCCACAGAACGAACTGGGCCAGTATGCACAGGTGTTTTCACATTTCCTACACAGACCCGGTTTGCTAAAATTTACGCACAATTCTAACGATTGTGGACACATTTGGTCGATTATGCTGACCAAAAAAATCACGAAGTGCACGAAATGCATTTTGATTTGAACGCCCATTTTCGTAAAAGGCTTCAACAATCTTTACGCGCTGCTCAATTATGTACCTCTCCATGGTTGAATTTGTCAAACACAAACAAAAAAGTGTCTAATTAAGTTGGGCAAAAAACTTGACGTTAAGGTGTGACTCATAATTAACATGGTTGGACCACCCTTTATAAATTTATTAAAAGCTACTTCAAGCAATTAAACCGTGGCAAAATATACACAAACAAAAATTGGTGTGTAGGTCTTGAAGTTTTAGGACCCAGAGACATATATATAAATCTCAAACATTCCTCATACATCGTACTCTTTGGATAGAAATAACAAACTCCAAAGCATGTTGGTGCCGCAACCGTTCAAATGGTCGCTGTGGCTTAGCTGGGTGTTGGGCCTCTCCGATGGCCAATTTTCGATGACTGGCTAAATTTGGGCGAGTTATCTTTACTTTGAGAGAAATATTCGTTTGAGATTTTTTGGCAGAGACCTGTGATTTAGCAAACACCACAAGAAAAAGTCTAAAGGGCTCAAATCCGAAAATATCAGTGACTAGTTCATTTCGTCGCCTCTGCGTGAAATAACCATGCTTCTTCGTCTAGAATATCCAATGTGGTAACAGTCGTGTGGCACAGGAGGGCGCTACTGTAGGAATTGCATGCCTTTCACTTCCATATCATCCGATTTGGTAAAGAAGAAGTGTTGGTTATCATCAATCGGTACCGCTCTTCATTGATGGTGTGATGGCCATGGCGTTGTCGATTTCAAAGAAGTGCGGACCGAGCGCACACAAAACAGTGGCTTTTTACGTTGGATACGACGTGTCGTATCACCTTCATAATTTCAGGAATTTTGCTTCTTGATGTACCCGTTCATCTATAAAAGGGTCTCTTCACTGAAGATGTTTCTTTTTGACTGAAATCGCTTCCAACTGTTCTAGAGCAAAGAGTGTTACTTGACCCTTTAACTTGTCATAGTCTTTAGTATCTTAAAAATTATAAAAGCGAAAACTTACAACGGATAAAAGAACAAGGCCACCATGAAGTGTCAACATCTCCCAATTCTTTTGGAAAACCCTTTACAAGTTTTCTGTTATGTTTCGTGGTACTACAGCTTGTGAAAAACCAAGGCCTAGTAACTTACACAATTCTCAACCATTTCTGTCTGCGTGTTTCCAGGAACTAAGGGGACCTACAGCCGAAGCCGAGCGGTTCACTTTATATTAATGCATTTCATTTTTATACACGGATCTTTGTCACCAACTAATATTTTTCTCAACTAGCTTGATCGCACGCTGAACTGGTTATGATCTTTTTCTAATATTAACAAATTTTTTCTTGCGAAATACATATTGATGATCATCCGTCAGGTACTTGAATTGTTGGTTTTTTGCTGGTTTGGTTAAGACGATTTTGCTGTACATTGCTTACAGCTCTTAAGCCATCAAAGGTATCGGTGAAACCTTTACCATGCGCTCTTCAGTCGTCACCCTCCGTTTCACAGGGATCCCAAACTAGAAATTTCTCCAACCTGGAACAAGTAATAAGCCACCCGCCGATACCGGTGACGAGAACAACTCAGATTCCGGTAAACAACAGCGACTTGAAGAAGCTCTTAGAGGTCCAGTTACAGGTGAAACAGATAGCGAGCTATCACCTGACACAGTTGGATTTATTGGTAATATTCCTGACACTGGTAATATTATAAATATTGGTTGGCATATGTGCCCTTGACGTGATGAGTACCGATTTGAAAATTCTTAATTTCAGGATCTACAATAGTTTGAATATTTGATTGATAGTAGACTTTCCCGGCATAAAGTTACTGATCTCTAAATATCTGGTTGTTAACGAAAAGCCTTTACATAATAAAGGAAAAATGATCTTTTGTAGGCGATTTTAAGAAGACTGTATAGCTACATCTGTAGTTGAGGCAGTTCATAGGGTTACATTTTTTAAGGATCGGATCGGGCAGGTAATACTGTGGTCTAATTCATCAGTCATGCGCTCTTCTGACAACATTTTGTAGATAGGTTGATTTAAACTCCTAACCAAGACATCGTTCGCTTGTTGATATAAACAGCTTGTTGATTAAAATATGGCAATTTTTCAACTACCCTAAGACGGTTAGAACAAATAGTTAGCTGAATTAATAGCTTAAGTTCAATTCTTCAGCCGTTTTCCAGTCACAAAACATGCTTTCTGAGAATTTTCTAGCAGTCTGAGCATTCGTTGTTTGTTGATGAAATAATCTTGCTCAAATTTTGCGTGAATCACCCTGTATTACATTTTCGATTTTTTCCTCCAACATGGTATCACAAAATAGAAAACATCCGACAACCAGTTCGTATCCTACCTAGAGGTCCCATTTTCTCAAAAAAAAAAAAAAAAAAAAAAAACGACAAATCAGAAAGGACGCGTTATACGCTCTCTCACTCTTATTTTTTCACATCCTACTCCCCACTCCATCAAAACAAAAACTAACAAAAACAAAAATCCTCTGTATTCTACAAAAAATAGCACTGGTTGGTTTTTGCCGCAAAAAAAAAAAAAAATCTATACAAACCAAGTTGCGTCCGGTTGAAAAAAAAAAACCCAAGATAAAAAATCCTGCAGGAGTCACCATCAGAGCTTTTCGCATTTTTTTTTGTTTTGTATATTTATTTGTGTTCAGTGTTCACTCAACTTGAACTAGCCTCCGTGTCGCTCGTCCGTGTGCGGCCATATCCATCCATCTATCCAACCATCCATCCATCTATGCAATTCGTCCAAAGGACTATGGGACTACATTTTTGTGAAAATCACACTCAAGAAAAAGAACCAAAAAAAAAACAAAAATACACATCACAAAAAGGATCTATTCGTTGTATTGTAGGTACCTACCTACAAAAACATCCGCACTCTGTTCGCTTTCGAGTTTTTCTTTTCTTTGTTGTTTTTACCGCCACTCACAAGCCCCCCTCCCCCTGCCCCCTCCTATATCCCTGGGTACTGTCATTCCTTTAGTTTTTATTGTTCCTGTGATACCGAGAATTTATCCGTCCCGTTTCGTGCCATCGCCCCATATCGTCCTCCTCAGTTTGTTGTTACTATTTGATGATGATGACTGTGGGTTGTAGGGTAAAAGTGGGTGAAAGGGGCTAAAGATACCATCACGTTTATTTCCTTCTCATTCCAGTCATGACAGGGTGACTTTAACAAATGGGTTGAAAGGAGTGAAGCCGGTGTATTTTTTCCGTTTTATTTATTTTTTTTTTTTTTTTGCTTTCGTCCTTTTACCCCCTTCCTCTGGCTGCCTGTTCTATCTACAACGAACCCTTTTTTTCAAAACTGTGAACATGAGCTCTTTTGTGATTTTCCTCCTCCCGTAGAATTGTCTTTCGGTATGTTTTTTTTTTTTTTTTTTTGTTAGAATCTTAGGGTTGCCTGACAACCACCACCACCTCTGAGTTTTCGATCCTTTTAGGTATTTTCCATTTTTTTTTTTTTAACATTTTTTTTCCTCGACAACTGGCAAAAAAAGTAAAAGACAGAATGAATATAAATTTGTGTGCTAAGGATAAAAAGAAATAAGGATCTGCTGGGATTTTTTATTGTTGCTGTTTTTTTTTTTCTTCCAATGTAACACAGGACAGGACACATCTGCTTTGTTGCTGTGAAGGGCGGATGGGAAAAAAGCGAAGGGGTGGTTGAATCGGGAAAGGATTAGTATAGTGGAGTTGGTGAATTGGGTATATAGGGGGGGTGGTGGGAGATTTATCTATGTGTGTTGTGAAAGGATTTTTGGCTTGGTAAAGTGAAAATTGAGTCGGTTGGCATTTGTGGTGTTGTGGGAAGAACGGTGTCGGGGAGGGGGAATACGGATATTGTTCGACCATACAAAATGAATTATTTGAAAGGGCTGAAGTGTGTGGTCCAGTATTTCGTTGTTCGACGATTGTTGAATATTGTTTGCGAAAAGTTAAAGAACAGTAGGTAGGTAGGTATACCTAGTGGAACTACTACAACACTCTTGACCATAAAGTTAAGAGAGTGAGGAAAAGATTTGTGCAGAGATAACTGTGAACATAAAGTTCTTTGTGAGATACTGAAAGTTCAGTTTTGGTAACCTATCCTTTTTTTTTTTTTTAGGGATAATACAATTTTTTCGCTCCTATATAAGTAGAAGCAGAATACCCAGATATGTTACAGACGGATGAAATAATAGATTAAATGAACCGGAGAAAAAGAATTCTTCGAGACAGCACGAGAAGTCAGTGTGATCATATAAAAACTTTGAGAGAAGTTTTTGGATTCTTTTTTCTTTGGCTGGTTGTTGTATATTCATAGATGTATTGAAAGAGCATTTCCATTGTTAAATCTTTGAAATTTTGCAAAGAAAGGATCATCAATACAACTACTTTTGAAAATCCGAACGTTTTACCAATCATAATCGAAAGCTCTAATTATCCGGGGCTTATGTCTCATATGAACCTTACTTTCAAATTATTTTTTTTTTTTAATTTTTGATTCTAAGTTAGAATCGTCAAAACTTTGGGGTATGGAAAGAAGCAGTAAAACCGGGCGTGGAGCACTTAATTCAAACTTGATTAATTTCTTTATTCTAACATATTCCAGAGAATATTTGCTCTTAATGTTACTTGGGGAACACCAGATCCATTTCGGATCGGGTCTGTGGTAATAATTTTGGGAAGTCTTATGAAGCCAGCATCGAGGTTTTAAAAACCGGTCGCTATATATCCAAGAAGTCCTGGTTTTTACACGACTCTAACAAAAAAAAAATCCGGTTTTGACGATGAGTGCTGCAAGTTAATGTAGCTTAAGTAAATGCTTACAAAGTGGAACTGCATAGAAGGCTGCTCGCTAGGACTGTCTAGGCTGGAGCACTCAGAAAGGAAGTGATAGGAGCCATCCTTCGGCTCTTCATTCTGACACACTCTGTATAAGTCAGATGTAGTGAAACCCAATCCGAGCATGTGGGCATGCAATCAGTTGTGACCCCTTGGGATTCCACCCAAAGGCTGCTCGCGAGGGCTCGACCAATAATTTCACGCTTCATTGAGTACCGGGACACGTTGGTGCTCACGAGATTTAAGAGGCAGAAATTGGAGCAAGAAATATCCCTAACGGGACCAGATCCCTGCTGCGAAATAGGACAAAACATGATTAAGAATAAAATCAAAACGGAAAAGGAGGTCAAGTTCCTCCACTGTCCCCTTTGAGTGGAAACCTAAGGGGTCACAACTCAATGCGTGTCCACATGATTGGATTTGGTTTCACTAAATCTGACTTATACAGAGGATGTCAGAATGAAGAGCCGGAGGAGGGCTCCTATCACTTGCTTTCTAAGTGTTCCAGCCTAGACAGCCCTCCGAGAATACTTTTTCGACGTACTGGGCTACACCTCGCGTTTCTTACTAAGAAACATCTTGAAATTAGTCTAGAATTCAAGACGGTTTAGAGCTGCGGTACCCCATAAGTACCTTAAGCTCCACCAACTACTTTTCTTACCCGTCCTTATCCGAGTAAGATGATGCTGCTTGCCGTATTATCACCTCTCTGAACCAAACCCATACCCAGGAACTTAAAATTAATATCCACCACATGTTCATCGATTTCAAAGCTGTACATGGTTGGCATCTTTAATAAATATGAGCGGCATAGAGCAATGTCTAGTTTTGGCATCCCATCACCCAGCCAAACTTATCCGATTGTGCAGAATGTAGTCCAGTCGATAATGGTTTTTACCTGGAAAAAAATCCAACAGTTTTAAAACTTGGCACATTTATTAAGAGAGGCCTAAAAATGGAGTGTACAAAAGTCCTCATGAATCCGAGGCGAGCTCTAGCGGCAGGAAAGTGTAACATGTCGTCTTTTTCGGTTTTTCGTGTTTATCTTAGAAACTGTTTGTCCTTCCAAAAAATAATCTGAGATAAAAAAATAGCTTAGAAAATTCTCTACAAAATAGATTATGACCAAATTTTTCATATCTGTCATATTTATAAGGTTATTTTCAAACTCAAAATTAAAAAAAAAAATGTGTTCAAACTGATTTTTGTTCAAAATGCACACCTTATGCGATTCACCCTGTATATAAAAAATATTGTGGAGTAATTGAAAATACTAGACCTTTTCGAACGCCCACCTCCACCACCGGCTGAAAAAAAAACCTGCCAGACGATTAAATTTAGTATTAAAACGCCTTTACCTAAACATACATGTTAGTATATGAATTTGGGTTATACCTCCAACTCCTAAAATTTGTTACCGGCTTAAGACTATATAAAATGTAGCTGTTTTCGGGCGATTTAAAAAATACCAATTTTAGGCGCCAAATAACTTCATAATTATGATAGATATGAAAAATTTGGTCATAATCATTTTTGTAGAGAATTTTATAAGCTATTTTTTTGTCTCAGATTATTTTTTGGAAGGACAAACAGTTTCTAGGATAAACACGAAAAACCGAAAAAGACGACATGTTACACTTTCCTGCCGCTAGAGCTCGCCTCGGATTCATGGCGACTTTTGTACACTTCATCATCAGGCCTCTCATAATACGTGTGCCAAGTTTCAAAACTGTTGGATTTATTTCCAGTTGAAGGCATATTTTTTACTTCGTTGACTGGACTAATGACCATGAAGAACGCATGCTCCTCCATTAACATGGGGAAAGTCGTCACCGATATCTATATGTCAGGAAAGGATTTAAAAGCAATCAAGCGACTGCCAGCATTAGAGTCACAATCTTTCAAAAGTCTATCCAAGCACCTACCTATACACCGTAGTTGTAAGATCAAAGCGTCACGTCAATGGCCATTTTGTGAGTGTTGAGGCTTGAGTGTCGAAGTTGGTTTTAACTTTCATTGAGGGCTAGACCACGAATATGTTATAATCATGAAAGGCTACCTACCACCGTGATGTAGGTATGCTATTATTATCCATAGACAGCTATGTTTAACTTTAAGGTAGTTAGGAACTTTGTCTATCTAGGCTCCTCTATTAACATAAAACCGGTACCAGCCCTACAATCAAACGAAGCTTCACTCTTTCCCTCTGCTGCATACCTATACACATAATATTGATTTTTTTTTTCTTCCTCTTGACTCTTCAATTTAAGCACTATACCATTATCCAATTTTAATCAAACTTTTTTCTCTCTCTTCGAACTTAATCCATCCTCCATTGTTTTAATCAAAATCAAATAAAAATTCCCTTACGTTTAACAATATACCTACCTTCACATTAAAAAAAAAAAAAAAAAAAAAGAACCGGATCAACCAACAATAAACATCATCCACACAATATAAGGACACAAAAATAAAAAAAAAAAATAAATCCATACATAAAACCCAAAAGAAACTGTTAGCAAATACTTAACACCATCACCCTCTTGTGGTCTTTCGCTAGAAATAAATCCTCAATTTACCAGCATACTTTTACAGAACTCTTCATCTACCACCCATCTTTATCAACCCTTGCTGTTTTCTATATCGTATATCTTTTTCTTTTTTTTTGTGTCTATATCCAAGCCCTCCATTGCCAGGAGCAGAAAATGAAACCATTTTCTTTTGCTTGCCTTACCTCGAGTCAGTTTCACTTCACCCATAGTGTTCAACCGACAAGCGAGCTCTTATAAATTACACTTAATCCTGCTTTCCATTCAACCAATTCATCCAACCGACCTTCACCCATCCATATTATACTCGTATAAGGGGAAAGAGAGCAAGGGTGAAACAATAACGATTTGTCCATATTTTTTTTTCTCCCTCTTCCCTTTCTTTTTAGTTTTTTTTTTTTTCCACCTATAGTGTAGACTGCTTGTGTTGTTCGTTCGAAATCCTTGGCTATTGATCAAATAAGATTACCAACAATCAATCCATTGTACACATGACTGATCACTTAAAAGAAATCAATGACCATCCCCACCAACAATCCCTTCAAGGATAACAACAAAAAAAAATACTCTATACATACATCGTCCGTATCCTTCGGGTTCCACGTGTAATATAAAAAAAAAAGTTTTTTCCCCCTCTCTCTCTCTTTACATTCCCCTACATAAATAACCAAGGAAGGGGGAATTGATTTCCAAGGAAAGTTTTTCTTCTTCATCAGAAGTCCTGGTCCACACGTCAGATGACAAGACAAACAAAAAAAAAAAAAAAAAAAAAAACTACACATATTTACAAATAGAATTCGATTTTTTGTTGTTGTGTTATCATACAGCTTCGTGTAAAATGGTTCTATTTGTTCCATTAGGACATCAAAGATTCTGTGGCTAAAATAGAATTGGCAATCGTCCTTCGTCAACCCTAAATTGCCGATCAACTTACTCTTGCACAAAACAAATCCTTGACGAAGTAGAAATTTACACAAACAGACACAGATATGTACACATGCACATTATCGTCGACATCAAGAAAAATCTTTTATTTAACCCTTGCCTTACCCTCTTGTGTCCTTATATTCTGGTAAAGGTACCTATACTGTTATTTTATTATTATTGCCACCCTTAGTTTCGGTCTTATTTTAACTCAGCCCCTTATATTTGTCTATTGAGATATGAAGATTGAAGATACAAGAAGTTCTATAGCCACTTGAGATATTATGCTGGTGACTGATATTTGAGGGGCTAGAAGGAAAAGAAAAAAAAAAAGACGTGAGGGTTGAGAAAATGAATATAGATGGGGATTTATCGCCTTTCTTCATGAACACGTCCAATCATAAACTTTCACTCCCTTGTTGTCTTCACATTTTTCCTTTTCATTTGTGCGTCTCTCGCTCTACTAAATATGTACGTTCAAAAACTCACCAATTCATTCATTTTGTCTGTCTAACTTTGTTCATTGAATGACTGACAGGCAAAATATCATGAGTCCTTTGTTTTTTTTTTTTTTTGGGGCGAACTCACTCTTCTTTAACTCTCGTTTTATGAGCATCTTTTTGCAAATTTATTCTACAAAGCATCAAGTTCTTACCCTATCTCCCTCATCGTGTCTTCAATTCTAAAATCCAAGGTACTGTCGGTCGTATGGAATTGCTGATTAAAAAAAAAAAAAAAAAAAAAAAGCTGGCACAACAGCTCATGAAGAACTAGGGTCTAGTGACTTACAACTCTCAACCATTCCTGTGTGCGTGTCTGCAGCAATGGAGAGGACCTACAGTATATTGCCGAATCCGAACGGCTAATGTGAGCAGCAGATACTCTGACAAGAGATACTCTTGGAGGTTTCGTCAATTCCTCGCAAGAGGCAGGAACCGTTTTATTTTTGAAGATTATTAGGTGACGAGGCTGGGGATCGAACCTAAACTTCCGGCACGACAGTCCATCGCACTAACCATCACTCCACGGCTACTAGTGGAATGGCTGATAGTAAAATGAATTAATGGGGTGACAGCCTGAAAGCTCATGAAGAACGAGGCTTAGACTTAGGCGTTTTAACTATTCACGTATGCGTGGTAATAAACAGCAGAATGCTTGGATCCTACAATTTTCTATCGAATTCAAAAGAGGAAAGTCTTGTTGAACAGGTTTGATTCGAACAAAGTGCATTATGTTCTGTTGTTATGTTGAAGAAGAGAAATTATGTAGGGTTGGTTTACTTTTACTTGACGAATTGATCGATCTTATAGTTATAGAATGTAGGCACAGATCTTCGGTGTGATAGTCCAACCAGCAGCGCAAGTTACCCAATAAGAAATGAGAAGAAACCACACGCGAAAATATTGCCATCATGTCAGACCAAGTCAAAGCGCACTCAAACCACTAAACACTTATGCCATAAGTTGTAAACTGGTTTGATGATGTGCGGACAGATTAGACGAACCTGCAAAGAATAGTAATTCAACCCTTCATTAGGTACTGTGCCAAATTTGTTCGTGTCCCAAGCAATTAAAAAGCAAACTCTTAAAATAAGATAATTATTGCCCTTAACGGGACAGAGCCCAATTGCAATATAGGGGATAGGAAAATCTGGAGAAAAAACCAGGGAAAGCGTCAATGTTGAAAACTAAAATTTGGCTTTTGACCTCGGCTTTGCTTTCCAGGAATTCGTTTTCCGATTGGATTTATTATCCTCATGGCCAATACTTCTTGGAAGGACTGTTTCAATAGTGTGTAGCTTGGGAATGTCATCTCCCAAGCATGTAACCAGTATAATGACCTTCCCAGTGCTCAATCTTGAAACTTCTTCCTTCGGCTAATCCGCTGTTTATCAACCAAAGCAGCTTGGTTCTATATTGGTTCTATATTAAACATGAGCATATGGTTTCCAATCCTTTGAAAACTTCATCACCCAGTAACTTGAGGGTACTTCTTTGGCTGAACCGTGAAACGAATGCTTTTTGCTGGTTTCCATAAAACATTGGTATATGCACGATGGCTTCGGAATTTCCACTACTTGATCCTACGGCTCTCGTAGTCACTACCTTAGTTTTTTTTTTTGCATCTTGGTCTATTTGTAGGAGTAGTGTGGTCACTTGCATTTTCCTTAGCTTTGCAGAAATTTCCTGTTGGGTACCACATTTCTTTCTTCCTATCTTCTGTTGAGGTCAACCCCCTATCAAGAAACCGTAGATACCACCTTATGCCCGCTCCACTTAATCCTTTTCTGTACGAGTCATCTGGTTCCGCCCAGTTTCGGACGTGAGTGAATTTTTCGGTTGTGGTGTTTGCTTTTTGAGTTCTCAAATGACTACCGAATTGGTTTACCACCAACAACGGTGCAGGTCAGATAAATTTTGGAAACTTAAAACTACGCACCACCACAAGGTAACTATCGCTCGAAATTATCACAAAACTCTTGCGAAAATCCAATACTTTCGCCTTTAAGACTATAAAAACACTAAGAAAATTCCATCATGCAGCACACTGTGTGTGAGTTACCGTCCTTGAGGGGGGGTTTTTTGGGGGAAACAAAAGAAAAAATGAAAAGGATATGATGGCAGGCGGAAAAAGTAAAAAATTCTCATTAAGCAGGAGCATCGAGGAGGAAAAAAATTAAATCTTTAAATAAAAAAAAAAATCAGAAATGGTATGGTGGGAAAGGTATGGGGGAAAGGTAATAGTTATGAGAGAAAGGAAGGCGAAAATCATCATCACATCTCACTTCAGTTGAGCACAACGAATCGGAAGGACGACACTGGAGCAATGAAAAGAAGTGGGAATTGGGGGAAAGGCAGGCTATACGACTTGAAGCAAAAAGGAATCCCTGCCAATTCAGACACAACCAACCAACCAAACGACGACGACGACCCTTTGGGACAACAACAACAATAACAGCAACGACAGACTGTTATGCCGATATAGATGAACTCAATTTGTGGAAAGAGTAAATAAAAAAACGGAAGAGGGTTGTTGTTGCTGAAAAAAGGCATCCACTAAAGTTCTCGTCGTCGTCGTCGTTGCCGTTGCCGTTGTCGTTGTCGTCGTCAGCATCGTTGTCGCAGCAGAAGCAGGATAATATATCGGATGTGGGTGAAGTACGTTTTGAGTGTGATGTGATGATGATGAAGATGACGATGATAGGATGCCAAAACATGCAGCACATCCAGGCACAGGAATCATCATCATTGCCGCCGCCACGCCGCATAAAAAAATAACACGGATCTCAGTGATGCAGAGATGGATCTGCTCTGATAACGAAATAATGATAGAAAGAGATGGCGCAAGGACCGCACTGAAGTGTTATGCTTCCTGGATATGATGGGGGAATATATTTGTATGCCCTAAAAAACCATCCCCCTGTCCCCTCCTGGAAGGATGGTAAAGAGGAATAAATTATCGTAGATTCATCTGATTTGGAAATGATTGAATTAGGCACGTTTTCAACTAAATAGAAAAAAAAAAAAAGATGAAAATAATGGGAGGTGAGTAGGAATAAAACAAACGATGACGACGATGACAAGACGAAGCCGTAAAAGGGGAAGCGAAGCAACCATCAGTAACTATGCAGCGTAAAATGAGTAAGAGAGTAATTAGGTTAAGTTGCTAGACGCGATTAATTTAATGTAATGGAAAGTGTTTTTTTTTTGTGTGTGTGTATTTAATTTCGATTAACTCGTAGTGGAAAGGCATTATGAGTGTTTTTTTTTTCTCGGCATTGGACATTAAAGTAACAATTAGGTGTATGCTGCTTGTTAAAAGAATACTGAACAAAAAAAATTCCAAGTAATTTACTATCACCAGGAGGCACTTTAAAAAGGATATAATATTTTAATTAAGAAAGGATTCCCTTAAATTGTTGTAGCATTTACTCGAATGTAAAATTGTAAATACAAGTGCTAGGAGTCCATGGAAAGTATTACATCAATCAAAGATTAACTTAAGAATGCTTATAAATTATTTTGAGTGTCGTTTGATGCGATAACATTTGTTAAATTTGAAACTAGCCGATTAGCTTTATGTTGTTGTAGGAATGGAGGGGACCTACAGTTTATTGCCGAGTCCGAGCGGCTTACTAGAGCGGCACTTTTCTATGGCGGGAGATACTCTTGGAGGACTTGTCACTTCCTCGCAAGAGGCAGTAGCAAAGGTGGCAGAGGCTGGGAATCGAACCCAGACCTCTGGCGTGACAGTTCAACGCTCTAACCATTAAGCCACGGGCTACTAGTCTTTATTCTTTCTTTATATGGCTCTTAAAGCTAACAAGCCCCACCATCCAGATCGGTCCCAAGTTGGTTAAGGTCGTTCTCCACTGCACAGACAATCAGTGGTAGATTCGAAGACTCGTTGGGCTGGTGCGTCGGTATCCATACGCTCCACGTGTCCCAGCCATATTAGCCGTAGTACCTACTTCTGTCCCATACAGCAGGACCATAGCATAATTAAGCTCTCCTTGGTTCTTTGAAAGAGGGCTTTACTACTCAAATGCTTTCTTAGCCCGAACAAATAGCTCTTGGCAAGTGTGATTCTTCGTTGGATGCCTGCATTTTTCGGGGGTAAAAGTGGATCCCAGGTAGACAGACAAAGCAATTGACTACTTCGAAGTTGTACTTATCCTACCTGAAGTCCGAGTCGATAATGTTGAGATTACTTTTAAACCCAACTTAACTTCTGAAACATTTTTGTTCGGTCAATTTATGTAACTCGCAAGTAAATTCAGTAAATCTAATGAGTAAACTCTAGATTGTTCTGAAAAAATTGCTATGAAAAAAGCGACTTTAACTTGAAATAGATCTTCCTATAGTATCGCAAAGTGTCGCTCTTTCTGTTTTAATAGTGAAAGCACATTTTCATACTGTCTCACTTTGATAGATTTTTTTTATAATTAAGGGTTAAAGTTACTCCCAACACTAAAAGAAAAAACTGTTGTTATATGATAATTCTGTTTAAAATTTCTATTCCTTGAATTGCTGTTCACTTTCCAAATTTCCAAATTTCTTTTACATTAAAAAGGAACTCAGACAAAATTTTCAAAACAACCATATCACTCATTCTTATACACTCCTGGAACAATTTTTATTTCGTAAATTTATAAACAAAACGAAAAAGCATCAGCAATAAAAACAAAACTAAAAAACGCTTCAAAACAAAAACCCGAACGAAGTTTTGACAGCGAAAAATAAAAACAAAAAAAAAAATATGAAAAATCAAACAGCATCAAGAATAATAACAAAAAAAAAAACAGCAACGAAAAATGCACGAAAAATGTTATGAAAAAAAATCCATTCCCTTATGCAACTCTGCATGTCAGAAAGATGTGCGAAAATTCAGTGAATGCACATGAGTTAGAATCAAAAAAAAAAAAAAAAAAAAAAAAAAAAAAAAAAAAACATGGAACACAGAAATCTGAAATGTCTTTTATCTAACTAACTGATGCTGTGCATAGCATCGATGTGCCTCTGCAACCTGTCTGCCATCTCTATGGCTGCATCAGTTTCCTGAAAAAAAAAAATGAAAAACTGCCCTTTCATATACATACCTAACCCCCATAATTCCATGAAGGTAGGTTTTACAGTTTTGTTTTGGTTTTCAAAAGCATAAATACAGAAATACATTCGTTGCAAAAGAGAAAGCACCAATTTATTAAAATCTTTGTTTTTATTCACTTTTTGCCTTGAGTAATGTTTTCTGATTTTTTTTTTTTAAATGAAAATTTTTGAATTGAACAAAGTCAGAGAGAATTTTAGAAATACCATAATGCTTTTACTGCATTCACTGTAAATAATAAGAGTCATTCCCTCCTCCTCACCGCAAAACTGTAGGTCCCTCCATTTCTGCCAATAAACGCACACAGAAATGCTTGTCTAAGAGTTGTAAGTCACTAGGCCCTTGTTCTGCACGAGATATCGCGTCACCAGCAAATTTATTTTTTAGATTATAAAAAACGCGTCACCTTGCCTTACCTTTGCATTTTCTTGACGTCCAAAGGGTTGGGTGGTAGTGATTGAAGAGGTTGACTGATAACGTGTCGGCCTACCTTATGCTTAGCCCTTGTCGAAAGCGAGATTTCTCTATTGGCTTTGCTCGTAAAACTCTTTCAGCAGCTCTGATACTAGTCTGGAGCCATGACTGCTAGAACTCATTTTCACCGCAACTCTTCATCGAACAATTGGTTTAATTGTGGCTGCCTATTGAAACTCAGCAAATCAGGGGCAACACTTCTGATGACATGTTGGCCGTAATTCCATTGATCATCTGCTGTTTTACAGGTTATTGGGTTGGGACAACATCCCTGACTCCAATCGCATTGGAAAGTATTGGAGTGTTGGAATCAAGTGGTTGCTGTAGTGATAACTTGCCCCACCACCTCGAAGTCTGTCAGCCTTAGTCCGCTACTCGGATGAGTTATCGTACAGACTCTTTCCTCCGACTATCTAACCAAACACGTCTTCCATTTGGATTTTTGGATTGAAGTCACCATTAGTCTTCTCTCGACAAGTTCCTAAAATTCATCTATAGGTTGAGTTATTTATATCTACATGGAGATCGACGTACTGTTTTTGAATTTTCTTTCATGTGAATTGACCAGGCACCCGCTTTGGTTAAGTAGAAGTGGCTTTCGGCAAGCAATATAGGCCAACTATTGGCCCGTTGTGATACCACATACATCTAGGATAAACTACCCCTACTCGTTGAACCACTTAGAGCTCCTTATGAAGCTTGCAAGGTTACTTATTTAAGTATTAGCCAGATCACTTGGATCATTATAGTAAAAGTCTCTCAAATGAATTCTACGTCTTTGGGATAGAGCAGGACATGTACAGAGAAAGTAAGGAACTATTTCCTCCTAATCCATGCAGCTTCTGCAGTAGTCATTCCCAAAAACGCAAAGAAGCTGGAGTGCCCCTGACTTCTATCGTTAAAGTGAGACTTACCCCCCTTGCCACTGTCTATGAGTGGCACTTGCATCGAATAAACCAAACAACTCGCGATCCTTGTGATGTGTGTCACAAACCACCTCTTGTGGAACGAGCACATACACGACGTTGCCAAAAATTCCGCAAGATGTCTAGGTTTCTTTCGGAGATGCAAGAAATTTGTTTCCCCTTCTGATCTGGCTATTATCTATAAAAGCTTGAGTACAACCCCCATCTTTGGGCTGGTGCTCCAGCAACTTATTTAAGCCTGTTGGACAGTATTCAAAGACGAGCCTTCAATTTGATTGGAGATACGAACATTATAGATTCATTTACCTCCCTCGAACACCGTCGTACTGTTTCCTCTCTCTCTCTCTCTCTCTCTTTTTTATCGTTATTTTTATGGTCAGTGCTCTAGTGAAATAGCCAATTGCATCCCCCCCCCCCCCCCCCCCCCCTTAAACAATTCAACCGTAATACTCGCGCTTCTAGGAATGCCCATCAGTTTACCCTTGAGCCCAATTTCGGGCGTACTGTCAAATACAAGGATTCGCTCTTAAGCCGTACAACGCGAATGTGGAATACTCTTCTAAGCTCTGTCTTTCCCTCTCATTGTGATATTCAAAAATTCAAGACCAATGTTCACCGACATTTCCTTTTAAATCCCATCCCCCTTCCCTAATGCTCACACTGTGTCTCTGACATATTAAGGGTACCGAAACCCCTTGAGTGCGCGTAAATTATATACAAAAAAAAAAAGACTGGAACGAAACTGGAGGCACCCGCTTACATCACGAAAATATAAGACTTCTTGCCTTGCCACCCATAAAGCAGCTGACCAGCTAGATTTGATCTTCCATAAAACCCCTCCATCCCATCAGAATGCCTTGATAGCTGTAAATGCAGTACCAAGAGCCAGTTTTACTTACCGGAATAGGTGGCACTTAAGTTTCCCCATATAAGAATTTAAGGCTCAGTTTTATAGTCTGAATAAGTCACCAATATAAGAGACTTAAATGCCACTCACTCAGGTTAGTGCGCACTGAGATATTGAGCCATGTACAACATTGTGGCAACTTAAATGCAACCCTCTTCGACTATCCAGGTTCTTCTCTATAATTGTTTAGTTGCACGTTCATCGGTTACCGACTTTTGTTGAAAGTTGATAAAAATCAATGAATTGTATGTTGAGCTGTGTTTACGGCACATGTCATCATCTATGTTCCCATAAATAAATAAAAACATTTCGCGACGCAGCAGCTCATGAAGAACCAGGTCCTAGTGATTTACAACTCTCAACCATTCCTACTGTGCATATTGGCAGGAAGGAATGGAGGAGACCTACAATTTTCTGCCAAATCCCAACGGCTTAAAAGTGATACACTTTTTTGTGACAAGAGAAAGTTTTTCATTTCCACACAAGAGGCCTTTAAACCAATTTTTTTTTTGTTTAGGTGAAGAAGGCTGGGAATTAAATGCACACCTTCTCTGGTGTAACCGCCCAACGCACTAACTATCACGCCACGGGCTGTTACACAATTTTAACGCGTTTTACTTTATATTATGATCGATTTTTGTCTCATCAATTTTTAAACCTTGCTGCGTAGCCCTGGAATTCGATGTCCTTCTATCGTTCGATTGGCTCGGCAACATTTTTATCATCCAATACCGAGGATTATTTTTTTTTCGAAACCCAAATTCTCCCGGCTCCGATGCACAACCCTCAACTTGAAGGATCAGGTTCTTGCAATACCTGAGGACAGCAGGCTACCATTGGCCCATGAAGGGCTCATCGGCCACTTTCTTTTTTTCCAACAACCTGGGGTTAAAACAACCTAAATTGGTGTGTAATTTTGAAAAAAGCTCTAAACTTCGATATATTGACTGACACCAATCAATGCTTTAACTTTTCATAATGAAAGCTGGTAAATAAATAAAAACTAATCCAAATTCATAAATGTTAATGCTCATTTATTTAAAGAGAAAACAAAAGCTAGATTTACCAATCTAATTATTTCAAATATGCGAAATATCGAATTGATATAGGTACCTATAATTTATTTAAATATAAGGTACCTATGCCCTTTACCCGTGCTCCATTATGAATATCCATCTCCATCTCTCTCTCAAATCATGTCAATCTGTCCCTTAAAATAACTAGGCATAAACTTTAATTTAACCACTACTTATCCTGATCATTATTAACTACTCTCCCTTGATATTTAATATTTTATCCACTATTATAACCGCCATCCACTTGTACCTATACCTACATTATTATATTTGCACCCCCTTATTGTTATTGCCGAACCGAAAAGTCCCAATTTGTACCTTTTTTTTTTTTTGTTAATACTCATTCCCATAACTACCTACTTTATACAAATACAAATATAGGTAGGTATATGTTATGTGTTTGCATATGTATATGTGTATCGATAAAGGCACTCAACCACGGTTTCCGTTTAACTACACATTAATCACGTGCTCGTGTGACACCATCATCACCATCACTTTCATACCATGTAACGGAATCATCCCTCTGATGTTGTTGTAGCTGTCGTGCTTCTTCCCTTAGCCCTTCCAGGCATATCAAAAACTGACAAACCAAAATAAATTTAATTTATTTACACATTACAATGTGGTGTTCTCATTTTCAATAAATTGAATAATAAGGTTTGCCTCGATGAATTTCCCACAATTCATACCGTTTTCAAATAAGGACAAAAAAAAAAAAAAAAAAAAAATGTAACACCAGATATACCTATATGGGTATAGAAGAGTAGTCCAGTTCTAGAGAAAAGGCAACCAACACTACCTCTATATTTAATTCTCTTTCTTTTAGTGGAAAAACCCTATCAAACCAACCATCACACACCAATAAACCACATAAAACATGAGAGAAAAATTAACTGTTTTTATTTTTTTTTTTCGTTCATCTCCCAATGTAAAGGACTAAGCATAAAATAATTGAGACCAATCTTGCGCGTTAATCCTTTTTGCCCGAACTCTCTTTATTTCACTCTCCATATAAATTTCTCTTATAAGTCTTTTTCTCTTAAATTTATAGCTCTCTGGCTCTCTCCCTATGAACTATTCTCTTAAGAAAAAAATAACAATGAGTCCTTGATGTGTTTGGCTGGATAAATCCTTGCCACCACTTACTTATATTCTGTCTGTCACTCTGTTCGGTTCACGAAACGCGTCCTTATATTTTTGTTCCTGCCAAACAGGACAACAATAGATATTCGGTCTTTAAAAAGGCAAAAAAAAAAAAAAAAAATCAGGATTAAAAGGATCTGCAAAGTAATTTAAACCATACAAATTTAGTTTTTGTGATTTTTGTTTTGTTATTGTGAAAAAGAAGTCCTTGAGCGCGGCAAAAAAAAAAAACGAACGAAAATAAAACAAGAAATTACATATTCTTTAAATAAAGTGAAATTCTCAAGAACAATAACAAAAAAAAAAAATAAACGCGGGTTTAGTCCTTCTTGTTTTTATATTTCTTTTTCCCATCGATATTTTAGTGTGCTTTGTTGGTTGGAATTATTTCTGCTACCTATTCTTGATGGGTGTGTTATTGTGTGCGGGTTTTGTTTTTAAGTGAATTTGTTCGGGGTGATTATATATCAATTAATCGTCCTTTTCCGTTACCGGGAATTAGTTGATTGTTATTGTTTCTTCAAGAAGACAAAAAAAAACCCTCAAACGAATTTGCTGCTCAGTCAAATGTCCTTTTGTGTGTTCCTAATGTTGTTCAAGTTAGGGGAAATAAATTCTACATAATTTCTTCGAGTCTTTTTTGTATAGTTTTTTTTTTTTTTTTTTTTCTCTCAAAATCATTAAATGCACGTACTTTAAACCAGTGTTTGTGTTCATAAGGGCGAAAGAAGACATAAAATGAAAATGGGTGAAATACACAAAAAAAAAAAAAAAACAAAACACATCTTGAGTACGAATCCTTTTGAATGCCCATGAAGTACACACAGCAGTGCAAAGAATACAAAATATATATAAAAAAAAACCGGTGCTCCTTTCCCACTGCGTGTTCATAAAACGGGACAGGACAAATAAAAATGTATAAGCTAGCAAAAAAAAAAAAAAAAAAAAAAAAAAATGTAAAATCCCAGTTGCTGCGATCCATTACGTTGCTAGTTGCTGTTCCTTCCTTCCTCCCTCAACAAGAAGTTTTTATTTTCAATTTTTCTATTTTTTTTTTGTCCTGTTCGTCCTGACTGTTTGCTATTTTCCTCTCTCCGCCCACTTTGTTGGACATTTTTATTTGCTTGTTTTCAGTTTCTTAAAAAAAAAAAAAAAAAAAGATGACGAAGGGAAAATTCAACTGTAAAGCCATTGAGCAGCGCCATCCACCCCTACCTATAATAGTATAGCGGTTGTATATATATTTATGCTCTCGGTGCCATTGAGGTGCAAAAATGGAGTACCTACAGAACGGGGCATCAGGGGTTAGAATGGAGGTGGATGATGAAAATGGATGGTTCAGAGAGAGGTGTTGGAAAAAAAATGAAAATGCATTCAGAGACACAGCGAGAAAAGAGTAGGAGAGGAGGGGCAATCGGTGGAAAAAAAAAAGAGTGGCGCGCAAAAAATAAAGAAAAAACAACTTGTTGTGCTGTGTATATGCTTCAAGGATGGATTAGGGGTGGCATATTCTAAGCCCCCCGCTATTCAACCCCAGGGATTCTTTTTATTTATTTATTTTTTTTTTTTCTGTTTGGAGTTGCGAGGATAATCGAGCAGATTGTAAATGAAGGTTTTCACATAGAAACCGAGTTTGCCAGGCGACATGGTGGCTTGGGAGGTTGTGCTTGTGAATGCAGAAGAATTCTTTAGCTTGAAGTTGAAAAAGTAGAAGTGGTAGAGGGCAAACAAAAAAAAAAAAAAATACTGGTGATGGTTGGGATGACAGGAAAAGTTTTCTTTTTCCACATAAATATGTAAAAAGTAAAAAGTAAAAAAAAAAAAAAAAAAAAAAACCGAAGGGAGAAATGACAATGGGGGTTGGAAAAATTGTCGTTGTTAACAAAACCCAGCTACAACAATGATAATGTCATAGAGGTGTGTTTTTTTTTTCAAGTTTGTACATATCTAGCTGTAGGGAAAAAGTTTTTCTGCTTGAAAAAAGGACTTAAACCTCATTTTATCCCTTTGCCCCTATAGTTATTCTTCCATTGGCGTTTTCTTTGTTCGTCTTTGTTTTTTTTTTTTTTTTTATTTTTTTGCTGTCAAGTATACCTACTTTCTTTGCCTTCAGGGTGTCTTGGTAACTTGCAATGGATAATGATTGAAGTAGTTGAAATTTTGGTGGGTCACGAAAAGGGGGGGAGGGGAGGGGTTGAAAAGTGTTAGAGGAATACCTACTGTGTTATGGTACACTTGAAGTTTTGTTGTGTGCAAAAGGCACAAGGATAATAAATAGAAGAAAGGGTAATGGTAAAGTGGCCGTCAGTTGTGTAGAAAAGAGAGATGATTTGCAGCAGTTCTCTGGGTTTTTTGGTTATATGTATACATATGAATGCAGAGAGGTATGGTGGCATCCCCCAATCCCAGCTCCCTGTTGTAGTCTTTTAAAAAAAGCCCTTCGAATCCTTGTTTTTGCTTTATTTCACTTGAATAAGTGCTGTGACTCTGTTGGGACTTTCCGGCTAAGTTTTCTTTTTCATTTGAAAATTAGGTAGGTACTGAAGAGCAAAAAAGAAAAAAAAAATAAGTTGGAAGGACTCTTGTTTTTTTTTTCATGTTACAAAAAAAAAAAAGGAAAAACGATGGAAGTTTGATCAGCGGGAAAAAGGGAAAGAAAAATGTTGGGGGGAAAGAAGAAGTGGAAATTTAATTAAATGGTAATTGGTCCTAAGAGCTTTCGTGGGTTTTTTTTGTTTTTTTTTTTCTAATTTTGTTCTGCTTCTTCCCATGTTTTCGTTCGTTCATTTTCCATTATTTGTTTTTTTAGTTCTAATAAAGGGTTAAAATAAAAAAGGACATTTGAATGAGCATTTTTTTTGGCAAATCCACAAGGAAGTGTTCTTATGTGTTATTAAAGTTTTACTATATTTTTTTTTGCAGTGTTGTTTATGTCCTTTTAATACAAGAATGAATCAAACAAAGGTTTTTAAAAGTGAAGGATAAAAATAAATAAATAAATTAACAAAAAAGTGTCGAAAAAATTAAAAAAAAAAAACCCATTCAGGGATTTTTTTTGCTATCAAAAAAAAAAAAAAATACAAAAAAGGATATTACTCTCTGGTGACAGTTGAAAAAACATATTTTGGATTACACTGGGATATCAATAAAAAGCGGATAAATGAATGTCAAAAAGGTAGGATACTATGTATGTAAAAAATTTATTTTTGTAGAGTTATGTACCTACAACATATCTTATTAAATAAAACCGGGCCGACGGGATTTTTTTTTTTGGTTTATAGCAATTGCAAAAAGCCGTCGGAATAGTGATTTTATATTTTTGGTTTGTTTGTATTTTATTAGTATTTATGGATAAAGATAAAGCGTAACATAACTGACAGATTGCGTGTTGATAAACATATGTATTTTATTTGTGTTTTTTTTTTAATTTGCCAACAAAACTGGCATATTTATATTATTCATCCCGGGATGTCCAGAATATTAGGAATACCTACCAGTTTTGCGTTTCTTTATTCGATGGAATATTCCGGATAAACTATTTTGTTGTTTCTTTATTCATTCCATTCTGGATACAAATTTCGTCTTTTCCATCCATTCTATTCCTTATACTGAATAAATAAAGAAACACACTGATAGTCAATTCAGTACTTTGTGCAAGATGGATCGTCCAAAAAATTATTATTTTTTTGTTTTTAATTGAAAATTCTCTAAGGAATTGCGAAATATTTATTCACCACGTTTGAACATTTTCATATGCACACTTAAGAAATAGCATTCGTCTAAGAACTTCTGTCTCGTAATTATGAAGCAATAGGCGTTTTTCTTTTTTAGTTCAGAGCAGTTCAGAGCTGAGCCCGATTTGTCAAACAAAAATGTTGTGTTTCTTTTTTAATTCAGAGCGCTCAGAGCTCGGAATTTTTGTTTCTTTTTTCGTTCAGAGCTAGCTCGGAGCGTGCCCCATGAGCACGCTCATAAAATAACCGAGCAAACGGAGTAAAAAGCTGAGCGCAGCCAACTTCATACAGTTTTCATGTAATTTGACAGATATGATACTTCAGTGCTTAGATGTGTTTCATAATTAAATCGGAGTGCTCTGAGCACACTGCACCAAGTTTACTCCGCTCGCTCAGGCTCTGCTTAGTGCTCTGAACTAAAAAAGAAAAACGCCTAATATAACTCGCTATTTTAAATAAGTTTGCTGCAATGCGATTTCAACTGGCACACACGCCCTGCTCGTTTGCGTTGGTTTTCCGCTCAACGATTCTGCCTGTAAGCCTGTAAGGTGCTTCTTGAAATTCATTATTTTTAATGACCTTCCCAGGAACCCGGTTGGTACCTACTCCTTAAAGTTAACGGCCAGACCGAAATAGCCTGAATCCTGGTCACATTGCTCGAACAATTGCACGAAAACTTTGCAACAAAAAAAAACATTAATTTATGAACTTTGTTGGGCGCCATTTAAAAAAAAACTTCGATTTCATTTCAATTAAAAATTGATGCTTCTACCGCGCTCCACCATTACACTTTTGTATAAGTTATCAATTACGTCTCGATGAGTCTTGTACATTTCTAGCAATAAAGTGCGAAAGAATTAAAGTGATATACCTAAACTTAGCTGCAATTTTGCTACAAAACCGATGACTCACAATTTGAAATAATAAAGCGATAGTTACAGTACCTACATATAATGTGGTCATAATTATGTAAGCGTATAACAACTCTTGTTCTGTCGACCGCGAGAGCGGTACATGTTTGCGTGATTGCAAGGCCAAACCGTTTTTCCCTTGAGCGGACAACTCCCTTAGTGACAGTTTTAAAGGAAAACCTCCCAAAATGAACTTGGTTTAAATATAGCTGAATAAACTACGAAGACTGAGAGAACCTAATAAGAGGAACATAAAATGCCCCCTCTTCTAATTTTCGTAGCCTTTATTAGTGGATGAACAATCAATTTTTATAAAAAAATCCACAAGATGAAGACGAATCGCCAACCAACGCACATAATTCCTTATTCCAAAATGTTTGTTTCCATTTCTTCTTTTACCCGACATAATGGAAATTATTGATAACATTGCGCGAAAAAAAAAATTATTTATAAAATAACATGAAATAAAAAAAGAGAAACTAAGAACACGCAACAAATATAAACCCCAGAGACGAGATAAAACTTCAGTTAAGTGCACAAACCGTATAGATAAAAGAAACGACGACAAAACCAAAATAAATTAAAACAAAAAAATATAAAATAAACCAAAAACTGCAGTTTTAAGTTCATGTACACTGCAATCAAACAAAAAAAAACAAAAAAAAAAGCGACAGCAAACAACAGACAGCCAAGAACAGTTATAGCTGGGCCATCACAAAAATGGCATACAAAAAAAAATAAAAAAAGGAAAAGAACAAAATCATAAAAAAAAAAAAAAAAAAAAATAAGAGCACTCGCGATAAAAACCAGAAGCGCACACCCATCATCTTTCTAAAAGCCCGGACATACACAGCAGATCATGTTTCATGCACATCAACCGAGGATAATTTTGTTTTGTTTGTTTGTTTCTTGCTTAAGAGGGTTTGGCGGAATTTTTAACGGATGGAAAGTGTTGGGATCTGGGGATAATATATTTCTATATCTATAGGAATGAGTTCTTAATTCATATAAATGTATAGCTACTTTCAAGAGAATTCAACAAAGAAAAGGTAAAATAGTGTGTATTATGAATGTTCTCGTTCACACCAATTATTAAGTACAGAGGACAGCACTCTTGCAGATGCCATCATTTTCACCTCATTCTCTTCCGGAATCCCAAAATTTGATATGTACACGGACTTTTGCGTAAACAGATAAAACTGAACTCAATTGTGTCTTGAATTGTCACTCGATTGTCTAGAATCTTTCTAGGTCATTAATTGCGTGTCGTTTTGCATTATCCAAAAACTACAATGTGGTGTAATTCGACTGACATGTGATAAAGGTCTGATCTGATGATAAGAGATACTCACTTCTCCGTAATAGCCAGTACCCCTGGAAATAAAATTTGTTTAGGTTGAAAATACTGGATTGGAACCCAGACCTCTGGAGTGATAGTCCAACGCACTAACCATTACGCCAAGAGGTACTAACAAAAATAAATAAGTGTCGCAACAGGTCCACAATTACTGTGTGCGTGTTAGCTGGGCCTATAATTTTCTGGCGAATACAAAAAGCTGAGAGGAGATGCACTTTTTTATAAAACGATACACTCTCGGAGGAGTTATCACTTCCACGCTAGACGCAGTAGCCCTGATTTTTGTTTTTTTTTTTTTTTTTTTTTTTTTCGGTGGGAAGAGAGAGGCCACATGAGCACTTGATACTTATGTCACGTATGTCAGATATTTCCAGTAAAAAAGAAAAAACCTTTGAACTTTAAAAGTAGATATCACACAGTCAAGCGTGTGACAAAAAAAAAAAAAAAAAAAATGAAAAAAAAAAAAAATAATAATTCTCGTTTAGGATTTTTCACTTCCCAATCGGTTATACCTTTATAATATACCTACGCAACATTGTAGGTACACAGTACAAATGTTAGACATCGTTTTGCAATCTTTAAAAGTTCGTCAAACAAAAAGAACACCCTTGACATCTTGTCATCCAGAGAATGTCTTTCATTTGCTCCCGCATCACATAACCTCCACCTCGTCTTCCTCCTCCTGTATATGTATGTTTAAATGTCAGTATACTCTGCTCTGCTTTGCCTTGAACATGATACTAATGTTATGGCACTTCGAAGGATTACGCTTCTGATTTGGATTCATGTACAATCACTTATCTCCCATATGCCGAACTACATACCAACGAACATACTAACTCCCCATAGAGGGGGCGCTGCCAGTTTATTTGTGAAACCGTAGACCCCCCAATCTACATTCGATGTTTAATACTCGATTCTCGCACAAAAAGGACATATACTACACACATCAAATAAATTACACTAACAACAGCAACAGCAACAACGACAACAAACAGCCAGAGGAAAACATAAAGGAAATTTTTGCCTTCCTGCTCATCCTTCAAGCAACAGCACTCAATATTAGGTGCATGTTCCAAGGAAAAACTTTTCCCAAGCTTTGTAGTATAAGGTCTACCCTGAAAACATAGCTATACAGTACATCAAAACTCTTCACAGTTCCCCCCTCTCTCTCTCTCTCTCACACTCTTTGTGTCCCTCGACCCAATACAAAAGTGAGTTCTCAAGAATCAGAAGAAAACGACTTACCAAGTCGATGGCTTAAGGGATAGATAGATGGATATGGTGATGGTGGTGGAAGATACTCGGTGTATTTGAGCAGTCATAACCAAACAACGTTGTCAGTGCAACACTAGCAGCATCATCATCAGGAAGAACGAAAAACCCACCCAGTCATGTCCTCATTATCACACTTCATAATGAAATGCTTTTCTGCTTCTCAAGATTTATTGTTGCAGCGATTTGTGGTTTGAGGTATGGTTTCTCTGTCGAATTGGTCGGGTGGAAGGAGGGTAGTATAAAATGCTTTCCCAAGTGGGTACACATTCTCTGAAGGATACAAACAACGAAAGACACTCTTCTTCTTCTTCTTCATCATCATCTTGAAGCTTTTGTGGTATACATGATAATGTGCACACACAACAAACAAGATAAGCAGGCGACATGGTGCTTCTAGATGATGTTCCTATAACTATACATCTATAGGGAATAGGGTCCTTGTTGGGCTCCTCCTGATGATGATGATGATGATGGGAGGTGGTGGTTTATAATATCTACGTACAATGACTTTAGTCTTTTGTTCTGCCAACAAGTTATTAGCATGTTTTTACCGTTCGTCGTCATAGTCCATATAGGTATAGTTTTTCTCATCACTTTATCTACAAAAATACTTACATACCTATATGTGTGTCTGTGTATGTATATCGTATACGGAGGCTTTTAGAAAAATTATTATTTTTTTTTTTTTTTTTGTTTTGAGCTGCTGTTGTTTGTCAACTCTTCTTCCCTCAATTTAAGCGGCATATTAAGGCTAAGAGCAGCAGAGCCCAATCCTTTCAATATAACAAAGACAAATAATAATGAAAAGGGAGATTGAGTTGGAGAGAAATGGAATGGATGTGTTTTGGAGAGAATGATGCAGACAACGCGGATTTTTTTTTTTTTTTTGTTTAAAGAATTTCACATAAGATTGTCGTGAGATGCTTGAGAAATCGTAAAAAAATAAAATCATTCTTGGAAGATGATAAAAATATATACCTACGATGTGTCTTTGTTCTAAAGATTTGTTTGTTTGCTTAAAACTTTTCGCAATGAAGTTAAAATTTTGAGTTGAAGTTTTGATTAAAATGAGGACACACGATGACGACGCACGGAGAAGCAGAAGTTGAATCTTTGAAATTTTACAAAAAAAAAGCTTGTTGAACAACTCCGCCGTGACCTCAACCAAAAACATTGTTTTACTTCGTCCCTAGTCAGTTTTCTGCTGTTTCTTATGCCAATTTATTGGATTTTCCTTTTACTAGCGTGGACAATCTGAGTCGCCGTGCGTCGTCGTCGCGTCCGTCCTTGGGCTATGAGCTCAAAGATTTTCATCTCAAAAGAATTTAAATTGAAAAACTAGCTTCACACTTTAATATGCTTTAGGACGTCCATCCGCTCTACATATACAATACAGCCAACTCAGCTAGATCAGCAATATTCAGCTAGATCATACAGTTTGTTGTTTCTATTTCCTCATCCAATCACCATCTGCCCAATATAGCAACCCGGGGCGTAGTGTTAAAACCGTTCGACTGTCATCCCAGAGGTCTGAGTTCGATTCCCAGCCTCTTCCACCTAACAACAAAATTTTTTTCAAGGGTTATTGCCTCTCGCGAAAAAGTGACAAATCCTCCATCTCTTGTCTTTGTGCCGCTCACTTTTTTGGATTCGGCAATAAACTGTAGGTCTCCTCCATTCCTGCAGAGACGCACACAGGAATGTTTGAGAATTGTAAGTTCGTAGGCTCTGGTTCTTTATGAGCTGTTGTACCACCACTGACTATCTTACTTTGTTACTTCCTTGCTTAAAGTCCTGTTAGGACCTGGTCCTTAACCAGAAATATTTTGCAGCTAGTCTGCCATTTCGCATACCAAGTTAGGGGCTTGTTTGCAATAATTGGCTCGCCCGTCGGGGTAGATTTAAAGAATAATCGGCCCACAGCATTTGTAGTCATTCGCTCTGAATGACCCAACCATCACATGCCTAAACCTAAAATTTCGGTAATTTAGATTACTTTTCACTCGAAAAAGCTTGTGAAGCGTTTTATTGAACTAGTATTACTGCGCCAGCTATGAATAACGAATTAAATGCAACTATGTATAGATATTTCTTTGGAGACCAACGTAATCCTCCCACAATTCTCGTTTTTACTTTACATACCAGGGCATGAATTTCAAATGTCAAGTCTCAAGTTCAAAAAAAAAAAAAAAAAAAAACGTTTGTACAATTTACATATTTATGCAAAAAAAAGTTGGTTAGCAAAAAGGTTAATCCCTAGTCAACGACTGAAAATAACCGACACGGCAGACTTGGAAAAACATCAATTAATCAGGAAAAAAAAAACAAACAAATACTCATCGCTCAATCAACCAAATCAAACCTCTCCTACCCACAAGAGTTCAATTTTCTTTCTCAACAATACATCTTAAGAGGATTTGAAATCATTTCCCATTTATGATGTCAACTGAAAAGGCCATTTCCAAGTCCCTCAACTCCCTCCCAAAAAAAAAAAAAACCCTAATCTGTTCGTCTTTCTCCTAAGTCCTTTTTTTTTTTACGAATAAAAGAAATACAATACGCTCACTGACTTGGCAAGAAACAGAAGAAAATGAAATAAATTGAGCAATGAATGGGAGGACGGTGTTCGACACACATAGCAGAAGAAAAAAAAATTGTAAAAATCATCAGCATTTTAGCTCAGCAACCTACCAAAACCCAATCTCCCCATCCCCTCCCAATCTACTGCTCTCAGTTGTTTGCCAATTCTTATATCCTGGCAGGATTTTTAGCCAAAATTATTTTTCCTTCCTTTCTTCCTAATCGCCGCCTCACCGCATTCCTTAGTAGCAGTAACTCTATCAATTCAAAACCAAGTCAAATGTGGGATAAAAAAAAAAAAAAAGTAGAGTCGATTTTCATTTCCACTTGGCTGCTCTTTTGGGCTCTTATTTCCTTTTGTGTCCTTGGAGATGGGCTTCCCGCTGTGCTACCAATTTCATTCCTCCGTCTGTCGGTCGTCGTGTCGGGTGTCGTCTTCTTCTTAAAACAGGGCGCCCAACTAGGCGGCAGCAGGGGTCATCACCAGTCATAATGGTAAATACGAAAATCTTTTCCAATGCCAAACCGAGAACAAGAGAGCTCTTGAGATATTTCTTTTTTTTGTTTAGGTATGATGTTTCTACCTCTCTTCTCCTCGGCCCCAACTTCACCATAAAAGCTTCGTCTTTTTTTTTTGTTTTCTTTTGTTGTTGCCGTAATTCCCTTTGCTTGTTTGCACACCCAAAATGGAATACAAATTCATGAAATCATACTCTTCTCGTATCCTGCGCTGGATTCCTTATTTTTCATGCTCAAAGCCTCTGAAGGATGTCAATTATTGGAAACGGGAGTCGCTTTCATTTATCCCTCTTTTTTTTTTTTTTTGTATTTTATTTATTGCCTACATTTGGGCGAGCTTGCCATAAAGACTGCTGTATAACAAGACTGTGGATTGGGTCGTTGTTGTTGGCTTTCGTTGTAGCTTGTAAAGATATTCGAATGAAAAAAAAAAAAACAAGAAAAATGTGTTTTTTCTTGTGGTTGGTTTATATTGAAGCGGGGAGCATATGAAGTTAGATGGGAGGGTGGGTGTGTATTGTGTTGTTTGCAATATTTTAACATGTTTACGTATTTTTATCGTGAAATTCTGTATAGCCCACATCAGGGCACTTGGATGGAAAGATATAGGGTATAAGTATCTAAAACATGTATATTTCAATCCTGAGGACATAGGTATTTTCTTGTTTCTTTGACACCCCCATTCTTCTTCTTGTTTTGGTGTACATAGTGAGTGATTTTAATTACACTGACACAACACACAACCCTTCAAATTGTTTGTTTTATTTTTTTTTTTTTTTTTTTTTTTTGAGGACGTAAAGAACGTAGATTTTTTTTTTTATTTTTTAGAAAAAGAGTTGTGCATACCGTTTAGCTTTTGGGGTTCGTTTTACGACTGATTAACTACGGGGTTTTTCGTTACCCGGGACAACCTATAATATTCTGTAAATTGAATTTGTGTTTGCTATAAATCTGGGAATATAAGAATCTTTTTAGGTAGGGCCTGTTCCAGGAGTCACAAAGTCCCATTAGCACTATTTGTTTCAAACCTAGATTGAAGGGCTTTGTTCTTCCGGAATGCCCAGTTCGACAATCACCGTATATATAGATCCTCCTGTTAATGAATGCTATCATAAGAGGCTTTGAAGAATTTGAAATTCGTTAGGATTTTTTACAACAACTGGAAGAAGTTAAAGTCCAGTCAAGTCATCGGCTATTGTTCCTGCATTGGTGAATTGATGCATCCACCTCATCAGAAAATACACTGCATAGCCCCAAGTGGGAAGCTTTTCGAAACGAAGGCCTCGTTGTTTTTAAGGTTTTTGGTTGAAGAATCAACCAAATTTCTCCAGTTTTACTGTCAAATACTGAGGAAGAAAATTTTGTAGATTGACTTGTTCCAGAAAGGGTTCTGAAATATAAAGTTTGTAATTGATAAGAGGTGAAGGTCTTTGAGGTCTCCGAGTTAGAAGACTGCTTTCGACCTCTACTTTCTACGCACGATCTTCCTCTCCTACCTTCTCTCGCAGTTGGTCTTTATAGACCATTCGAATTCTTTTGCCGGATATTCTACAATTTCTCTTTCTGAGACAGTTGAACTCATGAATCTTCTGCAAGAAGATAATGGTCATTAAGGCATTTCTTGAATGGTGTGCTCATCTAAAATGTTGGAAACAGCCTTCCGTTGAAGAGTTAATTTAGTTGGTGGTTCGACCTTTGGAAGAGCACCGAAAATGTATTTCTTTCCAACTTAAGCATTGAAGTCTTCAAGTATAGAATCTAATTTCGGCAGTATTGCCCACAGGTTCTGTTAAAGAGGTCAAAAAACTCCTCCTTTAAGGAGAATCCGGTATGCACCACTTATGTTTTTTTGTTTTTCTTTGGAATGCAGCCTTGTATTGGATCCGGGATCGGCCGGTCGTATTGAGGTAGGTATGTACATCAGCGGTAAAAAATCACATAATATTGACGTGAAAAAGTGGTTCTACTTTTGGTGATGGGGGATTCGTAAAAATTTCGGTGATGGGGGGGGATTCATAGAAATTGAGAAGATTAAAATAGCTTGAAAAAAATAAAACAAATTGAGTCCTTTGATTTTAACCTTCGAACTCTTATTTCCTTGTTTGTCTTTTATTTTTTAGTTTTCCTACACTTTCAATACATCCTAGCGAGGCATTCAAAAACCCCTGGTTATGTAACTTATTCCGTTACGCCAAGCCCTTTCCATTTTCGATTTTTCTCACAATCTATACAACAAAAACTTCTAAACCATCCATAGAAACAACGGACGGTATCGCCATCATCGTTTTTCCACGGCTCAAGATTGGTGGTGGTGATGGTGATAGTTACGGTGATGGTGCTGCTGGTGATGTGGTCCTTTTCATTCTACTTCGCTCCACTTGTTTCCTGCAATTTCCTCCACCCCATTATTGCAAACTCAATGTGTGTGTGTGTTTGTATAAAATCGTACCTCATCATACCCTTTTGCCTTGGCTCTTTTTTGTTTACCTCACTGCGTTTCTGCTCCCGCATTCAATCATCTTTCGCTTCGTTTCCCTTATCACTGCTACTGCACTACGTAAACCATAACATCATACATATATAGCTCCTTTCACTTTTGGTCTGAGGACTTCCACTTCCAACCGTCCTTCCCAAGAGAAAGAGGAGTCCTTCTCTACTTTAGCAAACGTGTGACGATGAGATGGAATTTTTTTTTTTTTTTGTTTGCCCTTTTCAATGCAAACACCGGAAGTCGATGGCGTACAGAAATTTTCCACCGCCTTACTTCTCTGACACAATTTTTCTTTCTTCCTTATCTCAGACCCGGTGTGTAGGAAGAAGAAGGAGAAATGAAAAAAAAAAAAAAAATTGCGAAAATAACATAACTTTTTCGTATTTTTTTTTTTTCTGTTTTGCTTGTTCAATACACCCATCCTTTTACCTCGCCCGTTCCTGTTACTTTTTCACACATTCATTTAACCAGAACCGTTTTAGCTCCCCTTGGATGCCGTCGCCCGCTCCTCCCTCACCAAACATTGGCAGAACATACATAATATCATGATAAACTTATTTGAAGCATCATCCCCCTATAGAGTACTTTATGGTGGTGACGATGGTTGTGTGGCAAATTTGGCGGCGGTGGTTGTTTGTGTGGGCGAGGTGAGTAAAGGGGAGGGGGTTTTGGTTACAAATGGGAGCGATGAAGGTATACTATGTGTGTATTGTGATGTCGAAGTAAGTTTAAGTTTTCTTGTGGCAGCACAGCACTGGCAAAGGGGAGCGAGCTATGCTGGGTGATTTTTCTGTTTTGAAATGCTTTTACTACCCCCATATGTTAAACCTTACCCTTATAACAATTCCCATTCTATATGTATACTTAAGGGCTTTAGCACATCTCGCTTGAGTTTTAAAGGATGATGGCTTGAAGTAGGTAGAGGATTTTCTTTTACTGTTTGTACATATTATGTTGTTGCTTCATCACCACCGCACTGTTGTGTATAGTATGTCTGTGGGGGTTATTTAAGAGATTTGATTTAGGGAAAAGGGTTTGTTATATCCATAGGAGAAGGATAAGACACGAAATAAGTGAACTGGTTGGCTGTGGTGATGCACAACGATGGCTATACGATATAATAAATTGCAATAACGTTGTTTTGAGATTTGAAATGTAGCTATGTTATGTATTAAAAATGTTCATCGCGATTGGTTGAGGTGAGGAATGGAAAGAGATCTTTGGGAAATTATGTAGGCATGAATGAACGATTCGACGAATTTTGTGTCGGAAGGAGTAATTCTCGTGTTAAGAAGAAGAAGGTGGTACTTTATTAAATCTAAGATAAATGCATAAAAGGATGAAAGGAAGGCTTCAATTAAAAGATAGCGTTGATTTGCTTTGACTGATTTGATGATTAATCTTATTCCAGTCAAAATAGACGTTCTCTCTTGGGAAATATTCGCTAGTTGTAGGTACTTTAATAATGACCTATTTTTATCATAAGAAAAAAAAAGATCTGTTCAATCCGACCGGCCGATAAATCCGTACTGCGTTAAAAAACATATTCAAGATTCAAAAAATATCGGTTTTCCGATAAATGATAAATGTTATCGAAAAAAATTCCAAACAAGTTTGTGATTCATGCGATTTTCTAAAAATAAAGTTATAGTACTTTTTACTTTGAAGCCATACTGTATAGAAAATATCGTGATTGGAGAACAATTATCAAAAATATCGATATTTTGTACTTTCATTTGCTGAATATTATCGAATAATAATGTTTGAAATATTTTTAGATTTATATTGTGTAAGACTTTTTTTTACTGTAGAGATAATTATTTTTACATTGTGAATGCCAAACATTTACAACAATATCGTCACTTGAGATTAAATTACAAAAAATCGATATTTTTCACTTTTAACCATCTCTTAATAATTCACAGGATAAAATAAAATGCTTTTTTTAGTTTAAAAGGCAATAATTGAAAAAAAAAAAATTATTTTATACACTTTTCGATAACATTCCCAATTGGAAGTAGGGGAAGGTGGCCTAAAATGGCCCCCTAAGGAAAATGTCCCAAATCTCAGAAAAAGGTGACATTTAAACTCAAATGTTATATTCTTTTCAAAGCTTAATCAATAACACTTACATTTTTTTCTCTTTACGAGTTCAAAAAGTTCCAAAAGTACCTATTTAAAGTATTTAATTTTAAGAACGTCTTCAAATTCCAACGATCAAAATTAGTGCTATATAAAAAGACTGCATTTTTGCAAGTAAACCAACCAGGCAAAGTTAACTAAAACCATGAGTGAGTTCAAGCATACATGATTCTAAAGGAAAAATATTGTCAACGAGCTCCTTTTTTATTTGCTTAGAAAAGGTGGACCCTTCTGCCATTCAAAATCTTGTTCTTTTTGGAACACCGAATGTTTTGGATACTTTTTTCCAGCCTATTTCTTTTTTAGGGCTTTTGATACTGCGTCCTCAGTCCAGAAATGCCTTTCTGTAGATAGTTAATATTTTCTAACCAGTTTCACTATAAAGAAAATTAAAACGTAAGTGTAAGTATGATATAGCACCACTATGCCATTTTAGCCGAGTGCTTAGTAGGCCATTTTCCCCGTTTAGTCCAGTCATATTAGTCATTTGACTTCGGAAAAATCGCCGCAAAGTTGGATTTTGGAATACAGCCTCCTGATTGTGTTCTTAAGAAACTGTAAAAAGTCCCCATCGATAGGAGCGCCGCTAACAATTTTAGTGGGGGGTTAAAGGCCCCCCAAAATTGTTTTTCAGCAATATCTCCCTAACGGTACTTTGTACAGAAAAAATGTTGATGACAAATTTGTAGCTTAGAAAATTTCCTACAAAAAAGATTGTGACACTTTTTTTCGTCAAAGTAACGGTTTTCGAAATAATTCAATCGGTAGAGTTAAGGCGCTTCTATCGATAGGGACTTTTTACAATTTCTTAAAAACACCATCAGGAGGCTGTATTCTGCGATTTTTCCATAATTTGGCTGTTTTTATGTCTAATATGACTGGACTTTTTTTTATTTAAGTTTTAATTCCGAACAAATTGAAATAGTACTAGGCCTAGGCCAACTAATTTTAGTAAATTAATAAGAAAACATACTTAATACTTACTTTCTCCAAAATTTAATAGTTTGTATAGAGTTTTTTGATAACAAATTTTTCACAAAATTGTATAAAGTCTACTTTTGGAGATGGCTAGGGATAGTTTGACCTGTCAAGTTTAAAACATTAGCTTGAATTTTCTAACATTTCGTATATGTCGGTACTTCCAGATAAAGTGAAGAATTGTGTCGACAAAACCTAATTCTGTTCGATTCTACGATTTCTAGCAAGGGGGGCCATTTTAGGCCACCTTCCCCTAATAAGCAAAAAACTGATATTTTCGATTACAAGTCAGTTTTTGTTTCAGTTTTTTTTTTTTTTTTTTTTTTTTTTTTTAAGCTGTTGAAAATTGTATCACTACTTTTTCTAAACCGTACCCAACCTGTACTAGTAACTTAAGAGATTCTCAAACTCTCAAAACCACACTGCACACGAAGGAAGTTTTAGGTTCTATTTTTTTTTTTTTTTTTTTTTTTTTTTTTGCAATTTTCACAGCGACACATACTGTCGTCTTAATGAAATATTTAAGACTGACTTCTTCTTAAATATTCTCTTTTTGTGAGGAGTGAACAAAATCTACAAGATTATCTCGTTTCATGGAAAAGTGCCTTTCACTTAAGTCGTTCTGATTCGCCAAATAAATTTTAGGTCCCCTTCATTCCTACAGAAAACTCAAACACAAGACTGGGCCTGTTTCTCTACGACTGTCGCGCCACAAAATCTCTTCATTTAATTGGGTTAGTGCGCTATACAAATAAACTTTAAAGTCTCAGAATTTATTATCCCGGGCCTGCTGTATATGGTTAAGAGGCATGGTCCTTGTCAAAAATTGGGACAGACTGTTTTAGTAGGAAAATCTCTGGGTTATTTTCGGTCACATCTGCATTAATGGGTATTGGAGGTCTGGAAAAAGACACAGGTTGCTAGTTCATGAAGAGCGAATACACAGGCTGGGAAAATCCCCAAATCCAACTCCGAGAAACGGTACAGTAGAGGAAAGAAGAACTTGTCTGACGTACGAAAGTAGAAGACCTAAACTAACTGACAACGTGGAAAACTAGAGATAGCTAGAAAGAAACCGAGCTGGCTTGAAGAAGTTTGTTTGCTGAAGAACAGCTCTGCAACAGACTATAGGGTCTTAACCTTGGGATATTATTAATCCCAAGTGAAAATCCGCGTTCTAATTCTGTGGTCCTTTACATTCGCAATTTATCAACAATATTCACAGACATCAACAACATCCTGCACAATTATACATATCATCATCAATCTTGCCTCAAGCCCGAGCCCCCCTGCGTAAAATAATACAATTATTCCCAATTCCATTCCAATCGAAATGTTATGTAAACTCATGCGTAAGAGAGAAGTTTAACAAACAAATACAAGTTTATATATCTTCATTACATACATAATATATAAATGCCTCAGATAGCATAGTTTAATCAAAATAACCACATACATTCATTCATGACATGACCCAGCTCCTGCAATATTTCAAATAATTGTGCGTCTAACGTAAATGTGTGAATTTAACTTATATCCAAAGTTCACATGTTAGAACCAAACTAAATACAATAATTAACTTTGTAAATCATGATGGCAGATTGGTTGTGCGCTCGGAGAATATAACCTTGCAGGACGAATTACATACGCATGAACTTGTGTACTCATCATTACTTACTTCGATGAAGATGATGATGACGACGACGACGACGATGATGAAGAACGTTTCGACATACTTGGCTATAATATTCCCCCCCCCCCCCAAACTTGCAAAATTTGCATTGGAAATTAATTTCATATGCGTAATGCGAGTGTTTACAAATTGAATAACATCACCATCATAACCAGCCCGAATGTAGATGACGATGACAACGACGACGACGACGTTTTGAAGGTGTATGAGCCACTTATAGCTCATACTCTACTGAGCAGCCCACAGGATCAAATCATAGGAGTAGGCACGCATGGAACACATATAACATAAAGCATAAGAGAATGTGGAAGTGTATACTTTGAGGATACACTACAATTTACACGTGTGAATGAGTGTTTTCTTTGAGACGTGCATCTTAGAGTTAAATTATCTTTATAGTTATACAATCTCTTCCAACAGAGAGGGAGAGAGGACCATATATTGACAGGAAGTGGAAAGATCATCCTTCTTGTCTTAGATTGTATATATAAGCAACAACCAATATCATACGACAGATTGACATCGGTATCTTTGCACATAAGTCCATGGCACAAGTGCGACACTCCACTTTTGTCATTTAGCATTTAAGATTCAATCAGTGCTGCCAAGTGTGAAGTTTTGATCTAAATACAAATATTGTGGTAATTCGTTTTTAATAATCGAGTTGTTTGGTGCAGTTGGAAGGTGATCTCATTGCGTTCCCAGTGTGATATGTTCGAGGCGCGTAAGTAGAAAATTAGGTAAGGATTGTCTCCCTAAGGCAAGGCGCTCACTGAAGTGACGAAGTGGAGTAGTGATTAAGTGGCAGGTGGGATTGGTAAAACCTATGTTAACAAATAAATATGCGCTCAGCAAAATGGAGTTTTGGTGGCGGTCTCTTATTATTGACTTACATATAGACCGAAAGCTGATGTGGACGTAGCTTGCCACTTTCATATCACTTCGCCGCCACTCCTTCGCCAAGCCACTTGTTCACTACTCCACTACCACTCCACTTCGTCAACACTTCAGTGAGCTCCTTGCATAAGCCATCCTGAATGAATTTTAAGATGTTCCAGAGTGTGAAGATGAGACAATGTATCACCCAGTTTGTCGAAGAAGCTTCTTTTCTATATGAGGCATGATTTTTAAAGAAACTGAAACGGACACTCTTCCGCCTTCTCATCTTAACATTCTCATTGTCTTATCAAATATCAAACACAGAAGCAGTTTTTTTCCTACATTTAGTGTCCTTAATCTTACATAATTTGAAAATATTTATGCTGTATGTCTTACCCTCATTTGGCTTCAAATAGGTTCCTTTCAAGTTCTGTCATTGATTGTAAGCATGCTTACCACAAACCGCCCAAAGAGCATGCTCATGTCATTATAATGGTATTGATGCTAAATATAAGATTTAAATCTAGTACATTTGGTATCAATTTTTAATTTCTTTTCAGTTGGCAACACTGTTTTGAATTCTTGCTATACTCGTACGATACGACGAGTAGCAAAATCCCTTGAAACTTCAAGACAACATATACAGCGAGACGAAGGCAAAATTAATTTAATACGTTGTGTACATGAATTAAGTATACCAGAGGTTCTCTCTCTCTCTCTCTCTCTCCCTCTCACGTCTATCTTTCTCTCTTCCTTTTCCACTATGAAGAGGATGTTGATCCAATTAAATTCTGTTTATTAGTAGGGAAATTAATTGGGCTTCCTGTGACTGCTGCTCGATTTGGTCGTGTATCCTTGCGAATTTAGCTTGTAGCTAAAGTTAAGGGGGTTGATATGGTAGAATCCTTGTGCAATGTGTGCTTCCACAGTATCACTTGAGTGTCTTGGATTGCATATGATGATTGCATTATGTAAGTGGAACTGAATCTTCCAGCCGTTCCAATGCACCCTCATCCCTCCCCCCCTGCCCTTCCTTCCGACCACCAGAAAAACGAAGGTGTTGGAATCTTTGTATGTAGGAGCTAAATCGTTTAAAATTAAGATTGTTGTTGTTTTGGTTTATCTGTGTGAAATGCGGCTACTTTTCCTCTTTGGGAATATCTAGATTCTTGAACTAATTACAGGTGTCTGCCACAACTAAAACAATTGGCCAAGAATTGAGATGAAGAGGTCAGATGCTATGAATTGGTCAGAGATCAATGTGTGTGTATGTATCTTAGCTTGGTTGGACTGCAAAGATTCCTAAAATATATATATTCATGACACATAATTAATTTGGATTTGTTATGATACAACATTGCTTAGGATAATGAAAGATAAGCCTTTAGGATTTGTTAGTTCTTGATATAAAATTTGCATATACAATTACATACCTACCCTACATATATAGTATTTGTCTTGATTTAATAATTTAGATAAAGTATGATATGGAATTTAATTTCTATCACTTAAATTTGCTGTTAAATAGTTAAACATATATAAGATTAAGTGATAATAATAATTTATTTTAATTTTTTTTTCTTTTTATTTTTTCAGGGTCCTCCTCCACAGGGGCCACTCAAATTCACAATTGTGGATACATTGGAACGGATAAAGGAGGAGTTTAATTTTTTACAAGCACAGTATCACACGTAAGTACATAAGTGAAATATTTTTTTTAAAACAAATTATAGACAAATAAGTTCCTGGCAAAGCTATATTTTAGGGCCAGTTTCACAGTATGGGAGATAAAGGCCCGATATTAAAATGCATTTTTGCCTTAATAAGTGGCCCCTAATTGTATTACTACGTAGGTTTCTACCAAATAAATAGGTTCCGGTCTCTACCCGGGCGCCACATTTGGTCTTGCTTTACTAGGAATTTATAAATCCGATTCAGTTAACCTATAATAATTCAAAACATTTGAAGTTGTTTTCTTTTCTTTTCTGTTAAACCAAAACTAATTATAAATAGATTCCTGGTCGAATGCCGTTTTGTAGGATTAGGTTTTTGGTAGTTAAATAGGCTTTGGTGCCTTCCCGAGCTTCACGTTTCTTCTTTTAGTTTTGCATGAAAATGGACGAGTTCGATTAGGTTAACATATAATTCCAGAATAAAACTCTAGAAAAGTTGATTGGTTGTTTTTTTTTTTTTTTTTGAAAACTTTTTTTATTGTGTCTTTACTCGGGCGCCATCTTGTATGATTATTTCAAAAATGTTCAATTTCGTCAGTTATTAGTTAACAATTTATTCCTATTTCCCTTAGGCCAGGCGCGCACATGCAACTAAACAGTTTGGTTTCGATTTTGAGTACTATAGGATTATATGAGAGTCCGCGCACATAAACCGACGCGCACTCCCATATAAGCCCATTGTGCACAAAATCAAAACCAAACTGTTTAGTTTCATGTGCGCGACTGGCCTTAGGGTTTTTTAAATTTTCTAAAATTTTTGTTCATGGGATTAATAAATAGATTTCTAGCAAATTAACAAGCTTTGATTTCTTCCCGGGCGCCAGTTTTTTTTTTTTTTTTTTTTTTTTTTTTTTTTGAGAGTTCGAATCAATTTGCCTATAATTTCAGAATTGAACTATAAAAATTTTGATTGATTTTTTGTTCAAAGAAGATCAATTTTGTCAGTGTAAATAATGAATTTTGATTTTTTCTTAAACAATTTTATTTTTTTAGCATTTTAAATGAAATTAATCTGAAGGTTTCTATTAGGCTCTTCCCGGATGCAATTTTTATTCTTGTTTTAGTTGAAATGAACCAGTGAGCTCAACTTACGTAATTCTATAGTTCAAGTAGTGAACTTTGCTGTTTTTAAAGTGATCTCTGCCTGGGCGCCATTTTATATGATTTTGTCTTCAAAGAAGTTAAGTTTTATCTTTTAGTTTCGAGTATATTTCTTGTTTTTACTTAAATTATTTACAATATTATCCACTTACAATGTAGTGTCACTTGGTATTATGGTTCGCTTGTTGAACTGTCTTGTCTGAGGTTGGTATCCCATATAAGCCTATGCCACCGAAGAAATGCCTTTTTATACGGACACTGCCTTTTGTGAAGGGGTGACAAATTCTTCAATACATAAAATTGTAGGTCATATCATTTCATTTGTACTCAATATCGAAAAATCATTAACTTTTATGAGTTTTCTGAATTTGGCATAATTTGTCCTTGTAATATATTCTTCATTAACTCAGTATCTTCTGCCAATCTTTTTTTTTAATCTTCTTCATTTTGCTTCGATTACTTTAATTTTTCAACTCAATCTACAATCCCGAGCTACTTTCGTTTTTTTTCAGATGATAATAAATTTGTTGAACCCTCGCATAAGTTTCGTCGTGCTGAAAGCAATGAGAAGATCTCTTGATGTTCATAATTTACTTTCGATTAATCAACAAAAAAGTTTTATTATTCCTTTCGTAGTTTTTGTAGTGGAAAATTATTTAAATGTACATATTCGTTTTTCCAATAAAAGCTGAAATTAAGAAAACAAAAAAAAATTACCACAATGCAAACAGTCCAACTTCAGCCATTCATCGTCTATAAAAAACCGATCTGCAACGCGAATAAGCCACGAGGTAATTATATGCATTGGAACATGCAGCAAATACAAAAAAAAAAAAAAAAAACAAAAAAAAACTACTGATACATCCTCTGCGCGTTGTGCCTACAACAAAAATATAAATGTAGGTATAATATGTACATGGAAAACGTTTGTAGAATCGGCCACATTGCGTTGCAATTAAAACCCACATACTTGTAAAGCACGCAAATATTTTCGGTAAACGATGTTTCGGTGGGTTGTTGAAACCAGCCAGCAGCACTAACAGCGCTCTCCACTGCACTTTTTCTCTCTGTTTGCCTCTGCGAATTAAGTTTCCTGTACTCGTGTCTGTATACGCTTAACCCAACCACAATGTGGAAACAGAATCATTTACATACCCAGCAATAGTGCCTGGGATTGCCTATATGGATGGTTGGACACCGACGACAACCCGACGAACGGGGCAAGTGGCTATATATATATCTACATATACCTACCCAGATGATGGAGGGCGGTAAAGAGGGTATTCGTGGTGTCCGGCGGAACGATTACTCTCAGTAATGAGATTCACATCTCATTATCGTGGGTAATTGCCTGGTGAAACGCAACGGCAACAAAAATTAAATTAAATTAACGAAGCATTTGTGGAGGGAGTATAATGTCAGGAACTATATAAAAAAAAAAATGAAAGAACAAATTGTGACGATGGAAAAAGGTGGTATAAAAAAATGGATTTACATCAAGATCCGTCTGCCAGATTGTTACAATATTTACAAATTTTTTACTTCATAATCCAATTAAGTACTGATTGAAAAACTCCATGAGAATATAGTCCTGTTAATGTAACACTTCTAGGCCGCATTTCGTGCTCAGTTTTTTTTGTTACTGATGCTCCCTGAGTTTGGAGATGGATGAGAATTTTACCGAATTCACTCTACGTTGACAGTTCTTATAGGAGAAGTTGTTATTAGATGATTTTTTTTTTTTGTTTTTTTAAATAAATTTTCCTTCAAAAAGTATCGTTTCAAGACTAGCCCGTAATTCTTAATGTGGGTTTCAAGGTTTGCAAGAAGTATTAAGAGTTACTTCAGAATACCTTGAACTTTAAAGAATCTCGTTAACAGAAAACTGATGGAGATGTTAGGTCTGGGAAACGACTCGGTCAATCAATATTTTAATTTTTTGATATTGGCCGCGTTCAACAGCACATTTGACAGTTCTGAAATGTCATTTTAAGAGCTTCTGATTGGCCAGCAGTCATAAAAATTCAGTTGACGTCGATTGACATTTAGTTACGTTTTTACGTTTTTTTCTGAATTTTCAGATAAAAAATTCTATCTGAAAATTCAGATGACAGCTAAAAGCAACAAAAAAAAACAGTTCTTGATCCAGTTTTTTTTTGGTGTGTGGTCTGATCGTCTGGGTCTCGTATCGCTTTTCGGATTTTGATTTTAAAGTGCAAAAAATAGTAAAAACAGAATAAATAATTTCAGACTTTTTTGTGCGTTCAGTGTTACGTTTTTCAGAACTGAATTTTTAGATCTGTCAAAAACGTGGTGATGAACGTGGCCATTGTTCCCCTTGGAATTATTTCTCGCAGAATATCAACCGTATCCCGGGCTGTATGGGAGTACTGGGAGTATCTTGCTCAAGACTTACACCTTCACGATGCAGGTGACGCCCGGCCGCATCGAATGTAATATTGGTAAATTGATCTATAAGCTCATTTCACACATACCCTACGACCGGTTACCCTGTACCGAACAAAATTCTCAAAGTAACGCTATAATCCGTTGTGGACCGATACATATACTAACAATTTTATCGAGCCAGTTCTGTCCCTGGCTGGTTGGCTCTGGTTTTGCTCGCCGAATTGGATCGGGCCTTCTTTTACTTGCTATCGCGTTATCCGTTCTCCACCGTGTATTGGGGGTGGATCAAAGAATTTCCAGGACGGATAGTTTGTGTCTATCTACTCTGAATGATCCAGCCACTCGTTGAAATTTTAATTTTTTGGCTGGCACATTGTATCTTCACCACTTCTCACCGTCTATGTAAACTGCATTAAAAAGGAAGTCACAAATTTTTCATAAGTAAATCATGTCGTGCTGAATGGCCTCCCACCTTATCCGTTTGAATTGTGCACAAAAAAAAAAAAAAAAAAAAAAAACGAGGTGGGCTTCAGTAATTTATTTATTTTATTACATACTTTGTGTTTCTTTTATCAGCTCAGAGATAGAGTAAGTGTATGCTTTGAGCGCGCTCTTTTAGTTCAGATGCGAACCTGATGGAATAAAAAGCCGAACATGACTAACTTCAATATACCATTTTTTTTTTTTTTTTTTTACATTGATAAGGGAACGATAAAGTTGGATGCGTTCACACTATCTTGATAGGCGAACTGTACAATCTATAACGTTTTACATTTAAGTTTTCTCCGAATGAGCGTTTTTGTCATGACTATTCCTTTATGTCTTTATCGTAAGCCTTCTGCAATCAGAGTGTCCTTGTCACTGACAAAAAACTGATAATTTGTATTCAATTTCACAATTTTTTTTACAATTTATCAGCTCTTAAACATTAATTTTGAATAAATGCTTGGAAATTTACGCCTGACGACTGAAACTGCTAAACGCCTGGTGATTTGCACCTTGAGTTCTACTCCGAATACATGCGGCTTACCGCTGTTGGTTGTCTATTAAAACTTACGTGAGCTATACAAAAGCTGAACATAAACCGCAAACGTTCAACGCGTCTGTGACGAAGCTTCGTATTCAAGAGACCTAAGGAGACCTAAACCTCAATAGTTGGTGCCACAGAGTATTATGTGTGTAGATTTATACTTAACCAATCATGAATTTTCATCATCATTACATTGTTCTAAAATAAAAGACCATACTATTGTCGGAAATAGAATCACTCCCAAATGACCCTTTAATCCTGCTAAATATACCTAGAAATCAACCTTTGATTCACCCAAGCGAATTAACTCTAGCCAAATAAGTGTGAAATAGTCGAAAACAAAAAACACCTAAATACAGCAAAAACAGCAAAACACATTAAATCTCACTTTCAAAATTGCCCATGACTTTACAAGATGAATGAATTAAAAAATAACACAAAGGTACTACTCGGGGTTGAATGGTTTTGCCTGAGAAAATTTTTTGAATGTGAATCGTTCAACATTACAACAGATTTAGACTAGATTTAAGGAAGTTTGTCAATGAAATATTGTAGGTAATCATTTACTGTTAGGCTAGGCACGCACTTGCGATTTAAAGTCGTTGGGATTAAGAAATCGCAATCGCAACAATTTTTAGCTGTGCACGCACTTGCGATTTGTCGTCGCGCGATTTTTAATCGCTATCGAATCCAACATACATCTTTTAATGGATGTGCACGCTCTTGCGATTTTAAGTCGTTGCGACTGGAAAAACGCTCTAAAAATGGAACCTGTTTAGTTGAAATGTGCTTCATTTCTTGCGAATGAAAAATCGTGCGACTGACAATCGCAAGTGCATGCATGTTTATTTCTTTCAGCGAATACGATTTTTAAATCGCAGAAATTTAAATCGCAAGTGCGGTCACACACATGTAATTCCATTTGTTTCATTTTATTTTGCGACAATCGCGTCGCTCGTAAAATCCAACAAATTTTAGTCGAGATTTCTCGGTTGCAAGTGCGGTAACTCACATTGAAACTCAGTTCTATTTCTTGCGACTAAATAGTCGCGCGATCGAAATCGCAAGGGCGTGCTTAGCCTTATAGTTTTGTCTTGTGTCTTATGAAAAATATCGGATACGTAAAAGTGCTATCGTTGTCCGCCATTTTGAAAAGGGCTTTACACGTGTTAATGCAATTTTCTTGCCTCCTATTGGACAAATAGCAATTTTTTCGATTTGTTTTGTAAATAAAAATAGTCTCTAACATTTTCGGAAACAAACATTTTTGAAAACTTAAGACTTTAAGAATGTGCCTCCAGTATTGGCTTAAGAGGTTCTGGCACTATTCATGGTTAACGAAATCTCACCACCATGTTTAATACCTTTTTTTTTTTACATCAAAAGCTTTGGGGAGGTCTCATAGTTCATAGAGCAGCGAACTTTCTCCATTATCATCCCGCACAAACAGGCTGTAAGCAGGGATAAACAAAATGTGCATTGCCTCATAAAGCTCGTTTCTATCAATGCTGATGTCAAGTTAACCAACTTGGTGTTCTCAACTGGAGACAGATAGATAAGGACCGAGATGGCTGGTTCTTGGTTGAGGGCCTTGTCCACTCGAGACTAGAGCGCCTTCTTACCTTTTTCTTTGACCATACCTTGCAGTATCTCATGCTGCTTTGAACAGTTCAGCAGCATGGTCGTCCGCACCACGAGCGACTTAAGTTTACATGTGCCTACCTTCACTTCATCGAGGTCGGGCTCTCATTCTTGCAATAATATCCCTCTATTTATTTAATGCCACGCTAGTCTTGCTTCTTATTCCTTTTGAGAAAGTGATTTTTCTTTCTCCTCTGCTTTTGAAGCATCTTGTAAAGCTACATGTTCCTGACGAAACTCATAACGCAACAGCTCGTGTGGAACCTGGGCCTAGTGTCTTATAACTCTCAACCATTTCTGTGTGCGTTTTATTAGCAGAAGTGAAGGGAAACTACTATTTTCTGCCGAATCCGAACGGCTAGGGTAAGAGGCGCTTATTCATAACAAGAGTTACTGTTGGAGGATTTGTCACTTTCTGGCTATTGCGTCAATAGCAGTGAAAAAAACTTTTTCTTTTCAGATTGAAGAGGTTGGGAATCGAACCTAGACCTCTGGCATGACAGTCCTACGCACTAAACATCATGCCATGGCTACTACATTGCTAAATGTACTTTACCCTTGAAAAGAAAAAGTAATAGATTTTTTTTATTAAAACCGCGTGCATTTTTTTTTTCGTACGAATCCATAAATATCCCCTTAAGCATGCCTAAAGAGCAATGTAATGTTAAAAAACAATAACACTGATTCCAAGCGTGTTGAATTTAAGTTGTGTGTTTGTTTTTTTTTTGTTTGGTCCTTCTCTTTCCCCATTTGGGTTTTTGTTTTTTTTTTGTTTAAATTATTATTTTTAGTGGTTGGTTTGTGGCTTACTGGTGCGTGCCTGCCTGCCTGTCTCTAGCTTTCATACGCGGCACGGTTCTGTGATTCCATTTTCCCCGTCCTATACGCCTCGTGTGCTGTGCACGCAATATTGTGTTTTTTTTTTTGTTTTGCAGGAGCATATTATTATTGCCACCCATCACAGTTAATGTGGCGGAAATTGTGATGACTCTTTTTCGCCGTTGGTTAACTTTGAATTGAATCGCGTCCTTCTGTTTAACTCATCTCAGTTTACCACACACGAGACCGTTATGGTAAAATATATACCTATTCAACTCCCTGCTCTTGTAAATGAGTCGTAATTTTTCGTATCTGAAAGTTTATTTAGCTACAGGGTGTTAGTTAATTTTGATAAAATAATAATTTGATTTTTTGTAAGCATGTAACTGTAAAATTTAACACAAATCTTACAAACTTATAGTGTCGAAGATATAATAATTTCGCTTAAACTTGCTGCAATCTAGTTTACCGAGGACTTTGTTATTCAAAAATGTTTTGATAAGTTAAATATTAAAGTCAATTTTTTGTCGATAACACCCTATTTTGGACTGAATGCCTTTTTTGTTTTGTGAGTTTTCCTACAAAAAAAAAAAAAAAAAAAAACAATGCGTGTGGCATACACATGATATCGATACAATCATCATCATCAACAACATCAACAATAAAAACGACAACAACAACATGAAAAACGAGGCCAATTAATAAAAATAAATAAATTTCAGTTTTTTTTTTTTTTTTTTTATCGTTTCCGCGAATCGATCTATCCGCTGCGGAGAATTGAATGTTTTTAATGCTCAAGAGGATATTACGGAGAATTGATATTGGTGTTGGTTAATCCTTGTCCTCGAGCCATTCCCCTACCTATACGTCTATGATGGTGAAGGCAACCAATTGATAATAATCATTTAATTGGAATCAGAATGCCGTTGTGGTGGCGGTTATCGCAAAATGACTATTATTATTATTTAATAAAATATTTTTAAATAATTATAAAATCAACTGATTTTTGTGATATTGATGTTATTGTTTTGTTTTGAATGTTTGTATATATTCATATGGGAAATAGAGTGAATTTTAATAAATTTTCTATTTCGATTTTATAACAGCAGTGATATTTAATTCATCGTTTTACGGAAGGTCTTTGGTGAAGTAAAATTTGATGGTGTTGAAAACAGCAAGTAAAATGCTCTAATACATAAGTTGTTAGTCCTAGGCCCCTGGGGACTCTTTAAACAGAAGCTTAAGGGCTCTGGTTTATCAGCAGTTACTAGGCCCTTGCTGGCACTCAAAATAGCGGCTTTAAAACTCTGATACTTCAGAAGATGCTAGGCTAATGATGGCATTAAAAAAAAAGCAAGCTAAGCGTCTGGTAAATTCATAAGCAGGAACTACATTTCTGGAAGCCCTCAAATCATTAAGAAAAAATCTCTGATACATCAGCTGGTACTGGTACAGTTGTTGGTTGCACTTAGAAAAACAGGATTAATCCGGAACCACACTTATCTCGTGTGGGGTATTGTGGAGTCGTGTTTCGCTATCGCTGAAATATAGTTCATATGCATAAAGCCAAATTTATTTCGCGTAATGTGTTGTGTCGGAATCTATTTTGTTACGATTGCACATAATACCAGGCTAGAAAACAGAATAATTGAAAATAAAAAATGTCAATTTGTAGCACAGCACGCTTGATTCGTGTGCACAGTCTACAAAATACCACACGAGATATGTGTGGTTCCGGCTTTAATATTCTGGTACATAAGCAGGTACCAGGCTTCTGGTAGCACAGCAAGCTGGGTTAATCGTCGGTAACTGACAGACAGACGTGCGTAGAAGAGAAATCACCACGGCTTAAGAATGAGTACAGACCAACAGACTTATCTTTTAAAATGAGGCCACTCAAAAAGAATTTGAAGAACTGAATAAAAACTTCACAAACAAAAGCAAGGAAGTCCCTACCCTTATCCCTATAAAATAAATAAAGGTAATGATTCTCTACAGCACGTTGAGAACCAGGGCCTATAGTGAATCACAACTCCCAGCCATTCTTGAGTATATGTTAATAGTTTGCAGGAGTGAAGGGAACAATTTTCTGTCGAATCCGAAAGATTATTCACAGATTTTTTTTTTATATTTTCATCTTTCCCGTTATCAACTGCATATCCAGCTATTTATACATATTCAGCTATTTAATTTTTTTCTGAATTTCTTTATACAACAAAATTGTATTGATTTTTTGCTAAGTTATTTTAATATTTTTTTTTATTTTCAGATTGAAACTGGAATGCGAAAAGCTAGCAAATGAAAAAACAGAAATGCAACGTCATTACGTTATGGTAAGTTTAATTTTTTGTTTTAATTATTTTATACCTACCTAGATACATATATATTTACATATGTAGTACCTAATTTGTAGACCTTAATTTTGAGTGTCGTTTCAAAAAGTTGAACAAAGTCAAATTTGCATCCAAATTTGTCTGAATTTTGCATTTTTTTTTAATATATGTCTAACAAAAAAGAATAAGACACAAATTTTCTTTAGCTTTAACTTATCTTTGGACTATTTTCGTCGTTTTTTCTCAAAATGTTGGTGCCGTCATTTTTTTTTTTTCAAAATGTCGGTGCGGCCGCAATGTTATGAGGGAGCAAAGTGAAAATTCGGAAAAAGCACACATAAAAATCTATAAAAATTCCAATTTTCAAAGCTCTTCCAAAACTTTTCAAGCAACTAAATCTTGTTTCGACAAAAATTGTTTATAGCTTAAAATTCATAATAAAAAAAATATTGTCAAAATTATTAAAAAAAAAAAAAAAAAACATCTATACAAGACCCTTTTCAAACAATTTTGTATCACTTTCCTTTCAATTATATCCCTTGAAAGAGTTCACCCTAATTCGTTCAACACCATCCCTCCCCCCACACGCTCACCACTCTCTACCCTCAGAACCGCCCTGCCTGACGATACCTAGGGTTAGCTAAATTATAATAATGAAATGAAAGGACTTTTACGTCTCTCCAGCGTGTGAAAGAAAACAATAAGAACAACAAGAAAATCCTCCCATTTCTAACATCGCATCGTCTATGAATTTGGTCCTTAAATCCATCTCCTCCTCGTACTTTTTTTTCTTCTTCTCTCGTGCATCATTATCTTCCACTCCGTGAAATTTTAATTTGAATTAAAATTTCAAATCAAGAAACAAACACAGAGAAGGGCAGGTTCCTTCTGTAAGGATGTTGCTGATGATGATGATTCCACCCCGGGGACACGAAAAAAAAAAAAAAAAAAAAACTTTACAAAAGCAACCACGAGAACAAAGAATACCAATCCCCATCACCCCTCCCTATCCAAAGATGGCTGGATTTTTTTTTTATTATTCGGGGAGGTAAGTGAATATCTCGAAAGACGACACCATCGTAGCTATATAGAACAGTTAAGGACTCTATAACCCAAGACCGAAGAATACTTTATTCATCTACAAAAAAAAAAAAAAATTCTTTGATAAATGATGACACGTTTTGTGGGGTGTATCTGTATACAGTTGTTGGAGTCCAATGGCTAGTCCCGAAAATACTTATTTAAGTTTTGTTAAACTTTTTTTCTTTTGCTGCTTATAGCATATTTTTAGATAAAGGAGAGAAAGGGGCTAGAAGTGCAAACATCTTGGGGGAAAAAATAATAGCAAAAAAAAAAAAAAAAAAAAAAAAAAAAAAAAAAAAAAAAAAAAAAAAACGAAAAAAACTCTGAAAGAAGAAATATAAACTTGAAGGGCACTGTTACAAAGTGGTGGCTTGACTGATTCCAGAAGTGTACGAAACCCCTTCAGCACCACCGTCACCATCCCCAACACCTCCAACCAGCCATCCAACCACCCACATCCCTTCACATTGCATCGTGCTCAATTTCCTTCTATTTCTTTTTTTTTTTTTTTTTTTTTTCTACCTTTGTTCGTCGTCCTTTGGCAGCTGTTAGCTTTTCCATCATCAACATTTCCCATCTACTATATACCATCTATACCTTTCGAGTTCTATACTTCATATATAAGAGCTTCACTCTCTCTTCTTTATCTAGATCCTTTTTCCTAAGAGTTTTTCTTCTTATATTTTATTATATATTTTTTTTTTTTTCTACTTTTCTGCCTTGTTTGTCCTTTATTGCTGGTGCTTAACTCTGTACTCAAATGCTGGTGTTAAAACGGTAAAGATGGGAGGTTTTTTGGGTGTTGACTGAGGTTGTTAGAGGGTATGCGGGGGAGAAAAAAAAAGTCCTTCGAAAACTGGTGAAAAGAAATTACTTAATTACGTAGCCAGGTTCAGGTAGTTGAACATAGTAGTAGATGATGAGGATGATATGATGGTGATGAAGAGAAAGAGAAGCGAGGTAAAGGAAAAAGATTTTAGGATAAAAGTGGATAAACCAAGGCAAACACATTGCTTGAGTGGCAGAGTAAACCCTTGAAAAGGATGTTTTGTGTTGTTCGTTGTTGGTGTTCATATACGACCTAGCTAAAGTAGAGACTACGACGACAACGACTTTGGATAGCTACACCAAGCGATGAGTACTCATACTTTTCTTGAAATTCTATTCACGTCATGTTTGAGGTTGCAATTGAGATTGAGAAGGAGGAAGATTATTATAACTAGATATACGAAATACGTGTATAGAAGAGGAGTATGTGTAATTTCTTGGTTTAGTGTAAACATATGTACAAGCGGAGCGAAAAATAAGTGAACACTTTATTTTTGTATTTGTGTGAGCGTGTTTTTTTTTTTTATTTTGTGGTTTAATTAAAATTAAGATTATTTTTGTCTGAAAAGTTTTGTGGGTTCTATAATTGGGTAGTTTGTTTTTAAAACTTCTGGACTACTGTTTCATTTGAAATACTACCTTTATGTAATTGTGTGCATTTAGTTATACATAATTGAGTCTGCTTCAAAGTTTCTGTATGTAAAAATATATTAATTAATTGGCAAAATGTCAAAAATTATGGAACTACCGCAGCTATTTGTATAAAAAATCTTCAAGCTTAGGTATACTACCTAGGTTGTATGTTACAATTTTATTAAGCGTCACGTACAATGAAAAAAAAAACGTTTGCAAAAAAAAAAAATTAATGAAAGAAACAACAAAAGCAAACACGAATCGAATTCAGACCAAATGCCACTTTTCCGCATACAATTAATGGTACAGGCAATTAATTCTGTCGAAAAAAGAGGGGAGATCTCTCCAAATAATCTGCTACAATTGTCGATTTCGCTCATCGAACTGAGTACCGCAGAACGAAAAGCTGAACGAAATTTTGTCTTTGTGTCATTTTTAGGATTTTTCGTTTCGCATCAGTAGCATACGAGGCTTAAAAACCAAAACCAATATTTTTGCAAGGCTACTGCCTCTTGCTGCGAGGAAGTACCAATTCGATCAAGAGTGACTCTGGTCATTAACAAGAGTGCCTCTCACTTAAACTTTCGGAATTAAAATTGTAGGTCCCCTCCGTTGCTGCCAATAATAATATGACCGCGGTTATTTTTTCTTTCCAGAATGCTCATAATTTGCTCATCTATTAGGGAGACTAAAAAAATAAAGGTTCCAAGGCGTAAAACTAATTTCCCAAATACCAAAAAAAAACTTTAAAAAAAAAACCCTTAAGCAACCCGTTTTTGTTTTGTTAAATTAAACATAATCATATTTCCAAGTACATTATCTGCACTGCATTCATTTTTAATAAAATAAAGTACCCCTATGACATTCATAAGATCCAAGTCTTAAATCAAACACTTATATAACCCTCTTCAGAATAGCTTACTTCACTAAAAGATGTTTAAAAGATTCGAATCTTTATTGATATTTCCCAGAGAACTGTTCTTGGTCCCTTTTTCTGTTTTTTTTTTTTGTCCACAAATAATAAATATAAAATAAGTTTTAGTATAAAAGTTTCCCATCATTTTTCCCCGGTTTCCTTTCGTCGACAGTTCAGCAAGAAAAACAAGACTCTCATCATAGACATTCAACCCTTATTCTCTTGAATAAATGATTCAAAAAAAAAATGAAAAGAACAAGTTTGTATGTTCTTTTTTTTTCTGTTCGCCCTTTACTTCTTGCGACCATCAGTAAATGCTTTTGCATTTTATTTTACTTTTTTGTTGTTTTTTTTTGCTTTATAACAACCCCCCCCCCCATCTCACCCTAAGCTAAACTCTTATGTTATTTCCTTTTCGACGCCATTACACGTATTTGCTTTTTCCCTTGAGTAAAGTAAGAACCCCCAACATCCTTTTTGCCTGCAGAAAAAGAAAAGTGCAAACGAAATAATAAAAAAAAAATTACACCAACTGAAATAAAATTAAACAAAAAAAAAAAATAAATAAATAAACCCTTGTAATTAACTTTAAGTAAAGCGCAACAATAAATTTGTACTTGGCAGTCAAAGTCGGTCTTGCCGTTGGCGCTGTGTGGATAAAGTTTTGTTTGAATTGCAAATTAGCCAATGGAGTGGCGGCTGTCTAGGGTTCTTTCGCCCTTTGGTATAACTTAGACAAAATATCGAGTATAAAATACGAAAAAAAAAATTAAGGATGTCGTTGACGACTAACGATCAAACTGGTTGACCTTTTTTTTACGAATGAGGGGACAAATTCGATAAAAAAAATTAAAATGCAAACTTGCTGTTATGGTGCAGAGCTTTAAAAAGTGGTTTACCATTAAGGATTTTAGGCATCGGATTTTTTATTTAATTAGATTTTTGGAAATTGTTGATATGGAATTTTACTTTGACCCAATTAGCCTTCTATACTGCCGCACTTCGATTTATAGTTTTTTTTTGACAAACAAAATCATTTTCTTCAGCAAATTTGCTATCTCAGGATTTAACCCGAGTTTCGACCTAAAACGAGGATAATCTCACACTGAAAATCGGGTCCTTAGGCTATACAACAGGGGGTCTGTGGCTATTTTGCATATTTTCGCCAATCTTAGTTGGATTGATCAACCAAATTAAAGACCTTAAAATAGTTGACTGATGGATTCAGAACTGTATCCGTAACTGTCTCGTGTGACACGGTTGGAAAAGGGCTTACTATTGTACTGAATTTTGTACTATTTAATTTTCCCAGTACGCAAGTACCACTTTTCAACTTTCAGTACTATTTCAATTTCTGGCAAAAGACCAATTCTGAAATTTTCATTAACTGGGTTTAACGCATCACTCAAGTGCTAGTTTGGCATAAGCCCGATGAAATTCATTTGAGATTTTCATACAAATTTCAATTAAGATAATCGAAAAATTCAAAAACGTAGGTACCTTTCGAATGTAGATGTTTGGTGCGGTAGGAACTTGCCTCAGTTTTGCATACATTATAAAAAAATATTTTTTCGTATCTAAAAAATTAAGGAAAATAATCAATTTTTAAAATTATGAAAATTTTTTTGCGTCATAAACCAAACAAAACAAACAACTAAAATAAAAATCACTGTAGGTATTGGTCTCCAAGTTGTGTAAATATATGAAATTAAAGATAAAAACTTTTATAAATTATAAATAAAAATATTTATTTATTCAAACTATATCACAACTTTTGTTTTTTAATATTCAGACCTATCGAGGTATCCGTTCGGAAGAAATTCCGATACTAAAGTCAAATCCGATCGTTCCGTTTCGGAACGGATACCTCGATTGAAAATTCTCCGATTTCGAACAAATCGGAGAAAATTTTCTTCCGAACGGATACCTCGATAGGGCTGATTGACGCGTTTCGGAAGTCAAAAGTCCAACGTCAGGTTCGATTTTATATCATAAAAAGTTCCATCTTCAGGTTCGAACCTGAAAATGGAACTTTGACTTCCGAAACGCGCCGAAAATAATATTAAAAAACAAAAGTTGTGACATAGTTTGAATAAATAAATATTTATATTTATAATGTATAAATGTTTTTATCTTTTATTCTCTCCGCGAAAAAATAAGCAAACTAAATATACCTCAAACATGGGTCAAATATTCTATTATCTTTCCAAAAATATTCAACAACATACCTACTATGATTCCGATTTATCTCAAATTATTTATTAAACGTTAGATTTTTCAGAATTTGTTGACATATACATTTAAAAAAATGTACTAGCTGCGAGCCTGGCGAACTTTGTATCGCCCTCAAATAAAGTTGTCAAAAATATTAATTGTTGATCTCCAAATCGAGATGGTTGCAAGGGGTCGATGGCTGAATACTCAAACCACATCTTCCTCTAACGATGATAACGTCCAATAAAATATTAAATTTCTGTAGAATTCACGATTGGAAAAATTTCGGTACTATTTGTTCATTTTCAGTACTATTTTTTTTCTGCTTTCAGTACTATTGACAAAAGTCGATTTCCATCACTGTCGTGTGATAATTCAATTTAAATTCATCATACATCTGGTAACGATGTTACTAGAGCCTGACTAAAAACAATTTGTTCGGGGTTAAGTATATTTGAAAAGTTAAAACAAATTGTTGTGCGATAGCTCGTGAAGAACCAGGGCTTGTGACTTACAACTCTCTACTATGCGTATCTGCAGATACTATGCGTATCTGCAAAATCACTTTTCCCTGATAAAAGATACTTTTGGAGGACTTGTCGATTCCTAGAGGCAGTTCCCGTGAGATTGGGATGAATTAATGAATGAATGAATAAATTTTGTGTGTTATTGCACTGCGACCTTAAGATCTATTGTGCCCCCAATCTAGAGCTGTTTGATGAGGTTGATCATTTAAAACTCAACCTCCAAATTAGATTCCTTAAGGAATTTTAGTATTTGGGGTGCTTTTAGAGAGGGTAATCGGCTCTCTTCTATTTGGTGATGTCCCATCAGGTATCTATGCCTTTGATGCATGAGTGCATCACAGTTACTTAATAGATGGTCCGGCGTCTCCTAATGGGAGTTGCAGAATCTGCAAGTGGCACTGCTCACTAGGCCAAGAATACTGAGGTGTCTTCTTAGCTTGCAGTGGCCAGTGAGTTGGCCCGTTATAATACGAAGTTTATTTCTACTTAAGCTGATGCAGGATATGAATCGTTCCTGGTTGTAGTTACCCATAAGGAGCTTCGCCTGCCTCAGCTTCGGGAGTTCTTTCCAGATTTTTGATCTTTTGTCCTCCTCTTCTGTTTTGATTTTATTTTTGATCACGTTTTCGCAGTAGGGTTCTGGCCCCGTTAGGAGTGTTGTTGCCCCTAGTTTTGCTAAGGTGTCTGCCTCTTGATTGCCCCGGACGCCCTCGTGGCCTGGTACCCAATGAAGTGTGACATTGTTGTTCTTGCCCAGTGTGTTAAGCCTGCCCACACACTCCCATACTAGTTTGGAGCTGATTGTATATGAGTTTAGGGCTTTGAGAGCGGCTTGGCTATCTGACATAATGCAATTTTTTGATTTCTATAGTTTCTTTCGAAATTACATTCTGCACATTTACCTATGGCATTTACTTCTGCCTGGAAGATGCTTGTAGACTCTCCCATCGCATAAGCAAGGTGAGTTTGGTTCTAGGCCCAAAGATTCCTTCCCCAGTCCCTTCAGTTGTTCTCGATCCATCCGTATACTACTTGATGGCAGTGGGATTCGATCCCACACTCTTCGGCCGGTCGGCAGCGCGTGGTATGACAGTTCGACACACTAACCATTACGTCACGGGCAACTATATTTGATAAGAAATGTACCAAAAAAAATTGTTTCTTAAAAGTTTTTGTATTTTTTATTAAGCATCAGTATTTATTTGCGTTGTGAACTCTTGACGCATGAAAACTAATTGCGAAATAACATATCGATTTATGATTTGAGGCTTGATCAACATCAACAAAAAAGGGCCGGGCTTAGATGCTTGTCTTGCTGTCAATGCCTTTTCCCCCAAGGCATATTAAATTCGATGCAGTCAGTCATTTGTGGATTCTCATTTTTTTACATCCAAACTGATTCGATTTCTTAGGACCTCTTGGCATAAGTTTTATTGCATTGGGCTGCTGTCACGCATGAGATCTGCTGGTTCGAATCCAGCTTATTCCATTAAAAATTTGTTGGTCTTTTGGAAATGAAATGAGAAATCCTCTTGTCATGTCTTTCATCTTAGCCGTTCGTATTCGACAGAATACTCCTGGTGGCAAACAAAACTGACCGCTGAAAGTTTAAGACTGCTACTAAGCAAGTTTGCTAGTTTGAGCAAGTGCGTTCCTAAGAAAATCGTGGGAGATTGTCCACGCTAGTTCAATTCAAATTTCTTGGTATTTGCTACGACATGCAGTTTGTTTTAAGAGCACATTTAGAATTTAAGTTAGTAAGCTTGAAAATCAAATGAGTTTTGATCTATAATCTAGTACGTTCATCATCTAATCATGGTCTCAAGCGCGAGTAGATGAGCAGAGTAGTTACGCACCTAACAACCGCTAGATGTCATATGATTAAGTTAATAGATTTTTCATGGAAATGTCATTCGTTTTTAAATTGTTTACAATTAAAAACTGACAATCACATAAAATTGTAGTAGATTCTGTCATTTCTATGCAAACCATTGAGTACTTCAAGCAAAGAACTCATGAGTAAGCATTTTTTCGGTCTATAAGATGGTAGTTCTTTTGATTTCACCACTTGCCACACCTTTTGTTTTTACTGTTAACATTAATTGAATGTCATTTCAGTTATTAAAAAAAAATTCATTCAAAACTAACAACGTATTTCCTCATCTCCAATCTGTTTGATTTATGAACTTTTGCTTTCCGTTATGTCATACCACCCAAACCTTTTATCTGTCAAAGACAAAGTACTTAAATGTCAAAAGTGATGAAATTATAACTCTAAGGAAACTCCACCTTCGATTGCATGTTTAATTTAATTATATTATTCATGATACAACAAAAAATACAAACTCTTTTCACCTGTGACTATAATACTCTTCACGACACAATTTTCTATCAGAAAGTTTTGTTCTCTTCAACCCCAGCATAGTTGAAAAGCCTAAATGTACATAGTTTGAGTGAATTGTATACCTATATAATATAGACTCAATTAAAGTCTGCCCTTTTGAATGCCTAAATGATGTTACACGGTGTTTTAATTGATAACAAACAAAAACAAAATTGAAGGAACCTTTTCCTATCGCTGCTCTCCTCTTTTGTTTGAATAGAATCGTTTATTTGAATTATCCTGTGTGAAGTTGCTATTCTATGACACTATATGGGAGCACCCTTCAAACAACTTGCAAGTATACTACTCAACATAATTGTACTCAATGGGACTTAACTATGGGCTACATTTTATTCTGCGTGCTTCTTGGTAATTATTTTCAAATGAAAAAAAAAAAAAATGTAATAATAATTGACTGGAAAGAGTGGTGGTAGTTTTGAAGTATTAGTTATAAAGGGGTCCCAGCACAATTAGAGGAATTTTGTCTTACATAAATGAATGGGGTAAGTTGGGGTTAGTAAAATGATGAAAATTATAAACATTTTTCGAGCTTTACGCAATTATTTCCCCGGTCATAACAGTGTGAATTATTTATTAGACATGCTTCTATTTGATCGGTTTTGCATATTATTGTTTTCGGGGAGAAAAACCCCTCAAGTCAACAAATGGGTTAATTTTTTAATGGACAGTCCAATTTTAAGTTAAACAATAATAAAATATTAGTGGCGCTGCATTTCAGTATGAATATGGACCATAATTAATCGTCTCCTGTTTCACACACAAAGTTGGCGAAAGTCACCTTCCACTTGCGTTTGCTCACGTGAGTCGCGGTCTTTCTTCATTGCTTTGGGTAAACTGGAACTTAACTATTTTCCCGACCTTATTATTGGTGCCCATTCGCTCCACAAGATCCAAACATTTCAGAAGTGCTTTGCACAGGAGATACGAACTGCGAATTGCGAATGATAGCGTATTTTGACATTTCATTCACATTCATTCGCTGACAATTGTGAATTTTCATCAAACATAAGCAAGAAAAATTAGAGTTAGAGGTAAAATTCGAGCGAATTTAAGGTTGATTTCCAATGCCGCGTTGGGCGTCGCTTTGACAGATTTTTCTTTCAACGCGAAAGCTCACACATAGCAATTTAAGCAAATTTTTTACAATGACGCGTTGGGTATTATGTTACGATTTGGCACCTATTAGCATGTACACAAACCAACGTAACATAAGCTACCTCAACGTTAAAGTTGAAAAAAATCAACTTCAGCGTGCGTTTTGACAGTTAAACTAATGTTCGAATTCCTTTCAACAAAAAAAAATCGATTTATTTAGAAGAAAAAATCGGTTTTTCTGGACAAATTCCTTTTATTGAAAGAAAAAAATCGATTTTGTTTAAAAAATAACGGAATAGTTTGTTGAAAGGAATTCGAAATTACAGTTATGTATATGTTCATTTTGATTTTCAGGTTCTCTTCAAGTCGTCTGTCATGTCGACGCGTTCGTAAAGCTTTTAAACGTATACGTAAGCGTCTCTAACTCGCCATTGGAAATCAGCCTTTACCTATTTGCTAGTTTGCGGAAAGCGTTCTGCTGTTGTGGATTGCGAATTGACGTTTGACAATTCGCAGAAGATAAGTTGGTAGTCGAGTAAATAATCTTAAAATAGAAAATTTTCTAATATAAACTAATTTTACGCTGTGTTTTTTATTTAAATTTGTTAATTGTTTCCCTTATTCACTTCGTCTAAAAGTAAAAACAAAGTAAAAATTCTATAAGCAGTAGAATTTGCTTTTAAAAGGTTTATTCGCATTCGCAGGTCGCAGATCATGTGTAAAGCACTTAAGTTATTATTTATTTGACTCTCATTTACCTTCGACAAAGTTCATGCCTCTCCACCATATAGGAGACTCAATATTGCTTTCATGCTAGACTTTAAAATAATATTCTTCCGATCATGTCTTCATATCTATACCGCCGAACCGTTGGCGTATGGGAGTAATTGGAAGATTGTACCTCTATTGCTGGCGCTAGAGCAATGTTTTTTTTTTATAATGATGTTGAATAAATCGAATGAAATCGCAGAATTTTTAGACACCAAAAGTATCGGTAAGGTTTTTGCCGATCTTGGCGGAGGAACTTGCGTTCTTCAAAATGGGCGAGTTTTTCGTCTCTCATTGATGCTGGCTGCAAATCGATGAACAGGTGGTATGTGTTTGTTTCTTTTTTTTTTATTTTTTTAAAAATGTGGCGTAATGTGAATAGTTGTTTGTTTGATGGTGGATTGACTTTCCCGTCACATCAGGTTCTTGTCGAGAGGCTTTATTTGTTAACAAAAAATCGGCGGAACTGGCTTCGAAAAATGCAAGCCAGTAGACGAGCAAGTTGCTGAAAACTGTATTGCGACTAACTAGCCGGTACTGGCTCGTGTGGCCTCAGGGCAAACGAAGCGCTTAAGAGCTAATTGGGTCACCTAAAAACAACAACACCAAAAACGGTCGTATAAAGCTTCTTTCAACGAAGAATATCTATCTCTTGTTCTGAACGATGCCTCTCATCTTATAGATTCGGATTTGACAGAAAATTTTTGGTACCGTCCATTTCGGCAGATAACCGGTCCTATCAAGGTAACCATTGGAGCGGAATTCTCTCCGATTTCCTACGAATCGGAGACATTTTGCTTCGAGGTAGTTCTCCGATCAGCAAAATGTCTCCGATTCGTAGGAAATCGGAGAGAATTCCGCTCCAACGGTTACCTCGATAGGGCAGAACATGTATGTACATACTAATAGTTGAAAGTTGTAAGTCAATGGTTCGTCAATTTCTTGAGAATCAGACAGGCATGCTTCTCTGCAACCATACTATGGAGATGAGTTGATGTAAAAACCTGACCGAAACATCTTATTCTGCAAGGTCAGCAGTTCCAGAAATGTTATCAGAAAGCGGAATTCGGTTAACAATCGCCGCCATTATTCAGTTTACATAAATAATTTTTCGTATTCTCGACATCAACGTGGATGCTGCCACTACATAGTATGTTTCTTTGATCGTCGTCGTGCGTCGTTGAGGGCTTGAGCCCTCTTACCTTTTTTTAAAACTTCCGAATTTCATTCCTGCTATTTCCTCGATAACGCCTTTATCATGGATCAGGAGAAGGCATTGTACTTGCATTCTCTTTTGCTCGTACATCACGCAAGCAGCATTGGTCCTTCTAAGAAACATCAAAGGCAGCAACATTATCGATTAAAGTTTATAGTGTCTAAGACCTCTAATTGAAGGTATCCCTCAGTTCAAATGTACTTAGAGTAATCAACGATCCTGCAATTAAAATACCTACTACCAGAGAACATGTTTGGTAAAAGGAAATTGAAAAGTGTGCTCCCTCCCCCTCATCCCCCTCATCACCCTCTTCTAAGAATGTAAGTCCCATTTCCGGCAATTCTTTATAAACTTAATTGAGGGTTGATTTATAGTGTTTATACTGCAGAAGGTCTATATAGTAGTTTCTTAGAGTTGCCTCATACCATAACCTTCCACTTTCTCATAACTGTATACTAACAGCTACTTCTCTAACCCTAAATTCAATAAGCACATTTTGATAGTTTGCAATTTTTCCCTTGGGCCTTTTCGCGCGTGAAATTTCAACTTTCGTTGTTGAAAAGTATAGAAGGGGTTGGCATTTAGGTTTGTGTGTGACTTTAATAGTTAAGTGGAAAGGGAAAAAAGGTGCCAACACAACCCTTATCGTGTTTAAGAGGGAAAAGTTTTAACTTTTCCGTGTTGGAGCTACCATGCCGCCACCGCGCCACTGCTGCCGACAACGACGACGACGACGACGACGAAAGGCAGTTGAAGTGGTTATATATTAAGGTGGAGGCTTCACTGTTGCCGTCCTCTTCGTCGTCGTTGTTTGGGGTTTGTGATCATTCGGGTTGATTTGCAAAAGTTTGGTTAGTTGGTTGGTGGCGCAAAGCGGTGGTAGTGGCGATGGCGGTTAATGCGGTGGCTTTGTCGGTGGTGTGGAATTAACTGATTAAAATAATTATGCCGGTTCTTTGCTATTTTCTGTGTGTTTATGTATGTATACCTATGTCAGAATAATATCCGGTGTTCGGGTGAGCAATATACAGAGGAAATGAAGGATTGAGTTTAATAAAACTCACTGCACCATTTTTCCATGGTCGGTCGGTGGGGAATAATAATATTTTTGTACAAACAAACACACACACACACATACATACATATAAATACACAAAATTGGCAGGTTGGAGGTAATATAAGGTTAATGACTGATTTAAGGAAAATATGGTAGAGAAGAGAACTGTTTTTGGCTTAACTAGTGGGTGGATAATTAAGAATCGAGGTTAATATTTTGGTATACTTAGTTAAAAAAAAAGGGTGGTTTTCCAGTTTAAGGGGTGTGTATTTTATGGGCGAGACTTTCAATCCAGCAGAGAGTGGAGATGTTTTGGGGTTTTGTAAAATAGAACGGTTCGGTTGATGATTATTAATTGAAAGTTATCACACCATGAAAAAATAAAGGTTTAAGCGTTATTTTTTCGCGGTTTCTGGGATTTCATGAGGGAATTTGTATTTTTTTTTGATTTATGAATAAGTTTTTTTTTCTCGATGGATTAAATTTTCAGAAAGTAGTTACTTACCTAGGTTATGAGCCTCGTAAGGAGGGTTGAACAACCTTCGAATAGGTGTGTTTTTTTTCTTTTTCTTTTTTTTTGAGAGAGAGTTTCTCCACTTCCACTGCTGCCGCACTGCTGCTCCACTTTCAAGATTCTAGGACGGTTTTAAAAAAACCCAGCACGGTTCGAAAAAACCCTCTCGGCGGAACCTTGAGGGATTGGAAAGCTCTCTTACTCTCCAGAACAGACCATGTATCAATGTTAATGTAAAGCCTTAAAAAATATGAGATATTTACGCTGCAAAATTTTTGTTTTTTAATCTAAAGATTCAATTTTTTTTTTTTTTTTTTTACATGCTTAGAATGGCCTGGAAAATTTTAATCCAAGAAACATGGTCTCTTTTGTGTTTTTGCTCGTGATGCTTTTGAGAATGGTACTGACACTTTTTTTTGTCTTGTGGCCTTCCCTAACGAATATTCCGTTTGTGATAATAGTTTTAGGTTACAAAATTTGATTTCAGTTAGTTATAAATATAAAGGCTTGGACCGGAACTTTAAAATACTAACTTATATACGTACTTAGAGAGGTGCTGAAATTGTAAAAGGTATCCATCATGCACGATCCTGAGCACGCTCCTCCCAGTCATTCAATCAAGCTCGAAGCTCGGTCATGCTTGTCACTTTAAACCTGGGGGCTGGGATTTGAAGACTCTCTTGGTTAGATAATTGTTGTCCATTGACTCGATGTTGACTCGGCCACATGTTGTCGATGTGACATACTGGTAAAGGTCAATATTTGTGGTGGTATCTTTTTCTTCATTCGCTTTCTTTGTACACAAAACCAAATATCTGCCGAAAAATTTTCCGTTTTGTAGGACTGTGGTCGTATAGCGGGTTTCGAAGGGCGTACACTTTGTCTTACGCCCCAGGAGTTTTTAACCGAGTAAAAAATAAATTGGTTTCCAATTCTGAATGACTAAGGTGATGGGCACTTATTCATGACAAGAGTTGCTCTTGGTACATTTTTTGTTTTTAGGTGGAAGTGACTGGAAATTGAACCCAGACATCCGGCATGACAGTCGTTCACACTAACCATTATGCCACGGCTACTACAATCCATTTGTCTCGTTTAACCGAATCAGTATCAGTTTCTCAGGGTAATTCTTCGCCGGATTTCTTAAGGTGTGAGTAAGGTTGCTGCTAATAATAGTTACATGTTTTTAATCGTTTTTGTTGCCACTTACTTCAAGAAGGTATAACAATTTTCCCGTATTCTTTAATTGCCGAGAAGACCTCTATTAGAGCACGTCGGATTGGAACCCGTCGTCGCGGTCGTCGATGATGTCGATAACGTCCACATACCCTAGTTGAATGGATTTGTTATTTGTTAAAGATAGCGCATATCGTGTTAACGCCTGCTCTTTGTTAAAGATAGCGGATATCGTGTTAACGCCTGCTCTACACTATATCTGTTCTAGAACGAGAATCACTTGCTAACCCATCTCCTTGCAGAAATTCTGTTCTTGTTTGGAATAGTTCGGAAGTTATAATTCCTAGTTGCACATTGAACCGTTTCTTTTGAAATGTGGCATTTAACAACTGGAACAGTATTCGCAAGATCCCGAGTTTGACCATCGCCGACAACAACGGTAGCTATCTCTCATATTTGGCTTTGCAATCGATGAAAAGATTGTAAGGCCTTGACTTGAAATTCGTGGTATTCTCCAGAATTTGCCTTAGTGTGAATATTTGAAGTATTGTCAATAGTCGAAAATGCTACTTTACGTTTAACAGACGAATATGTTTCGATAGTTCTTGAAAACCGCATTATCGCCTTTCATTTCAGATGGATCTGATAATCCAATCATCGGGCATGTTTCCTTCCACCCATACCAATTTGATGGATCTGTTTCATGTGCCATATCAACAAATTCTAACCGAATACTATAAGAACTGGTAATTCATCAGAACCGAGTTAGTCTTGTTCTTCTTAAGCTTTTATTGTAGCTAAATGACCAGATGTAGTTTCAGGCCATTCAGTAGCTGCTGGAAGTAATGGGATCACTGAGTTTTGACATCTGGTGTGGGTGAATGTGCAGAGAGATTCATGCTCAGGGTTTCTCTGTAAACTATGGCATCTAAAGGTGAGCTAAGACGCCAAATTTGTTTAACCCGTTTTTAGCTCTCGGGATTTTGAAATTGAGAATTTTGTCATTCAGGATTTTGGAATTCTGAATTTTGAAATCGGGCGTTTCAATTTTTTTGGCATTCGAGATTTTCGAATTGGGATTTTGAATTTTGGATTCGAATTTTCTTTGGATTTTGGAATTGGAATCGTTAAGATCAATTTGTCTTTTCAGATTTCAATTTTTTGTTTCTCGGCATTTTGCGACGTTCCCTTTGACATTGACATGGTCTGTTTACTTTTGAATATTTTATTCCATGATTAAATTTTAGCCTTTGTGTTTACTTTTCTCCCCCAAAAATTCGATGAGAATTATAAATTCCTTATAGTCATTTAACTCAACCTTCGATCTTATCAACGCACAAAATGGGCGGAATATCCCATTTATCATAAAAAAAAATCAGTTTGCTGTCATTTACAAAATTTTTCCTCGCCACTATTTAAATCAAAAATCATCTTGTAACCCCTGTTTTACAACACTAAAAGCGCCACAGTCCTAACGGGCTTCCCAAATTAACATACTCCGCAAGTGTTTTGTGCACAAGGGTGCTAGACAAGGATATGTGGACATTAATATCAAAAAATGAGTGCACACACAAGCGAGGGATTAAATATCAACAACAACTGAATACAAAAAAAAAAAAAAAAAAATAATAAAATTACAAGGGGAAAAGGATGATTTTAAGGAATCAGCACATACATATAATATACGGCAGCATGGGTATATTATACGATGACGACTACCTCCTCGTCGTCGAAGCCGTCAACAATGAGGGTGCCTCAAATTATACTAAAAACATTTTCAGGGTTGAGAAGGCAAATGCGGCTTTAGCTAAAGCAATACAGGGTTTGCACGCCACGCCATCATGCCAGTAGCAAAAGCAGCTGGGAAATGAGCTTATAATTTTATTACCATAAATATTCAGAGAGTTTCTCAATATAGGCATATGTATGTATGTATATAGGTGGACATGTGTTTGAGCACACGCGCGATTATTTTTACGGTAGATACCTATAAAGGGGTCCTGATTATTTAAGAGGGTATACGGATAATGGAGTTTTTTGTGTTTTTTTTTTTTTTTTTTTTTTTTTTTTTTTTTTATTGTCTAACCTCAAATTCGACAGTCGAATGAATGACTGGTAAAGTTGTGTCTACCTACAATCATACGTCTATCACAAGGGGTCGAACGTGAAATGAGTTTTTAATTCGCTTCAGCTATTAAGAGGGTACAAATATGTAGCCACAACCCAGACAAGAGGGTGGAGGTGTTTTTTTTTTTTTTTTTTTTTTTTAAATTAATATTTTTCTATCCTGTTGGTGATTTATTTTTGAAATTATATTCATAGACTTTTGGGATTTTGTTTTGATTTTTTAAACGTGATATAATTTTTTTTGTTGAAGAAGTTGAGAATGGGAGACTTTTGTGTGTTCTTGGTATCCTTTGGGGGTGTTTAGAGACCTTAAAGGATTTAGTGTGTTTGGCATTTAATTTATGAATATAAAATCAGCAAATATAAACATAGGGGAGGAAATTTTAATTTGTTATAGGTATAAGGCAACAGACATCGTTTCTGTAGTGGTTTTTTTTTTTTTTTGCGTGCGTCGCAATAAAGGTCTTTTGTAAAGTTAGGATTAGTTGTTGCTTGAGGGTGGCATTGATTCTATTGTGAAATCTCTAACAGATGGAGGTTTTTTTTTTGTGTTGACTTGATAAGGGGAAACGACGATTTAATTATAACATCAAGAGGCAAGTGTGAAATGACAAGGTTATACCTATAAGGGTATGATGAGAGATGATTTTACAAATGGCCTTAGAGCTTGAGGCTATAGGGATTATACTTGCGTGTGTTTTTTTTTTTTTTTTTTTTGACTGGTCTGGTAATGAATTGACTAAATGTTTTAGACAAGAATACAAACGTGCCTTTAATGAATCCTTTTTATTTACAGAAAAAAAAAATCGATTTGTATCTTGTTAACATGGCAATGCTAAATTTTGTAGGCAAGTCGGTAAATAAAATAAAACATTTGTGTTTTGAAAAAAAAAAAAAAAAAAAAATATAACGTTTTTGAGAGAAAACGTTGCTTACCATTCTGCCGTTAACTAAAAATGACGTATCTTGAACTTTTTCTTTTATGATTAACTATTTTTAGTAAAAAATTAGGTATGTGTTTTGTAAAAATTTTCCCAAGGATTTTAAACATATAGCCCTAACTAAAAAAAATATCGACAAATGTCAGATATGTCATTTTCAGTTAACATGGTGCCATTGGTAACCTAGTTTTAGTTCAAATCAGCATTTTTATTTAAATAGCCGATTATAGAAAGTCTATACAATTTTACCTTTTTGGCACAAAATTTCAAGCCGAATCGTGGAGTACTTAATTTAAGATTGTGACATTCACACTTAAGAAGATTTCTGCATCATTAGATTTTTGAAGTTTCGTTCTAGCGGGACCAGCTAGACGGAAGTGACATATTCAACAATAGTTTTTAGGTTGTAACTGGTAACTTCTTTTTTTTGAGTTTCCGATTTTTTAAGTAGAGTATGTACCTAAATAATCTACTTAAAAAATCGGAAAAACGATTTTGCAATTTTCGGCACTTAATTTTAGTGTCCACTTAAGTAGTGCAAGGTTTCTGCATCATAAGATTTTTTAATTTCTCTTTTCAACAGAGATAGATTGGCATTAAATTGGACCCAACATAGGTTTGCGAAGGCAGGGCTTTTGGTACTTAGTCCGGATTACACCCCTAAATTGACATCAAAACTCGTGCGTCATTAGATTTTTGAAATTCCGAAAAGAAAACGTTCGTTCTTAGATAGGTGCATTACTTTTTAAAACGTTGACTTTCAAACCTTGGGTTTTTCGAACTATTGTCTTTCTTCCAGGACTTTATCTTTCAAAACTTTATCTTTACAAATCTTTGCCTTTTCCGCTGACATTCCTGGGGACTCGACGATAGTCCTGCTTCACGTAACCCAAAAAATGACTATCGTCTGGGCGATCACGTTTTGACGATCAAATATTTGCTTCACGTAACTCGATTATCATCAAAACGATGGCTTTTGGACGATACCTAAATAGGTATCGTTTCGCATTTGTTTTCATGATTGTATGTAAGTTTGTACGCGACTATATATTATTATGCAAAAATGACAACAAAAATTCGAGAAAAATACAAATTATATGAAAAATTAAAAAAAAAAAAAAAACTTTTTGCCAGCAGGGATCGAACGCCGAACCTGTCGGCTAAGAAGCAAGCACCTATTCCATTGCGCTACCATATAATGTAAATTTCTGCCGATTTCTTGGGCTTACAAACAAACCGTGCACTAAAGAACTTCGTTCTAATAACGCAAATTGTTTTTATGACATTTCAATGATGGTTTGACAATCTCTGAAAAAACGATAGACGAGGAAGCAAACGAATTACGTGAAGCAAGTTATTGACGATCACGTCAGCGATAATAGTTTTGATGATTATTGTTTTGAAATTGGGATTTTGGATGTGGGATTTTGGATTTGGGGATTCGCGATTTGGGATTTTGGAGTCACGCGTTTTTTTTTTTTTTTTTTTTTTTTGGGGGGGGTTTTGGAATTGGGGATTAAGTATATGGGATCGTTGAGACATAATTTGTCTTTTCAGATTTCAAATTTTTGTCATTCGAGATTTTAGAACGTCCCCTTTGATATGGCCCGTTTACCTGTGAATACTTAATCCCTTTTGCAATTCAAGTTTTTTTTATTTTTGTTTACTTTTCTGCCCCAGAAATTTGATGGGAATTCTTATATTCTTTAACTCAACTTTCAATTTAATCAGTGCACAAAATGGGTGAAACATCCCATCCAAAAAAAAAATCAGTTTGCTGTCGTCTCATTTTGTTGGACCCGGCTTTTGTCGGAGCTTTTTTTAATAATGTGTTGTTGGTTTACTAGCGGAGCATTGTACCTCCCTGTTCAGTCAAAATTGGGTCATCGTTGCGCTATTTGGCACGTAGTTCCAGCCATCCTAAATGAATCAAATGTCGTCGGTACTGTACATCATCCGGTTAATCCCACAAGAAGTTTCTTATAGATCAAAATTGGCACCCAACAGTAATTTTATTGGATCACATTTGGTGCTGGTGTAGCTCCTGTGCATTGGTATGCTCACAAATTTTACAATTTAGTTGTGTGATTTATTCAGAAACAAAATGATATACTTTTAAGTGTAAGCCTATAAATAAAATTACCGTGACTTAATTGAGATGTGAAATTCTGCCTAACCCTCCAGAACTTGCCGGGTGGTTTTCCCAAAATAACTTTTATTTTTTTTTTTTAACTTCAAACAAAATTTAAATTCATTGATATTTCCTTAAAATTGAATACAAACATGTGCGGGATCTATGTTTACCCAATAAAAACAAAATAATACACTTCATATAGCACTTAAGTATTAAAAATGATAAAATCTTAACTTTTGTTTATTCTTAAAAAAAAAAAAAAAAAAAAATAAACTTCACCAGTGTTAAATTATATCACAAAAAATCTAAAATCCATTGCACACCCACAAAAACGTGTCCTTTACCTATCAATTCCTGATCTCCCGGTTAGTGTTGATTGTGTATTTCCATCATTATCATAATCCTATTGAATTTCACTTAATATGAGGGTGTCCTATCCGCATGGTATAGGTAGGTAGAGAACAATTATAATATGTATATCCCCTTGCCCTCATAAATTGAGTCTCCATAGCCAAAGCTAATTATTGTGATTGCCCGTGATATTCGATTCAAAAGAAGTTATGGCATGCACATTTGTGTGAAATGTGTGTTTGTGTACCTTTAAGTGTTTGTATTTTTTTTTTGTATAGAAAGTGTTAGATTTCCATCCCTTACGATATAAACACATACCCATCTGTGACGGCTGTTATTGTTCTATCGGTCAAAAGAATTATATTGAAACTGAAATGAGTATGTAAGCCCATAACAGTTCAGCCAATTATTATTACACACGTCAACTGACACACAAATAAATTCCTCCTCTACCTACATACATATACTATATGCCTTTGGCAGTTCGTCCTTCTGCTAGGGTACAGTTGTTATGCCCTCTGTGTCCGTCGGTCGTCCCATTATACTGTTTCATTAGAAAAACAGAATGACCTCACAATATAAACGTACATATTTATAGGGGGAATAAATAGGCTGGAATAAAAGGAACCTTGATCTGGGCGACAGCATGCTATGATATTAAAAAAAAAAAACAAAAACACGAATGTAACCCTCGTTTTCAAACCTGGTTCTTTTCTTTCTTCCCGCGTCTTCATTAAGGTTTACCCTCTTGTCCTGCATCATCATCATTTCACCCTCATTGTTGTCGGAATCGAAGTCGTAGTCAGATAGACAGTGCCGGATTATCCATTTGGTATGACAGCCAAGTGCATACGGGCCCCTGACTTGGTTTGAAGAATTTTAATTGGATTATTGTTATCTATTCGTTTTTTTTTTTTTTCATTTTGGACTGCATCCAAATTTTGGTTCATATCATAAAGTTCGCTTTGCTTTGTTTGTTAGGGAAACAGACCGGATTTGACCAGCCAGCGCCCTAACCAACAATCTTCTTTTAGCTAGCATGTCTCGGGTATCTCACACATAGCAGCAAATATATCCATTGCAGAATTTTTCTTTCGAAAGAACCCAGTATCAGCTCTCCCTTTCTGCTTATCTTCCAACACTTGACGCTTTAAAACAGGACTGTGGCTGTATGAGTTTAGTGGACTTTTGACAATGAAGTAGCAATGGTTATATAGGACAATTCTTCGCAACATATTCACTCAGGTGTCATTTGTGGAGTTAATTCTAACTCTACAACAAAGCTGATGACCTCCCTAAATACCTCGAAGTTGTTGTTGTCAATATTAATAGTCCCTTGTTCTCGTGTAATTTAAGATCAACAAGTTTAGTCTGTTCTTCAATTATTCGATAATGCCAACAAAAACCTGGTGGTTCGATGAATTTTTTTTTGAAGATGGTGCTTTCCGTGTTAAGGCCTGCCCTACGCGCATTCCCTTGCCGAAAACCTATTTTTGTTTGGAACAGTTTGGAAAAGCTATTTCCCAGTTCCGTGTTCGGTCGTGTGTTTTCCAGACAACTGGGTCCGTTTTCCCGAGAATTCTATCGCCATATCGAGCTTATGACGATTGATGCTATCATATGCGGTTCCTAGATACTTCCTTGTAAATTAGAGAAAGCATATCTTATTTTGAAATTCAATTCTAAAAAACTCTTTGAACTCATTCTAAACTTTGTTGGGAGGGTTTCAAATTTCTTTGATCCGAAAACTTTTAAAAATTCACCAAAATTAAGATATTCATACTTATTCCAACCCTGGCCATCATATTGCCGCCGAGGCATTGTCGTCGCTATTCTAACATTTTCGCAGAAATGTTTCTCAACAGCCATGCCCTACCTCCTTCGAAGCCAGCCATTCACTTCTTCATGTGTCCTTTCAACACCATAATCCCTTGAAGATTAAATGGGTGTAACACAATTTGCAATTAATTCAAAGAGCTAGAGTGAACGTTTGTATATTTACCCCCGTATCGTATAAACGTCGTCGTCCTGAATGATCGCAAAGGAGTGTGGTAGTGGCGGCTTATAGTCGGCGGCGGCGGAGGGCATCACCAGCAGCTAAACAATGGCAAAAGCAGCATCAAGATTATATATAGCAAAAAAAAAAATTAAAAAAAGGAAACTTGTCAGTCGGAAATTGAAGGCAATACGCGCGGCTGTTCTAACAGAAACAAGGAAGCGACACCGCTCCTTTGTTAGAGGGTGAGAAGGAGTGTCGGGAAGAAGAGGAAGCAAACTTTTATTAAATCCAAATCAAGTTAGATGAAGGGGAGCGAAACCCTCAAGAATAGAGGACGAGAAGCGACAGGGGCAAAAAAAAAAGTGAACCACGGTATAATGACGGGTAAACATGATTATTATTCGTAATTCAGAAGTTGAGGCACACTCCGCACTTCATATACCACACGTAAAGAGAGACTATGAACGAATATTTGCCAGCGAAGAGGTAGGTATACGAAATATATAGCCATTGCGTATCCTTAAAGCCTCGCGGTGATTTGCTCTTATTTATGAAGTACCCTAACTACTCTACTTCTTCTGTGGCTTCCCTGCTCGCTGGTGCTCGAAGCAGTACTGCTGAATAAATTTTTGCCTTTGAGGGGTTTGTCTGTGTTTTTTTTTTTATTATTATTTTTGCTGTATCCTTCTTGGTTCGTTTAATTTTCGAGGGTGAAATGTTTGGGTAGGTAATCCTTGGTATTACCATAATCCTGGTGCGTTGCTGATTTTTACAAATATTCAGTTAACTCACAAGCTGTGAAGGGCTGATGTTATTATTTTTTCTATCATTTTTGACAGCTGGTGTGGAAGTGGGATTAAGATTCGTTACAGAATTGTGATTTGAAAAAAAAAAAAAAAAACTCATAATAATGAATTAGTGGTTTAATAGGGGACTCTAGAGGCTGTTGTATCATCGAAAATACGTAATCGAGCGACGAATAGAGAACAAACGAACAACTGTAAAGGGAGATGATTGGGAAAAAAAAAATTCGAGTGGAATTTTAGATGAAATCTAATGCCAATTCGCTTTTATATCAAAAACGAGTCAATGAGATCATCAAGCGAAAATGATATATAGGGCTTAAGAAATACTGTTAGTCTGTGTTTGCTGTTCAAAGTATCTAGACATTATGTTACATTATGATTATAATACAATATTAATCCAGGTGAAGTGATTAATTGGTTCTTTGAGTGTCATGAGTGTAGATGTATAATATGGGGGTAGGTAAGATGCATTTTTTAAATTAAAAAAAAACAATAAGAGCCAATTATATGGTATACTGGTCTTGAACACTGATACTGAACCTTGCTTGTCAGAGTGCCTTTTAAGTTTAAATTAGCTGCTAAGTAAATTGGTGGTGCGACAGCTTGTGAAGACCCAGAACTATTGACTTATAAGAATTCTTTAACATTCTTGTGTGCGCCCACGTGCATGTTGTTGGCAGGAATGGAGGGGAGCTACAATTTTATGCGAATCAAAACGGGAAAGGGAGTTTTTTCCTGACAAGTGATACTATTAGAGAATTTGTCCCTTTCTCAAAACAGGCAGTCTAGAAGAAACAATTTTGTTTTTTTTTTAGGTGGAATAGACTGAGATTTGATTATTTGCGGCGGAAGAGCGACAGTCTAACGCACTAGAAATTATAATGACGGCCACGTGGTACTACTGCTTCCATTTTTTTTTCCCGACAAAAGACACTATTGGAAGATTTGTCAGTTTCTCACTAGAGGCAGTGCAATTAGAAGAAAAATGTTTCTTTATTATAAAACAGCCCAAGATTATGCTTTACTTTAGTTCGAACATATATGTATTTAGCTTCCCCAAAAAAAAAAAAATATAATACATCGTGGAGTGACAGTTAGTTACAAGCATCTTCAGGGGAAGCTAGAAAAAAGTCTAGTGTGATATTTCTTAAGATTTCATGATGAAATTCTCTTAGCTAATATCTTATATGCATGGAATAATAATATAAATTTCATGATTGTCTTTTACGCAGGTTTCGGCTTCTATAAGTTTTCTTTAAAGCTTCCACAAAACATAAAACTTCTATAAACTTTTAAATCTACTTATATCTTTAAAAAATTATGAGAAACTTAAGTTTAAGACCTTAATTTCTAATAAACGGTTTTACGAGTCAGTTGTACGTCTCTCGAACATCGTCGTTACGTTTCCTGTCTCTCTCTCTCTTTTACCGTTACTTCTACGATCAGTGCTCTAGTGAAATAGCCAGTTTCATTCCTCCCCTTAAACAGTTCAACCGTAGTACTCGCGCTTTTAGGAATGCCCACCAGTTTACCCTTGAGCCCAACTTCGGTCGTACTGTCAAATACAGGGATTCGTTTTTTAGCCATACTACGCGAATGTGGAATGCTCTACCAAGCTCTGTCTTTCCCTCTCATTGTGATATTCAAAAATTCAAGACCAATGTACACCGACATCTCCTTTTGAATTCCCTCCTCCTTACCTAATGCTCGCACTGTGTCTCTGACATATTAGACATATTAAGGGTACCAATTACCTTGAGTACGCGTAAATTATAAAAAAAAAAAAAATATTTGATCCGTGGATCAGTAATTTTAAATCACCAATTTCGTCGGATAGCTCAATATACTTAAATATACTTAAATTTTGAACCATATCGTGCAATATTTCTTGAGGTTTCACTCTTTTTCCGATCAATAAAATTACCTTAGCTAATATTTGATGTACAAAAAATAACAATATCAATTTCATCATTACTTTAAGCAATTGCTTCCATAGAGTTTCTTTAAAGCTTCCATAAGAAAATAAGCTTTCATAATTCAAAATTCAAATAATATTCGAATAAAATACAATTTTCGAAACGTCCTTCTTAAGATATTAAAAAAATTGAATTTTCTACAAAAAATATAATAACTCTTTGTTATCTTTAAAGTTTTATATAATCTGTCTGAAGAAGGTTGTAATCTCGCCCGAAACGTCACATATAAAATAAAAAAGAACACTGACCTAAAGCCCACCTCTTTATCGATTTCAAAGTCGCATATGATAGCGTAGACAGAGACGAGCTATACAGAGCCATGTCGCATCTCGGCATCCCTGCAAAACTCGTCCGCTTGTGCAGGATGACGATGGAGAAATCTCGCTGCTCCGTCAAAGTCGGCAAGAACACCACCGAACCCTTTGATGTCGAGAAAGGTTCGAGGCAAGGCGACGCGTTATCATGTAACCTATTTAACATCGTTCTTGAAGCAATTGTACGCAACTCGCAAGTCAACAACAAAGGTACAATTTTTCAAAAGTCTGTTCAACTACTTGCTTATGCAGATGATATTGACATCATTTGGAGAACGAAGCGAGCTGTTACCGGCGCATTTTCAAGTATTGAATCGGAGGCGGCGAATATGGCTTTGATGTTAATGAGGACAAAATGAAGTATATGCTATCATCGAGAAAGGAATCTCAACATAGTCGACTCGGGCAGAACGTCACGATGTATAGGTACAACTTCGAAGTCGTCAAAGACTTTACCTGGGTGCCACTATAACATCGCAAAATGACATCAGTGCAGATATCAAACGAAGAATTACTCTTGCCAATCGCTGTTTCTTCGGGCTAAGAAGGCATTTGAGAAATAAAGCCCTCTCTCAAAGAACCAAGGAGACCTTATATAAGACCCTAATCATCCCGGTCCCACTGGCGCTGTATGCGGCAGAAGCATGGACCCTGACAAAAACTGATGAGAATCTGATTGGGTGCTTTGAAAGGAAGATTCTTCGGGTGATTTTCGGTCCAGTCTGTATCGGTGGAGTATGGAGGAGAAGATTCAACAACGAGCTTTACGGGCTTTACAGCGACGTCGACCTGGTCAAGAAGCTGAAAATACAGTGGCTGAGATGGCTGGGACACGTGGAGCGTATGGACACCAACGCACCAGCCCGACGAGTCTTCTAATCTACCCCTGACGGTCTGCGCAGCAGAGGAAGACCCCACCTTAGGTGGCGCACACAAGCGGAGAACGACCTCAACCAACTTGGAGTGCGTAATTGGAGGCAGCTAGCTTGGGACCGAGCTGCATGGAGGGGCTTATTGGTTGAGGCCGTAGTCCATCATGGGCTGCGAGCGCCATCTAAAGTAAAGTAAGTAAAGCAACCTAAAGCTTCCATTCATGATGTTATGTAGGCAAGTCAATGGGAAACAATAGATTTTACAGGTAACAAGTGCAAAATATTATTAAGTTCATGCTTTTATAAAAGTTTTTGACAATAAATTTCTGAAAAGTTTATCAATTTTCTTACTGAAAAGTTGAAAAGCTTGAAAATTTTTGAAATTTATTTCATTAGATTCAAAAATTATAATTTTAAGATATATTTTGTATCGGTCTCTTATATCGAACATTTTCTAAAAGCCTTATTAAGAAAGACAAAATCAAAAGATATTAGAATGTTATGTAACCAATTCGGTTAGGCCTGAACCTAGTATTTTAAACAATTTCAAGACTTCATTTAATTCGCATTGAAAAACAAATATTTAACTGGATGCATCCACCTGCATTCCACCCTTCCCCCTCTTTGAAGGAAAACCCCAAAAAAGCACATAAAATTTTGGCAAGAATTGAATTGAAACGAAAGTGCATTTTGAAAAGTATCCGAGAATCATAAAATCACAAAGATTTAAAATAAAAAATTTATTGTGTAGGGGGTGTTTATACCTATCTACGTACCGTACCAGAACATATCCTCTCATCGTCTGCATCACCATAACCGATCCTTTTCTATTCAAATATGTTTTTCAAAAGAACCAACTGTACAAAGTACACGTAGGAAGTTTTGCAATTGGGATTTGTGCAAATGTGCAAATAAACTCAGTACCTTTACATGAGAGCCGGGAGACAACACACTCTCGAAACTAACACAAAAAAAAAAAAAAAAAAACTAACGAACAACAAAACCCATCCATTCAGAGTGATATAAAAGCAGATCCATATAAAGTTCAGTTCTACGGGAAGGTATATAAGGAGAAGAAGGAAAAATGTTGTAATGGTTGAGAGCTGGCTGCCTTTAGGGGTTAAAGCATTTATAGACTCGGAAGAAGAAAATACAATGCTGACATGTGCTATACAACCAATCCACCCCAAACGCCAACACCCTATGCTGCACAACCAATTCATTGCATTGTAAGGCCAGGTCTGGAAATATATACATTAAACTACCTACATACTAATATAGAGATCCACATAGAAACCGAAGATAAAAGTTAAGGTCAACTGTGGCAACGGTGTAGTACAGAGGTTGTACAAATTTTCTTGCTGTCGACTGAAATCACCCACTCACCCCCCCCTCCCTCCCCTCCATGGCTGAATGGCAGCATAGCCACAATTGCCACACACCGCACACACGTATACAGTATGTGCCTGAACTATAATGGCACAATGTGCTCGTATGAGCAATTCCAAATGTACGAAGGGCTTATACAAAATCATCCAACCAAAGCCTCAACCCCAGACCACTGAAGTAGCACCGAAGTGATCCAACCGACTAGTTCAACCCAATAAACCGACAGAGCGACCGACAGCACCCCCCGAACCTTTATAACCACCCAACACTCACAGTGCAGCAATGGTACTCGTCTTCGACGTCCGTCGTTGTCGTTGTCGTCGTCGTCCCCCGGGCATTGGATTCTAACCTACCAACCAAGCAGTAACCGACCATTCAAGCAACCGACAGTCAGTGAGCCATACAGTAGAATACGGGCCGAAGGTTGTTTGCGGTTAACCAAACTAAAAGAGGAAGCTTTTACAATTTTATTCAAGTTGCCCTAGAAAGTTAGGCAGATATCGAAGTGGTATAGCGACCGAGAGTCCTAGTCCGAGTTCGAGCAGAAGAAAAACGAGGAGTGTTCAACAGCTATTTTATCATCGTCTTCATCTACTCTCAACCACAACCCACAGAACAAAACTACTACCTTCGTCGCCATAACTATGGTCGTCGTCATCGTCATCGTCGTCGTCGTACCGTACTGCAATTCAGTTTCCTCTTCTTTCCGTCTCTATTATGCTGGATGCTTGCTGGTAATGGTACTGGTACTGGTGCTGGTGCTGGTTGGTGTGCTTCATCATTCCATCGCCATCGTTTTATTTGCAATGGATCATGCCGTCTCTGATGTTGGAGGAAGCCTTATGGAAAATTATAAATCTCCCGGAAGTGCATAAAAGAACAAGAATGAGAAGGACGTTGATAATGGCCATGGAAAACGGCAACGAAGGAAGAGAGTATACATTGTGAAAACCGCAGGTTGTTCAGACGAATCATTTACGAGATACCAAGGTAAAGAGGAGTGTAAGGGGAATGAAGACAACACTGGCTTGTGTTTTGGCTGAATAGCTGGAGATGGATGGAAATGTGGAAGTGTTTAATGGAGCTGAAGCCGCCGGATGAGTTTTGTCTTCATAGAAATTCGCATAGGGGAATATAGTTAGTTTTCTTGTTTTTTAGTCTCTATGCTGGTATATCAAAATCACATAGCCACATGAGTATGTTTCATAAGGGATTTTCAGATGATTTGATATCTGGGTGTATTATGTATATTTCACTCCCCCCCCCCTCATACTCTTAGGTTTACTCGACGTCGTCGTTGTCCCTGTGTGTTCATCTAATGCGATTCTGACTATTGAGTGTTACCAAAAGTTGGAACTTTGAATGTTTTTTGGTTAATTTGAAACAAATGAATTTGTGTGGATGTATATTGGTGCTTTGGAATAAATAGGATGAAGGATGGTATCTGAGGAAAAGTGCCTACCACAGACGTTGTTTTAGTTTTATTTTCTAAAAAAAAAAAAAATATATTTTGTTCCAAAAAGTGTTTTTCTGGGGTTATGATCGGATTCACTAAATGGTAATTGCAATAAATGAAAACTTTTGACACAAGTTACGTTTGAAAATGAGTTTTTTTTTTTTGTTTTTTTTTTTTTTAGCATCATATAATAGTTATAAGGATCAAGTTGGCATTAAGTCAAATATGATAGGATTGAGAGTAATTGTAATAAAAAAAACTTTTAGCAATTAGATGGCTCATAATTACCGATTTAAGGTTGGACTTGTTTTTAATTGCGAAAAACTTTTAATAGCCCAGGATTGATATTGTTGGCTATAACTTACGTCTTTGTAATCGGATCTTAATGATTGGAATCTTTAAATTAAGCCAAAATATCAGGCTACATTTTTGAATACAAATTTTTGAGGAGAGGTAACAAATTTCGCACGAGAGGTGTGTTTTAAACCGCCATCAATGTGATTTTCGATTTTTAAAATGCAAAAGTTGATGAAAAATTTTACAATTTTAAGAAATGATCTTCCACAAAGATATTTCACCAACCCTCCTCTACAAAAAGTTGTCATAGAATTTGGTGGAGTAAATGCCACAGGAGAGGCAGGAGGAGTGTCTTAAGGTTACATATTCCATTGAACCCCATTACATATAAGTGAACTTTGACAAGCTATAACTTAAAGATAAAAAAAAGTCCCAGAGATCGTTAGTACCTCATTTTGTAGGTATTTCCATTTTGTTGCAAAATAATATCCAAGCGAGTTATTAAATGAAAACAAAATGACCATCTGTTTCAATATGGCGGCTTTTTCCTAGCCCCTACCACCCCGAAAATTTATTTTTATAATGTAGAGATGTTCCTACACACATCCGATACAAAAATATTTGCCCGTCAAAACATCCAACTTCAATAAATTGTTTTGACTTAATTCAGTACACTATAAAGTTTGTGCACATTTTTCTTAAAACCTATTGATTGTACGAAAAAAAGTGTTATAACATTTTTAATGTAAATTTACATAAGCAACAACTTTTGCCTTCACATTTATTTAAAAACACTGATAGTTTTTGAGAAATTAGCAGAACACTAAAATTCAACCCCTTTCATCCTCCGTAAAAATTTTAGCCCCGGTCAAAATTTAGGGTACTTTTTGGAGAATGCTTAAGGTACAACAACAAACATCTCCACCAAAATTCAGCTTTGTCGGAATTTTTTCGTAGTGAAAGTCTAATTTTCCAGGGCTAAAAGTAGAACATTTTGGAACAATACTCGTAGACTTTAACGCAAGAGATCTGAGTTCGAATCCACCTCTTCCATCTAAAAGGGTTACTGCCTTTTGCGAGTGCTTCTCATTTTACTTGTTGGGGTTAGGCAGAAGCCTCAATTCCTGACGACGAAAAGTCGCATACAGAAATGGTTGAGAGTTTAAGTCTTTAGAAGCTGGTTTTGCATGAGCTGTTCCGAAAGTAATGATTGTTTGAATTTGAGAAATACTTGGATAACAATAACAGGGAAGAAGAACCTGCCCAGATATGCGAGTTGTACTCAAGTCTTAGGCGATGGTACTTGTAACAGATTACGGCCAGCTCAGAAAGGAAGAAACTCGATGTCTTGAAGCTTCGATGTAAAAAAGCCTAAGCAGACTTTTTAGCAACGTCGTCACATATGGACGTTCCTCAGAAAATGGTTGATAATTCTCATACCAAAAATGGAAAGCTGTTTATTTACTTCGTATTAAGTGCTCCTAATAGGCATTGGCAGAGTGGATAAGTGTCGCCTAAGAACAAAGGACTGAGAACTAAGATCGTCTAAAACTGCAACGATCGTTCGATGGAAAGATCACCGTTTTGGTGATTGCTCTCTTTATATTTCTCTGTAGTTGCTCATCGTGTTGTGATTGTTTTTTCTCGAGGCTGAGAAAAGCTCTTCGTAGCCCATGGTAATCTCGAAGAAAACAAGTAAATCTCAAGTTTAGAAAGTAAGTAAATAATAAGTTACTCTATATTCTTCAAAGCTGTTTTAGTGCTACTACAACAGAAGTATACTCAGGCCTCTAAAATTATTGATCCCGCTGCTTACTCGAAAGCAACAGAGAAGCATCGGTAGATATCTAACTCCAGTCTCTGGCTAATCCGAAGGAAAAACAAGTGAGCTCGCTGCTTAATCAAAAGCAATAGGGCTATTAATGGTGTAAATCTAATTCCAGATCACAACTTATTTAATTGAGGGAACAGTTACAGGGCCTAGCGACTTACAACTCTCAACCATTCCTGTGTTTGTGTCTGCAGGAATGGAGGGGACCTACAGTTTATTGCCGAATTCGAACGGCTAAGGTGAGCGGCATTTTTTTATGACAAGAGATACTCTTGGAGGATTTGTCACTTCCTCGCTCCGAAAAAAACTTAAGGTGGAAGCGGCTGGTATTGAACCCCAGACCTCTGGCATGACAGCCGAACGCATAAACCATTACGCCACGGACTACTGCAATAGGGGTTAGTCAATAAGCTATGAATTGATAAAATTCCTTACTGTCACTCCGAAGTATGTGGATTGAATCCTAGCCTATGTCTTTAATTAATTAAACTTTCGTTTTAAATGATCTGGGCCCTAAAAAATGGTGTCGAGGTAAGAATTTAACGATCCCTTTGAAGTTCTACCTCTGAAGAACAAATTTGTGACTAAAAACGAAAATCTAAGGGTACTGTCGGCTCTCTGAAAAACAGTTTAATAACTTAGAATTTACAGAAAAAAAAAAATATGAATATAAGAGAGTCGAAACAAAACGTAGCCCTGGGGCACGAATGAATTTCAGGCTTCAAATCGTCCAAAATAACATTATTGAGCGATCCTAAGAGTGATATCTAAGACTGTGTTTAGATTTGGAAGATTAAGGTCGGTATCACAAAAGGTTTGTTGGAATGAGAAGTGAGTGGAGTTCCCCGCGAGGGGGTTCTCCGTACTTCTCTTACCCATCGTGATACCGGCCTCAATCTTCCAATCTAAGCAAGGTCTAATTAAACGAAGAAGAGATTCATCGATAACAAATGCATGCATTTTCGAAAAGAGAGCTTGTACTACTCTTCTAAGTTTGTATTAAAAGAATTCTTATGACTGACATCGTTTAACCCTAGATAGACTTAAAAAAAAGCTTACCAACTACACTTCTTCAAATTTAAAATATAAAGCAAAAGAATTTATTGCATTCTATAAAGATAACACCCAACTCTTTCTTTTGGTTCTATCTATCATTTCTGTCACCCTTGTTAAAGAACCCTCTCAATCACAAAACCTCTATTACAACATTATCTTGATACAAGACTGGTATTATTCTATGACACTGCTTCGAATTATCCAACCATGACTCAAGAAAATCACAAAAAAAAAAAAAAATAAAGTTCCCAACATCAATATTTATCTTCGTATACAAAAGACTCAACCTAGATTTGTTTCCATATTCCGTTGCTATAGCATATACATATTACCCTTTCTTCCTTTTCCCCCAAAAAAAGGCTTGAAAAAGTCAATAGTATCTTCATAGAATGTATTTTGCATATTTATCCTGTGTCGTCCTGCTGATCTTCCTTCAACTTTCATATACATACTACCTACAATACATTCTCTCCTCAATCTTGTCACAATTTCTAAACCAAAAAACGCATAAGTGCTCAAGCCTAGCACAGCAAAAAAAAAAAAAACATCAATAGCAACAGCAAGGAGCAACCATAAAAACCAAAGGATATTTGTTCTTCATGTGTGTTTTTAACTGCAGCATAGTGTTTTCTAAAGTGTACGGAGCTCTTGTCGCCCTCCTAATACACGACAACGACACGAAGAACATAATATCACACATCAATACATAACAGAGGGTATACACATAAAAAGAGAATGAGTGCTTCAGAGCTCCTCTATCGTCTATCCGCACAGAAACCAAGATTGCAAAGAGTTTGTGCGAGAGTGTGCTGGCAAACTTTTTAATTCTATTAAAATGCAACTGCAAAAGAGAGCTCCCATACCTCGAAAGGAGAGGTAGAGTGAAAGGCGATACAGAAAGGCAAGGCAGCAGTGTACTTGGTTGATGGTGGTTGGTTGTGTGTGTGGTTTGTGCAAAATAAACTGTAGAAGATTCAATCCTTCTATTTGCTGCTCTGCCACCGCTGCAATACCACCACCGCACCGCACCGCCTCCATTGCCAGCCTTATCCACTCCTGATGCATCATCCTTTCTGTGTTCTCTTGTTCTTGCAACATATCGTTGCTAACGCCGAATTCCCTTCAGGAGGAGGATGTGAAACTTGTGTTTTTTGTGCACATGCACATCGGCAAACACTTCAAAAATTGGAGAAGACAAAAAAAAAAAAAAAAAAATCTGTCAGACAGCTTCAGTGTTGTGCTCTGTTTCTGCTTCAGCTTCCTATATCGCCTCTCTATCTATACAGTACTGTGCAAAGAAAACAATTAGTGCTTACTTTGTTTTCGTTCTAATCGAACAAAATCCTATTTTCTAAATCTATCTAGACTTTCTAGACCGGAAACTATCTATAGCATAGAGATACCCTGAGAGTATAGTGACTATCTAGACTCCTAGACCCTCTAGACTATCTAGACCCCCACTAGACTATCTAGACCCCCCTAGACTATCTAGACCCCCTAGACTATCTAGGCCCTCTAGTCTATCTAGACCTTCTAGTCTATCTAGACCCTCTAGTCTATATAGACCATCTAGTCTATCGAGACCATCTAGTCTATCGAGACCATCTAGTCTATCTAGACCCTCTAGTCTATCTAGACCCTCTAGTATATCTAGACCTTCTCGTCTATCTAGACCCTCTAGTCTATCTAGACCCTCTAGTCTATCTAGACCCTCTAGCCTATCTAGACCCTCTAGTATATCTAGACCCTTCTATCTTGACCCTCTAGTCTATCTAGACCCTCTAGTCTATCTAGACCCTCTAGACTATGTAGACCCTCTAGTCTATCGAGACCATCTAGTCTATCGAGACCATCTAGTCTATCGAGACCATCTAGTCTATCGAGACCATCTAGTCTATCTAGACCCTCTAGTCTATCTAGACCCTCTAGTATATCTAGACCCTCTCGTCTATCTAGATCTAGACCCTCTAGTCTATCTAGACTTTCTAGTCTATCTAGACCCTCTAGTCTATCTAGACCCTGTAGTCTATCACCCTCTAGTCTATCTAGACCCTCTAGTCTATCTAGACCCTGTAGTCTATCACCCTCTAGTCTATGTAGACCCTCTAGTCTATCTAGACCCTCTAGTCTATCTAGACCCTCTAGACTATGTAGACCCTCTAGTCAACTAGACCCTCTAGTCTATCTAGACTTTTTAGTCTATCTAGACCCTCTCGTCTATCTAGACCCTCTAGTCTATCTAGACCCTCTAGTCTATATAGACCCTCTAGACTATGTAGACTATCTAGAGTCTAGACCATTTATTCCATCTTTTCCAGTTTCTAGACCAATTCCACAATTCAGTCTCTAGACTATTCAGTAAGTAGACCATTTAGTCTATATAGACCATCTTCAAGTCAAGATCATCTAGATTCTAGAATATCTAGCTGGACAAACCAGATTCCAGACATCTAGACTATTTATTCTATCTGTCTTATCTACACTTTAGTCCTTCTAGACAATCCAGTTTTTGGACTATTAAGACAATCTAGACCAATCCAGTTTCCATACAACCTAGAGATCAACTGGGTCTTGACATAATTCATGAACGCTAAATTTGAACAAGATCAATTACTTTTCAAACTCCAAAGAAACACAATACAATTTTGCACAACACTATAGGCCTCTCCCCATTTTAAACTCATCCTTTGGTCAATTCACAAAACGGAATATAGGTACAAAATACAACACAATATAAAATCTCTTTCCGCTTTGCGCCCGCAGCCCAGAGCAGAGCTTTTCGGAAATACACTTCTTTCCTTAGTTGATGATGATGTTGTTGTTTTTATTCGTAGCTTTAGGAATGTGCGCCATCCATGTATATATATTGAACTAGCATCTGAGAGTACTCCTCAGTCCTCATACGCGTATATTCCTTGGATGCATTTATGATTCCGACAATTTTCAAGCACCGCATGAGAGGAAGGAAACGTTCCTCCTATACGAGTTATATGGAATGGTGGAGGCAGGTTGAAAGAGAGCGAAAAAGAGAAGAAAGATGAGAGGTGGCTCTTCAACCAGATTAACTGCTCTTATTATCAAAAAGCAAATAGAACACAGTGGCTGATGGCACAGCAAGTGCTGGTTCTGGTTGGGCTGATGATGAAGCAGCAGCGGCAGTAGAATCCTCCTCCTGCTTCTTCTTTCCCTTCATCATGATCTTATATCTGATGGTAAAAACCATCTATAGATGATGCAGACGATAAGGTGGAAGGTAAAGTATGCGGAGAAGAAGATGTATGTGATGTGGTGCCGGTTCACGTCGAAAGAAAACCGCATCATCACAAAACGACCACTTTATAAAATCCTTCTCAAACTCGTTGCGATATATCCCCTCAAGCAAGCGAACATAAGCAAGCAACCAAGCTTTGCCACCTAACTTGCTTATGTCCACCCATCGAGACTTGTGTAGTGTAGTTCTCATTCTTACTCATGCTTTCTTGCTTGCTATAACACCCACTCGCTCAGGATAGGATAGATGTTTATATAATTTTGATACTGCACTCATGTCATCCATCCCATCAGTGTTTTCCAGTACATATGCTTGTTATGTTGCCCTGAGCTTTAGTACCTTTTATGTACCCCAACAGTTCACTTCACTCCCTGCTCGTTATCTATGCGCTTCCACCGTATCATTGTACCACCACCGCACCGCCCTTATCATGAGTTTTTATGAATCCAAATGGGTGTTTTGTGGTGTATGCTATCTGTTATTTGTGCCCATGGAATAAATTCGCAGAGCATGGGACGAGCACCTTCTATATAGGGATCAGGCAAGCATTAGATTGTATCTCATCGTTGTGCATCCTTCGTTCATGATTGAGATAGAATTGATATTTTTTTTGTCGTTTTGTATTATCGTAGGTTGATGTTGGATTTTTTTTTTGCTTTTTGTTTTATGTGAAAATAAAATAAGAATAAGCATAAAAAAAATAAATTGGAAGAAGACTTTTAAAAAACGATTACAAATGACCTAGTTGAGGCAATCGGAAAGATTATAAACATACAGAAAGAAAACTATCTAGAAATGTGAGGTATTGAGCAATTTCCATTGACAATCGAAGTCGATTACGGGTTAACAAGAATGAAAAACTTATTTTTTGTTCCAGTGACGAGGAAGATTTCTAATATTTTGATCGATAGCAGGTTTTTTTTAAAGACAATGTCAATAACCAGGCTTAGAAACTTTTGGATTCATAAAAAAAAAAAAAAAAAACATTTTACGGAGTCAACAACGTATAGACGACTTCGCAGTTAAATCCGCACATTATTATTTGCGTGAGTGAAATATTACAACTTTTCATTTCTGAAAGAAAAACAAAATCATCGAAGGACTAAGGCGCGTTAAGGCAACACTGTTTCTATTGCAATTAAATTTGACAGCTAACAGAGTATTTGTGTTCGGTATATTTTTCATTTGAACATGAATGGACAGACGCCTCTGAGCAATGCTTGCAAATCGTTGCTACAAAAATTTAGTTTTGTGTAAATATTTCAAAACCTATCAATTTGTTTGAAGAAATGTAAAAGTAAAATTTGTAGCTTACAAAATTCTACACAAAAAAAAGGCTATACCTATTTTTTAGTAAAAGCAATAGATTTCGGAAAAAACGTGTTAATTGTATACTTTAACACAAAACAACACAGCGCGACGCGACGTGGCGGGCGAAGCGTGGTGGTGCTGTATAGTTTGCACATATTTTTGTCATAATCTATTTAGGGAAAGTTGTACAATCGTGGTTTAATACTTAATACTTGGCAATTTTAACTCGCCGATTTCGGTGGATTAACTGAGGTTCAACGACGCACGGTTCAAGTGATAATACCCAATTATTGCCTTAAACCGCCGTCCAACCTCAGTTAATTTACCGAAATCGGTGAATTAATATTCCTGAACCACGGATCAAAATATGAACCACGATTGTACAAAAGTTTAGAATTTCAAAAGCTGCATTTTTTTTTTATATTAGGTGCGTTTTATTGGTAATTCATAGCTAGCGCAGTAGTACAAGTTCAATAAAACGCTTTCACAACTTTTAAGTCCATTCTGTATTCTTTGGATGTGTCACACCCCTTTTTTAAGTGAAATACAAACTACGTTACCGACATTTAAAGTTCAAGTCCACACTATTTGTCCACTTTTTTATATTCACTAATTTACTGGCTAATTTATCGTCACTTGGTTTTGTTATTGTTCACCAAGGGAAATTTTACTGCGCTAGCTATAAATTTGCCAATAAAACGCACCTAATTACAACAACAACACAAATTTTGGGCCCCTGGGTTGATTGGAATCAACCACTTTATCCATTGTAATTCTATCTGTCAGCTGTCAAATTTACTGTCACTAGAAACAGTGTTGCCAATTTAAATTCTTTAAATTTCAAAAACTAATAATCGCAAACATTTTACCGCTTTGATACAATCGCATATGTATGCATCAGCAAAGCTACTGCGTACATATATCACAAATCACACCCAACCCAAAGTTATAGGTAAACAAGCAAAGTACAAATATCTCCAAATCTTTTTAAACCTATAAAAACAAATATCTAAACCCTTTTAAGTAAATTGCTCAATAGGTAGACACCAAGCTCCTTCCATTTTTGTTATCATATTTATTTTTAAATGTAACAAAAACAAAAAAATAATATAAATGTTTCTACATACATATATATCTCACAATATATCACAAAACCCACTGAAAACCACGAGATCCATCCACCCACACACCAGCATCGCCCACCATCATTGTTGTAATCCAAATCCAAAGCATCTAACAAATTAAATGGCTGCATCTCTGCACTCAAATTACCCTCCCTCAATTAACGTGACTCAATGGATAAACTTTTGAATTATCCTTCATTCCCCATACTTCCCAATTAAGTTCGAACTAGAGCATCAGAAGGAGGCTTCAAGAGGAGAATAATAAGGATGTAAAAAGTAGATAGAATATTATGAAGCAGAGTTGATGAAGAAAAAAAAAACAAAAACAAGTACCTAGCCACCATCCTCTCATTTTCACAACCGAAACCATAAAATGAACAAAATATAATGAAACGTCTACCCATAGAAATTCATTTAAAACCCACCTAAGGCTAGGGTTAAGCACAGAATCACAAAACTCCTGTAATTTCCCATTCCCCCAACACCAAGGAGCTATAGATGCTCCCCTGCCATCCCATCACTGTTTTGTTATTTGTGTGCACCCACTCAACTCAACCATTATCTGTCAATGGTGGAAGGGAAGAAGGAGCAACGAGCATCGAGAACCAGATGAAGAACAAGAGAAGTAGTAATATAGACCAAGAGTGTGGCGGTGGTTGCAGGAGGATGATGGGAAATGTGGAAGATGAAATGTAGCAATTGGACACAAGTAAATGGTAAAACAGTAGCAAAAGTGTAATCAACAATTAAATTCAATTTAGTTACACACAAAACTGGAAACCCCAGCTAGACAAAAAAAAAAAAAAAAAAGCAAAACGAGTAAAAACAAGGATATGAGGGACAGGAATGGAGACACTCTTACTGATATATAGTACCTATAGGATAAAACAGAGGCAAAATAATGGAAGGAGATTTTGACAGAAAGATTGCTGAGGGAAGAGACGACGGACGAACAAAACAACAGAAACAGAATAGAACAGCAGCTATGTTGTGTCATCTTTGTTGTGTGGTTAAGGTTATGGTAACCACTTCGGTAGTTTTTCTTAAAACCAAAACTGGAAGATTTTTCCCATAAAGCCGAAAACAGATGTGCAGCTTTTTCCAATGCAGCGAAAATAAATTTACACATGTTCTTATGAGAGCTGACGTATTCCAGGCTCTGCATGCAGCCTTTGCTGCACGATATCTCTTTCCTAATTTCGCTGCATGGGAAAAAGCTGCACATCTGTTTTAGGCTTAATGCCGAAAACAGAAAAGGCTGCACATCTGTTTTGGGCTTAAGCAGCGCGTACTGTAGTTAGCAGTCTACCTGCATTAACTTAATGAACACACATTTTTCATTCTTGTGTCTTACTAGGAAATCGAAATCCGTTTTTTAACTTTTTGATGTGTAAACATTTATGCCGGCGGCCGGCGGGTCGTCGGCGGTAGGGTAAACTAAAAACGTGGGTCCTACGTGTTCCACAGTACGGTCAAGTTCCGCCCGAACATTGATATTGAGACTTGAGGGCCAGTTGTACAATCGTGGTTCAATATTTATTAACCCATGGTTCAGGAAATTTAATTCGCCGATTTTAGCGGATTAACTGAGGTTCAATCTTCAACGATGTTTTAAGGTTCACGTATGTGATAATAGCTAGATAAACCTCAGTTAATCTGCCGAAATTGGTGAATTAAAAATCCTGAACCACGGGTTAAATATTGAACAACGTTTGTACAACTGGCCCTGAGTCTTAAAGTTCGCACTCGTACATTTTTGTATTTACTTAAGATGGCGCTACAATCCTGCACGTAAGTCGATTATCACCAAACGCTTTTGGACGATACCTAAATAGGTATCGTTTCGCATTTGTTTTCATGATTGTATGTAAGTTTGTACGCGACTATAGTTAAATGAGTGAAATAATTTACTTATTTTGCAAAATGGCAACAAACATTTGAGAAAAATACAAATTATATGAAAATTAAAAAAAAAAAAAAAAACCTGTCGCCAGCAGGGATCGAACGCCGAACCTTTCGGTTAAGAAGCAAGTACCTATTCCATTGCGCCACCATCTTATGTAAATTTCTGCCGATTTCTTGGGCTAACAAACAAACCGTGCACTAAAGAACTTCGTTCTAATAACGCAAATTGTTATTATGACATTTCAATGATGGTTTGACAATCTCTGGAAAAACTATAGACGAGGAGATAGTGTTTGAATTACGTGAAGCAAATTATTGACGATCACGTCAGCGATAATCGTTTTGATGATTATCGTTTTGAAAATTACGGAATGACCCCCCTGATGTGGATCTTGGCTGTAGCCATCAAGCTTCTTCCACTCAGCTCAGTCCATATTTAGATCTCTGCAGTTTCGAACTTTCGCAGGCCGCAAGCTGGGTACCCTCTTCCAATTGCGTGCATTACCTGACTTGCGGCCTTTCTTCTTTGCGCTTTCCCTCCTCGAGGGTAGATGCAAAAATTTTCCAGATCGGTGCCTATCAGCTCTCAAGAACGGAACAATTTCAGTCGTCGGATTTTTACTATTTTGGTTAGGTCGATGTGGCTGTACAACCCGTGTGACAGCACTCATTGTCAAACGAGGAAATTCATTGTGGTGTTTGTTGTTAAACCCAGCACGTCAAACTCGGCATCTCTGATGGCTTCTTGGAAATGTTGCCACAGGTTTTCTACTTGATGCTGGTGACATAGGACTTCAGCACGATCAAAAAATGATAAGCCGATCTCTTGCGATTGCATCCTTCTGACATCGAACTTTCTCAAAGTATTTCCTTATTTTAGCTTTGGCCAGGATATCCGCAACCGTACCTTGGCTACAACGCAACGGCGGCGTAGTGTTCTGAGTCAATGTTGGCCTATCGGAACGATCCGTACGACATACATAATACTTGAGGAGTGGCTTGTGTCAATGGCAATTGGTCACTGGGTCGATATGGTTCACTTTTGATAGTTCCAGGAGATTTTTATGTCCGTCTGTGATTGTTGAGAATTGGGAACTAAATTAAAGCTAGCGCAATGTTTCACCCCACAGCAAGGTTGATGAACCTAAATCCGCTGTCGAAGGATTTTTCAAGATATCATTTCCTCATAACTTGGCATAGAATCACAGTTTCCCGGTTAACCATTCATGAAAGTGGAAAAAAAAATTATTCTCTACTTTACCATGACTTTGCTTTCAATTGGCAACCATGGTTACGATGAGTGTGTTAAAGGATATTGTATTTGTGTGTTGCTTTGAAATAGCGCTGGCTAGGTTTCACTGCAATGTTGAATGGGAGATAGAAAATGCTTATTGTCACATGTTTTAGGATCGGGCAAAATGTGGTTTGTTATAAGAGAACATCACACACACACACACACACACATACACACATACAATTAGGATGGAGGACGAATCTGATAGATTGTGGTTCCACCAAAGTCAAATGGAATGCTTTATTGCTATTTAGCCAAAGTTACGGCAGCGGTGGTGGCTGCTGTACATAGTTGTTTTCGTCCCTGAAGGTTAGTTACGATTTTCCCTTTATTCCATTTGGGCGCCATCATTATCGATGGATGTAAGTAACGGGGGTTAAATGGAATTCTGTACAAATCACAAAGTGACAAAGTTGGTGGAACGAGGTATAAGGCATAACTTGATACGGAGAGTTGCGAACGCATGTTAACCGCAATCACCGCAGCCAACATCGTGGTGGAAAAACTTGGAAACAAGATTTAAAATACGGGAGGACACATAAAGTAGTAGCAGCAGGATGAATAAGTGTTGTGTTTCGCGACGACCATCATCGCCAAGTTGGATATGTCGTTGGCTTGACACTACCGCCGCCATGTCGCCGACCGCATCGTCGTCGTCATCGCCGCAACCATAGTCACATTGTGCTATTGTCTTTGACATTCAACTTTGGCCTTTGTGCTGACACAACGAACAAATGATAACGGTAGAGTATGTGATTCATTTTTGCTTTCTAAATAGCCAGGTAAGTTAGTTCAAAGTGAAAATAAAATGGCGGTGTATGAGGTTCGCAGTTGGTTGATTAGTTTTCAGAGGTTTACAGCTATACTTACTCAGAAATTTTTTAACAAAAAAGTAAAGTAGTAGCCCGTGGCGTAATGGTTAGAGCACTGAAACGCCAGAGGTCGGGGCTCGATTACCAAGCCTCTGCCAGCTAAAATGTTTTACAGTGCTACTGCCTCTTGCGAGGAAATGACAAATCCCCAAAGAGTATCTTCCGTCATAGAAAAGTGCCGCTAAGGTTTTTATTTGACTTACCAATTATTCTGCCAGAGCCGTCCAACAATAATTTTAAGTTAGGTTGCCATTTTAATGTCAAAATTACAAATTTCTAAATTTTACATTCAATTTCAAAGAGTCGCAATAAATTGGATTTCATAGCTCTGATATCCTGATGCTGCATTCTGGCGCCACTCATGTAAATTCATATCCCAGCATCCAACAGTGGAATAGTCGATTCATGATGATGATGGCACACTTCCTATGTAATTCAAATTCCTTGACAATGTTCACTGTGCATGCGCACATCGCCGTCGGTCACCTAGCTAGGCATTGTTTAACATTGTCCATGGAAACTGAGTCAAGAAACAAGACGAAAAAAAATCATAGCATTTTGAACACGGTAAGCTGGCAATTTAGTCAATGCCAGCTTACCGTATATAGATATACGCACACACACCGGAATTCAAAATCGATTGGAGAAGCCTTTGGATCCAAGGCATTTCAGAAGTATTGGTGTAATAGTGGGCTTATGCTAACGACTTTTTCAGATGTGACTGGAATTTAAATAATATATGAGCTTAATTAGTTATTCTGAGTTATGGATGGTTCGAAAATTTCTATATCTTAAGATTACATACATAAGTCAACCAAAAACAAAAAAAAAATTAAGTTAAATTTAAAAAAAAATTGTTTTTTGACATGTAAACTAATATCCAATTTTCTTTCTTTTCTTTACAGTACTATGAAATGTCCTATGGCCTTAATGTAGAAATGCACAAGCAGGTAAGTTATCTTGAAATCTTGAATTAAAAGACATGAAGAAGTTTTTGTAAAATAAAAACTAAGCTTAAATTTTTGCTTACAAAAAAAATATATATTGGCAACACTGTTTCAGTGACAGTTAATTTGACAACTGATAGATCATAAATGCTGGGCGGTGTTCACATTTGCCTTAGGCTTGGAACGCATTTCCGAATTTAAGTCATTGCAATTTAAAAAAAAATCGCGATCGCAACAAATTATTGATGTGCACGCACAGGTGATTTTTAGTCGTGGGGTTTTTAATCGCAAACGAATGCAACATACGTCTTTTTACGTCTTTTAATGCATGTAGTCACATTTAAATCCGTGTGACTCATTTCTTGCGACTAAAAAAATATTTCTTTCCGCAACTACGACTACAGCTAAGCACGCACTTGCGATTTCGATCGCGCGACTATTTAGTGCGACAGAGAAATCGCGACTTAATTGTCGCAAAATAAAATGAAACAAATGCAATTACATGCAAAATCGTAGTCGTGGAAAGAAAATAACATGCATGCACTTGCGATTGTTAGTCGCGCGATTTTTCAGTCGCAAGAAATGAAACACATGGTGAGTGCCCGTACATGCGACTGAAAAATCGGGGCGCTTAAGTAAATGAAACGGGTTCCATTTTTAGAGCGACTTTTCAGTCGTAACGACTTTAAATCGCAAGTATGTGCACAGCCATTAAAAGATGTATGTTGCATTCGATAGCGATTAAAAATCACGCGACTTCAAAAAAAATTGTTGCGATCGCGATTTTTTTTAATCGCAACGACTTTAAATCGCAACGACTTTAAATCGCAAGTGCGTGCCTAGCCTACGCCTTCGCGACTAAATAGTTCTTTTTTTTATTCACGAGCATGGCAATGATGACATATTTTAAGTTTTGTTTTCTTTGAATCATTGGTTGGTTCACTGTATGAAAGTTCATTCCAATTAATTAATTCATTCGATATTGACAGATTGATTACGGGAATGTCAGTGAATAGAAGAGGATACATTTAGACATTAGTTGACAGTTGTTTTTTAAGGAAAACTAATAAAAAAAAACTTCTCATTTCTACGAGTTTTAGTCCAAAGTTCTGTAAAAATTCATATAAAAAAAATAAATTTTCGGAAAGTAAACGAACAAACAGACCTATGATTTGTTGTCAGTGTTTTGAAAAACATATTTCTGCAGGTGTTATTCTAAGAAATGTAATTGGTGGTTCACCCTAATTGAATGTATTCATTTGTCATTCTATGTCAAGTTAGTCCCAAACCAACATGGATTTCAGTATATTTCTTTTTTTTTTTTTAATTTTTACATTTATTAAAATTAATTTTCAATTTCTTGGGATAAGGGTTTTTATCCTTTTTTTTTTCTTTAAGCAAACTTCAAGATACATTCCACTAAATATAAAAAAAAAAATTAAATTCGAAAGCACCCTGCTCTTAACCATCGACACAAATAAAAAAAAAAACTAAATTAAAAGTATCCTTAATTCTCTGGGAAATAAAAAAAATGTCAGAAGGGATTTAAAAAAAAATAAGACATTTTTTTCTGCGTTAAATAAATGTAGACCATCGACGTGAAATTAAACTCGGCACACCGCGGCCGGGTGTAGAACACTGGATAAGACCTTTTCACCATTTGTTTTTTTTTTTTTTTTTTTTTTTTGCATTTAGCTTCGTTCTTCACATTTATCTTGACCTTTTTCGGTCCCTGTTCGAATCAAAACAAAAAAATGGAATTTTTACGCCAATAAGGTAGGTGGAAATGAAGAAATTTAAAAGTAAATCGACCCCCTCTTCACTTCGCCCAAACTCAACGGTCAAACTCTTTCTCTATCTTCCAGTGCAATATATTTAGGCGTAGTTCCCGACCCTACATTAAATTGAAAACTGAATATTGAAAAACGGCTAAAAAAAAATCCCGTGTAGCCTTCTATGTCTATAGTACATACTACATTCGGTAAAAAGTGGGGCCTTCAGTCGAAGATGACACTTTGGACGTACACAGCCGTTCTATACCCTACCCATCCTGAAGGATGGTTCGATTGTGTGTTGGCCCGCGGTTTTGGATCAGGAGTCTTTTTCGACTCCTTTAATATCTCTAGCCGATGGAACTACCGAACTTGACTATTGTTTTTCAAGACTATTGGCTATTAGGGAAGCATACAAGATATTCAAATAAGGTCCTAACAAAAACCGCACTGAGACAGACAATCCAGGCAGCTCTTAAAGCAATTGTTTTGCCATTCATTATCATCTAAATCGTGATGAACTCACAAGTCTAAATGTTAACATCAAGGTTACCTTTATCTGTGTACCAGATCACTATGGGATTGGGCGATACGAGCGGACTGACCAACTGGCCAGACAATGGTCAGCCCATCATCATGTCTAACTTGTGGAAAGTGTCAACATTTCCTTTGAAGTTGTTGTTAAGGGCAATTTATTCTCAATTTTTCTTAATGAATCGAATTGATGGTGGCGTAGTTTAACAAACTGCTTTATATCACGAAAAGACTTGGCCCACTATAATACAACTCGTTGAACAACTGACATGATAGAAACAGCCGGACTTGTTGGATGCAACCTTTTCTGAACACTGGCCAATCGGAGAACATCAGGTGAGATTAGCCATTCCTCACAACACTCAGTTAATCGTTTCCTCTGTAAATGTCCCGCTTTTGCCAGAATAAGCAATTTCTTAAATATGAGCTCTCAGAGCCCTAAGCAATCTCAGTAACATGAACAGCAAACTTTCTTACTTTTTCTGTAAAATTACTGAGTAACAAATGTTTGGATTCGCTTTCTCAATAATTGACGGTGCGAAATCTTTGGGATATCATTTTTCTGAACATACCAAAGTGAGAGCAGAATTCTTCGGAAGGGAATTTTTGACGTCCGAAACGAACTTTATGAACTGAAGATCAAAGGCTTGATAATTTTGCTCAATGGAAGGAAATGACTGTAAAGGGAACTTTAGTAGCTCTGTGCCTTCTTCTCCGTCAGACTTCTTAGTCCAGGGTGAGTTGACTACGGATCTCTAAAACCAAAAAAAATGCCTTCTCTAACATTTTGACTCGTTCTTCAAGTTGAGTCACCGAGTTCGGTATTGCTCGGAACGCGATTTCTGCGACTATCTTCGATAGTCTATAGTCTTGACCGGTCGCTTCTTGTACTTTCATTTTTACCGTACATTGACTGGTGGGCATTTACTAGTGTGCCTCGAACTAGGATCACCAAGTAGAACCATCAGTTGTGACACTTCTAATGACTTGTAGGCAGTGTTTCTGCTGGTAATAAATCTGCCCTTAACAGAGACACTATTGCTAGCAACTTATTGCTCCTGACGTAGTTACAATGTTGGGTGAGCGCACCCACTAGTCGATTTCTTTCCAGCTAATTCTCTGTCTTCATATCCACATGAATGGGTTAAACAAGAACCTTTTTCCTTAATGTTTTCGACTTGCTTTTTTTCCAACTGGTAACACTGTCCAAATTTCAAAGTTTTTTATTTGCCGGAATCAGCTTGCCTAGACTTAAGATTTTGTTTTGCCCTAATTCTGCTTCATGACATACTCGAAGAGCATCAATCGTTCCTATTTATAACTCGTACAATTACACTCTTAATTTAACTACCCTTACCAATAATAGCATCAGCTTCATCATTTTAAAAGTGTCCGCAATGCAAATTATCGTCACGTATTTTTCTAATTGCATAAACTAGGTTTTCCTTTGTAAAGTAGGTTTAGGTACTGGAACGTTTCCAAGGTCTATTATACCAGAGTATTTTGGTCTGTCAAGCAAAGAACTTGACATCAGCCAAAAAAGAGGAGGGGGGGGAGCAAGTAGCTATATACGACGTATACACACGATGTTAATTTCCTTTCTGCCACTTATAACGTACCACCATTCTGAATATCCTTTTGCTGCCGACAAATACACAAACGAATACACACACTCTGCCAAAAACAACCGTCAGCCACAAAAGCCCAGCTGACATCTAAAATTCACTTTTGGTATTGCGTTTCTGTTGCTGCACGTCAACCACAATCGACAGGGTGGCGGCACAACAACACACGGAGTCAAGCAGAAGCAGCACAGAAGCTAGAGTCACACATAACCCAACTGGCCAATCATTCCAAATCTAACCGAATTTACATTTAGTGCGCATCCTTTGTTGGGTAAAATGAATGGGCAGGTCAGAATCGTCTGGGTTTTGAAGAATTGTACAATTGATTGTTCCCGAAGACCGACAATGATTTTTGCCTGTACTAGAGAACACAACCCTTCCTCAAACTATACAGGGAAACCAGCTTATGGGTATATAGGGTAGGCTGAGGTTTCAAGACTTTTTTTGTTAATGTATAAAATTCCATGGAGAACTATGATGACCCGTTTTCAGTCATAGCCACATACATTCATAGATGCATACGATCACGGATGGAAATTACAGAAACGTCATGTCATCTGCCACAAACCTAATTTCAAACAGACTTTCGACAGGTATAGAGAGCAGGACGGTCATATAGAGAAAAATAACTTTGCCCGCATGTCTCGTCATGTGTGGCGAAGTACCAACTAAGAGCAAAAGACAGGACGAGGACGACCGACTGACAGAGTGCTGCAGAAATAAAAGGAAGGATCAAAACACATTCAACCAAATGGTTGACAGAAGAAGTGTCATGGTTGCTTTGCCTAAAAGTTCTGATAGACAGGTTTTAACGTTATGGTGGTAATATATGTATGTAAGAGTGTTACGGTTCTGAGGTAGCAGTACCTAACCTATATTTATGCATATGAATAAATAGAAACGAGAATATAATTGCATTAGTGCACATTTTCGATCAGAAGGACACTGGTGCTTTACCATTGTCAACGTTTTCAGAAAATTTTGAAGTTGATGCCACGATGTGCAATGAGCTGAAAGTAGCTTTTAGCTATTCACGGTAAAGTAAAGGTTCATGCTGTTATAATGAATGAAAATTCTAGAATCGTCTATATCATATATTGCCAGTACCTTCCATAGTTAATCGAATACAACATTTTTGAAAAAGACTGACAAGATTGGGATTGATGCTGTTGAAGTTGAGGGAATTTCTTGGTATTGAGTCTTCTGTTGATGATGTTTGTAAGAGGAGTAGGTAGGTATATGAATACAAAATAGAGCTTGTTCAAAAATGTTTGCCTAATAAATGGCGCCCAACGGCAGCAAAATCATGGCAATTTAGAAAAACCACAACTTGAAGTTGACAGTTGACAGTGTTTATCTTCCAAACGGGACTATTTTTAAATTCTGTACGTAAAAGTTCTTTTAGTGCATTTTTACTTCAAAAATATTTGTTTTGAAGTCTTGCAGGCTTGTGTAAAGCTTGCTTAATGCAACAGACTAATAATAAATGGCGCCCAACGCCAACCAATTTGACCTTGAATTGACTGCTTGAAATAAACATGACTAGGTTATTTTTTCTTTTGTACCAATGTCTGCTTTTGAGAATGTTTTCAGTTTCAAAGTGGCGCCCAACGTACAGCATTTCCTTCAAACAGTGTTATTTAAATTTTTTTTTCTAAAAAACTTGTTCAAATCAAAAGACTAGATATATGAATGAAATAAAGCCTCTGCCGGGAAAAATATTCGCTTAGTAAATGGCGCCCAACGTCAGTCAATTCTTGATTGTTGCTCACATCGCCTAGGTTAACTCGTCTCTTTTATTTTTTCGTCTATTTTATTTTAACTAATTTTTCTTTTCGCTATGTTTTTCTTATTTACAGACAGAAATTGCGAAACGGTTAAATACCTTAATAAGCCAGCTTTTGCCATTTCTACAAACTGATCATCAGCAACAAGTGTTACAGGCAGTCGAACGGGCCAAACAAGTAACGATGCCTGAATTAAATTTAATAATTGGGGTAAGTTGAACATAAATATTTTATATACACTGAAAAAAAAACCTAAGTAAAATTAAAAAAAAAAAAAAAAAAAAAAACATAATATATAATTTTTTTTATTTGCAATTTCTGCAAACATTATTTGGTTTTTCTTTTCTTTAACATTTAAAAAAAAATTATTATTAGTTTAATGTAGTAAATTATGATAAAATTGCATTGGGTTTAAATTTAATTTTATTTTAATTTTCGTTACTAAAACAATTGAAATGTATTCTTTTAAATGTTTATTTTTAATATTTTTCTGAAAGCAATCATGAAAATTTAGTTCTTATATCAAGAGGAAATGTAATTAATGGGTCAAAAATCCATTCATAATTAATTATACAAAGTCTGTTTGTTATTTTTGGGGAGAATATTTTTTTGTAATATATAAAAAAATATATAAAAAAACTGCTATGTCCCTTAATTTTCCTCGAAATAATTGTGTTTATTATAAACGTTTTAAAAATGTTGCTAATTCTTAATTTTATATCCATAAATAACTTGTTTCTATTAATTTTAATAAACCTTGACATATTTATATGTAGGTTTCTTTTAAATATTTGGAGTCTTACTTTAGTTAATTTTTAATTTATTATTTTTTTTTTTTGAAAGATAAATATTAATAGGTTTTGTAAATAAAGTCTCTTTTTTGGTAAAAGTTGATTTTTTTTTTGTCAACGTAAGTGTGGTGTTCTGCATTTTTGTTTAAAAAATCAAATGACATTTCATTTGATACATATATTTTGTTCAAGTTTTGCTTATATTCGGAAACCTAAAATTCAACAATTTTGTGTTTTTTATCTTTTTTAATTCGTTTTAATTTAATTTTAATTAATTTTATTATTGGTACAAGAATAAATTATAAAATAAGCCATTTCGCTAAGAAAAAGTCATATTTAATATTATTCTGCAACATATTTACCCAGAAGAGTTTATAATCAAACATATTAAGTGCATAATTACCAACTGAAAATGGCGCCCAACGTAAAATAAGAATACAAAAATCTAGATTTACAATTCTCTTAACGTTTAAAATTACAATTTTAAATGTTCTTTTGATACAAATTTGACTTGCAAATATTTTTGTATACAAAAGTGGCGCCCAATAAAAAAATCAAACAGTGTACCTTTAAACTAAGTTATTTTAAAATCATGTGTAAAAGCCAACACATTAGAAATATGAATGAACTAGAGCCTCTAATAATGCAAAAATGTTCGCTTAGTATGTGGCGCCCAACTCAAAATCAAGTCTTGGGAATTATGAAAATCATTTCTTGAAGTTAATAATAACTAGATTAGATCAGTTTAATTTTTAAATTTTTTTGTTTAATACTGGCGCCCAATACCAGCCAAATTGTCGAATAAAAAATATTATTTAATCTTAAAATAGAGTTTTTAATTCTTGCGTAAAAGGCTATTTCTTTAGAAGATTAAAAATAGGAATGAAATAGAGCCTCTTTTGCAAAAAATGTTTGCTTAAAAAATGGCGCCCAATGTCAGGCAGATCTGAATAATTTAATAAAATCCCTGCCTGAAGTTAACAATGACTCACTCATTGTTCAAATGTCTATTTTGCAAATCTATTTTTTTTCCTTAAAAATGGCGCCCAACATAAACCATTCTTATGATTAGTCAATTGAGTTCTGATCTGGATAGTATTCTTGAGTTGAGTTGGGGAATTTAAAATCGTGAAGAATTTAATAATTTGAAATTATTTATGCTAGATTAGATGTTTTTCGTCAGCCAAACCAAAATTCTACCTATGTCCATATGTAACTCAGGATTCATACATTTCGTTTTTTTTTTTTTTCATTTATGTCTTTGTAAATAAAACGTAAACTTGCACCTCTCTAACTCTTAAAATTTAAATCTTATGGGAAAAAGAAAATAATTTACTTAAGAAATGATTAAAACACATTGTTTTTTTGCGGTGGCCCGTTCTCAAGATATTCGTTAAACGCGATTTTTGTATCTCTCTGTTGAAACTACGTGCCCAGTTCCCAATGTAAGTGTCATTGGTTATCAATCACATTTTTAACTGAAGTTTCAAATGTGTGTGGGTGGACACATTCAAACCTTTATTTTTCTTAGAAATCACAGCTTTTAATTTATTTAATTTAAAAATCACGGTCTTGAAACAAATTTGCTTCTTATTTTTTGCCTTTTTAGTAATTATTTTTTTTTTTTTATTTTTTTTTTTTATAATTTTATTACGTTCTTTTTAATTTAATTTTTTATTTATATAAACAAGCCAATAAATAGTCCAATTACCGAGCACCACAAATAAATCTTTTTTAATGCAAAACATTTATCCAAAATGACGAAATGAGAAATATTTTTGTTCAAGAATTTTTCTGAGGATCTTTTGACCCATCAATAAAACATTTACCTCTGTCGTTCTATACTGAATTTCTAAATTAAATTAAATTTAATATGTAAAAAATATTATACCCCTGACAAAAAAATAAAAAATAAAACAATATAATCTTTGTTTGAAAGTTTGCAAATTCGAATAACTGTGGTGTTCTGCGAATAAATTAATTCAACATCAGTATAGAGCGTTTATAAATAGACATTTTTGATATTTTATCAAAGAATTAAAAAATTACAAAATAAAGAACTTTTTTTTTTGTTTATATTTTTTGTTTGTTTTATTCATGTACTTATTATTTTTTATTCTTTTATTCTACTCCCTCCCAAACTTTTTTGATTTAAACAAAAAAAAAAAACTAAAACAAAATAAAAATTTAATTCGTAAAATGCAGAACCACCAACAACAGGGAATTCAACAGCTTTTAGTAAGTTTAAAAATTACAAAAAAAAAAGAAGAAATAATTTCTCTGAATTTTTGTATGTCTTCTGTTCAATTTTTAAAATTCTTATTTTGTTATTCAGTTAAATAAATCCTTATAATGCTTATATTTGTTTTTTTTTTTTATTTTCTTTGGTTCTTCATTTTCATTTTCATTGATTTTTTTTTTTTTTATTATGGTGAGGTAATATTTTTTTTTTTTTTATTTTTTTTTTCATTTTAATGTCATTCATTGTTTTAGTCCTTATAGTAACAATTTAATAATATGTACCAATGTTTATTTTCTATTGCTTTGCATTAATTATATAGAAATAAAAAAATAAGTGTGCACTTTTTATATGCTGAATCATTTGCTTACAATTATTAAACTTAAGCAGTATTAGTTGTGTTAGGTTAGCTAAAAGCGACCTAATAATTCATCCCTGTGGTACCCCTTCGTTTATTTAAGAGAAAGCTAACTTCCAAAATACATTTGGACACAAACAGTTTGATGATACTCATTATTACATTTTAAAATAATAAATAATTTAAAACATATAAAAGTTTGAAATAAATATGAACTGAGCCAACAATTCTTCAGGTAATTTTACAATGAAGACAGATCCTCTGGTCGCAAAATAAAACATGTGAATAAGTTTGTTGAAGTCTGTTGTTGTAAGAGGTTAGGTTAGTGGGCTGACAGTTGATCTTGTTACCGTCACACTTAGATCAAAGTAGATCCATTGTAATACCCTGTTAAAAGAAGAAACCTATGCTAAAAAAAAAGACATGACATATCCCGTTAATGGGGATAGATTTCAGCAAGCAGCTGCTTTAGGCTATCGGGGGGTTACTGTAGCTGTCGTCAGAAGCATCGACACCGGGTTGAGGGGAGGTTTCGTCACCGCTGTCCTTTGAGGGCGTGTCCCTCTCCTTTACCCCTACTGAGTGGATCATTCCCCCCACCATGCCCGGATGAGCATTTGGGTCTCCACAACGCCTTGTGTGTGGGTTTGATAGGTCAGTGGTTATGGTGTAAGTTTGCTTTGTTATGTCAGGCTGGAGTGAATCGAGAGGGCCGCCCACTACCACAAGAGTATTATATCAATCTTGTGGAGGGACGGCCATCGCAGTTTCAAATGACGCTCGCATTCACTGCAGGAGTGGAAAGACTGGTGTAAGGCTTGCTGCCCTAACTCTTTTATTGCCACTCAAACAGGAATGCGTGCGTATTACAGTCTTACAGTCGTCATTGTGTTTGTTCAGTAATTGTGGGTCGGTTTGTAGATGGGATATTAGGGACTTTCGAGCCATTTAGTAGCGTTAATGAACTTTAAGAGATTCTTGCTAGGAATTTCAGAGAGTTCCTCTAAATCGTCGTCGAAGAAGTGTTTCCTCAGGAGTCTGCTTCTCAGATTTCCATCAGATTCCATCGGTAGACAGTGGACAGGGTATAACCTGACAAATCTTCTCAAACCAACCAAGGGAATTTTCATCTGATCTTAACAAAGCTTCTGTCTCACTCTCAATGGATATTTGAGAGAGAGGTTAACTACATAAATACCTTTATAGTTTGAAGAAACAGTGATGTGATGTGTTCGTTTCTGAACTAATATCATCTTCCGAGGCTGTAGTTTTCCCTATCCATCGGAGATGATGGAAACATAAACATCTTCTTGTCCTTTTTAACAGCTGCCTCCGCCCTGCTTTAATACTTGCTAATACGCCAGCCAGTGACAGCTAGCTTTGCTTTCCCGATGATGCTTAAGCATAAGAAAGTAGTTTAGCGAACTTTTGAAATTCCTCTGTTGTTGACTTAAGAGCACAGTTGCTTTAAGAACTTTGTTAAAGAGTTGCATGATGACATTAACTTGCCTTAGACCTTTCTCGATATCTCGAACATCGGTGGTTTTCTTGCCGACTTTGAGCAAGCAGCTCTCCATCGTTAATCTGAACTAGAGGACGAATTTGGCAGGACGCTGGTTAACGATATTGCTATGTATAATTCGTCCATATTAACTGGCTGAACGGGAATTTTGTCCATTATCGTTCAAGTTGAATGAAGTGTTGTGGCTAACAGCTGAATCTTGGATTTCTTCGCCGTTTAGAGGACTAGAAAATTTTTCCATTCTGCTCCTCAGCACCAACAATGTATCAACTGCCGTCTTCCGACCCTTATCTCGGGAGGCTTCTGTTCTCGCTGTGATGGGCCCTGTCCTGATCGTTTCACCTTTGATAGAACTTTTGAATATCACCCTTTTCGTAAAAACCCTCGAGAAATCCGACACTACCCGCTTTTCGAGCTCTCTTGTTCTCTCCCTGAGAAGTTCCTGTTTCTCCCTCTTTTTTGGCCTAGTCTACTGCATTGACTGGTAGGCCTCGTTTCGAGCTGTATACGTCAGCCAGCGCAAGAGTTTCGTTGTGGTCGCCAAGTGAAACCCAGCGCACCAGTGGAGTGGCGATTAACGGCATGTTAGGTGTTTGAACTAATCCTTTGGACTTGATGCTTTTAACGGGCTTACTGTGAGAGACGCAGTTGCTAAACCCAATCAAAAAAAAAAAAAAAAAAGAAAACAACATCGATCATCATTGCCAACCTTGGTTTAAAAAAGAATTTTCCCAAAAACGCGTTTATACATTTTATCAATGCATTTTATTTCAACCACCTTCTGTGACAGTTGGATTGTCATCTATAGTTTTCCAGGAGTATATAGCTGAAAATTGTACAAAAACAGATAAAAAAGACATTTATAGGGATGAGGAGGAAGGGAGTTGAATTTAAATCGTGGTAATTTTGTTGAATGACTCCTGAGTTTCATTCAGTTGTGTTTGATATAAATATTATAAATTAATTTGGTTTTTCCAAGTGAGTAGGGGCGGGTAAAAATAAATTGTTATGTCCAGCAGTGGAATCCCGCCTGCAAGCAAATTGCTTTAATCATTAGCATTTAAATATAAATTCTCCTTTATCGATATTATTTGTAGGTTTTTTCGTTAGGACTTTTGTGTTCATGTTCGTCCTTTTGTTTTTTTTTTTTATTGAATCGATATGACGGACATTCCCACAAGTGTTATAGAGACACCAAAAATTGTAGTTTCGACGCTCTGTATGTATATTTGTTATAGAGGGCGCCACATTGTCCTTTTAATTATGTGACCAATTACAGTGATTTTAGTAGACAGGACTTACTTTATGTACATCAAACTGTGGGATTTAATTTCATTTTTGAATTTTCATGATAAAATAAATTACAAAAAAAAAAAAAAAAAAAATTGTGTGGACAATGATGATGGTTATGTTAGAGAGTGTGAGGTTTTGTGTGGCTTTGTGGTTGACTTTTCACAAATGTGAGTAGAAAAATCAGCTTTTGTGGTAAATAATGTTAAATTACTGCCATTTGATTATATATAGCGGGATTTGTAAATTTTGTTTAGTTTTATTTTAATGCTATAGTGTGTCAATAATCACACTCACTGACCATAAAATGGTTTCATTAGCATTATTTTCACAGATATATTTGTGATACCTATTTAATTGTTGAAAATTATAGAAATGGGAACTATCGACTTATTCTGTAGTACGAGTAGCTTAATGTTCATTAATTCGATAGTTTATACAAATTCATTCACTTCACACTCCATTGCTCTTTCCCCATAATATCTTTCTATGGTTCTCATTCTTTAGTTTGGCTCCAGGCTCGCAAAGTGCAATTGCGCTCAATTAATTTTTTTTAACTAGTTGTTGGACTTCAGTGATTTCATGCACCTTTTTGATATTTTAAAGATTTTTTTAAGTTGAAATGTTGACATTGACATGGTATCCATCGAAGGAATTTAAATATTTGTGGCTTGGTAGATAGGGAGGAAACTAAATTTGACACATTTATAAAACGATTATTTTTAAAATAACGTGGTTGTTATCGTTTAAATGTGATTAAATATAAAAATTCTAGTTTTGGTTGAACGATACTCGTTTAGTTTTTCAATTGGGAGCTTTCAAGAAAGTGTAGTTTGATTTAAAGGAGACAAATTCTGCCGACTATGTTCATAGTCATATAGTATTCCGGTTTACGTAATAGGCCGGTCGCTAGAGGCAAAAAAGATCTTATATAATTTGAAAAAATACTGATAAAATTTTATAATTGGAATAGGTAGCTGGGTCGTTTTACTGCCTGAACAGAACAGAATAGAATGCTGGAACTGGACCCACTGACGGAACTGGAAGAGCTGTCAAAACGTGTCGTACGTTATTTTTTTTACGTGCCGACAATGCAGCTGTACAGCTTTGAAAGTGTTTTGAAGAAAAACAAAACAATATTCTTATGTCCAAGCTAAACTCATTAAGGTCCAACGGTCAGCAGGTATGTGCATCACGGGAGCACTTCGCACAATGCCAACAGCAGCTTTAGAAGTTCTAAACCTAACACCTCTTGACATCTTCTCCAAAATGGTGGCAGCCAACTCATGCGTGAGGCTTAGAGCCACCTCTCAATGGATCAGTAACAACACTGGTCATACTACTATTTAAGACAATTTCAGATCTATCCCAGATCGCTTAGACTATACCACCCCAAAAATGGTATTCGATAATAACTTTCATATTTCTATCCCCTCAAGATCCTTTTGGGAAGAAGGAGGACCTCAAGAAGAAAACACCATACACTTCTATACAGACGGTTCAAAGACTGAAAACGGCATTGGAAGTGGTATCTATTCGAAACAACTAATCTCAGTCTATCATATTAACTTCCCAATCAATGTAGTGTGTTCCAAGCAGAATTAATGGTGATAAAAGAGGCATTATCCTGGCTCAAAGAAAACGTTATATCTTGTAAGGATATACGTATCTTCTAAGACAGCCATGCCGCTCTCAAATCTCTCGCGTCTGTCTTCACAAACTCTATCACAGTCCACGACTGTCGATCATCTCTGAATGAGATGACGGAACAGTTTAACATTCACCTCATTTGGGTGCCGGGCCACAGGGACATTCTGGGAAATTGCAAAGCTGATGAGCTCGCCAAAAACGGAACACTTCTGCCCACTGTTAGACAGAGACACAACATAGGAACACCACTTGCTACATGCAAACACCTTTTCAAACAATATGCTCTAGAATCAACAAATGCTAGATGGTTACAGGGTACCACATGCCTAGCAACTAAACAAATATGGCCATGAATAGACCTGAAGCGGTCAAAAGGCTTGATTTCCCTGAGCAGACAAAGTATAAGGTCCACAATTGGAGTCATAACAGGACACTGCCTCATAGGTAGACATGCTATGAAGCTGGGGGTCTACACCAATGACTTCTGTAGAAGCTGCATGGACGAGGAAGAAGAGGAAACAGTCGCAACATCTTCTATGTACATGTCCGGCACTCTCCAACAGAAGGAACACCTACCTCGGTAACCCCTTCTTTGATAATACCAGTGAACTGGCAACGATAGACACGAGATGTCTCTCAAATTTCATTAAAAGTACAAAATGGTTTGCTTAATTTCATTACTCTCCCATGAGTAACTTTCTTTAGTGGTATAACAATGGACCCTTGGGGTCTAAGTGAGTCAACAACATCCAGACGGCCACCCTAACCTAACCTATGTACAAGCTCAGAATTCAAATTTTTTGTTTCCAATACTTTTCCTTTCAATAAATATTTTTTTTCGCGATACAAATAACCACAATATTTTTTTCCAACCCAAAAAGTTGTTTTTTTTTTTTTTTTTTTTTTTCTTCATACAATTTGAAACGTCAAAAGTGTCGTACGGGAAAAGCTAAAAGTTGGTGAACTCTTCCGTCTGCGGCTGCAGCTCTGTAAGCGGCTACGTTCCGTTGTGTTCGCAACATTGAATTTGTGTGTATTCAATATTTTGACATCTATTCCAGTTGCGGCTCCAGTTCCGTCTCCGGAAGCAGCTGTAAGCGTTTTGCGTCAGCCGCCGCCGTTATGAAAAAGCGTTAATCTTAAAACGGGTCGCTCATATGCTACACAAAAATTTGAAATTTAATCATCTTTTTTTTCATAGAACATTTTGTGTGCTTTGAACCGAACCAATAACAAAATGTGATCAGTATATTTTTCCACACAAAAAACATCTCTGCGACTAGCCTATAAGGTATTTAATTGCCTTACAAATCATGAGTCTAAACCTGGATATCGGTTAAAGATGTTCTGGTATTTGGGTTGTTTAGAACTGAGAATTCTAGTGATCGGTAAATTGGAATAAGTTCTAGAATGAACCTCGCGAGCCTTAAGATCAGAAAGTAAGCAAATAAAAGGTGTCTCACTACTTAAGTTTTGAGTCCTAATTTTGTGCACCTATGTGTAAACAACATGTGGTTTCAGTATATGAGAGCGCCATCTTCTAAACCGCGCATGAAACAATCGATTTATTGCAGCATAAATTTCCACACCAAATCATCTCACGAAATTCTGATGTGAACTGACCAAAAAAAGATCATACGAATAAGGCCCATTGCCCGCAAGGCAACTTTTTGTTGCTCGCCCCAGGTTTTGTGAAATCTTGGGTTTATGTGAATAAATCAGAAACAATGCCTAAACTCAAGGCAGAGATTGATCCAAAGCGTCATAGGTTATATATACAGTCACATTTTTGAAGTGAAATTGATTATCAAACCAAATTTACTATTGCCATATGACTTGATCATATCACTGGTGGTTTTTTATAAATCGAAGTAGTTCCTTATCTTCTGTAACTACTGAGTGTGAACTGTTTTATGGATGAATGAAAATAATAAAGTATTTTCATTCTTTTCTGTGAGGTGATGGGTTTTTGGGAACTATTTTATTGTGTTAAAATGACATTTAGTGCTTGTTGATTGTTGTCTGTTGACGAATAATTATATGTTCTACGTTCTTTTCAGAAAAGTTAACAAAAACTGCACCGTTTCGATAATATCTCAACATTTGGACCTTAAAAACATAAAAGGATTTTCACGAATTAGGATAAGATTTTACTTGTGTTTTTATTTCACTTGGTCTTGAAGTTTTGTAAACTAAGCTTAAGTGCATAAAAACTAAACCTCCAAAATGGAGTTGTTTCTAGGCTTGCCAGCTTTTTAGCTTGTCATAACAAATGTCGAAAATGCCAAATTACCGGGATCTACCGGCACACCGGGAAAATAAAATAAATTCTTTTATTAAAAAGTAGTGAATAAGACAAATTTATAGTAGCCTGTTGGTTAGTGCGTTGGACTGTAACAACAGAGGTCTGGGTTCGATTCCCAGCCTCTGCCATCTAAAAATGTTTTTTAGGGCTACTGCGAGTGCCTCTTGCGAGGAATTGACAAATCCTCCAAGAGTATCTCCTGTCATAGATAAGTGCCGCTCATTTTAGCCGTTTGGATTCGGCAGTAAACTGTAGGTCCCCTCCATTCCAGAAGACACGCACACAGGAATGGTTGCGAGTTATAAGTCAGCAGGCCCTAGTTCTTCATGAGCCGTTGTGCCACCAAATTTATTTTTATTTACCACTACTTTAGTACTTACACAAAACCAATCAAATTTTGTGATCATCCGGCCAATATATTGTTTGCACCATCAACTTCCTTCAAAAATTCGTAGTCCGCTTGCTCGCGACCTAAGGAATTTGAAAGCGAACACTGCAAAAATCTGGTCTTAGAGCTATTTCTTCGAATTAAGCAAAGAAATCAAAGAAGCTTCTGATCTTTGAATGTTCGTAAATATCGTCAAAAAATAACTTCCCAAGTCCTGATTTGCTGGGAAAGATTTCTTCCCCTCCTTCCCAAAATATACCACTTCAACAAACTGAAGTTAATATGTTCTTCGTCAATCATTGGTCATTTGGTACCATTTACAGCGATTAAAAAAATTTTACAAAATACGTTTGTATGTATACTGTATGAAATCTTTTATATACTATATATTATGTGAGTAAAAATAAATTGACATCAACGTACTTGTTTCCCGCAGTGTATCACAAGACTCCCTACCACAATCTCCTCTTTGGCCTAACTCCTACTTTTTCAATGGCTATTTACCGCACTATGCACGCTACATGTATTTCTATCCCCTCCGCTCAAACCCGCTTTGTGGACATTGTGGAGTGTGAATCTGTATTGAAATTCGACCACTTTTTCGTGGTTGCGGTCATCGGAACAGTCAGTCCGACAGAACACGGGATAGTATATGAGTGGGGCAAAATAGCTATTTTACATTTCATGGCTAAACAGAACCAAAACACCCCAGTTCGAAACGTTCGGAACTGATGTGCAAGTGGTGGTCTTATCATTCTTTAATGAAGGTCAACAAGGCTTTGAGGCTTGCTGCTGCTGCTGCAGCCTGAGTGGCCGGTTATAAGGGGGCGGGAATGTTTAAGGAATGCGCAGTCACAGCCGGATACAGTTGTTGGAAGCTTGGGTTTTTCCTCTGCACTGCTACACATATAAGTATATTATAACATAGCCTAGTAGCCATAGGTAGTGCGTATATACCTGCAGCTGATTAAAATTATCTTGGTGCAGCCGGTTAATTACCGCATTCGCTGTGGTAAGGAGTGATGCACTTCCAAAAACTGGTAGCCAATGACAGGCTTTATGGAACGAGCAGCGGGAGGCAGAGACAAAGCTCTAGTTTGCTTGGGGTATTAGGTTTCGAACACTGTCATCTCTGATCAAATTTTCCGATGAAACCTTTCTGTACGACACGAGGACGAGGAGGAAGAAAGGTAGGACAGTGAAAAATTATCTGCCAGACCAACGCAGAATGCAAAGAGCCGGAATAATCGAATAAATTTGAGCACCAGGAGTCGCATTGGTGGCAACATCAGCGACTGTAGCTTTAGCTTCCTTCAATACGATGTGTGATGGTTCTATTTTGTTTCTTCTTTTTTTTTGACAAAACAAATTCAAAAACTGAATCGAATCGAATTTCCCAATGGAGGTTGAAAGTTGACAGTGAAAGCTGCTATCTCGGCCGCTGCCCCCCGCCACCATCACCATCATCACCATTGCATCGTCTGCTGCTGGGCCCATTTGCATCTGTGACCTGTGTCGACTCTCAAACGAGTGGAGTTCGTGATAGGTTCTATATTGGTATTCATTTCGGGAAAAGAAAAAAAATAAATAACGTGAAGGACTTATAATTCTGTTATGATTTATTTGTTGTTGGGGCGAATTTTCATTTCGAAATCGTGAAACCGTAAAATTTGTGTGCAGCATTGGTGGCTGTTCATGTGGGTATATTGGTTATGGTTTGGTTAAGTTCTATTGAACAATTGGATTTTTGATATTTCACTGCGACTGCAGCTACAGAAACGGATCTCATCCTAGTTTATTTTTTTAAAATATTTTTTAGAAGATTCTAAAAAGGGATCGGTTTTGGTTTCGTTAAAAAAAAAAACCAACTCGATTTTTTAATCAAATTAAAAAATTTCGAGGTTTGATTAAAATGCGATTATAAAGAGTTCGAACCAATGTTCTGCTATATTCTAAAAATTCATACCCATCTGCATTTAATATAGGTATACATATATAGATATTGGAGGAAAATAAATCATATTTGGAATTTCAATACTCTTTGACAGGGAAACAATAATTTTTGCAAAAAATTTAGTATTTTTGGAGGAACTTTACTTCATTTTTTTTTTTTTTTTTGAAAACCGGATTAACGGTGCCGGTTAACCGGTGTATGCCGCCTTAAGAATAACTTGCGTTTAAATATGTGGATTTGGTTCTATCAGTTTTTAATCAAGTGTATGAGAAATGTTATCAATATCCGTGTTTTTTTGGGAAAGCTATACATTGTACAGTAGGATTTTATACGCATTACAAATACAACATCCGCAGTAGGATTACTGCCGATAAAAAGAGAAGTAGATCCTACTGCGCATGACGGTGTTCACATTGGACTTACTCCTTGGATTTTTTTTTGACGTCTATATACTTTTTCTCGTTCCCACTCTGTGGTGAGAAAGAGACAAGCAAGTGAGGCAGGATTTTTTAAAAATTTGCAGATTTTTTTTGACGTTTCCTTTTGTGACATGTGCTTTGTTAGTATTTAGTTTTTGTTTGGCACTTAAATACTACAGAATCGAAGTTGTTTCAATTGGAAAAATATTTTTTTAGTGAAATATTAATTTTGTGATTAAAAAATTTCTGGTTAAATTCTCTGGCGAATAAAAATTTGTGTTTTTGTAGTCGTTAAAGACTACTGAACGTCAGAGTGAATCGGTTGTGTGTGTCTGAACACGAGCCGACTGACTTATGCCAAAAAAAATCGTAAATCTGAGTCCAATGTGAACACGCACCGTCCATGGGTTTGTGACGTTTGTTCGAGTATCGAATGGAATTTAGTGGTTTTGTTATTAGATGTTGGTGCGATTGATAATTTCATTTGAATTTCGATGGATGTGTTCATAGAGTATTTGTGCGTTGTTCATGGTGTGTTTTTCCATTGGGCAATCGAAATGAATCTTTTTCTGTTCTTCTTTGAACAGGAGCAATTTTCTGTATCAAAATTACCAAATTTCACTGAACCGTTCACACATAAACTAGAATTTGTTTGAAATTTCAAACAAAATTTAGTGTTGGTAGAAACTACAAAAAAAATTCTATTGCAATTAGGTAAGAGTCCCAAGGAAACACGCTCTATTTTTCTATTGACAAAAAAAAAACTCACTACCGCAGTAGAGTTGGTACAATAAACTCTCTTTTCAGTTTCGTTTTTATGGCTGAAGCCTAGTACGCAGATCGGGAAAATCTCTACAATTCTAATCTCTACAAAAACGTTGGAAAAATCGCGCAAAATTAATGTTTTTCTTCTTTTTTTCTTTTTGTAAAATTATCGATAAATAAAAATTGGTAAGTGTTTATCGTGCAAAATTATTGACCTGTCAAAATTTTTCCCGCAAAGTAATGCTTCGAACATTATTTTTCCTGACATAATTTAGTGGAGACTTCATCCTACAGCGGGTACAAACGTCACAATTTTGTGCGTGAATTGCGTACTGTCTGGAAAAAAACTGAAGACAAAATTTGTCCTGGGAAAAATTTAGTATGAAAAGAAAAATTTTTCCCGATCTGCGTACTAGGCTTACACACCGCCTCCACAGGACATACAGATGCCCAAGATCCAAACCTCAATCCAATCAACAATCAGGTTGTTTTTTTCGCACTGGGCACTTTATGTCATGTCGATAGTTATGTCGATAAATTCCACTAATAAGTCAGAGCAAGAGGACCACACAAAAATTTCTTTCAGTACTACTTCTACCTCTCTCACACACATGGAACTTCAAATCTCATGGCCAAGCTTTGAACAGAGCTCATGTCTTGTTCAAAAATTAGTTTTCGTCGACATGTTCATGACATGGACCTGGATTTTTGTGCCTCCATTTGATTTTTTGTAGACATGTTCAAAATCCTGCCATCGTTCATGGCCTGTGGAGGCGGCATGTTAAAGTGTTGTTATGAAGAGAAAAATGGGCAATTAAATGTGTATTGTTTCACATTCGTACTGTTCCAAGAAGATTTTGCAGTAATCTTCTAGATTACATAATCTGGAAATCTTGTTGATTCCGATGAGATTTTTTGGTTTTTTCTCGAAATTTAGATTTTGATCATCTTTTATATCCAAATGGAAAACCACATACAATTCAGTTAATAAATCATGTTTTTTTATCCAACAAAATTATCGCCGAAGACGTCATCTACTACAGGATACAAATCCAACATCTAAATCCCATTTCACACGACTAAACTGAGCTTCCAGTTACTTTCGGTCTGGTGGAGAAGGTCAAAAAGTATGAGAGTCTTCTAGGATTTTGTTTAATCATATGAAATTTTCAAGAGAATTTTAAGGAAATTAAAAGAACGCTAAAAAAATCTTCAGAAACTTGTTTCTACGTGTGAACTTACCTTGACCATAATCTACGAACAAACCCTTTCCTGAAGCATTTATCGCTAAAACCTTTTGAATTTATCATATGAATTATTTGAGAAAAAAAAACTTTTTCTATGTTTTCTTATCATAATCTTCTGAAAAATTGTCCATTTTATAATTAATTTTTGGTTAAAGTTATTTTTTGTTTGCTTTTTGTTTCTTTTATTTGTGTTTTTTTCTGACAGCTGTACCAAATGTGAAATATAAAAAAGGCTACTGCGGATGCGTTTTTTTTGGAAATTTCTCACTGTACTTTATATAAAATCCCAAAAAAAAACACGGCTAATGTCTGCAACTCACCACATTTCACAAAGATTGTTATCTTGTCTCTCCAAAACAATTATGTGATATCAGACCCATCTAAAATTTATTTTAATGTATTTGTCTAGTCTTGTTTTTGTTTATCATATTTACTGTCATGCTTATATGTTAAATGCAATTTAATAGAATCATTTTCGAAAAATATATATTATAAATGTGTCTAAATAAACAAATAAAATTAAATTACTAAGTTTTTTTTTTTTTAATTTTCTTTTGCAGCAACAAATTCATGCGCAACAAGTGCCCGGTGGACCACCACAACCGATGCCAAGTCTTGGAGCGTTGGCTGGACCATTCGGAGCATTAGGTGGACCAATGGGATTACCACATGCACCACAGAGTCTGTTAAAAGCACCTCCAGATCATCATAGGCCAGATATGAAAAGTAATTTAGATGGACCGTCTGCTGAGGAGAGACTGGTAAGTTCTTTTTTTTTTTTTCACTTCATTAGGTATTTACAAAAATATGTATTTACGTGTTTGGTTTCGGATTTTAATTTTTTTGTCAAAAAAATTGCAAAATAGTTCAAAAATCTATAATTTTAATTTTGCATTGTCCTCAGCTACAAAAAATGTGCGCTAATACGTGCACGAATTTTTTTTTTCACTGTCGAATTTAGTCCCATGGTCTTTTTGTCAAATTTCAAGAATTTGGTCATTGTGAGTTTAAGTTCCAAGCCCGTTTAATATGTTCAATAAAAAAAATCCAGCGTCTGGCTTCTGCCAATAGAGCTCTTATCTATAATAGACCTGTTTACCAAATAGCAATATATTTCTCTCTCGTTTATTCACAAACGTCAAAATCATCACTTTGTTGCAACTAACAATCATTTTTTGAGAGCTTATACTGACATTTTGTAAATTCATAAACGTATCCTCGTCGCGGAAATGATTAAAAATCACTTTCATCAAAGGTTCATAAATGAATCAAACAAGTTTCAGTTTGTATGTAATGCGTTCATTAGATACTCTTCATTTTCAACAACATCAAAAAGCTCAAGCTCGAGTTTTTTCCCAAACTACACCCAAAAAATAAAGAAACGCCCCGCCCGCCGACTTATTTCTATTTGGTAATGACCTCTATTGAAAAGAAATTGTACTAGAATATATCTACTGAACAGAACTGCCAAATTCTCTATTTATAGCAGATCGGTCTAGCTTAATTAGGCTTTTTTAATTCAGAGTTGGTTCAGAGCAGAGCACTAAGCAGAGCCTGAGCGAGCGGAGTAAACTCTGTGCAGAGTGTGCTCAGAGCAGTAAGATTGAAACACATCTGAGCACTGAATTGTCATATCTGTCAAATTGCATGAAAACTACATGAAGTTGGCTGCGCTCAGCTTTTATCTCCATTTGCTGGGTTATTTTATCATGAGCTCATAGAGCACGCTCCGAGCTAGCTCTGAACGAAAAAAGAAAGCAATACTTCTGAGCCCTGACCTGAGTGCTCTAAATTCGAAAAGACACACAATTTTTGTTTGACAGTTCGGGCTCAGCTTTGAACTGCTCTGAACTAAAAAAAATTCCAACCATGGAAAAAAAAAATAAGGGGGAAGATGAATATATGTTTTTGGAGAGACTGCTGTTGGTCTTTCCTATCGATAATAGTGCCGCTAACAATTTTACGAAAAGCCAAAACGACCCGAAATTAGCTTTTAATTTAAAAAGTTTCCTTTTACAGACAATATTTAAAAATTAGTTTTTCAGTTTTATAAAACTTAGAATTTCCTGTGTGTTCAAACTACTAATCCGGAAAATTCTTGAACCGGATACATTGGACCTTCCTCTGAAGCAACTGAAAGTCCAAACATGTCTCTAGTGATTATGATCAGATATAAGTTATGAACTCAGTAGATTTCTTACTTTGGCATTCCAACAGTAGATTGGTCTTGATTTTTGAAAACTCGTATTTTTTTTTGTAGAATATCTACGTCCTCTTCAGCATTGCCGAAGTGGCACGATCGTGCTTTTTTGACACGATAATTTCCTCGTGGCACGAAAAAGTTCAATATGGCACTTTTTTTTATTTCTATTATTTTACTTAAAATGAAGCAAATTTCAACAAAATTTAATGAAAATTGGTCCAAATTCCGTAAAAAATGGGAAGAAATACATAATTTTTGACAATGCACGAATATAGAGCAAATGATTTCCATTGATTTTTGTTATTGTATTTCACCCCGTAAAAATATTGATTACATGTGGCAGGAAAATTGGCACGTTTCTTTAGAAAATAAGGCACGGTAATTTATTTCGGGCGGCAACACTGCCTCTTTCACACGAAGAAACTGAGTTGCCAGCAATTTTCAGTTTTAATGTGAGAACGGCATGAAGTAAGAGAACAAAATCTCTCCCCTCAATGATTTGAGTAGATTTTTGTTGACATTCCTCTTCACACTTAGGATTTGCTCTTAAAATTTAAGACAGGAAACTGCGCATTGACAAAGAAGGAAACGCATTCCTTTCAAATCTATTCTATTTCCATTCATGGCCTTTAATAATAAATACCTTATTGTACTAAATCATCCTACCAATAGTCACGTTTTAATTGCAATTAATTTGTAATTTTATTTTTAATTGGTTTAGAGAAACTCTGTATCACCGGCGGAGCGTGAGAAATATCGTACCCGGTCACCTCTTGACATTGAGAATGACGCCAAACGAAGAAAAGAAGACAAACTGGCACATGTAAGTACCTATCGAACTCTCAAAACTCATTAAAAAAAAAAAAAAAAAACTACTACTACTACTCTTTCATCTTGTTTTTTGTTTCATCTCTTTAAAATTAATTAATTATTAATTCTCACCTCACAACTAAAACACTATTTTTTGTGCATAAATGTTTGTCTTCCAGCGTTTTTTTTTCTAAACTTTTTAACTTTTTAAAATTTTTATAAAGTGCGTTGTTAGTTTTTATTCACAAATTTAACAACTTAAAAGTCGTTTTTTCTCCCTCCCTCTCTCTCTCTCTCTTTCCGACTTTACGATATTTTTCCAATTATTTCTATCAAATCAAAAAGCTCAACTAAGCTCTATAAGTTGTGTGTGTTTGTTTGTTTTTTGTGACATCTAGAAACTCAACTCACCATCTAGGGTTTAGCTGTATCCTCTATTTTATGTATTATTATTTTTTTCAAACCAAACATAAAATTGTAGAAAATAATATAAAATTGTAGAAAATAATGTTGAAGTAGATAAATTAAAAAAAAAAAAAAAAAACTTCAAAACCCCTGGTGAATTTTTATTTGAAAATTATTTTTGTTTATTTTTATATTGCAGGACGATGATGGCGAAAAAAGCGATCAGGATTTAGTCGTAGATGTGTCAAATGAAATGGTGAGTTGAGTTTAAAAAAAATAAGAAAACTAAACTAAAAGTATTCGTAGTTTGTTGTAGTCGTTGTTGTTATTTTTTTTTTTTTAATTAAATATATATTTTATGGGTGTCTGAATGTTTTGTTTTGAATAAATATTAGGCATATTCGTTATCATTAACATCCCAAACTGAAAACTCAACTGTTTATATTTCTCTTTTGATATTACAGTATAACCCGTTTAAGAGAAACCCGCTTATCTGAAACACTTTCCTCCCCGAGTTTTTTTCGACCAATTACCTTTAAAACACTCCGCTTATGCGAAACTTGCTTAAGTGAAAAACCCGAATACTTAAAACATATTTTCAGTTAAATTTTGTATTTTTCAGTGGAAATAAAACTCTCTTAAGTGAAACAAAAAATAGAATCGCACAGAACGAAAAATTTGCTGAATGCTTTCGTTCGTTCTTCTTGATTTTTCACCTTCACCATTTTCACCACAAAAATGACATTTGAATTTCTGATTATTTCACAAACGTTTACATTTACATATTATAAACAAATTGCTTTGTCCTCTCAAACAAAAATCCAAAACAACATTTCAAATGGCGCAAGAGGTATACGTATTTTGACATTTATTAAAAAGAAAATGACATTTTCATGATTCAAATATAAATAAAAGATACATACAATTGTTTCTAGCCTTAATTCTCCGATTAATGGAATTTTTAGATCCGCTTAAGTGTAATTTTTTTCACTTAAGCGGGGTTCGTTTAAGTGAAAAACCCGCTTAAGTGAAAGAAAGACTGTGACATTTTACTGTGGGTTTTACTGTACATATAAATGCATTCTAGTATGCAAATTGGTAGAACTTGGCAAGCAAATGAATAGACATAGTAGATCTGTTTGCGTACTAGTCAAAAATTACTTTTTCGTTCTACCAATTTATACCCAATACTGTTCACGTACGTACACGGTACACTTGTGTTGTTTTGAACAAAATTGAGCGCTCTCGAGAGAATAATTTGAATTCGAGAAATTTTTTAATTGGAAAATTGTTAGGGTTTGCTAATTTGTTACTTTTGTAATAATAAATGGCAAAAGTGGTACCTTCTGCTGCTATAGAAAGCTGAACCTAGGTAGGCGAGATTGTCCAGCTATTTCTTAGTAAGGTTTATCCCCTCCACCAGCGGTAAGGGACCTTGGTTCGAAGACAAACGTCCTACTTGCCACCAGGGGCTTCGGTACCTGAGAAGATCTACCAGAGCGAAAGCCTGCTGTGTCGAGTGCCACCAGGGACCTTGTACCTGCTGAATAGTGCCACCAGGGGCGTTATACCTGCAGATCTACCAGAGCGAAAGCCTGCTGTGTCGAGTGCCACCAGGGGCCTTGTACCTGCTGAATAGTGCCACCAGGGCCGTAGTAGCTGCAGATTCCTTTTCAGGTTCCTCGGGCGCTTACTATCAGAAATAAATGCAGAGAACCTGATTTACCCGCAACCAGAATCCTAGATCATATGATAAATAGCTTTCAAGCTCTATGCTGTTTCACAATGCGACGAGAAAACGAGACGTCAGCGTGACGGGATCTCTTCGCAGTTTATCTCTCTTAAAAAAGAATTTTAAACAGTGAAAAAATGCATAATCAAGCATTCCTCGTCGTCTCGTCACGTCATAAAGTTCGAAAAATTGAAAAAAAAAAAGACGCAACGTGACGACGAGAAATACTTTATTATGTATTATTTCGTTGTTTGAAACTCGTTTTAAAAAATGGACAACTGCAAAGAGATCTTGTCACGCTGATTTCTCGTTTTCTCGTCGCATTGTGAAACAGCCTTCAAGCTCTGACTTTCTTCGTTCACAAAACAGTATTTGAATGACTCTAAGAATGGCTCGTTATTTTTAGCTATAATTTTATTGATTAGGAAAATTCAAGAAAAATGATATCTCATAGTCCTGAGCAATCTCAGTTCCGTGAGCAGGATTTATCAGCAAAATTTCTCAGTTTTTCTGTCAAAATACTGAGGAAAACATTTTTGAATTCGCTTGCTCATTGTTTGACTGATTGTGAGCGAAATCTATGAGATTTCATTTCCTTGAAAATGCGCCCTTTGTTTTTTTTTTTGTCTTGTGTAATTTGATTATGTAGATATGTATCTCATTTAAAATAAAAAAAAAGCCTTATTAATGTTTCAGTCATTAAATTCTCATCAATAAAATAAACTTAAAAAATGTATAATTTCTATAGGAATCACCATCCCCACGACCAAATGGCGATCATATCTCGATAGATTCACGCGATCGCGATCGTGACAGTATTGGCTTAAACGGAGATCGATCCGATAAACCCGGTAGCAGTAATTCAAAACAGACCAGCGACAGACCACCATCCCGATCGGGCTCAAGCTCATCAAGATCGACGCCCAGCCTTAAAACTAAAGATGTAAGCCCATGGCGTTTAGCTCAATAAATTTCTTAACTAATAAATTTTTAATTATTATTTTTTTTTTTTTTTTGAATTTACAGCTCGACAAACCTGGTACTCCGGGTGCTAAGGCCAGAACACCAACACCGAATGTACCTATGCCGGTAAATCCAAAGCAAGTACTTCCACAGGTTCCACCAGCTGGCTATCCCAATTCCCCATATCAGCGGCCAGCGGATCCCTATCAGCGACCACCACCCGATCCTGCGTATGGTCGGCCTCCAATGGCGTATGATCCTCACGCTCATGTACGCGCCAATGGTATTCCTCATTCTGCTGGATTGGCCGGTGGAAAACCGTAAGTTAATTTTGTGTTAATTAAAATTTTTTTGTTTTGTTTTGTTATTGATTTTTTGTTTATTTTTCTTACAGAGCCTACTCGTTTCATATGAATGGCGAAGGCACATTACAACCGGTGCCCTTTCCGCCGGATGCCCTAGTGGGTGTGGGCATCCCAAGGCATGCACGCCAAATGAGCACACTCTCTCACGGAGAAGTTGTGTGCGCCGTAACGATCTCGAATCCAACGAAATACGTTTATACCGGTGGAAAGGGATGCGTCAAAGTTTGGGATATTGCGCGACAAGGCAGCATGACACCAATCAGTCAATTAGACTGTTTACAACGCGATAATTATATTCGCTCAGTGAAACTTCTGCCCGATGGAAGAACTCTGATTGTCGGAGGTGAAGCATCAAATTTATCAATATGGGATTTGGCTAGTCCGACCCCAAGAATTAAAGCCGAACTAACATCTGCCGCACCAGCGTGTTATGCTCTGGCGATTAGTCCCGATTCCAAAGTATGCTTTTCCTGCTGCAGTGATGGCAACATTGCCGTTTGGGATTTACATAATGAGTCGCTTGTGCGGCAATTCCAGGGTCATACAGATGGTGCCTCTTGTATTGACATTAGTCCTGATGGTTCACGTTTATGGACTGGTGGCCTAGATAATACAGTGAGATCCTGGGACTTAAGAGAAGGTAGACAACTGCAACAGCACGATTTCAGTTCACAGATCTTCTCACTAGGTTATTGTCCAACGGGTAAGACTTAATTGAATATAATATATGGGAATTTTTTATTTTTTATTTTTATTTTTTTTTTTATAGGAGAATGGTTGGCAGTTGGTATGGAAAATTCACACGTAGAAGTATTGCATGCATCGAAACCAGACAAATACCAATTGCATCTGCACGAAAGTTGTGTTCTTTCACTAAGATTTGCCACATGCGGCAAATGGTTTGTTTCGACTGGAAAGGATAACTTGCTGAATGCATGGAGGACACCATATGGCGCCAGCATATTCCAAGTAAGTTATATACCTACATCTATTTTTTTTTTTTTTAATATTTTTTTTTGTTATTTTATTCTTTCTGTGGAGCGGCTGACAATGGAATTAGTGCTTGACTGCTAACTAACTAAGATATTAGGCTCGAGCCCGACTCATCTCCACGGCATTATTTTCTGTTTATACCCGAAACTTCCACTGTACGCCAGGCTTGAGTTTTTTTAAGACAAGAAGCACCCTTTTTTGCAATCCGCTGTGCCAAACGAAAAAAATGTCAAATCCTCCTTTTCCAGCTCAGGCTGCAGAGTCAATGTTTGTAGAATTATTTTAGCATCTAAGCAAAGGGTTTGAAACCATTGCAACGAAAGTAATATAGCCAGGGGGTTATTTTAATTAATTTAATTTCTAAAACGATAATCATTAAAACCATAATTATTAACGTGATCGTCAATAATTATTTGCTTCACTTAACGCCTTGTTCGCACAACACTACTCTGCACGTTTTTTAACGTGAACATGAAAACTTTTGATTCGCAGAAATGAGAATTTACTTCATTTTTGTTTCATTGTCCGTCTCCTTGGTACTTAATTAAACCATATAAAATCACTGAGATTCTATAGAATGTAGAAATTCCCCCCACAAAGTTTTGCATTTTGATTACTGAAAATCAAATTGACTCTAGTATGGAATTGTCTGCCCCTACCCAAACATTTTGTAAACACAAATTTGGCTCAACATTTTTTTTAAACCTTTAAAGTCTGTTCATTAAAACTGGGGGATCATTCCGTAATTTATAAAACGATAATCATCAAAACGACTATCGTTGACGTGATCGTCAATAATTTGCTTCACGTAACCCAAACAAAGTCTTCTCTTCTATCGTTTTTTCAGAGTTTTTCAATCCATTTTTGTAATGTTATAATAACAATTTGCGGTATTAGAAAGAAGTCCTTTAGTATACGGTACTTAATCCAAAAAAAAAAAGGGGGAACTTTGTTACATGTTGGCCCAGTGGAATAGCTGTTTGCTTGTCAACCGAAAGTTTTAGCGTTCGAGTCCTGTACATAATCTTTTTTTCTGATATAACTTGCATTTTTCTCAAATTTTTGTTTTCACTTTGCAAAGTAAGTAAATAAGTTCACTCATTTAACTACAGTTGTTGCGTACAAACTCGCATACAAACATACAAACATATCCAAAACGGTAGTAGGTATCGTCCAAAAGCTATCGTTTTGATAATAATTATGAAGCAAATATTTGATCGCCAAAATGTGTGCTACACGAGCAGGACTATCGTTGAAACTTTATCGTCAGGTAATAATCGTCTTACGGAATGAGTCCCCTGAATTTCTACTTTTTTTTAGCGAACCATATTGTTCGAATTTGATGGTTTTGAATATTCCGCTATTCAAAATAGCTTTAAAGGGCATTTAGTCCACAAAAATTGGTGTTTCGTCCCGTCAATCTCATTTGGACTCATCAGTTGACTTGTGAGCCCTTTTTTGTCGAAACAGATAGTATGGTATTGAATTTCTTCTATATTTTCAATTAATTTGAATTTAAAATTGTATATTTTACTAGCTGACCCGGCGAACATCGTTCCACCTATAATTGATTAAATTATTAATGTTCCTTTCAAATATCGAGCAAGCAGAAAGCTTGACTAATTTTCCAATTTTTAGCTCCGTAGTGTTCAATACATATCCACAAAAAAAATCTCCATCCAATTCGGATGATGTTCAGCCGAGTTATGTGCGTACGAACAAAAAACTAATTCAGAAAGTTTGAAATTTCAAGATGTTTTCACGATTTTCTGACTTTGTTGGTGGAATTTTCTTTTTTTGGTTCGATTTTTTTAATTTTAGGCTCCATTGTGTGTTAATCTTGTTGAATACAAATCCAACATAAAAATCTCCATGCAAATGGAATGATGTTTAGCTGAATTATACACGTACGAACACAATTTCATTTCAGAAATTTTGAAATTTCAAGGCGTTGTCACGATTTCCGTAATTCTTCGATCAAATTTTCTAATTTTCGGTCGAATTTTTCAATTTTCGGTTCCGTTGTGTGTAAATCTGGTTCAATAAAAATCCAACAAAAAAAATCCGCAACCGAATCGGATGATGTTTAGCCGAGTTATGCGCGTTCAAACACAAAAAGAGATTCATTTTGATATATATAAATATAACACGTAGAATTATGATTGATCTATCAACATAATCACCGTTTTATCCTCTTGCCCATCAAAAGTACTTCTACAGTAAACACTATATTCCGAAAATTTGGGAAAAATAAAATAATAATGATAAAAAATATAAATAGATATAAATTTGACTTACAACTCTCAACCATTCCTTTGTGCGTGTCTGCAGGAATAGAGGGGACCCATAGTTTATTGCCGAATCCGAATGGCTAATGTGGTTTTCGATTCCACCAAAAAAAGTTGACTTTTAAGTTGATCTTTTTCAGATTTCGCCTTCGATTCTCACACCTACTCTTGTACACACACCAAAATAAATGGCATAAGTAAACGTCAGTTTGAATAGGTATTCAATTTTCCATACGTAAGAGTTTCTATGTGGCCTGTGTGAATAATGAAATAAAATCAAAATAAGAAATTTAATAAAAGGGACTCGAATAGTTAAGCCAATAGAATAGAATAGAATAGCCAAATTCGTTCGATTTATCACAATCCACCTGTGTTTTGACCCCTAAATCTAAAATTGTTGAATCAAAAACCTCAAGGTGAGCGGTGCTTTTCTATGACAGGAGATACTCTTGAAGAAGATACTCTTCGAGGGTTTGTCACATCCTCGCAAGAGGCAATAGCATTGGAAGATACCAAAAAGTGCAGTTGTAGCTGTACAGATTTTAAAGTATTTTGAATAAAAACAAAACAATGTGCTAGTATACGGGTTGATCAATAAGCATCCAAATTTTTATTTGAAATTCGCAATGTACAATATTTTTGACGTTTCAAAAGTTGGCTAACTTGTCCAGCTACGGCTGCAGCTCCGATTACAGCTATTTTAAGTTGTATTCGCAACATTTAATCCCCGTCTCCATATTATCCAGGCAGTAAACGGGTGGACTGATCTGATTTTGTACATGTGTACACATGAATATAAATATGTTATTCCATTATTTCCCAAACCTTTGTTATAACGTCTTAAAAAACCTTCAAATGCGTTTACTAAAAAAATGTTTTTGTAAAGATTTTATGCTGAACGATATCCATCTGACAATCTTGTTGTTTTTTAATACCAAAATAAATATATTTGTTTTTATTTGATAGTCTAATAGTGAAAGTGTCCCCAGTTCATGTTTCTGAGATTTCACAAATTTCCCTCCGTCCAAATTTGAACAAAGCAGTTCAAAAATGTGTATTTAGTATCAATTTTGTTACAAAAATTTAGTAATTTCGGTGGTAAACAGGGTTCCTGTTTATATTTCTGTGATTGCAGAGAAGTCACAGTCTTTAAGTGGTTGTTTTCATAAATATACATAGCTACTTATTTATTCTTAAAAATATGATTTTGTCCTGTCAATTAAGACAAAATAATATGTTTGTATGTATTTCACATTTTCATTGATTTATTATTTTTAAATGAATCGGTATAATTAATTTTAGAAATATTTAGTTTTTGAATTTGTTTCCTTCTTCAAAATGCCGATGTAAAAATACCCACCTACAACATATCTCTGCCGACTGGGTTATAAAATTGAACATAATTCAACGAAACCTTCCGTTGATTACTTTTTAAATACTTATTTTTTTTTTTTTTACTTAACTTTCTTTAGTTTAGAAACTTTTATTAATAAAAAACACTTTATTAAATGTTTTCTTAATTTTATTTCAGTCCAAAGAAACATCGTCAGTGCTTAGCTGCGACATATCAACCGACGATAAATACATTGTTACTGGATCTGGAGACAAAAAAGCAACCGTCTACGAAGTCATATACTAAATATACATATAAATATTCAACATCACAGCAAACAAAAAGGAGTCAGCATGAAGATGAAGAGACATCGTTGTTTTTAAATAATTTTCTTTCTTACCGTTTTTGTTTTATTTTTTTATTTTAATTTTCACATTTTATTTCAGGGATTTATAAATATGTATTTGCTTTTATAATTTTCGTTAATTTTTTTTACTGTAGGTAACAATTTTGTATTTGTTTCTTTTTTTTTTTGTTTAAGAAAGTCAAAAAGAAAGAAAAAGTGTTCTCTCAATTTCCAACTCGAAAAAAAAAACAATATTTGTCGTCACGCGCCCCTTTTTTTTAAATGTAATTAATTTTAGTTTTCTTTTTTTTAAACAACTTTTAAATTATTTAATTTTTTGATTTATTTAAAAGTTACCTCTAAATAATATTATTGTAAATAAAGATTATACATTGAAGATTTAAAAAGTAAATAAAAAAAAACACATAATACAAAATTATCTATTTTATAAGAAGTTTCTTGTTTTCTTATAAATACAAATAATTGTTTTATTTTTTACCAATAAATTGTTTAATCTTAAAAAAAAAAAACACGTAAATACAAAAACAAAAGAAGAAATAAAAACACAAGTTAATGTTAATGTATTTCTTTTAAAATAAATAAACAAATATAAAAATTGTAAATCTAAGTAGTAAGAGAAATTAAATTTAAGCGTAAGAGAAGATTTATTAATAAGAACAAAAATAAAATAAAGAAAAACAAAATTATATTATTAAACGTTTCATAGTAACTAGTTATAAATGAAATTAAAGTAAATAATAAAAAGATAAAAAAAAAAACAAATATAAATGTGGATATTAGTGCACGCAAAAACACAAAGAAAAATACACATAAATTCACACTTGTGATACAAGAAATGAAGTAAAAAAAAAAACAAAACATTATGAAACGACACAAATTATGATTTGTGAAAGAAGCAAGATTGCAACAGAAGAAAAAGAGTTAAGAGAAATAAGAAAGAATGGATATTTTTGTAAGGCAAGTGAAAACTAGAAAATACAAACGATCTCTTAAAGGTCAGTGAAGAGAGAGTGTAAGAAAAAAAAAAAACATAATAAAGAGAATTATATCTTAATTTGAATTTAAATAATAATAATAATAATGTACAGTGTACTGCTCGAAATTGTTTAAAATAAAACAGATATGCTAACACAAGATGTTGGTTAAAAACAAACAAAAAAATAAATTAAAAAAAAAACGTATGAACTTGCGTTGGCATAATTTAACTTGTAAACGATTTATATACTAAAGCAAACAAAAATGTTAATCTTTAATACTTTAACTTATAGTTTACTGAATAAAATTTCTTCGTGTACTAAAATTTAATTTTATATTGATTTTATTTAATTGATTCGATACGCTAATGTTCTGTTTTCCACTTAAACTTTGAATTCACATCATAAATTTGTAATAAGCTGTTCCGCTAGATTGATGGAAAGGGAAATTTGGCATTTGAATTTCTTTCTTTTTTTAATAGTAAAGTGGAACTTCCATTAGTCGAACTCTCAAAATGAATGAAAAAAAATTCAAGTTATAGATTTATAAAAATAACAACAAAACTTTATAAGGTACGGAATAAAGAATGGTGAAGTCTAATAAACTGAAATTCTAGTATAAATAGTACAATAATAACAATAATAACAAAACTTTATAGTCCAGTAATCTTGTCGTCTCATAGGATGGAGGGCGTGTTTGCGTTAGATCCAGTAGTTCTAATTTTTGCTGAGTCGCTTATGATATTGACCTCATGAAAAACCCAAGTTTTCGAACTCGAGCACCAAACGCATCATGGTCAAAAATCAAATAAAAAAAAAAGGCGAAAATTTCGCGCTTTGAAAATAACATAAAATACTTTACCGCTTATTAAAACGTATTGAAAGCGAATTAAAGGAAAATATATCTTAGTTATTTTTGTTGGATTTTTATAAGTCGTTTTCTATTTCAAGCCAATTTTTTGAAAAATTGTTCCTCCCATTTAAAAGGGGGGATATAGACTCCCCCGGTATCTAACGCAAACGCTGATGTATAAAGTTACTGGAATTATTGTTTTATCAGGTTGAATATCCTGAAAATAAAATTTAATCAACACAAGCTTAAAAAAAAGCCAATAATCATTCGGTAATAGTTTTTATTGCATTTTGATTTGTAAAATATTTCGATTTCGTGAATTGTATTGAACAAAATATTTTAAGGGCTTCATACACTTAAGCTTGCCTCGGCTGCCTAATGATTAAGCTCTCATCTAGACCTGCATCAGCATCATCTTTAACGTCACTTATGGTTTCGACTTCAAGCTACCGACAGCAATTTTTTTCATTTTTTTTGGGCCTTTTGTCATTTTTCATTTCGGGGTTAAATTTCATTATGAATAATGGCCCCATTTTTATCTGTTGTTGTTGTTTTATTTATATATTTTTGGGCCCATTTATCGCTTTTGGTTTAAGCTTTTCTTCCTTTTTTGGGGCTATTTTTCATTAAATTTGGGTTCATTTTTCCATTTTGAAAATCGGGTCATTTTTCATTATGAAAAAAGGGGCTATTTTTCATTACACTCCGCTTCACTTGAATAGAAACTAACTTTTTTTTAACTCTCAGAGCGTGTTGCGCTTTGGCAAATTTAGAAATCCACCTTTTTGTTTTAGTTCTTTTAAGAGGTATCTATTGCGAGTAAAACTGCATAGGCATAAAAGTTCAGAAAAATACCATTCGGTTATTTTTTACCACTTTTCTAATTACTTTATTTTTTTTTTTGCGTCACTTAAATAGAAACAGTCTCTTAAAAATGAAAAAAATGCAGTAAAAGAGGGTAGTTTTTTATAATCATATTTTAATAATGTGTGCTACCACTTTTATTTGAAATAACTTCAAAAACCCTGTTAAGAAGTGAATCATACTGTTGTTTTATATAATTTTAAAAAATTGCACTCCGTGCTTCTTTGATTGCAGCAGTAAGTGATTCTTTGTCCTCATATTGAAGTTCAGAATCGTACACTCTACAAACCATCCATCCCCACATGTTTTTGATAATATTTAGGTTCGGACAGTACGGTGGCCATTGAAGCAAGGTAACATTTTTCAAGGATGTCCAACTTTTAATGATTCTTGCGTTGTGGATTGGTGCGTTGTCTTATTGAAATGTCCATGGTAATGGCCCAAAGACATCGGTAAACTGAGGGAAATTTTCTTGCAATATTTTCTTGTAAGAGTTTGCCGTCATTTTCACAGTGAGAAACTCTAAATTAATTATTCCAAACCCGGAAATCTTAACCCACACAATAACATCACCTTCTTGGCTATGGTGGCGCTCCAAAAAAACATTGGTTCCTTCCTCATGTGATGAAAATAGTAAATATATCTGTCCGGACCATCTTAAGTGATTTTTTTTCGTCAAAAAATACCACTTTTCTCCACTCTTCCTTCCACGTCATATTCTCCCAGCAAAAATCTTTTCGATGTTGTCTTCGTATTGGATTTAACGGTGTTTTTTTCTTCAATTTTAGGCGCTTTAAATGTTGTGACCCACAAATCACACGTCTAATAGTATTAAAACTAGCTTTAATTCCACTATTTGCCTTGATTTTAGCAGAAGGGTCGCTTAAATTGGAGGTCATTATATTTAACTTTCTTCGGTCTGCTTTTGTTGTGGCTCTTGGTTGCCTACCTTTCATATTTTTTCCATAGTTTTCTTTATTTCTGAGAAACAAATAAACAATTTATCCACAGCTTCTCATTTTTTTGGCAATTGTGCGTAAAGGAAGCTTGTTTTACGCGTGTACTTCTATTTTGGTTTTTTCTGCAGCGTTTAATGGTTTTCCGCGGACCATTTTTTCTTCGATCAAACAATTATTATTTTTAATCTACATATACTTTCATTATTATAACAATATTTTTTCTTCTAACCGTAACCTATAGATAAAAATCGCATACTGTTTCTATTCAAGTGACGCAAAAAAAACAGTGTTTTTAATGAAATAATTAGAAAAATGGTAAAAAATAACCGATTGGTATTTTTCTGAATTATTCTGCTCATGCAGTTTGATTCGCAGTAGATCCCTCTTAAAAGAACTAAAACAAAAATGTGGATTTTTAAATTTGCCAAAGCGTAACACGCTCTGAGAGTAAAAAAAAAGTTAGTTTCTATTCAAGTGAAGCGGAGTGTATTTGTTTGGAGCCATTTTTCATTGGGGCCAAATTTCATGTAGCCACATTACATAAATACCTGCTCAGAGCTTAGACAACTTCCAAAATTTGAAATCACGGTAAACTAAAGAATATATAAAAAAAAACTTGAAACAAAAGGGGGTTCCCCGAGTCAGAGAAAACTTCGAGTTAATTTAAGAATGTATTTATTTACTAAACAAACTTCCAAAATAATCACAGTAGACCACAGTACACACAAATATAAGGTATTATCTTGCGCAGGTTGTCAGAATTAAAACTGTCAGAAATTAAAAAATGGTGGCTCGAGTGCTCCCAAAAAATTCACACCGCAATATTAAAAAAAAAACAACAATACCGAAATTTGACTTGTAAATGGGCACTGGATCCACCATTTTTTATCGATTTTGATAGATGTGCAGAACAGAACAAAAATGAAAACGCTAATGATATTACCTTTAATATATGTACCGTGACAGTAGACTACAGTAAATTTGAAACAAAAAAAATATGTAAAAGCTGTTTTCCCCAAAAAGAACAAAAGTTCGAGTTAGAGAGACTTTTTGCCACGAAACGCAGTCTAAAAACTTCGAAATAGAGAGAAATTTGAGTTACATAATATGTAAGTTCGAATTACGGAGGACAAAATTCAATAGACGTACGCCTGCAGCCGAGGCTCTTCAAAAATAACGCCACTTAATCGGAAAACGGATAATAATCATGAATTTACAGCTTCAATTATGGATTGTAAATTTTTGGGTTGAACCCGGCCAATGTTTCTGCAGTAAAAAAATAAAGTTCATATATCGTCGGCTAAAGATGCAACTCGTAACAACATTTATGCAAATTTTACAGGAGAGCAATAACCTTTAAAACAGAGCCAATCATTTGTATTTGATATTTGTTTAAAATTTGGATGCCATATCGAAATAAATATTATTATTATTAAACTTTATTGACACATAATAAATTACAATATCAATAATTGCTAAGGTTAAGCACTAGCTACCAGGAGCCTTTGGCTACCGAAATAAATAATAGATCCTATTATCCTATTAATATCATAAATGTAAAATTTTGTTTGTCTGTCTGTTTGTTCCTATTAATCTCCGAAAATACCTAACTGATATGAGGAATAATTTCATATTTTGCGCCAGAAGGTTTTTTTTTTGTTCCGAATATTTCGCATTTAGGGGAATTTTAATGGGGGTTATCGCGAACAAAAATTTCCCAGGGAATGTTTTCCTTGTTCAAACATTGGGAACGTAAAGAATGCCAAAAAGTTTCCTTCGGAATTTATTGGTATCGGGAATAAATTTTCCAGGGGAATTTGGCTGCCATTGCATTGGATTTTTGTTCGAAGGGAATTTATTCAGTGGAAGATTCATGATAGCAGAAAAATTTTCGTAGGAATAAAGTATTCCGTGGGAAACAAAATTCCCCGGGAGATTCCCGATAGGGACCAGTATCTACGTATTTTACTTCTTCTAAAAGGCAAGTATTTTTATCATTAAAAACTCGGGGTTTCAATCAAAAATATACGATGCAGTGTTAGTTCGTGCATGTTTTTTCTTCTTCAAGCTGGAATTTTTCAGAGTAAAGTAATAAATTATTCGGACGTGTTGGTGTTAAACATAAGAACTATTGAATGTAAGTATAATATGTTTCATCACTAGAATCCTTTTTGTAGTTGTAATATGTATGGACGAAACAAAAACAAAGTAATTTACATTTTTTAAGAAATTTAGTGAGTTAAACGTAAAACTTGAAGCTTTATTACAATCATGAGTACCTACCTACAACAGTTATTTGACTTTTTGAAAAGTAAAGGGCTTAAGTATATGTATGTAGCTATGATTTTTGAGAAAATCAAATTAAAGTAGGGATAGATATTTTCTAAACAGATCCAACTACTTATTTGTCTAGTTACTTGGAAAATTAAAACGTAGATAATTCTCGAAAATTTCTTAAAGAATTTATCGGCCCTATTATCGTATCCGTTCGGAGAAATCTACGATCGGTGAAAACTTCCGATCGGATAATTTTTTCTGTTCATGGTATACGAATCGTATCGAATGGTTACGGGAAATTTTCCACTTCTAATGTTTTGTCGGGGAAATCGGAAAGCGTGGTGCATTGCTGCCATTTTAACATTTCATCGGCATGCAACACACGAATTTGACATTTTCAACGCACATTAAATTTTTTGTTTCATTTATCTGTCCGATTAGCCTATCAGAACGGGTACAGTGATACAAAATTCGTACATTTCGTAGAAATCGGTTGATTTAAAATTTCTATCATCGCAGCTCTGCTCTGCTGGTTCGGGTATAACCTATACAAAAATGTAAATTATGGAACTTCCGCACAAGAAAAAGAACTTAAAGTATTTATAGGAGTTCTGGAAAAAAATATGATCTTGTTAAACTGACACATTTACATCAGAAAAATTAAGCCTCAAAATTAGCTTGGAAGAAAACAAGGATGTAAAGTATAATCGGCTTAACCTACATAACATGGATAGAGTTTTTTTTGCAATACAACTATCAAGTACCTACTAACTTCTCGTGGTTTTTTTTTTAATAAAAAGAGAATTATTATACAGCATTATAACCAAGCAATCCATGAAACATTTATATGTAAATAAACTAGTAAAAATTGCTTTTCAGTGAAATTCATTAAATAATTGTTGTTTATAATTAAAATAAAATAAATAAATAAATTTTGTGACACAACGGCTCATGAAGAACCAGGGCCTAGTGAATTACGACTCTCAACCATTCCTGTGTGCGTTACGCCACGGGCTACTACAATTTATAATTACACATATTTATTATTTATTATTAATCTAACAAAATCTAAAAAAAAAATCTTTAATAATGAAAATTTAATACATATTAAATTTAATACATATTATTAAATGGATTTATTTTCATCTTATTTCATCTTTTCATTGTAAGTAATTTTTAAAGTAGATATACATATGTAAATAAATATAAAAACAAAATCTTAATTAAAATATAAAAAATAAAATTAAAAGAAGGAAATTTTTTTTAAGAGTAATGAATGTCTATGAAACACTTAAGTCTCACGTTTAAAAGTAAACAGGAAAAAAAAACGAAAAGTTTAACATTGATAAAAATATAGAATAAAAAAAGGCATATGTATGTAAAACCACTAAAAAAAACAAAAGACACACATTTTAAATATAAGTCTATGTCTGACAAAATAATAACTACAAATTAAATGAAAAGAAGATAACGATATTTAATAAATTATAGGAAGATTAAGAAAATTGTAACTTAAAAATTATTAATTAACTTAAATAAATACGAAGATGTAAATTTTTGAATATTCTAAAAGTTTTTTTTTTGTATTAGTTTTTGCTAGATTGATGCACAGATTTTCCTGTGGGAGAATCTGATAGTTGATTATAATTTGAAGTGTATCGTATTTTTAGTTTTGGTTTGCGCAATCAGTTTCAGCACTTCATCAGCCATTTTTATTAAGAAGGTACAGTTAGTTTTTGTTTCACATCATTTCACATCGATTCAATCTAATTAAAAAAGTACCTAAAATCAAAATTTTGATAAGTTTTTATGTATGTGCTGTTGCTGTTGAGTTCAGCCACAAAACTCCAATTCATTTTCTTGAAGCAATGCAAAAAAACATAACATCTGCAAGTTTTTCCATTAAATCGAATAAAGTGGAAGACTTGTATTTGATTTTAGATATTTCTTTACCTTCAAATACATGTACAAACGTTTAATTTATTTAGTTGAAAATGAAATATGTATAGGGGTTCACAATAAAACTCTTATAAATTATATTATTTAACAAGGATACTTAAGATTTTTTGTCCTTCCACACGATAGTGCCCCCTGACTCCTGCCGAAACGGGCAAGTGTATAAGCAAGCATTATTTATAACTTTTCCCGAATCGTTTCGTCGTATTTTCAAGTCTTCATAGTTTTTGCTTACGAAAACCATAACGAAAAAATAACCCCTTGTTGAAAGTGTCACCATTTGCAAAAACAAAAAACAAACGCATAAAAATCAAAGAAAGCAATGTCGTGATAAAAGAATAAACAAATGCAAACAAGAATAGAGAGCAAATGTCACTTTTCCGCACACAATTAATGGTACAGGCAAATTATTATGTGCGAAAACAGAAGGGATATCTCTCCAAATAATCTGCTACAATTATCGATTTCGTTCATCGAACAGCGTAGCGCAGAACGAAATTTTTCGTTTATGATTTCGTTGTGTCATTTTTGTATGGGATTTTTCGTTCCGCATCAGCAGCATACTAGACCTTACACCGTGGACACTTCGGAGTGATAACCCCTTCCTGACCGCATTTGTAGCAAAATATGCTTCTCTTTGTTGACGGACAATCCATGAAGGAGTGGCCGTTAACCCCACAATTCCAGACAATTGAGAACTTTGGCCGGGCTCCCGTATGCTGAAAAGCATCCACCTGCTTTTCGCAAGTTGACCTCGCCTCTTGCTCTTGATCTAGATCTAACTCGTTTGCAACATACCGAGCAGGTGCTCTATATGGTTTTTGGCCATTCCCGATCTCGGGAATGCATATTCAGCTTCCATCCTCAGCTGGTTCATTGAGTATACGGCTTGAGGATACACGAGACTTTCAAACCACTCGTTCAAATTCCTTTTTAAAATCCGCACGAGTTTCAACCTCACAGGGATTTACATCCTGAGCTGAGATCTGAGCTTGGTTATGACTGCAAAGTAATCATCACTCGTTTGACCGTTGTGTTCTGCTTGCGCTGCATTATTTCGCGTATATGATCTCAAAAGTCAAAATCCGATTTTGAACTCCGGAACTGGCGCATTAATGCGTCCCGAAGAATAAGCCAGTCCGGACGTCCATTCGATCGGTGGTACCACCAGTACCACTCGCTAGCAGCACCTGTGAGCAAGAGATGGAAGTCTCTCATGATCTCCGCCCAGGAGCACTCATACTGGCTCTGTAGCGTCTCTACCCTAAAAACAAAATCCTCTATACTCAGTGCCCCAACTTTTCCATCAAACTTTAACTCCCATCTCAAAACTATTCTTTCGGGTTGGCGGAAGTGTTTTTCACCTCCAGGATAAACGCGAAAACAGATTTCAGTGAGTTCTGAGACGCATTGCCCGTGAAGACTTTGTTACCATCATTCAAAAGAACTGACCGATTAGGACTCTACGGATATAAAATCCACCCCCCCCCCCCCAAGGTAAGTGGTACTGAGGACTATCGGTTGGAATGCAGACCCACTGACCAGCGAAACTCCATTCCCTTGGATACCTATGATATTTTCTATGAATATTCATTAGTAAATTATTATCTTGGAGTCGTCAGAGCCTACAGAGAGCACCTGAGCGAGAAGCTCTCCGCATTGCATTCACCTGACACAAACGTCAACAATCAGTGGTCCCAGTGCCGAAACCACCGTAGGCTTCCAGCCACCCCAGCGAAAGAACCCGTGGTATGATGATGAATGCGTGCACCGGTGACAGAAGATGCACATGCGAAAATGCTGCAGCGTAGACAAAGAGCAGCCAGGGAAGGATATAGAGCAAGGAGAAGGGAGGAAAAGAAGATCTTTACGTAGGAAGAAAAGGGCATACGCAGCCTCCCAGCTAAAGGATATCCAAGAGTCTTGCAACCGAAACGAAACCAGGAAATTATATAAAAAAAAGCCAAGCAACTGGCTGCTGGTTTTAAGACAGGGATGCAGGCTCTTCGAAATAGCGAATGCAACCTAATCACCGAAGCACAGGGAATAGTAGATGTGTTTAAGCAGCATTTCCAACAGCTGCTAAACGGAAATCTTGTGGAGCGAATGATAGGGCAAGCGGAGAATCCACCTCCAATCAATGAAGACCCAGTCCCACCACCCAGTATAGAAGAGGTAAGCTTAGCTATAAAAAAGCTTAAAAACAACAAAGCCGCCGGCTCGGATGGATTACCAGCCGAGCTCTTCAAATATGGAGGAGATGTTTTGATAGGGCGCATGCATCAAATCATCAACCAGGTATGGGTGGAAGAAAGCATGATGTCCGATGACTGGACGATCAGCTCCATATGTCCCATCTACAAAAAAGGCGATCATATGTCCTGTAAGAACTATCGAGGCATATCCCTGCTAAATTTCGCATATAAGATCCTATCCAACGTTCTGTGTGAGCGTCTTAAGCCGTTCTGCAATACTTTGATCGGTAAATACCAGTGTGGGTTCCGCCCCGGCAGGTCGACTATAGACCAAATCTTCACACTTAGACAAATTTTGGAAAAGACCAATGAGTTTCAAGTCGAGACCCACCATCTCTTCATCGACTTCAAAGCCGCTTATGATAGCATTCATCGTCAGGAGCTCTATTTGGCGATGGCCGAGCTCGGGATCCCGGGAAAACTGATCCAGCTGTGCCGCGTGACATTAGAAAACACGCGGTGCACTGTACAATTGGGAAGTAGCTCTTCAGAACTCTTCCTAACTTGTACAGGGTTTCGACAAGGAGATGCGCTATCATATTACTTCTTCAATCTCGTTCTGGAGCAGATAGTGCGTAGAGCAGGTGTTAACACGGAAGGCACTATTTTCAACAGATCTATCCAACTACTTATGGGTATGCGGACGATATAGACATCATCGGCCCCTCCCAACGTGCCGTTATAGAGTCCTTCAAGGCGGTTGAAGAACAGGCAAAACTTGTTGGTCTTGAAGTAAATAAGGACAGGACCAAGTATCTGCTATCAACAAACAAACAAGCATCTGTCCACCGCCTTGGACAAAACATCACTATTGATAGCAGTAACTTCGAGGTAGTTAAGGAGTTCATCTACCTTGGATTTAACGTTAACTCCACAAATGACACCTTAGTGGAGATTCGACGAAGAATTACCCTAGCAAACCGCTGCTACTTCGGTTTAGCGAAACAAATAGGTTCAAAACTCCTCACACGTAAGACGAAGTGCACGCTCTACAGAACCCTTATATTGCCAGTCCTGCTTTACGGCGCCGAGTGCTGGACGATAAGCAAAAAGGGAGAGCTGATACTTGGTTCTTTCAAAAGGAAAATTCTTCGACGGATTTTTGGTCCTGTGTGCGAGGAGGGCGAAATGAAGGAGAAGATTCAACCGCGAACTTTATGAGCTGTACCAAGATGTGGATGTAGTCCAAAAAGCTAAAACACGTCGACTGCATTAGCTCGGACACATCGAGCGAATGGACAACAATGCTCCAGCTAAGAGAATCTTCGAATCCCAGCCCCCAGGTTCGAGACGACAAGGAAGACGGAACCTACGGTTTAAAGACCGTGGATGCTAGAGCGCTTGGTCTGGATGACTGGAAGCAACGTGCCCGGGATCGAGGAGGATGGAAAGCTGCCTGTCTCAGGCTGGGACCCTTCACGGGTCGGGAGCCCATTAAGTAAGTAAGTAAGTAGTAAATTATTATTTTAATTCTTGAAAAATCGTAAATTTTTAGCGATCACTTTACACAGAACAAAGAAAAGTTTATTTTCAAAATTGACTATCAAAACAGTGACAATCAATTATCGTCTTACTGGCTGAACAGAATGGTGACGCAGACGGATACGGAGCCGGAGCTGGAATAGCTGTCAAAATATTGAATACACGCAAATTCAATGTTAACGCATACGGAACTACAGACGCAGACGGAAGAGTTCCCCAACTTTTAACTTTTACGTACGGCACTTTTGACGTTTCAATTTGTAGGAAGAAAAAAAAACAACTTTTTGGGTGGGACAAAAATATTGTGGTTATTTGTATCGCGAAAAAAATTATTTTTTAAGAGAAAAATTATTGGAAACAAAAAATGTGAATTCTGAGCTTGTACACAATAATATTCTTTTTTTTTTCTTCAAAATACTTTCAAATCTGTACAGCTCCATTGTGGACATGTAAAAAAAAATTACGTGCGACACTTTTTGACAGCTCTTCCAGTCCGGTCTGCGGCTTCAGTTCAGTCATTCTATTCTGTTCAGCCAGTTACGCGATTTCCGCATTGATTTTCCCATATCGAATTAGGTTCAAATTCACACGACTTAACTTATATTATGTAAGCCTTGAGTTTCTTTATTATCGTCAAATGACTTAAAAATTATGATCAATGAAAGTATGATTAATTCGCATGATCTTTGTTTAAACAATACTGACATCTTTTGCCACATCCCCCTTATATACCTCTATACCATTGCCAAGGACGATTTCTAAACACTTTGCCAAATTAAACCATCGCAAATGTTCCGCGTTTAATGACCTAAATAAATTTATACGTACATTGACCTTATCACTTAAAAATTCTAAATCAAAAGTGATTTGCAAAGGACATACCTATAATTTGGCATCATTGATTGATCTTATTACATGGCAACCTCTATTCTTTTCTTATTCTTGTCTGTATATGTAGAAGAAAATGGTATCAAGGTTTCCAATAGGTTCATATATAGCTACATAAACTTTTTCATTAAAATAAAATTTATTTCATACCAAAATTCTCTCTTATTTCCTCAAAAAAACTAAATCTGTATTTATGTTGTATTTTTGAAATCCAAACAAACCAATTATAAGAAATGTATATTTTATAGATCTAGAAATATTCACAACTGTTTCCGTTCAAGCTTCTCTATAAGAACAAAAATGCTTTCAGATTTGAAAAAAAACTTTTATAATTTTCTTGATTTCATTTCAAATTTTATATTTAGAAATTGTGTGAGCGTAAACAAAAATAAGCACTGGCTCTTCTGAAAAAAAAAAAAAAAATACAATAATTTCGTCATCTCAAAAAATTCAAATAAAATAGGTACATACATATTTATGCAATAAAATATTAAAAAAATTAAAATATCTATGCCTTTCAGTGAAAACCTTATGACGAAAAATATTCCCAAGCTTACTTTTTCTTGTTTATTTACGATAATTATTTTATTTTATTTATTTTATAAAATAAATAGAATAAGGACAGTATATTGGCTGAAGTCTTCTTTCAAGGACGCCCCGATTGGCCACACATGGTCAACAGCAGGTCACTCCAAGAAAATATCATCTATCATAAATAACAACGCAAGCCCAAGAAGAATATTTTCAAAGACAACGACAAACAAAACAAAATAAAATAAGCTTCCAAGGTAAATTGTATAAATGCTGTAATGTTCTAGAATCGGCGTATTACCACCTCCTTAAACAGCTTACAGCTGCTCTATATGGGTTATAAGCATATGGCCAAGTCATAAACGCTAATAAAACCGCAGATCTGGTTGGAAAAACTCTTCCCATATACGGTGAAAATTAACGTGATTCCAATAAGGTTCGATGTGGCTCAATGAGAAGCTGGTGACTTCTCGCTTGTATAGGCGAGCAGGCAAAAGGGGTATCATGAGAGTAAGTGCAAAAGCTCCATACATACAGTGCAGTTCATTTAGTTAAACCCATTCGAATATTAGTTTCTTTGACTGCTAATTATTTTCATTCCGATCGGGAATGCAAAACGAACAGGTTGCAAACTTTTTTTTTAATTTGAAGTTTGTGCTTCATTGTTTTTCGAAACTGTCTATTTCGCAAACAATTTGTTTGAAAATATTGAAGGAAAAAAACATTTTTTTTCTTTAATTTAATTTTTTTTTGAAATATGCACAATGTTTGTAGTAGCCGTGGCGTGATGTTTAGTGCGATGGACTGTCATGCCGGAGGTCTAAGGTTCGATCCCCAGCCTCGCCACCTATTTATTTAAAAAAGAAAAAACGGCTACTGCCTCTTGCGAGGAATTGACAAGTCCTCCAAGAGTATCTCCTGTCACAGAAAAGTGCCGCTCGTTAGCCGTTCGGATTCGGCAATAAACTGTTGGTCCCCTCCATTCCTGCAGACACGCACACAGGAATGGTTGAGAGTTGTAAGTCACTAGGCCCTAGTTCTTCATGAGCTGTTGTGCCATCAAATTTATTTATTTATTTACAATGTTCGACAGTACAAAAATAAAAATGACCCACAGTGTGTAAATGCGTGACTCAAGTATATTCTGTACATCTCCGCAATTGTGGCTTTCCAACCATATAAAGTTTTATCGAAATCTGTCAAATACTTTTTGAGAAAATGGTACCACAAAATTTATTTTAGCCTAGATCTATGTACATAAACAGGGTGATCGGTATAAGATGCACCAAACTGCTGGAGCGAGTAGCTTGGGTTAAAACAAGAAAAAAATCGTATGGGAGGGGGGTCTATATAATAGAATATACAACAGTTTTATAAAAGTGTTTTATATATCCCTAATCTTTCAAATCGCATATTAGCTGCTCCTATAAGAAATAAAGAAAATGTTCGTATAGCTTTTAAATCAGCTAATACTTTAAGAACATCTTTATTTTCAAATCTTAAAAGTAAATTATCAAAAGAAGATAAATCTAACATCATCTATAAAATAAAATGTCTAGGTGATGGAATATTAGGTTGTCCTTCTGTTTATGTGGGAACATCTATGCAAAAACTTAAAAACCGTATATCAGGTCATAAATCTGATATTAATAACGGAAATTCACAAAAAACAGCCTTAAGGTGATATTACATTGTCATATATATATGGCAAGTTTGCCAAATAAATATGGCTCAAAAATGTCATATAAGTGTGATAGTCATATTTATATAACAAAATATTATATGACTCCATATATATGACACTCATGAATTATTATGAGTTTTAAAAAAATATTTGATTTAATGAAACGTGATTGGTCAAATAAATGATATATTTTTAAATATTTTATTTTTCGTAGCTAGTGTGTCATATTTGTAAACAAAAATTGACATAAAAAGCTTGTGATCATGTATATGGCATACTTATATGGCATAGTCTAATACTACTTGTCATATATACAAATATTGTGCCATATTTTATATGACTAGCATTGGTCATATATATATGACAATGTAATATCACAATATGACAATGTAATATCACCTTTAGCATTACATTGTATAGATGAAGGACATCGACCTGATTTTAGCAATGTCGACATTTTAGAGACAGAAAAACATTACAATAAAAGAATGATAATAGAAATGCTATATATTTTAAATACTGAAAATACAGTTAATAGACGTTCGGACTGTGAAGGACTTAGCACTATATATGGTCAATTTATTAATAGACAATAAAATAATATTATGTTTAACTTGTTTTGGTTAAAAGTATTTTGAAAGTATATTTTATTTCGAAATTATTTTCAAATATAATATTTGAGAGGAAATTTTATTATTGTTTAAATTTTGATAATTTGAACGTCTTTCTAAAGACTTCAAATAAGTAAACAATAATACTAAAAATTATATTAAAACACCAATATATATCGAATTTTAGTTTCAAAATTTGATAGACCAATTGAATATGTAAGTAATGTTATATTTTCGATAAAAATAAATATTAATTCAAATTAATTTAGAGACCTGAAGAAGTACGTAATCACGTACGAAACGTCGTCTATTTCACAAAAGAAAAAAATTAAAAAAAGACCTAAATCCCACTTAGGATTATAGGATTAAAAAAAAAGTTTCAAACTAACTTTTTTCAAAATTTTATGTAATTAAGTATAATTTTTGTTTTCAATATTCAATGCCTTTATTAGTTTTCAGTCAAAAACAGAAAACCGGATGTTAAAATGTCTTTTAGTTTTTAAGAAAATTGAAAATAACTGGAGGAGCAATTTTCTAAAATAATTGACTTAATACAAAAAAAAATTATTAAAAAACATCGGTAATGGCTAAAACGACTTCCTATACTTTTTTGTTAAGCCAGAAATATGTGCTTCTATTTTGTTTATAAATTAAGTTCTTTTAGTGAACAGTTTTTTAAAACTTAATTTTCAAACTTAAATTTTTGAAGAAAAAAAAAATTAAAATTTTGTTCAAACTGATTTTGTTCACAATTTTACGTGGTTCAGTAGTATTTTTATTTTTAATATTCAATACTCCCATCAATTTTTAGTCAAACATTGAAAACCAGGCGTCAAAATTTAGTCTACTTTTTGAGAAAATTGAAAATAACAAAAGTAAGTTTTCCTTAAATTCGACTTCCATCCGTTATTTTGTTGTTCATAAGATCCTATTTCTACAAAATATGTAGTAAAGTAGATTTCGTTATTTTCAATTTTCTCAAAAAACTAAAAGACATTTAAGCATCTGGTTTTCTGTTTTTTTATTGAAAATCAATAAGAGCATTGAATTTTGAAAACAAATATTATACCTAATTACATAACATTTTGAAAAAAATTAGTTCGAAACTTTTTTTTTTTTCAAAATTTCGAGTTTGGGAATTAATTTTTCTGATATAATAATTGATAATAGCAGCAATACGTGATCAAAGTGGTAATGCGTTAGCTCTTACATCTACCGAAATTACTGCAACACTGTTGGAAGGTGGAAGAACGGCGCATTCAGCACTGAGTCTTCAACGCATGCCTCGAAATTGTGCAATGGAACCCGATTGATTGTGACCAAGCTAATGAAAAATGTGATAGTGGTAAGGATTTTAAAAGGGCCGTTCAAGAGAAAAGAATGCCTAATTCCGCAAATTGGCTTGACTTCAACCGATTTGCTATTTCAGTTCAAACTCATTCAATTCTCAGTGAAACTTTCGTTTGCGATGACCATAAACAAGTCACAAGGGCAGTCGGTAAAAGTGTACGGCATAAATCTGGAAATGTCATGCTTTTCACACGACCAGCTATGTGTCGTGTTCCCGAGTCGGGAAACCATCCTCACTCTTTAAAAAATCCCTTTCATTTAATTAGTCCAGTCAAAGGAGACCCAAAATCATAAATTAATAGCAATCATATAGTATCGGCGATTTTTTCAAGCTATAGGGGTAGGGGTGGACCCTTCCCCCTTCGCTAATAAAAGAGTGCGTCCTATCCTAGTATACGCTAGTAAGCTATAGAAGATCAAACATTTGATTTTAGAAGGGAATACCGCAAAAAAATTTTTTTAATTTTATATCTGCTTTTTTTAGATTTTCAACTTTGGTATTCGGGATTGTTATACACTTAAAATTTTATTTACTTATCGGAGTTACCGCATTATATTTTTTAATTCAAATTAATTGAATGCTTTCACCTGACGTTTCGACGAAATTTAATTTGTCGTGGTCACGGGTCAACTGATGGAAAAATTTAAAATCTATATCTGCTCTCAAAAAAGGAGGAAGGAAATTCAAACCTTAGCCCTTTCCTGGCTAAAGCTTGCGACCGTGTTTACTTTTAGTTCGTTATACCTATAGGCCAGTCGGCAGAGGTTATTTTTTTGCAAAAATAATATTATTAAATTTTATGATTGGAATTATTACGTTTGTTGTTTCTCTGTAAAATAATAAAAGGGCGCGGCTGTAGGTGTTGTGCAGGTGTTGTTGAAGCCACAGATACGGGAAGAGTTGCACCGATCTGTATAATGTATTGTATAGACACTTGTTTCCGGCCGATAGCGTATCCGATAGAAACATCAACATTTTTCATTTCATATGATTTCATTTCACTAGTCAACTGATGAGTCCAAGTGAGATCGCCGGGACGAAACGCCAATTTTTTATAAACTAAAGGCCGTTAAAAGCTATTTTGAATCAATAATTCAACAAGTCCAATTAAATAGTGCTAAATCTTTTACTTGGCTTATTTATTTCAGTAGTAAATAGAATTTGCATTATTAAAAAAAGCTTCGTATATATACATTGCCGAGCCACGGGCACAAAAAAGTTCCAGCTTTAATGATTAGGAATTCTAATCTTGTTGGATATAGTTCACACTAGGTATTTATCATGAAATCTATGTAAAATGAACTGAACTTGATAGAAATTGCGTATTGACAAGGCCCTCACTAGTCAACTGATGAGTCCAAGTGAAATCGCCGGGACGAAACGCCAATTTTTATGGGCTAAAGGCCATTAAAAGATATTTTGAATCAATATAATTTAACAAGTCCAATTAAATAGTGCTCAATCTTCTACTTGTAGTATATAGAATTTGTAATATTTAAAAAATCTTCAAAATAAATATTAATCAACGAATTTGTCCAGTGTGACTAATCCAACAAACTGCACTGTAATTTTGCTACTGCGATGCAGCAATGCTTAGTGGTTGGTTTGGTGGTATCGGATGAATGAATGAGGCTTATAGGAAAGGTTAACGTTTGAAAATTGTCTTATATTATTATTATTATCGCTATTTTTGCTATTATTTTTCATTCAGACTTTTTGTGACGATATTAATTGGAAAAGAATTATGGCAAGCAGTAGTATAGCAAAAGGGGTTTGGATTTGGATTTTCGCTCATATCGACATTATGACTTTAGCGAACGGTCAAGGTGGACGCCTAGAGGGGATTAACTGGATATGTACGCCATTATGATGCTGCCACAAATTGTTATGAATATCAATTGAACTTGTCTACCAGTTACCAATTTTGGTAAAAAAAAAAAAAAAAAAAAACTTAATGTGCACGTCTTGACACATGAAGGATATATTCGCAGGCAATTAAAAAAAAATACAAACTTCCCATGGTTGGTTTGCTAATTGAGACGAACCAATAAGACTCACGTTGCCAAAGTAAATTTTGCTTTTGAATTCGATTTTTTTTTCTTGTTGTTGTTTATTGTTCACGGGATAACTAAAAATAAAAGTATTATAATATATTGATTTAGATAAGATACAGGTATGTATCTACATAATACAAAAAGGAAAATGAGAAATTTTAAGCAACCTTCACTAATTTTAAAGCGTGTCCGTGTCCGTGCATTGATTAGAGCAAGAGCATCAAGCAAACGAAACAAGGCAATGGTCAATTCGATTATTTTAAAAATAAAATCAAAAACATTTGTTTCGCTATATACACAGATGTAAATGCATACAGAAAGAAGGCTAAGGTTAAAAATAAATTTTGAAGATTATGTCATGGTCGTTTTAGATCTGTTTACGAAAGCGAATTCCTTGGTCTTTCGAGCGATCTAAAAAAAAAAACAATAAGTACATAACAATTGAAATTGCTATAGCCAATCAAGTTCATTGCACATCATGTAGTACTTGGCTGAAACAGTAGTATTCATTATTCATTCACGTTGATACATTTATTGGCCTAATGAATCTGTTGTATTGAAACTTAATTAAATGTCAAATAAATAAGACTGTTTGCTGATACGTTGTCTTCGTTTTGACGTTTGGAGTTACTCCTTTTACAGTCCTTCAACTCAAAATTTGACATTTATATTTAAAAAAAATGAAAGAATTCTAAAATCTAAATCCTTAAGTTCAACCTAATCTCTTATGTCCTAAATTTTCTTCTGCCTAAACTGTCACATAAATGCTTTTGTTAACTTAACTATTTTCAAAGTTTCGTTTCAGCAAATGGGACTAAATAACTTATGTATGTTAATTTTATAAAATTAACTGTTGACTATAAAATAGAGCATTGGGATTTCACGAGAGTGGAGTGTTCAAACATAATATGTAACATCTTAAAATTTTTGAGCAAAAGTTTTCAAAGAACCGTTATGTTATCGGCCGGTGGACGCGACACGGTGGTGCTGTGCTGCTGCAAGCTCCTTTACTGCCTGAACAGAATAGAATGCTGGAACTGAAGCCGCAGACGGAACTGGAAGAGCTTTCAAAAAGTGTCGTACGTTATTTTTTTTACGTGCCCACAATGCAGCTGTACAGCTTTGAAAGTATTTTAAAGAAAAACAATAGAATATTCTTGTGTACAAGCTCAGAATTCACATTTTTTGTTTCCAATAATTTTCCTTTTAATAAATTATTTTTTTCGCAATACAAATAACCACAATATTTTTTTCTAACCCAAAAAGCTTTTTTTTTTCTTCATACAAATTGAAACGTCAAAAGTGTCGTACGTGAAAAGTGGATGAACTCTTCCGTCTGCGGCTGCAGCTCCGTATGCGGCTACGTTGTGGGTTGAATTTGCGTGTATTCAATATTTTGACAGCTATTCCAGCTCCGGCTCCAGTTTCGTCTCCGTCATCATTCTGTTCAGCCGTTAAGGATATTTGAGATATATCGGATAGGATAGAGTATTGGTGTGTTTTTTTATTATCGAATTGGAGTTGGCTGAAAAAATAAACACTGGGGCTAAGCAAAAGTAAATAATCCCCTTGGGTCTTATCGAAGTCCAGAAAATTTTTGTGGCTTAATCTAAGAGTGGAGAAAAACTGGGTTTGTGAATAATATACTTCAATATTTTGTTAAGTGCCTTGTACTTGTACATGAGCTGTAACCTGTGAATGTTAATAAATCTTTTGAATTTCTAGAGCATATCAACATTTTTTGTTTTAAATTTTAGAAGAAGTGAATTTAAAAAAATCTAATAAAAGATTTTGTATTTTAATATTTTCTACGCGACTAATAATTTATTTTCTGCGAACTTCAAACTTCAGAGCTCGTAATTTATTAGGTCAGGACGCATTCCATAAGCAGGCGGATATAGAAAATTCGTGCAACTTCACTCGGTCTATGCGTTATTGATGTTCGTAGTTCTCAGTGACCACTCCATGTGAATGAGATTTCAAAATTCGCAATTAGCTAATCGTCTCCCATCGATAGTTTGTATTGAAACTCTATTTTTTTTTGTGATGAGGTTTTTCGGTATCATTTTCTTTTTAACCAATTTTTCTCCGGTATTCGAAAAAAAAAATAAATTGTCTTTCGAACTGGTGCTTTATTATTTAATTTTTGCTAACTGTTACTTTAATGGAAATAATGGAAACAAATGGACATAGGTAGAAAAAAATTTTTCCCCACTGTTTAGGCGGGAAGAGCAATTTTCTAAAAAAAAAAACTTTAATTTTCTTTGTGTATCAAGTTTTTTTTTTAATTAATAGTTTTTGAATAATTGCCGGTATTGAAATAAGGCAAATATGATCTCAGAGACCTCAGAAATCTCAGTTAGGTACATTAACAGGATTCCTCAGCAAAAATCTCATTCTAGTTGTCAAAACTCTGACGAAAAAAAATTGGATTCGCTTGCTCATTTTTTGACGTAGAGAAATCTTTGAGGTCCCATTTTTCTAAACACGCCAATTGGGCTTTTCTCAGAATCTGACTCTGTCTTTTTTCTTTCTAATTTTGACAGTTGTTTAATCAAAAAGAAGCTCTAGATGGGGGGAAAACAACAATACAAACAAATATAAATACACACCGATACTGTTCGCGCCTTTAATAGTGTGTTTGTTTTCCCCCCATCTAGAGTTTTTGACGTTTGGTGGAAGTGCCCAATTGACCTCACTTAGGCTGGCCATACACGATAGAGCCAAATGGCTCGGTGCCAAATGGACTGGTGGATTTATAACCTGCTGAAAGTCCAAATGGCTCGGCCAAACTCATTTACATGATGCAATTTGGCTCGGACGAGCCATTTGGCTCTATCGTGTATGGCCAGCTTTAAGGCGACTCATTTTGACGTATCTTTGTTTCTTCTCACTCCAACCTAATGGCGAAAAAAGATAATTAACTATTTTAATTTGTTTTGAAAAATCCTTCTTCACTTTGGTTATCTCTTTCTCACCGAGAGATATCTAACAGCGAGATAAAACAAAGAGACGCCAAAATGAAAATGAGGGCAATGTGAACTCCTCCATCAATTAGTGATTAAAAACTAATAAAAAATCTAAAAAAAACTTCATTAATTTTTTATCTCAAAAGCCTAGTTTATACATCAATGAGAAGTGAAATCCAAATCGAAATGAAACATCAATAAATCTCCTGTCGAAAGGTTTGCAAAAGAAAATAAATTTTGTTTTATATTTGGTTTAGATAAGTCCGTTGAATTATATTTAATTCGAAACAAATTTCTTCCTCCTTGTCGCTTAAATAATTGCATTTAATTCGATTGTATTTTTCACGCCTAGGAAAAAAGGTATTTTTTTGTATGAAAATATTTCACTTCGCTTCGATCTATAAACTAGGCTAAAGTTTCAAAAGAAAGAAATTAAATGAAAAAAACTTTTCGTTTGCTAAGGTTTTGCCGTATCTTCTCCTTATTACTTCCCGCCATATGGAAATTTAATTCGCTTTCATTTGGTGCTAGAGTAATACTACGTTTTCACCGACCACTAAACCGAGATTTAGGTAGATTTACCACAAATCTCTTCAAAAATCCCGTGATTTACCATACAAATTTTAATCTCCTCAAATCAAGATTTAAAATAAGTCCCATTTAAATCTTCATAGGTCAAATTCGAACAGACCTATTCCCCTATTCAGCGCAATACAAGCTGCTAAAGCAAACTTGCCATCTCACTTCCACTTCATAAGAAAAATGACCCACCATCTGCATTTTGAAAGGTTCTGTCAAAATTAATCTATTTTTTAATCTTTTTTTCTGGTGAAAACACTATTTGGGATTTATGAAATCTAAACGAGATTAACTTGCAGTGAAAACGTAGTATAAAAGTTTATAGACAGATAAATGTTCAGCAAAGAGTGAACATTGGTGGAGGGGATTGTGAGGATACCTATTTTAATTTATTTACTCTTACATTTGAAGTACATTACAGTGAATACATTTTTGCTTGATGTAGAAACGTAAAAATCACTACATTTCGGGACTTTTGTAATGCTCTAATTTTCCCTCTGACCATATTGATTTTTTAAAAAAGTTTAAACATAATAATAAGCCTTTCGCCTTTATAAGCCTTGCACATTTTTAACTATCAATAAAAATTTAACTTAAATTTAATTTTAAATAGAGTCAAAATGGTGGCCGCAAGGATATAAAACCCGATTGAATGAGACATGGGTAGGTAAGTCCCAAATATATTTTGAGACTTTTGGCCCATCTGAACAGTAAATTGATAGAGAATTTTTTGAATTTGTGTTTTTTCTGGACTATGGGTTTTAGGTTTTCGGGATTTAGGGTTTTCGGGATTTTGGATGTTTGGGATTTTGGTTACGAACAATTAAAAAAAAAATTGGGAGAATAATCAATTTTTTGACTTAAGTTCGATTGTAAATTACGTAAAAACAAGTTCGCTTCAACACCACATAAACGCGGTACTTATAAAGTACCTACGCACAAGCAAACAGAAGATAATGTTGAAAATCTATACAAAAAAATGGTTTGGGTTGCAAAAACACCCCGTACTTCGTAGGTACAGCGATGATTTCAAACTTGTAGTCCGCTGGCTGGTCGCCCCCCTAGGGAAAATCCCTAACTAGGCCAATGATAATACCTGTGAAATGAAATTTTCACCATGTTTCCCACACTTTTAGGTTTTGACAGCAAAATGTGAAAATGTTTAAACATTTTTCAAGAAATTTCACTTTGCCAAACAGACCAATAGAATTGTGACGTCAAAATTCACTTAGAATTCAGCATTTTGACAAATTTGGTCGTATTAATTATATTTTTGACTGTTTAAACTATGTCTAAGTATTTCGAAACAGTCAGAAATATGCTTTATTTAATAAAATAAATATTACATTTGTCAAGTCTTAGACAATCGATTACGTTGTCTAAAGTAAGATAAAAAGTTAGATCACTCTAGGAAAACTTAAAAACTTGGACGGCTGTCTAAAGTTAGTCAGTGTTTATTAATGCGACCAATTATTTTTAAGTTGTAAAAATTGTAAAAATAAAATAACGAGGAAAAATATTCAAATAAAATGAAAATACTTAATTCCTCTCTGAACAAAACCAGTTGATTGTGATGTCACATATCAACAACTGACACCTAAAATGACACTCAAACATCAGTGCTTCAAAGGTTTTCTTAATGTTTTTTCTTAAGCACATCGCCGCTTTTTTAGTGCACTTTTATCTTAAGCGAATATACTTGCAAAAAAAAACACACCTAAAGTTTTATTTCTTTATTTGATTTTTTTGTTTTATTTTGTTTTTGCGTCTAAATCGATTTAAAAAAAATTTTGTTTACTTCTTAAAATACTTGTATACATCTTTTTAGATGAACTAAAATAAAAAATCATATATTATTCTTCCAGTTATTTTAATTCATTCGCGCATACTGACAAGTAAAATTAATTTATATCACTGACCGGACCGGTGCAATGACACACAAACGAGAAACACCAATAATAATCCAGCAGGGCAGCCGGATTCCTTACTTAAATCACAATCACGATTAATGTGCATCATCCAATATCGAAAATTCCAAATAAGGCGAAATACACTGTAAAACCGATGATAGTTCAATGAATGAAATGTTTCTGCCCTTATTTCGCGCTATATGACTAAGCTCATTGGATTTTTGCATAAAAATGTGATGATGACGAGTCGGACGATACACGACGGCAAACACCAGGTGATTCTGGTATTTTATAATCTTTATCAGCTTTCGCTAAAATGACGTGTCCAATGTAAACAAAGTCCAAATGTTATGATTATGACACAGTTTTAAGTAAGAGTTGTGCAAAAAATAATTATATTTAACAAATTATTGTAAAAAATAAATTGAGCTACAAGTTGTAGGAATAAAATCAACGGCCTTCCTACATTAATATGACAAAAAGTTTATCAAAATTAATTTTATACAGAGTTTCTTTAAGTAATTACAATTAGTATACACATTTTGTATTCTCTGGGACGTGTTATTACGTTTATTGGTGACCATGAAAAGATGAAGTTGCATCGGAGTAAATTTGGCAGTTGAGCACAATGTTTATTCATTGTTGTATTTAATTATGCAAGTCGTATTGCGAAATAAAGATTTTTTTTTTAAGTGCCTATGCATTAAGAATTTAATTAATAATTTGTGTAAAACTTAAATTCAATAAAATTCTTTGGTTCAGCACCTTAAGTTTTATATTATTTCAACGTTGGTATTTCTATTTCAGAAAGATAAGTGATGCGTCCTTTTCCTCGACAAAGGTTAAAAAGTTATAATTGTTGTTCTAAAAATGGCTTTGATGAGGGATTGTGGGTTATTTTATCATGATAGGAGATAATATAGGAGAATTTGTCACTTCCTCAGAAAAGACAGTACTTTGAAAAAGTACTTAGGTTGCATAGGCTGAGAGTCGAACCCATGGATTTAACCCAGGATTTAAAAACTAAATCAAAATTTAGTTCAATAAAAAGTAAAAGAAGGCAAAATCTCAATTATAAGAAAAGTTGGTGTATAGGCGGATTCTAAAGAAAGAAGTGACACATGCGTGCTTTAGGGGAACTTATTAAACAATTAAATAAAGTTAAAAGCTATTTTATGATTATTTTCATAACAATACAATAAAACTTCTTTATTTTTAGTTTCTCGGTAGATACGTATAGTTTCTTAACCAAATAAGAAGAGACTTTCAATTTTCTACAAAAATGTACAGATATTTTTTTGTGAAACACTTTGCGAAAAACTTGACGCGCCCTTTTTATTTTTTATTTTCCAAAATGTCAAGTTTCAGCAAAAATTTTTTAATATTTAGCCAGTTCAGGGGCCAAATCATCGCATCAGTGAGCTCTTGAGGTCACTGAATTATTTCAATTGGCACTACTGTTTTTTTTTTTTTTTTTTTTTTGCTGCATCTCTAAGTTGATATCAACTTAGTGAAGCAGCACCTAAAAAAGTCTTATAGCGAATAGTTTATTGCTTAATATTTAGCCATTCAGCAGTTCTGAACTAGTTGTGATAATTTGAATTTTGTCGTGCAATGTTTTCTACGAAGCAGCATCTGAAAAACGTATAAAAACTTCTTAATGTGAATGTTTTACTGCTCTATAATTTGCCGTTAATTAATCGTGAATTATTTGTGAGCATTTTAAATTTGTCGCTCTATGTTTTCTATGTCTTTTTTTTTGCAAAATTGTGAAAATGGTATCAAATTACCGAGGAACGTCTTCTTATATTTATTGGGTTCTTGCTTAATTAGTTGTAAAATTTTCAATTTTGTTTTATTTAAGCAATAAATATTTCGATTACACAAGATTTAACCCATTTTCAACGAGTTTGTCTCGAACTTTAAATGAATTTAATAAAAAAAAAACATAGAAAACATCGCACGAAAAAATTAAAATTTTCACAACTAATTCAGGACTGCTAAGGTAATTTACCCTTAAGCAAAAACCCAATCAGAATACGAAATTTTTAACTCTTTTCCGGGCGTTGCTCGGAAATTTGATACCAATTTAAAAATTTTGCAAGAAAAGACATAGAAAGCATTGCACGACAAAATTGATATCTACACAAATAATTCACGATTGACGAACCGCAAATTATACAGCACTAAACCACCCCATATAAGAAATTTTTACCACTTTTCCAGGAGTTTCTCGCTAACTTGATACCAATTTCACAATTTTGCAAAAAAAACATAGAAAACAAAGAGCGAAAAATTCAAAATTGTCACAACTAATTCGCGACTAATTAACGAAAAATTATAGAGCAGTAAAACATTCACAAAAAGAAGTTTTTATACGTTTTTCAGATGCTGCTAGCAAAGCATCAGAAAAAACGTAGAAAACATTGCACGACAAAATTAAAATTGTCACAACTAATTCAGAACTGCTGAACGGCTAATTATTAGTTAATAAACTTTTCGCTATAAGACTTTTTTACCCCTTTTTGAGGTGCTGCTTCGCTAAGTTGATATTAACTTAGCAAAAAAAACATAGAAAACATCGAACGACAAATTCGAAATTATCACAACTAATTCACGACTAATTAACGGCTAATCATCCAATTAAATTTTTTTCGATCGGTGAATGTTGACACTCACAAATTCGGCCCCTGAACGTTATTCCTCAGTGAGATTCCTCACTTTAGCTGTCAAAAAGCTGAGACTAATAATTTTTGTCGCAGTTGATTAATTAATAAAAAAGAGATGGAAATTGTTTTTGTCATCTAGCGGAGAAATTTTGTTCAGGTTTCTCCTCCTGTTCAGTGGAGTGGAGCTAATGGAGCTTGCTCAGTTAGATCTCAGAAACGTATAAACTGGCTAAATGAAATAAACTAAAAACATAAATAACAGTTTGAAGCATAGCAAGCTTGATTATTTTGCACATTCAGCGACGAAGAAAACCACACGAGACATGTCTGGTTCTAGCTTAACCCCCCGGCTCCACAAGTAATTTTTATCTCTTTCTTTATTTAAGATATAGAAGTATTTATTTCTGCGTTGAGTGGGCATATTTATTTCATAAAATTTAATTTGGAATTTTGTCGTGAGAAAGCAAACACTCTGGATTATTCTCGCTAATACTACCCGTACGTCGAATTTCGAGCTCTACTTTACTAGAATAGCGAAAATATCATCAAGTTTCTAGAAAATGGCTGCAAATAATGAAACTTCAAAATTTATGTCCATAATTATTTCTTCAGAGAAGACAAGATATAAATGAAGAAATGTATGTCTAAAAATAAAAATTTGCTAGATTTAACTGTCCTCCACAAGAAATTTTAACTACATGACACATTTCTTGAAATGGTTTATTTCTAGTGGAGTCCCAGGGTAAGCCTATTTTATGCTTTAAGGAATTGTTTCATGAGCTCTGAACAAGCCTAAGGTGTTGTGTCCCATAGACAAGACATTAAACGATTTTAAAATACTACCTAAGCTATGTACACAAAATAGTCATCATCTTTGGTGATACAATCGAAAAGTACAGCCTGAAGGTCACCATCTTCGATAGCAGATTTACTGCCTGAACAGAATACAATGCTGGAACCGAAGTTGCAGACGGAACTGGAAGAGCTATCAAAAAGTGTCGTACGTTATTTTTTTCACGTGCCCACAATGCAGCTGTACAGCTCTGAAAGTATTTTCAAGAAAAACGAAACAATAGTCTTGTGTACAAGCTCAGAATTCACATTTTTGTTTCCAATAATTTTCCTTTTAATAAATAATTTTTTTCGCAATACAAGCATTTTGTTGTTATGTTGGAGACCAACTAAAAATTTCGTTTACCAGCAGCGTACGCCGGTAGTGCATGCCCGCAAGCACATCCATACTGAAGACAGATGCTGCTTGCATTCTCTATGTACAAAAGAGTAGAGAGAAGCACGGCCTTCTGCTTCTCAGAAGAAAAGAGACGAAGAATGATAAGCGCACAATGGAGGAAATGGAGAGATTGGAGGCATGAGGTCCAGGAGTTTCACCAAAAGTTAAAAGCTTTCAGGGTCAGATCCAAAGTTGCATGCGAGTTTCACGCAGGTTGCATGCAAAATGCATACAAATTGCACGCAAGAAAATGTAAAAAAAATACTAAATCTCATAACTCGACAGTCGAAGGAAAAGTAATTGTGAACCGCCAAAAAGAAGAAATTCGGCGTTTAGGGTCTAAAAAGTCCTCGATTTCCAGAGTATACTCAGCAAGAAGCTCACACCGGAAATGGGAATCATTTGGCGTGTCCTACCAAATAAAATCTCACTGAGCGCTCAATGTCAATTTGACGGAGGCGAAATCTTTTCGTGGGAAAACATTCTCCGCTCAATTGTAAAAAACTCGTGTGTTCTAATTCTCGTACTGAACTTCTGAAAAATCACTTTCAACTTTTTCTTAAAATATTTAATTTTTAAAGCATAAAACTTATATAAATGATTGAGAAATAATAACAAGTTCAATTTATTTTAGTTTTTATTTACATTCCGTCTTTATTTTGTATTTATTTACCACTTTTGCACTTGCGCACCACAACAAAAATTGAATTTGATTGTCAAAAGAACAGCTGTTTTGGCTGAGAAAGAAAACTGAGAAATGAATCCAAAAAATTTTCGTCTCACATATCTCAGCAAAATATCTCAGTACTCAGGTGAGATTTCTTGTCCCACGACAAAAAATAAATTAAAGGAAGTGCTCTGAAGTGCTCAGAGAGTTTACTCCATTCGCTCAGAGTCTACTCAGTGCTCTGCTCTGAACAAACTCTGAACTAAAAAAGAAAAAGCCATATGAAACACACCTGATCACTCAATTATCATATCTGTCAAATTACATGGAAACTGTATGAAGTTGGCAGCGCTAAGTTTTTTACTCCGTCTGGTCGGTTATTTTATTCTGAGCTCATGGGTCACGCTCTGAACGCACTTTGAACGAAAAAAGAAACACAAATACCAAGCTTTGAGCTCAAAAAGAAACACAACATTTTTGTTTGACAGTTCGAGCTCAGCTCTGAACTGCTCTGAACTAAAAAAGAAAAACGCCTTTTGTTAAATTACCACAAGGACTAAAAACAGATGGTCGTGGATGAGCAGTCTCCTCTCAGATCTAGCTGGGCGTTTTTAAAAGTTGCTGGGACAATCTCTGGAGTTAGGTGTGAGTATATCCTAAGGTATTCAATACCTTCGTTGGTCAAATGCCAGTAGTAATGCCTCCATGCAAATTGTTCCTTTAACAAACCGCGGGAATGAATAAGTGATTGCATATGCATACCTAGTCTTGAGATGGTATGTAAGTTGGGAATAGTTTCTAATTCGGGATCTTTTGGGGCGTGGAAATCTTTTTTGGCCACAATGACACTCTCTTTGTTCATAGATAGTAACGGGATGAGGCTTTGGCATAAGTACACATTAAACAAGCTTTGTGAGAGTGGTCACTGGACAAAAAAGACTTCAACCAAGAGATTATTCGAATCGCAGGCTCTAATTCAAGGAAGGAAGGCCGAAGGTCAAGAGTTCATTCATTGCGGATGCTCAGAATACTTGGTTTAAATGACTGAAAATAGAGTGCTCGGGGCTTAGACAGCCTTAGACACGGCATCTCAGGCGGGCTAGTTCGGTAATCCGTTAAATAATAAAGTTTGAAAGAACTGCTCTCCGTTGTAGGCAATTTTTTAATCGGATTAGACGTGTTAAGGTTTATGCAATTCTGTTTACATCCGGACTTAACAAATACATTTTGGTTTAATTTTTCGGTTTAACTCACTTTTAAATTAGTTGTTATTCCGAAACCAGATTAAAGTAATTTCATAATTCGGCTGTAGTGTAAGGCTTAAACTTTAACCGCATGCAACTGAGAATGAACATCATTTATTATGCAATGCAAAATAAAACCTTTTTCCTTAGTAAAATATTCTCGAAATTTTAAATTTTAACCTCAACAGTTAAAAATAGTTATGTAATCCAAGTACATAACCTTTAACTAAACAGGTATCTCATACCCTTGAAAAGACAGTTATAAGTCAATAATTCTAGATTTTGTTCCCAAAAATTATTATTAGAAAACCAACATTATATTTAAATGAGAGTTGTTACATAAGACACTATGCTTAAATATAGTACCAAGCCTGGCAGTTTAGGCTTATCTAACTTCATTATGTCATGTTTGACGCAAAATAAATTACTCAAGGACACATATTTGATAGTCCTTGATTTAAACTTGGAGATTTAAAAACAATCCTGCATCTCTAAGTTGATATCAACTTAGTGAAGCAGCACCTAAAAAAGTCTTATAGCGAATAGTTTATTGCTTAATATTTAGCCATTCAGCAGTTCTGAACTAGTTGTGATAATTTGAATTTTGTCGTGCAATGTTTTCTACGAAGCAGCATCTGAAAAACGTATAAAAACTTCTTAATGTGAATGTTTTACTGCTCTATAATTTGCCGTTAATTAATCGTGAATTATTTGTGAGCATTTTAAATTTGTCGCTCTATGTTTTCTATGTCTTTTTTTTTTGCAAAATTGTGAAAATGGTATCAAATTACCGAGGAACGTCTTCTTATATTTATTGGGTTCTTGCTTAATTAGTTGTAAAATTTTCAATTTTGTTTTATTTAAGCAATAAATATTTCGATTACACAAGATTTAACCCATTTTCAACGAGTTTGTCTCGAACTTTAAATGAATTTAATAAAAAAAAAACATAGAAAACATCGCACGAAAAAATTAAAATTTTCACAACTAATTCAGGACTGCTAAGGTAATTTACCCTTAAGCAAAAACCCAATCAGAATACGAAATTTTTAACTCTTTTCCGGGCGTTGCTCGGAAATTTGATACCAATTTAAAAATTTTGCAAGAAAAGACATAGAAAGCATTGCACGACAAAATTGATATCTACACAAATAATTCACGATTGACGAACCGCAAATTATACAGCACTAAACCACCCCATATAAGAAATTTTTACCACTTTTCCAGGAGTTTCTCGCTAACTTGATACCAATTTCACAATTTTGCAAAAAAAACATAGAAAACAAAGAGCGAAAAATTCAAAATTGTCACAACTAATTCGCGACTAATTAACGAAAAATTATAGAGCAGTAAAACATTCACAAAAAGAAGTTTTTATACGTTTTTCAGATGCTGCTAGCAAAGCATCAGAAAAAACGTAGAAAACATTGCACGACAAAATTAAAATTGTCACAACTAATTCAGAACTGCTGAACGGCTAATTATTAGTTAATAAACTTTTCGCTATAAGACTTTTTTACCCCTTTTTGAGGTGCTGCTTCGCTAAGTTGATATTAACTTAGCAAAAAAAACATAGAAAACATCGAACGACAAATTCGAAATTATCACAACTAATTCACGACTAATTAACGGCTAATCATCCAATTAAATTTTTTTCGATCGGTGAATGTTGACACTCACAAATTCGGCCCCTGAACGTTATTCCTCAGTGAGATTCCTCACTTTAGCTGTCAAAAAGCTGAGACTAATAATTTTTGTCGCAGTTGATTAATTAATAAAAAAGAGATGGAAATTGTTTTTGTCATCTAGCGGAGAAATTTTGTTCAGGTTTCTCCTCCTGTTCAGTGGAGTGGAGCTAATGGAGCTTGCTCAGTTAGATCTCAGAAACGTATAAACTGGCTAAATGAAATAAACTAAAAACATAAATAACAGTTTGAAGCATAGCAAGCTTGATTATTTTGCACATTCAGCGACGAAGAAAACCACACGAGACATGTCTGGTTCTAGCTTAACCCCCCGGCTCCACAAGTAATTTTTATCTCTTTCTTTATTTAAGATATAGAAGTATTTATTTCTGCGTTGAGTGGGCATATTTATTTCATAAAATTTAATTTGGAATTTTGTCGTGAGAAAGCAAACACTCTGGATTATTCTCGCTAATACTACCCGTACGTCGAATTTCGAGCTCTACTTTACTAGAATAGCGAAAATATCATCAAGTTTCTAGAAAATGGCTGCAAATAATGAAACTTCAAAATTTATGTCCATAATTATTTCTTCAGAGAAGACAAGATATAAATGAAGAAATGTATGTCTAAAAATAAAAATTTGCTAGATTTAACTGTCCTCCACAAGAAATTTTAACTACATGACACATTTCTTGAAATGGTTTATTTCTAGTGGAGTCCCAGGGTAAGCCTATTTTATGCTTTAAGGAATTGTTTCATGAGCTCTGAACAAGCCTAAGGTGTTGTGTCCCATAGACAAGACATTAAACGATTTTAAAATACTACCTAAGCTATGTACACAAAATAGTCATCATCTTTGGTGATACAATCGAAAAGTACAGCCTGAAGGTCACCATCTTCGATAGCAGATTTACTGCCTGAACAGAATACAATGCTGGAACCGAAGTTGCAGACGGAACTGGAAGAGCTATCAAAAAGTGTCGTACGTTATTTTTTTCACGTGCCCACAATGCAGCTGTACAGCTCTGAAAGTATTTTCAAGAAAAACGAAACAATAGTCTTGTGTACAAGCTCAGAATTCACATTTTTGTTTCCAATAATTTTCCTTTTAATAAATAATTTTTTTCGCAATACAAGCATTTTGTTGTTATGTTGGAGACCAACTAAAAATTTCGTTTACCAGCAGCGTACGCCGGTAGTGCATGCCCGCAAGCACATCCATACTGAAGACAGATGCTGCTTGCATTCTCTATGTACAAAAGAGTAGAGAGAAGCACGGCCTTCTGCTTCTCAGAAGAAAAGAGACGAAGAATGATAAGCGCACAATGGAGGAAATGGAGAGATTGGAGGCATGAGGTCCAGGAGTTTCACCAAAAGTTAAAAGCTTTCAGGGTCAGATCCAAAGTTGCATGCGAGTTTCACGCAGGTTGCATGCAAAATGCATACAAATTGCACGCAAGAAAATGTAAAAAAAATACTAAATCTCATAACTCGACAGTCGAAGGAAAAGTAATTGTGAACCGCCAAAAAGAAGAAATTCGGCGTTTAGGGTCTAAAAAGTCCTCGATTTCCAGAGTATACTCAGCAAGAAGCTCACACCGGAAATGGGAATCATTTGGCGTGTCCTACCAAATAAAATCTCACTGAGCGCTCAATGTCAATTTGACGGAGGCGAAATCTTTTCGTGGGAAAACATTCTCCGCTCAATTGTAAAAAACTCGTGTGTTCTAATTCTCGTACTGAACTTCTGAAAAATCACTTTCAACTTTTTCTTAAAATATTTAATTTTTAAAGCATAAAACTTATATAAATGATTGAGAAATAATAACAAGTTCAATTTATTTTAGTTTTTATTTACATTCCGTCTTTATTTTGTATTTATTTACCACTTTTGCACTTGCGCACCACAACAAAAATTGAATTTGATTGTCAAAAGAACAGCTGTTTTGGCTGAGAAAGAAAACTGAGAAATGAATCCAAAAAATTTTCGTCTCACATATCTCAGCAAAATATCTCAGTACTCAGGTGAGATTTTTTGTCCCACGACAAAAAATAAATTAAAGGAAGTGCTCTGAAGTGCTCAGAGAGTTTACTCCATTCGCTCAGAGTCTACTCAGTGCTCTGCTCTGAACAAACTCTGAACTAAAAAAGAAAAAGCCATATGAAACACACCTGATCACTCAATTGTCATATCTGTCAAATTACATGGAAACTGTATGAAGTTGGCAGCGCTAAGTTTTTTACTCCGTCTGGTCGGTTATTTTATTCTGAGCTCATGGGTCACGCTCTGAACGCACTTTGAACGAAAAAAAAAACACAAATACCAAGCTTTGAGCTCAAAAAGAAATACAACATTTTTGTTTGACAGTTCGAGCTCAGCTCTGAACTGCTCTGAACTAAAAAAGAAAAACGCCTTTTGTTAAATTACCACAAGGACTAAAAACAGATGGTCGTGGATGAGCAGTCTCCTCTCAGATCTAGCTGGGCGTTTTTAAAAGTTGCTGGGACAATCTCTGGAGTTAGGTGTGAGTATATCCTAAGGTATTCAATACCTTCGTTGGTCAAATGCCAGTAGTAATGCCTCCATGCAAATTGTTCCTTTAACAAACCGCGGGAATGAATAAGTGATTGCATATGCATACCTAGTCTTGAGATGGTATGTAAGTTGGGAATAGTTTCTAATTCGGGATTTTTGGGGCGTGGAAATCTTTTTTGGCCACAATAACACTCTCTTTGTTCATAGATAGTAACGCGATGATGCTTTGGCATAAGTACACATTAAAGCAGCTTTGTGAGAGTGGTCACTGGAAAAAAAAAGACTTCAACCAAGAGATTTTTCAAATCGCAGGCTCTAATTCAAGGAAGGAAGACCGAACCTCCGGTTTAGAGTTCAATTCATTGTGGGTGCCCAGAATACTTGGTTTAAATGACTGGAAATAGCGTGCTAGGGGATGTAGGGGACAAAAAGCCCTTAAATGTTCACAGCCTTAGACACGCCATCTCAGGCTCACCAGCTCGGGATCCGTTAAATAATAAAGTTTGAAAGAACTGCTCTTCGATGTAGGCAATTTTTTAATCGGATTAGACGTGTTAAGGTTTATGCAATTCTGTTTACATCCGGGCTTAACAAATACATTTTGGTTTAATTTTTCGGTTTAACTCACTTTTAAATTAGTTGTTATTCCGAAACCAGATTAAAGTAATTTCAAAATTTGGCTGTAGTGTAATACTACGTTTTCACTGCAAGTTAATCTCGTTTAGATTTCATAAATCCCAAACAGTGTTTTCACCAGAAAAAAAGATTAAAAAAAAGATTAATTTTGACAGAATCTTTCAAAACGCAGATGGTGGGTCATTTTTCTTATGAAGTGGAAGTGAGATGGCAAGTTTGCCACGATAAAAAAAAGATGGTTTCCCGCAGCTTGTATTGCGCTGAATAGGGGAATAGGTCTGTTCGAATTTTACCTATGAAGATTTAAATGAGATTTATTTTAAATCTTGATTTGAGGAGATTAAAATTTGTATGGTAAATCACGGGATTTGTGAAGAGATTTGTGGTAAATCTACCTAAATCTCGGTTTAGTGGTCGGTGAAAACGTAGTATTAGGCTTAAACTTTAACCGCATGCAACTGAGAATGAACATCATTTATTATGCAATGCAAAATAAAACATTTTTCCTTAGTAAAATATTCTAGATATTTTAAATTTTAACCTCAACAGTGTTAAAAATAGTTATGTAATCTAAGTACATAACCTTTAACTAAACAAGTATCTCATACCCTTAAAAAGATAGCTACCCGCATGGAAAAATGGCAAGTTTTTGGTAAGTTTATAGGCGAGGCCCTGGCAAGTTTTCGGATAGGAAAACATGGACGAGGAAAACATGACAGACCCCTATTAGTGCCTCGCCGAGAACATTTATTTAATAAAGTACTGGTGCTGTTCTTAATGGTAACTATGTGAAATCATTTTACGAAAATTAATAAAAACGGGATCTTATTACATCGTAATAAAAATTTTTGTGTGTTAATTAACTGTGCAAATTTCAAATTAGGATTGGGTATCGGTGTGTAAAATAGTAAAACCGCAACTGCAGACAAAACAGAACAAGAAAGAACCACAACTGATTTTAAAATTTCTCAGAAATCTGTGTTCAGTTGTTCTACCTAAAAAGCAAGTGCAAACAGACTCACTGAACAGCAAGCCCAGATTAGTTAAGAACAGAAAATTTCTCATTGAACTTGTATTTTTCTGTTTTAAACTGTTTCGCATAGCCTCACTGAACATACCAGTCACACCAGCACACACGCTAAAGTAAATGACAATAAACTAAACGTCATGTCAGTTTAAATATTCAATTTTGCATGCGGAAGAATTTTTTAGTAGTCAGTGTTTTATAACAAAATAAAAATAAAATAAAATAAAATGGATTGTTGGTTAATTAGTGCAATTAGTGAAATTAGTCTTTAACAAGAAAAAGCGTGTTTTTGAATACCTCCCAATCTCGAGGAACTGGATGTCTATCTAGATTAATATAATATAGAGCGACTGACAGATTCTAGCTTTGACCCCCATATATGAAATGGTTGAATGTAAAACCATGTAAAACAAAATAATGTAGAACAAATCTAGTTTTTACTAGTCAGGGCTTAGGCAGAATTTAACTGACGAGGCAAAAAGGTTCATAACTGGTGAGGACCTAGCGAATGCCTATAGTAACCCTTGTTAGACCCTTTTTAGTAACTATGAAAAACTTGCCAGGGCGTTATTGAAAACTAGATTCTTTTTCCAGGCGGGTATAGGCCAATAATTCTAAATTTTGTTTCCAAAAATTATTATTAGAAAACCAACATTATATTTAAATGAGAGTTATTACATAAGACACTATGCTTAAATATAGTACCAAGCCTGGCAGTTTAGGCTTATCTAACTTCATTATGTCATGTTTGACGCAAAATAAATTACTCAAGGACACCTTGATTTAAACTTGGAGATTTAAAAACAATCCTAAATGCAAATAAAATGTAATTTTATATAAAGTTAATGTGTAAAAAAAAAAAACATTAAAAATAAGGCAACAAGTTATCGATTACACTGCAAGTGTTAATTTTTATTCCCATTTGTATACCTTCATAGAATATATTGTTTTTGTATTTCCTCAACGCACAATATTTTTAAACATCAATTTTCCCCCACCTACATACATATATATAAAAAATTCTTTAACTCTTATATGTTTTCATGTTTTTTGCATTATTTTATATTTTTATAAGAAAATGTAGCACATTTCCATTCCTCTACATCGACATAAACACCTATATCTATACCCACCCAGATTCATCGGGTTGATTAACAAAAAAAAAAATTAAAACTATAATTAGACTCCTAAACATGTTTCTTAAATTTTCTTAAGAAATTATTAAAAAATTAAAAAAATATGTATAAATGTATGCATAAATACTGGGAGACTGGAAATAAAATAAAACAGGGAATTTTTTCACTCTCTCAATCTCTCTCTCTCCAAAATAGGATTTGAAAATACATACATATGCATTCTATTCATATAAATATAATTACTGCCCCCCAACAGGTAAGATGAGAACTATGCAGAATCCTGCACCTCATTTTAACACACACATTCAAAGTAAATTGTACAAAAATTCCAAAACAAAACACCATTACACTTAAACAAAACCCCTAGCAGCATATTTTATAGTCTCCCAAAAGAGAGGAAAAAAAACGCATCAGATGCCTCTTCATTGGTAAATAACACCATACACCACCCAACGGCACCGTTTGGCTGCGCTTACACTGAGTTGTTGACTTGAATTTACATTGCTCTCCAATAATGATTGTGTATCTATGGATACATCCGAATAAGATACTCGCGCACACTCATATATATATTTATATAAATAACAAATAATCACTGTTCTTCCTCTCTGTCTCTCTCAGCCAAAAACAAAACCAAACCAACCAACCAACCTCTAACTAACAAACCGCCAATATCTTTGGCGGCAACCAAATATACACCAAATACATCAAATACGTATCCAACAGATACAAAAAAAAAGTAAAATAAAATAAAAGAAAAGAACACAAAAAACAACAACAACAAAAAACACCTAGAGCGTCTGAAAAAAGCGAATCGCTTCAACTGTTTTCGTAAAAGTTTCAGTTGAACATCACAATCCGTTCAAGTCGCGGATATCTCTGAAATAAAAAGTTTTTTTTTTGATATAGTAAGTAGTGGTAGTCACTTTTGAAAAAAAAAAAAAAGGAGTTATAATAATAAAACCAATAAATTTAATATCGAATTGAAAATCTGAATTCATAGTCAGTGAGTGGAATGTGAAATAATTTTTTATTTCTGAATACGAAATAAATTCAAGTTCTTATTTTCGACAAAACCAATTCATGACTGACTCTTAACCGTTACTATTTTGCAACAACTGTCAGAAGAAAATCATTTTTGACAGAAATGCAAAACATCTTCCTGTTACTGTGCATATGTGTTCGTGTGTGTATGTGTGTGTGTGTTCGGATATTGCAAGGAATATATTTGACAAAATGCCAACAACTCTAACATATTATATAACTATACTCCATCCTGGCTGATGTTAACAATACAATTTTTTTGACTATATAAACCAAAGTTATTATAGTGTGTCATAACCATAAGAAAAGAACCAACCGTAGATTTGCTTCAACTGTCATTTGATCTTGTATACATTTATATATTACCGTTGTGCCGCTTGGCGGAGAGTCGTTGGTTTTCTTTTTGTTCAAATCCAAACAAATCAAAAACCACAAAGAATCATTTGCCGCTAGACAGTCTATTAGTTTTATAAATAAACCAGTTCATAAACCCCAGAAAGTAAAAATACATTACATATTACATTACGTCCTCTAGTAACGGCTTCAACAGCAGCAGGTGACATAATTTGAATTTATTTTTGCAATATACATAAATCTACTTTGTATTTGACATTTTAAATGTCACCCAATCGACGATAATGACAAAAAACTAGAAAAGTGAAAAGTTACAATCTAGAAGGACACTCGAAAATTATTTCACTTTCAAAAATTCTAGAACTTTAAAATCTAAAAATATTCAAAACTTTCGCATTCGAAAACAGGAGAACAAAATAAAAAAAAAACACAAAAGGGGCAATCAAAAAGAGCAAACGAAGCGGGGTATATGGAAATTTGATCGCACCTCTATACTCCAATACATTTGAATGTTTGTACAGTTTTTATATTCTATGCAACCATTATAGTATTTGCTCGATTAGGAAAATTCTTTTGGTTAATTTTTTTTTTTTTTTGCTTTCACAAGAATTCACCGCTGCTTCGTTTGTCCGTTTCGTCCACACGAACCACCCACCCACCATCATCTAGTGGAAGATCACTTTTCATTTCATCTCTATTCTTGGTTTGGCTGCCAACAGAGTAAGCTGTCTTTTTTTAATAACGCCATCCATTGGGGAGGGTGTCGAATGGGAATTGAACGAAAAAAAAAAACAACATAACAAGAAGCACTTTTTGGCTCGAAGTTTATTTTTAGATCTTCGGGGTGGTGGATCTTACTATCCGCATGCGTATTTATAATGTCTGGGCATCTGTGGCGTATACGTATTATTTTTTTTGTTATATTTCCAAATATTTGCTCAGCGTTCGAGATTATCTAATTATGTTGGGTATAGAACTTTTTTCTTATTGAAGTCGATTTATGATGACAATAAATGACAAAAACGATATATGTACCTATAATATTTCTCATCTACTCATGTAGGTCAAGATATTATTGAGGGTTTTTTTTTTTTAATTTATTTTATTTTTGTTTTTTCAAATCGTTGACAACAACTAAAAAAAAAAAAAAAAAACAGACATAGAAAAGATATTCACACTTGGCACCTATTTAATCGTTTTGTTATTTTAACTCTTTTTTGTTTGCTTTTTTTTTCAAGTTTACAAAACATGTGATGAATTATTGTGTGAGAATGAAAGTATTCAAATTTTTTTTTTTTTTCGATGAAGTACCTTTGGCGAAATGACTTACGCTGCAGGAATTTGTAAGAAAAAAACTGATAAAGAGAAAAAGAAGAATAACAATCGAGAGTGAAGTAGGGAAATTGAAAAAGTGCTGATCGCGGTAGGATTTTGAAGACCTTCTTTATTTTTTTTTTGTTATAATACCTAAAGTTATGCGACACTTTTTCTTTTTTTTTTATTGCAAGCTGTTTTTAAACGCGGAAGTACAATTTGCGATGCGTTTGTTTGTTTAATTTATATATATTTATCGAGGTAATGCATGATGGAAGTTTTATGGCAGAATAATGATGATAACATTTCGAATTCGAATTACTCTTCTAATTGAAGCACTTCAATTTATTTGTTGAGCATTTCTTGAATATTTTTTTCTTGGTTGATGTTGTTAATGGTACCTTCGTTATTATAATTTCTATCTTACAACTAATCTATGAAAACAAACCGAAGGATATTTTTCATTTATTTATAAGAATTTTAAAAAACTCACACAAATGAATTTTAAAACCATAGCTGAATTCAGCGCAATCATACTCAATTTATTAAAATCGTTATTGTGACATAACACTCTGACTCCATAGAAGATTATTCTCTCTAACCAAATATTTGATATTATTTATCAAGCTATTTTGTTCTATTTTCACTGAGCAAATTATCTTCTGACATTTCATTTCGTACCGCGACTGCGCAAAAGGTTTATGCGATGAGCGTTCTGAAATAAATTATCTTCTCTGGAGTTCATCTGAGGTGCGTTCTTTTATGTTACTGTGGTTAACTATAGTTAATGTGTCAAAAACAAAAGTTGATCTGCCATAGTTAAGAAATTTACTCTTGGTAACTTTTTCATTTAGGAACGACCAGAGTTAACAATAGTTAATCTGTCAAACGAAAGGGGTTGAAAAAAAAATTGAATTGTATATTTGGAATGAATAACCAAGAAAAATGTGATTGCATTAAATTTATTGCAAAAATAATTATTAGGAATTCAAAATAACATGTGCAATTTTCTTCATTGCTTATGGAACAGAATTTTTTGATGAAAAATTAACCAAATATAAAGAAGAAAATGCCGACAGAAAGAAAATGCATCAGAAAATAAGAAAACTATTCCAAAAATCAAATTCGACAAAAAAAAATCGATTAAATTGATAAAAATGTAGTAGCCGTGGCGTGATGGTTAGTGCGATGGACTGTCATGCCGGAGGTCTAAGGTTCGATCCCCAGCCTCGCCATCTATTTATTTAAAAGAAAAAAAAACGGATACTGCCTCTTGCGAGGAATTGACAAATCCTCCAAGAGTATCTCCTGTCACAGAAAAGTGCCGCTCGTTAGCCGTTCGGATTCGGCAATAAACTGTAGGTCCCCTCCATTCCTGCAGACACGCACACAGGAATGGTTGAGAGTTGTAAGTCACTAGGCCCTAGTTCTTCATGAGCTGTTGTGCCATCAAATTTAATTTTTTTATTTTTTTAAATTGATAAAAATATATTTTAAATATTGAAAACAATTCCAAATCAAAAGGGCAAAAAGTAAACAAAACATCCACCATTGCATTTCAGCTGTGTTTGACAGATCAACTATTTCAATTCATATCGAGGAGATGAGTTGGAAAAAGTTACAAAAAGTTACTTTTTGACACTTTTACTTTGGAATTTAGGAACGATTTTATGACGTCATAAAGTTACTCGAAGTAACTTTTCTGAATTAAAGGAACGACCGAAGTTAACTATAGTTAACTATAGTTAACCACAGTAACATAAAAGAACGCACCACTGGGGCGTAAGAAAAATGTCTTTGGAAAGTACATCATTATTAATTAAGTAGAGTTTGAACTATGATTCCACCTCTATTTATATGCATTTGTCAAGTTGAAATGTTTTTAATTAACTATAAAAAAACTCAGGGCTGCTCGGGTTTGTTATTTTCATCGAACACCTCAGAGCTACAAGTTCCAGCATACGATTATTTTGACACATCGTTCGTTTATTTCCTTTTTTCCTCGACTTGCCATTTCGTTTGTAATTATAAGAAAGAAAGAAATAACACAATTATCAACAAAATATCTCATAATTAATACCTAAATTCGTCATCAACATTCACTAGGTACATTATAATTTGCCAGCAGCTGATTTGAATTTTAGTAGCTCTGAATTCTCACCCCGAGAAAAAACCTGGGTTTCGTAAGAGCGCATTCGGAGTTTGCCCCGAGCACACATCGAACACAGTACAAATAACATAGGGGGCAAAAAGTGCTAAATAAAACGCGAGTTCAGGGCGACCCAGTGCACCCCAGGCACCCCAGGGTTGACATCGAACAAACCTAATGGTACAGGCAAATAAGTCTGTGCGAAAAAAGAGGGGAGATCTCTCCAAATAATCTGCTACAATTATCGATTTCGCTCATCGAACAGCGTATTGCAGAACGAAAAGCACAACGAATTTTTTCGTTTGTGATTTCGTTATGCCATTTTTGTTTCACGTCAGCAGCATACAAGGCTTAAATGAAAAAATATAATCAGCTTAATCCAGGTACGCAGTTCAAGCTAAACAAAATTTTATCCCTACAATTCTTATCTCTACAATCGTTTGCTAAAGCACAAATGTCAAAATTTATATGTGAAAGAATGCGTTGAGCATTATTTCGCGTGCTAAATCAAGTAGAGACTTCTTGAATTAAGCGCGTGAACTGCGTACTGCCTAGCTAAATATTCCCGCTAAAAATTATCTTTGGAGGAAATTTGTATGGAAGATAAATTTTAGCGCGATCTGCGTACTAGGCTTTACAAATATTATGACACAAATGCTCTTGACTTGATACGTAGAGAGATATTTCTCGACTAGCTTTCCAGTCACTTTCCAATAAAATTTGCTAGATTGGAATGCATATTTTTGACAGCTGACCAATCAGAAACTTGCCTAGTTTTCATATGTAGTCAACTACGTTCGTTGAACGCAAATTTGACCTAGGAACCTAGTTGAAGGCTATAGATGTCATTAATGCCAAACTGCGAACTTTACTTCAAACCTTTACCTTCCGTTGACTGGAAGAAAGTACTTTTAATAATATTTTTATCTGAGAATTACTTCACACAAGGCAGAAATCAGTTAGGAATTTTATAATGTTATTTGTAAGCTTTTCTTACTAATGATACATTTCTTAAATTGAATCTTTATTTATCTATTTCAAACTGTGAAAATAAAACGTCACGGAAGAATAAAATTCAGCTTGCTGTTTAATGACAAAATATAATCAGCTGATATTCTGACACAAATGCACTTGACTAGAAATGTAGGGTTATATTTCTCACCTAGCTTTCCAGTCATTTTCCAATAAAATTTGCCTAGATTGGAAGGCATTTTTTTGACAGCTGAGCAATCATAAACTAGAAACTTGCCTAGCTTTCTAGTCACCTACGTCTTCTGAACGTGCGCAATATCTTACAAGAGATTACAAGAAGTTTCAAACAGACTATTGAGTGCTGTCAAAATTGACAGACTACCTAAAAATTGAAAGACCACCTCAAATATGTATGTATTAATCATAAATACATTCAATTTTTTAATAATTTCAAATTTCAGAATTATTCAATAATTTTTTCAGCAATTATTTTATCACTTATATCCAAGACCACATCAATCAAAGTTTTGATTTTATTGCACTTTTTGGCAATGCAATGAAATGTTAAATTCAAAGCTAGAATATTTCTGTCGTTTTAACTGAAATTGACGTATCTGACACTTGTCAATTTTTTTCGTTCAGGCCAAGTTTCAAGTCCTTGGGATAGTTTTAATTGACAAATAAAGCTGTATATTGCTATTTGAGTACAGTCGGCTCCTCTTAACTGGAACACTAAAATTGCCGAAAATTTGTTTCAGTTAAGCAGAATTCTCATTTAAACGCACTTCGGATAACTGAAACTAGTTTCACATAAGCGGAGTTTTATAAAAAAAAAAACTAATTTATATATTTTGAGAACGTCTAAGCCAAAAACTAAACCAAAATATAAAATTAACTATACCGGCATGGAATTACAGAAAGTACGAGAATGAAGAAATAAGAAATATTTTGACATTTCAAATTGAAAAGGTGTGTTCAATTGAAAATTTGGTGACAGCGTTCATTGATAGTCTCAGTTATGCGGAGCTCAATAGTCAAGATTGTTTGTTTCAATTAAAAGTTTTCACTTAAGCGAAGCTCAATTATCCGAAGTAGTTTGCATTGAAACTGTTGAAAAAAGCCACGTAATAAATTTCTTGTTTCAGTTATAACCGCTTTTTTCAGTTAAGCGGAGTGCAGTAAATCGGAGTCGACTGTAGTTAACTAATCGAAACATATTTAGTTTTTATTTAAAATATATTTATAACTAGGGATTAAAAATTGGCAAAACAAACTCATATAATTATAAAAAAAAAAGTAGATACGTCATTTTCAGTTAACACGGCAGATTTGTTCAAATATCAATGCACTTAGCTTATTTATTTTATTCTGAGCTTCTATTGAAAAAAAAACCTAAGTTCAGCAGTTTCTTAAACGCCGCTAGGAATTAGGTACAAGTACAAACATATGCTTAAAGTACACCATGGAATAGGAATTTTTTGGACTCAAACTAAAGGCAAGTGCTTAATGCTCCATTTGAGTCCGGAAAACTCGTATTCCATGCTGTGTGGTAGTTACCCTGAACACAAGAGCTGTTGTCAATAAACAAACACATACATATATTTATAAAATATGAACACTTTTACTCAAGTTTTAGTAGATACTGACCGAAATTTTACTTCTTATTTTTGCTCTTGAAAAAAAGAAGGAAAGTTCTAAAAAGTAAAAAAAAAAATCTCAAAATAGTCCCAAGTTTTTCACATAAACAGGAACTAAACTATACAAAGACAAAAAGTGAGAGTACTCTTAAACTTTATTCTTTGCCTATGTATATGTTAATTATATTGGCAAATAAGTCTCAAGATGTTTTCATCAAATGAGCCATACCGAAAGTGAACTTTTTTTCGAATGAATCAGAGATATTGCGGTGATATAATTTCTGGCACAAATGCAATAGGATAACACTTCTTATTTAATTTTAATTTCATTTTGACAAAAAATGTTTCAAGTGATCAATTTTTCAAAGAAGTAATATCAAATTATGCATGCTATACGTGTGAATATAGAGTTTGAGCTTTTGAATTATGTAGTAGGTATGTTGTATATAGAAATATTCAGTTTTAGCAAAAATATCAGCTACAATCATGTATTAATGACTGAACAGAACGTAGACACTTACAATTCCGATCACCATCAATGAATGCTCTCAGCGACTGTCAATGTGTCATGTTAATGTATGTACTTAAAGCAATGAATACCATAATATTTAAATCATTGTCATTTGCTTTGTAGATCATACATCTTACAATAAACTACATAGCCATCAATAAAATATAGTTACGCTTGATATTTGCAATTGCAAGTAAATTTATTTCAAGAGCCACCACCACATAACACTTATGGGATTTTTGCTTGGTCATCCAGAATCTTTTTGGTTTTGATTCTGAAATCAAATCAATAAAATGCTTAATGATTTAATTCCAAAATCTAAACCTCTTATTTTCGGAAGAAAATTATTCTAAATTTCAAAAAACTAAAAAAAACTCAAAATCTTGGGCTGACTATTTCCCAGGGTCCCGCAATCCCGCAAGTGAAAATAATTTTCCATGTATACACTACTTTTTATTCACGCTCGAAATATGCGTGAATAAATTTGCTTATCTGTGTACACGCGTTATCTGTCAAAAAAATTGCACTTCACTCTTGCAGAATCGCAAAATTTGATGTGTGCACGGATTTTTATGTACAGAGATATTTCACAGACACAGACAGACTTCTGAGTTCGTTGTGAACGTTTGACGTTTAAAACCGAATCGAAGCGTTTCCGTACATTTTGAACGTGAACTGGTTCACCGCTCGTGAACGAAAACTCTCCACTTTTTTCTCTACACGGCTTCACGACCACGTTCACGAGGTGAACAGAAATGCAAATTTGTATGGTTTCACGACATGGTTAAAAGGCTTAAAAATAAATGACGTAATCGCATACATTATATATTCAAAATTAAATGTGTGCGCATTCTTTCTATTTCTAATTCAAAAACAAACAATAACCTATACAGCACGCGAATCCAAAACAAAATAAATGCTTCACTACTCGTGTCACTTTGACAGTTCATTCCTTAACTCAACTCGCCACACCAAAAGCCCTAGATCTACTTCAGCTTCAGGGCGAACCCAATTCTTAAAAAAAAAACAAAGAATTTGATTGTCAGGGTGAGTTGAGGGTTTTTCAAAAAGGCTTTCAGTTGACCCCAAAGGTGACTTCAAGACGAACAAACGTAATATTATCGACTTTAAAAAGTGAAAAAAAAAAAAACAGTACACCTTTGTGAAATGTCTAGACTAGACTAGGCTTAAAGAAAGACCTCTTAAATTAAAAAAAAAGGGGTGTCCCAGATCCCAGTCCCAAAGATACATAATTGATCGAAGTTCCGACAGTTCAATTCTCATTTGCATTATTTTTATCTACTTAAATGATTCGTCAATCAATGATGATAACGAAAATGTTAAAAATATGAATCTCTTTTGTCAGTGTCATTTCGATTTACGAAGTCGCTTACATAAATGGTTATCAACGCTTCTGTCGTTTGTATACACATAGAATATTAATTTAATTCAAGAATTTACTTTTTTTTATTTTTGTTGTCTTTTACTTTTTCTTTCCAATCACACATTATTTTACCTTCAATTGAATTATCAATAATTTTAAAGCAAGTCACATAATGCTGCCATGTATTTATCAAAAGCTAGCGACACTGTAATGTAAAGTATGTTTATTTTTTTACACACTTTGCGGGAAAATTTAAATGATTCTGTGTTCAAAAATGAGTTAGTAATAAATTTGTCTGAGCCGTAGGTCAAGCAATGAAGTCCAAGTGCAAGTAAGAACTTATTTTTGGTAAATATTAAAAGTATGTTTAGCTGGTTCCTATAGATTTTAATCGAAGGTTATGTTTGGTAGCGTGAAATTTCTTGCAAATTTTCACATAGAAAAAAAAACCCAAATGTGAGAAACTGGTGAAAAATTCACGTTACCAAACAGCCATTACCTATATTCAAGCCAAAAAAAAAGTCAGTACCACAGTTAAGCCTATTATTTTTTTCTAAAAAATGTCAAAAATGAACGAAAGGTAGCGTTTCATTATATAAATATATCCAATGAAAAAGTCACACAATAATCTCTTTATTAACGAGTGCAAGAATGAAGGAAAAAATAACGAAACGAAGTATTTCGTAATCATAAGCGCTTGCATTTACCTAAGCCTAGTACGCTGCTGACAACGAAATGCTTACGAAAACCATAATGAAAAATTACCCCTTAAAAGTGTCACCATTTGCAAAAACAAAAAACAAACATAAACGCATAAAAATCACAGAAAGAAACAACAAATACAAACAAGAATAGGGAGCAAATGTCACTTTTCCACACACGATTAAAGGCTCTGCCAAACGAACGCGATTATTCGCTGCGACAAAAGAAAACAACAATAACAACACGTGGTTGTCAAACAAAACAACACGTTGTTATTATTGTTTTCTATTTTCGCAGCGATTAATCGCGTTGGTTTAATGGTACAGGCAATTAATTATGTGCGAAAACAGAGGGGAGATCTCTCCAAATAATCTGCTACAATTATTAATTTCGTTCATCGAACAGCGTATCGCAGAACGAAAAGCAAAACGAAATTTTTCGTTTATGATTTCGTTGTGTCATTTTTGTATGGGATTTTTCGTTTCGCATCAGCAGCATACTTGGCTTAAGTAAAGATTGCTGCAATCGGAAGCTTACTTACAAAGAGATGACACATAGAACTGAGGGACCTTACTTTTGCTTTTAAACTTTCAAAATTATTGCTTTTTTTACAGCATTTGCTTAAAGTTTTTATTATAAAATTAATGATGGATTTCCATGTATCTTCATCTGCAAACATTAACGGCTGTATTATTGACTTTCTTCAAAGCTAGTTTTACTGAAAAAACTAGTTCTATTGGAGTTTCAAATTTTTATGTTCTCAAAAAAAATTATTGATTTGATTTAGATGTCAAACTATGTATGAATATTTTGAATTAGATGTCAAAGAAATAAAAATTAGTGAAACAATTAAAACTCGAAACCTCAATAGAACTAGTTTTTGCTCAAAACTAGCTTTGAAGAAAGCCAACAATATGGCCGTAAGAAAAATGCAGCGGGACAGATTCATGCCGAAAAACCGAATGTGTGAAGGAGCATCACTTTGAAGATGAACATGTTCGTCTTCGCTATAATCTTCTTCTGCGTTTCTGCATTTATGAAGATCTCTGCATTTTGTTTTTCTCTCTCTCTATCAAACAAACATTATGTACATTTTATATTTTGCATCGCTTATGTTTGAAGATGCAATAATGTAAATCCACCATAAACATTTAACTATGCAAATATACATAACTCAAACACAAATATTTTTAATAATCAGCAAAAGTATAGAGATACGTATAGTCACGAAGTTAACCACAATTTAACGAAAAACATTCGCACGAAGAACTTGAAATCATAATTCCATAAACATATCAATAAAAGTTCAAATTACCAATTCGAAAACAGCTTATTGTTAGATTTACCTAGATGTAATGTATCTATTAATTTACTTCGCCAATTAATTAATATCTTTATTAAACAATTATTGCAGTTTCTTCGAATAACCAGTGCATAACAAAAAACAGCAGACATGGATGCCATTAAGAAGAAGATGCAAGCGATGAAAATCGACAAAGATGGAGCATTGGAACGTGCCTTAGTTTGTGAACAGCAAGCACGCGATGCCAACACTCGTGCCGAAAAGGTAAAAACCATTTACCTACTCAAATATTTACTTTGCAAAAGAATTAATAAAACTAAAACTTTACAAATAAAACAATAGGCCGAAGAAGAAGCTCGCCAACTCCAAAAGAAGATCCAAACAGTTGAAAATGAATTGGATCAAACACAAGAAGCCTTGATGCAAGTCACAGGCAAATTGGAAGAAAAGAATAAGGCTTTGCAGAATGTAAGTACATAATAATTATTTTAAAATATATACATTTTTATATATATTTTTTAATTCTTCAAAAAAGAACTCAAAGATAAGATTATAGTGAATAGAAAGGAAGCTTAATTTTGGTTTATTAATATAATACATTTCTATTATGTATTAGCTAGGTTAGAAGCAATTTTTAATTATTGTTGTTGTTAGATTAATATTTTGAATAATTAACTTATTTAATTTTTGACGCAAGTGTAGAGGCACTTGCGTCAAAAATGAAATTATTTTTAAATTAAATATGATTTTAATATGAACTTAAGGGTCTCAAGTTTAATTTTGACACTTCTTTTGAGGTTGATGTGAATTACAAATTTCAAAAATTAATAAATTAATGCGGGATAAAATCTAATGAACAATTTAAACCTGACTCATGGTCTTATTTGACGAAAGATTTTTTTGTATGTCAAAAGGTAGAACAAAAAAGAAGTGAGAAACAACAAATTGTATTAATCAACATTATACATATAAATAAAATAATCACTATAATATTAAAGAATTAAAACGGGAACATACAATGGGTCTGTTCGTTTACTGTCCAAAACAGCCAGATATGGTCCAAATTTATTTTTTTTATATGAAGTATGACAGAACTTTGCACTAAAATGGGCTGTTTTGGGCACTAACAAAGAGAAGTAATATTAAACGTCAGAAAGCCAATCAGACATGAGCATGATCGATAATTTGTTTTACTTCACTTTATTCAACTTTTTTTATTGCTCGAGAATGTTTGCTTAAATGGATATCTGTTTCGTTAAGTTTTCAATACGCAAAATGCAATCTCATGCTAATTTTTCTATGGTGAAAATAAAATAATAATGGCCGCGTTCATCACCGCTTTTGACAGTTCTAAACTGTCATTTTTAGAACTTCTGATTGGCCAGCCGCCATAAAATTCAGTTGACGTCGATTCGCATTTAGTTGCGTTGCTTACGTTTTTTTCTGAATTTTCAAATGAAAATTTCTATCTGAAAATTCAGATGACAGCTAAAAACAACATAAAAAACTGTTTTTGATCCAGTTTTTTTTTTGGTGCGTGGTCTGATCGTCTGGGTCTCGTATCGCTTTCCGGATTTTGATTTCAGAGCGCAAAAGATAATAAAAAAAGAATAAATAATTTCAGACTTTTTTATGCGTTCAATGTTACGTTTTTCAGAACTGAATTTTAAGATCTGTCAAAAACGTGGCGATGAAGGTGGCCAATGTTTTGAAAGAAATATCCATTTCTCGCCAAAAAAATCTTTTTAAGAACTCGAAATCTAAAAATATTTCGTCTCAATAATTTATGCCGGATTTACACGAGTGACAAAATGTCATTAAATAAATAAGTCATTTGATTGTCATAATCCGGTTTTATGACAGTTAATTGGTATAAAATTACCAATTTAATGACATTTTGTCACTCGTGTCAATCCGGCATTACAAACAAAAAAGATCATGTCGTGGTACATGTCTAATTTTTGTATTAAGAGACTGAATGATTTCAAATTAAGGATATCTGTCTTTATCAATTCTGTAGAGGAAGAGACAACTACTTCGATCATTTTTGTATTAGAAAATTTAGGTTTCTCAAATTTTCTAACTTATTTTCCAAAAAAATCTCTTTGGTTTGACAGTCCTATCCTACACAAACTATTGCGGCTCATAACGCTTCCCTAAGGCTAATTAAACAAATGAAAAAAAATTAATGTTTCATAATAACGTTAATTAAATTTTATTTAGTATATTCGCCTATACATTCTGTCGTTCGAACATTTTGTTTAAGTGGAAATGTTACAGTTTCCGAATATTATATAATATATATAAATCTTTTGGAAAAAAAATTAAAATGTAACTAAAAATTTGTAAGTGAATTCAAAATCTCAACGCCTTCAATCTGTTAATTTTGGCATTTTTCCATAATATATGAGTATTAAGCAACGCTATTGCATCAACAACTACGCAAGAAAGAGATTGTAAATCAAAATTATAATTTTTTTCTTAATATGAAAGTCATAAATTTTTTTTAATTTTCTTTTTTTGTCCCATAAATAAAAATTAAGTTATATTATCTATTAATAGGTCTTACAAATTCAATAATTAAAATAATGTTTATCTTTAAGAAATCTGTTGTATATTTCGGCAGTTTATAGCTGTGAATTATCTCTGGACGACACAAATTTTTCTATTTGGTTATAGAAATCTTTAACACGAGGAGATTTTGTTGCTTAAGATTTTCATTTTTAAAGGTGTGCCACTACACACCTTGAAAAACGTTTTCATTTTTTGTTATTTTTAGTTTAATGCGGTATATACATAGGTACTATGCTCAAAAGCATGACATGCATTTGAGTGTATTAAAAATCAAAAATTTTTGATTTTTCTTCAAGCATACTTATGCCGGATTTACACAAAATGTCATTAATTTTGTCATTTTATACCAATAAATTGTCATAATTCGGTTTTATGACAGTTAATTGGTATAAAATGACAAAATTAATGACATTTTGTCACTCGTGTAAATCCGGCATTATAAAGTATACCAACGTGTGTCATTTTCACTAATATTATACTCTCCCATGCATGACAAGTTACAAAATCAATACAATTTAGAACATGATGCTTATCGTTGTATCGAACCCTTTATTGCGGACTAAACTGCGTTTTGCCAAAATTACGTTAGGTATTTGGTTCGTCGTGTCACGTCACATGCGTCACACACCCAAAAATTGCAAGGTTAAAATACGTTCGATCTTTTACTACTTTGTGTATAGAAAACTAAAAAAAAATCAAATTATAAAGAGATAATTAAATGCACTCAAAAATTGTTAAACTGTGCAAAAGTATCTACGTGAACGTATGAAAAACAATTGGTATAAAATAACATTATTTTGTCGTTCGTGTAAATTAGGCAAATAAAGCCAAAATTAAAAATACTGTATATAAAGATATGAATCTTTCGTACGTTTCACCCTCCAAAACCCTTTTGTTTACATTGTTGTATTTGTAATTTAATTTTTTGTCGATGAATAGATGTGAAATACAACAGCAATATAGCAGGGTGGTGTGAAGATAAATACTGTGAATGTGTAAGTTGTGAAGATAAATACTGTGAATGTGTGAGTTTTATACCGCCATTTTTACATATACTTTCTCATTTTTTATCTGATAGAGCTTGTAGGCAAACTCAAATGACAGCCGAGGATTCATATTTTTATATTCAGTATTTTTGGCCAAAATAACATGATTGCTTTTACACACTGCAATATTTTATCACCCTTTCTTCTTTGTATTTTTCTTTATTGTTCGAGTATGTTTTATTTCAATTCGTCATTTACTCTGTGAGTTTCGCTTAATCAAGTGGTGGTAAAGAGTGCAGTCAGATGAAGTCTTTTCACTTACACAAAGTTAATTTTCTTAAAATATTGCAGTGTTTGAAAGGGTATTTGCAATCAAAAGGAAACAAAAAGATAACCAAAGATTAAAAACCACTGTAGTGTACAAGCAGTCCATGATGCAATTAACACGAAGTTCTAATAGCACTCTGATTCTCTTGAATTAGAGGCAAGAATATTATGCCTCAATAACAACAGTGACAAAATGCCATTATTTCTTTAATTTTCTACCAATTGATTGTAAAATAATCCGATTATGACAAACAATACCTACTCTTATGCCGGATTTACACGAGTTACAAAATGTCATTAAATTTATCATTTTATACCAATAAATTGTCATAGTCCGGTTTTATGACAGTCAAATGGTATAAAATGACCAATTTAATGACATTTTGTCACTCGGGTTAATTTCAAAATTAAAGAATTAATGACATTTTGTCTTTCGTGTAGTGCCTCATTTAAAAGACTGACAAAGTGTCATTAATTCTGTCATTTTATACTAATTAAAGCCAGTTGTACAATCGTGGTTCAATATTTAACCCGTGGTTCAGGAAATTTAATTCGCCGATTTCGGCGGATTAACTGAGGTTCAACGATGGTTAAAGGTTCAATTATGTGATAATAGCTAAGTTACAGCCTGAACCATCGCTAAACCTCAGTTTAATCTTTATCATATCTACTCCGAATTTGTAAAAGTAAACATGCTGAACCACTCTGCTAAAAACATAAATTGCAAAAACTAGTGCTCTTTTCGAAACTTTGTGAAATTTTCACCAAGTTTCCCACACTTGGGTTTTTCTTAGTTATGGGTTTTGACAGCAAAATGTGAAAATTTGCAAGAAATTTAACGTTACCAAACAGACTGATTAATGTTAGTATTTAGCATTTTTCTTTTTTATGTTTAATTATTAACGATAACGTGAATATAATTCAAAAAACAGTTTTTGGCTCTAAAAAGTAGGCATGTTTTTTTTTTAATAAGCTGGTTAATCAAAACAAGGAATTGCGTTATGACATAACGATGCATAATGTGAAATAGTGAATTTGGTTTTTATACAAAAAAAAAAAACGAGAAAATCAAGAAAGCTGTTCAAACAAAGTAGCGTGGTTATAATAAATTCAATACCTACAATAATTAAATATTTAAAGATCATGCGTCAACCGTACATATTAGACTGACTGCGTCATCCGTAATTATTAAACTGAGTAATTCCTAAAATTTGTATCTTCATATGTACATAACCTAAAATAACAAAAAATGTTGCTTGGATATCGTTTGACTTTGCAGCTCACTAATTTTTACAAAGAGAAAGGGATTGTATATGTGTTTTAAAAATTGAAGTCGTTAGTGCACGATAGACGGTTAAATAATTGTTCTACCTATGTCTTACCACTGTTCGAAGTTATAAGTTTGTTTAAGGGAAAAATAGTCACAAAAGAACAGGATAGAACAGAACAACAACAGGAGTTTTGACATTTCTCACAAATCTGTTCTAAGTTGTTTTACCTAAAAAGCAAAGTGAAGAAAATCCTGCCCATAACTGTTCCAAATATTTCCAAACAAACTCACTGAACAGCAAGTCAGAACAGTTTAAAACAGAAAATTTGTTTACTGAACAGCCAAAAATTTGTTTTTTTCTGTTCTAAACTATTCCAAACCGTTCCGAACAGCTTCACTGAGCATTCCTTATGTTTCGGCAGTTTTTTTCGCTTCTCAATTTTATTTTAAATTCTTTCTACGGTTAGCTTATTACTAAGGTTGTCACACCGTACCAAAATCTCCGATTTCCAGTGTGAATAGGCTATAAAGTCATACTCTAGATAAAAAAAGATATGAGATTTTAGTAAAACACATCTTATTCAGCAGAAAAGTGTTTCCTTTGGAATGTAAAAGCAGCAAATCTACCGTAAAACCATTTCCTTTATGTGTTATTTCCAAAATTATCCGTAAGAATTGTACTGTACTCATCATAAATGACAGTTTTAACTGATGTCAGTCATGTTAATAGCCCTTCCACACTATCCCATCGAGTATTAATACATGTCAAATAAAAATGTGATAGAATTACTTACGACTGTCAAATTTTTGTGAAGAAAACGATTTTCATATTTTGCTTCCACACTTGCATCCAAAAAATAAATTCACCATAACCTCAAACCCCCAAGTGGGATAGAATGTGTGATGGTTTTAGAACCAATCCTAAAAATTTTCATGTATTAACACAACATGTCAAATTTTGGTTTTCCAATGATAAAAAAATAATTTTTTTTTTGATCCAGATCTGTCAAAATACCGATTTTTACAATTTTCGCCTTCCAATGGGAAAAAATTGATTTTTTTCTTGTGTGAAAAAAAAACCAGTATAATTGAAAGCTAACAGTTTGACATCATGAGGTCCAAAGAACGAATATACACTAATACTATGAAAACAAAAATTAAATCTTTTATCGTAATCCATTACCACAAAAAATTCAAATTTTAGCTAGAATTTTGCATTTACCAAGGGAAAACCCCATATCAGTCAAAACTGTCAGCCATGGTCTATCAAAATAAAGTCAATTCGTTTACATGCCCAAAACTGTCAGTTTCAGTTTATATAGAAAAATAAAAATGACAGAAACCGGAAATGTTGGATAATTAAACGAATAGGTGTTGAATGCTTTAAATTAATTTTTTTTTTAAATTGGTTTTCTTACAACCTAAGTTATAATTTCTCTCCTGTCAAAGGCAAAATGAATTCTTTTAAATTAAATCCTCATCTCTTTTTTATTTTTAAACAAACAAAAAAAGTTTCGAAGTTATGTAACTTATCACGCGCTGTAAAATACGTTAAAAACTGTATTTTTTTTAGATAATTCGAAAAAAAACATCTAGGTATTTACCCACTCATGGTCAGGTCACATTATGTAAATACTTATAAAAAAACATATCTGTGTCTCTCATTAACATTGACCCAAATTCTTGAGCTTAATCAATTTAAAACATTTCTAAATATAAAAACTCAGGTACTTTCTGCTTTGAAATTTGTATACCCCAAAATCATGACAGTAAATTTTCTCCAAAAACAAAAAAAAAAGCATCCCGATTTGTTGTGATAATGTAGGTATGCAAAAACTATATCGTTTCGAAAAAAATTGCGATATTCAATCTCGAATCCTCGCTATGTATAGTAAATAGGTACATATCCATTCTTGTTATCTGATGTTATCCGCATGAAGAAAACCATTATCTCATCGTTAATTAACAAGAACGAAAAATCAATTTAAACAAAAAAATAATTAAAACTGTACAAAGAATCTTCAAGGAAAACGCCCAGCACCGCAGTAAATAGAAATGAAAGAAACAGAAAAACCAATCTTCTTTTTCTCTAATTATGCGAATGAATTCTATTTTTACCAAAGCACGAGCGAGAGGAATAAATACCTTTATACATATATTTTTTCAAATTATAAATTGCTTAGAGAGATGTAAAGCTAGAAGCTGCTTGATCATCGCCAAATACGTCTGAGATCACAAAAAAAAATCGTCTGCAACAACAACAATACATGCAATCCTCTTTTGGCTCACTTTAAATATGATACCCAAAAGATTTGGAAAATTCTTTGCGCATGCGATTCTCATCAGGAATGAAGGGGGAAACATTCCACAAAGTATATTACAGATACAAACATTTTTCTATATAGAAACTGCGTAAATAAATATTTTGAAAATTACTTTTCGAATAACAATATATTTTTCAGTTTTCTAAAAATCTCGATAAATATTCGAATTTTTAAACATTCAAAGTGAATTTAAGTTTGTGGAACACCTATTGTGTGGAATGTGTAGATCACAATGAAGACGGGAACTTAATGATCGTGTCTACTTCCGCATCAACAAAGAAGTAAAATGCGTGTGTTTCAGACAAAATTTTCTCAAAATGAAAATAGATGTTAGGAATGAGTAATCAAAAAAAAAAAAAAAAAAAAATAGTAAAAATCATGGACAGTATAAGTGATGACGGATGACGTTTGTGCTGACTTCTTTCTGAGCAATAGCTAATTTCATGCTATCAAAAGTCTTATAGAGAAAATACAAAAAAGAAGAGCGAATGGGAAAAACCATCAACCCCTTAATATGTGCGAGTGGGAAACAAATCTATATACCTACATTCTTCTTCGAAATGATCTAAAATAAAATGATGTGAGTGTATATATTCATTACCACTCTCATGAAAAAAAAAATGAATAGAAAATTTGTTGTGGACTCTCATTTATCTAGAACATTGAAGTCGGCGAGTCGAGTTTTCGATTTTCTTTTTTTTTTTTAATTTTCAATTGTTATCTTTCACATAAATTTTATTATCTCAACACATTTTATTAAATAAAATTAAAAAAAAAATCAATGATCTCTAAGATTATTGTCAAAACAGTGTTAAAAAATAAATTTGAAAATAAATTCACCGTTGTGTGGATACAAAGTGTCATCACCAAACTTATCATAATATGATTGAAAAAACTATAAAACTTCAAATCGATATTGATGATGTTATTGTAACAAACAATAAAAGTTGTAATACAAGTTTAAATAGTTTAAATAATAAATTAAGCCAACAACAACAAAAACAAGAAATAAAACACTCTAATTCAAGTGTGAAATCGAATTTTGACAACAGCTGCAACCGGCAATATTTGCAAATTGATTCGAACAATAATAATTTTCGAAATTCATCGATTAGTGTATCGTCATTGAATAATAATAATACATCAAGTGCGACAAAGGCAGCAAACAAATTAAATAACAGCAATAGCAATAGTAACAACAATAACAGTAATATAAATTCAAATAATTCCCGTCGCCGGCGTAATCAACAGGAAATACGTCAAATAAAACGTGCACACCGCCATCTACTAACGAGTAGTGGTGTTGCACCAAAACAACCAACAACAAATCCAGTACTACCAACATCACAACAACAAAATACTAATTGCACGAAACGTCAGAAAAAGAAAAAGACAAAACGAAAAAGTGACAGCGGAGCTAGTAGAAGTGGAAGCAGTCATCACCAATCGCACCATCCACACCACCAAAACGAACAGCAGCTGCGCCAGCAGCAGCCGAATAGTCATCCAAATCGCAACTGCAAATCTTCCTCCTCAGCAACCTCTACTAACCAACCTCGCAGTAATAAAAACAGTAAATTAACACAAAATAACTCGACGAATAATTGGAATAATAATCGATTGAGTGAATGCGATGATTCGGCAACAATTGTTTCAGTGATATCTTCCCAGTGGTGTTCGATTGAGGAACGTTTAAATTTATTAGATAAACTTTTGTATTGTGATGAGTTTGACGACGATAATTATTCAACAATCAGCTTCAACAGCGAATGTTACAGAGACGAGGACGACGACGAAATCATAATGAGTGATCACAGTGGCACCGGGCAAATGCCAATGAAGCGCCGTGGTCACCAGCATCATCCCAGATTCGCGGGTCAGCGACGTTCCAATGTTCCAGTTGAGGAGATTTTGGCTGCCCTACGTAGGGGCGACAGTATTGGTGAACTGTCAAATTTATCATCCACAGCGTCAACAGCTACAACAGCTGATTCAACAGTGACGTCATTGAATACAGGATCCACCTCAACATTGGACACTTTCAGTCATTTGGGTGATGGAGACGCAGATGCCGACGATATGGGTAGATGTTTATCCCCAACTGACCTTCCATACGACAACAACACTGATTCGACAACAATCCTCAAAGAATTAAATATAAATCCAGATGACAACTATTTAAATGATGTAAATATTAAGAAAACGTCCCTAGACTTGCCTTTGCTGCAGCAATCTGCCGAGGTTTCAATCCCAACAACTGCTAACAGCAGCCCTACTCCAACAGACGAGAGTAGCCTCTTAGACGATGTCGCAAAAACACCCAGCAGCAGTAGTAGTTCCAAACAACAGCGATCCCCCAAAAAGGAGAAGCTTCGTTCCGAGAAGAAGAAAAAAAAGTCAAAAACAAAAAATTCCACAGAACCAGGAGGAGATGGCTCATCGCCATTATCATTTCAAGAACGTGCCGAAGCTGATGGCGCCGCCGCCAACAATGAGAACAACTCACCCGATAACATTCTCGACGATGATTCGTCTGAGTGGGCGAAACTTCGATGTACCAGTGAGCGCACCGAGGTTGTTGCCGAACGTGAAATTCGCCGACACAAAGGACGTTGCGCCGATTATCCAGGATTAGCTTTCGGACGATCGATATTCAGCTCCGACACAATGATGAAATTCAATATAATTCGCAATGAACTGCATAACATCATGAATACACAATTGAAACGGGTAAACACACACACATGAAATAATTTAATATTCCCAAAAAAAAGCAATAATTTCTTTATCTTTTTCGTACTTTAAGCCAAAAAATGGAGAGAGAAAACATCGATGGGAAGAAAAAAAAAACTAACAGTACAATCGCACTCGCAGTGTGCTGACCTCAATTTTTTTTTTTGTGAATTCGTTGGTCTTTTTTGAATTCCACAAACATTTTGGGCTTTTTTTCTAGGTTTATTCGTATTGTTCTTCTTCTCGATAAGACATTTTCCAGCTATTAATAGAGATTCTTTAATTACTTGTGCTAAATGTGTGCCATTGTTGTTTTTTGCTTTACACCGGCTCAGCAAAAAATAAACCCACAAAAAATATTTTTTCTTTTGCAAATTAAAAACAAACAAAAAAACATTCTTGAAAAGTGAATTCATAGTTATTCCTTATCCAGTGTAACTCCTGTTTACACTTGCGATTTTTCTTTTTTCCTTTCATTTTTAATTGAATTCGAATCTTCAATGCCTTACCTATTGCCTATTTGGGTAGAGTTTATTGAAATAATGTATTTGTATTTCATCTTTATTTGTTTACGCATGCAAAATCAAGGTGTGTGCTTTGATTCTATAATGCAGTGCATTAATAATTAGTTTTGGAAGAAAGTAAAAATAACTATTAATCATACTGGAACGAAGAAATGGAATAATATATACGTAACTATAATTATATTTATAATGTACTTGGTACGTGACGCATGAGTTGTTCTCTATGGTTAATGGAGTTGCTTCTGTTCGGATCAATGTAATAATAATTGATTCATAAGCAATTTTTTTTGCATTTATAAGTTTCTTAGTTTGAATTATTATTTTTTGCTTGAGAAAAGTTTATATCAAGTAGACGTTGGAGGCTTTTACCCAAACATGTAATATTTGGTTCGATTGAAAACAGTAGTACTTTATTCGTTTCGATGTTCACTGATTTTTTTTTCAGCAAAACTTTCCTAAATTATATCATGAAAAGTATTGTTTCGCATAGTGCCGCAAAATTGCAGTCGGTTCCAACTAACAAAAGCGGATGTACGACCTAATGGGCATTCAAAATATAACAAAATCAAAACGGATCCACTTAATCCTCTGTGGTAAACCTTTTTTTTTTGAAATATTATTTTCTTTTCGAGTAGGTACTTTCTTAACAACTAATGCTAAGTTCAATCTTTTTAGGTTCTCGACTATAAACTCCTAAAAATGTTACAATTAACAACTTTCTTGCAACTACTGGAATTCTTTACAGGTGTTCCAAGTCTATTTTGTACATTTAATTGCTCCTAAAAGGCGTTGACTTTCTCTTTTTAAGTTTTACAAAAAACCTTAGGCTATGGTGAGGTATGATTTGAGTTTTCTTCTGTAATGAAATGCTTGAACGTTTTTTTTCTTGGTCGATATTTCGTATAAGTATCAGATTTAAGGCTAGAATTCCTATTTTTTTAAAATTTTGTTTGGATTTAGATCTTCCGCTTAAACATTTCATTTGATATTGATGTGGTAATTCGATAGAATGCAAAATGCTATGTCGTGGTCGTTCAATGTAATCCACTCTTACAACTTAGAATAGGTATTTCACTTTTATTCAATATTTAATGTAAAAAGTTATGAACGGCTTTATGCACTCGGTGCATGGTCTTTGATAATAAATAAATCCACAAAGCACCCATTTATTTTCGGATAGTGAAATTTAAAGAATTTACCTATCACCAATTTGAAGTTTTAGCTGTACCTACCAAGAAATGTATGGTGTCCTACGATTACTGCAATTTGTTCACATCAAAATACCTAAGTTCATAACTTTATATGCATACACTTGAAAGAAATATTAACTTTTCGTAAAAAGAAAACAATTAAAACCTTTGCTCTTATTGTGTTGGTGGTTTATATAAGAACCAATTCATATCTAAAGCTGCTTTCTAGAGAAGTTGACATCCATTCGGCGTAAAATGCATTCAAGAAGAAAAATCCATTTATTGAAATCATTATAAGTATGGTTAAAAATACCTACCTAACAGACAAAAAATTCTATCTGTGAGCAATTTTAATTTGTTAAAATTTTGAATCTGGGAATTTTAAGAAATATACAGAAGAACCTAAAATTTCTATAGGTATTTGCATAGAAACTTATTTATCATCCTGGTTTTTGAATTCAGAATTGTTTCAATTTCCAACCCTAGATTATTTCCTTAAACCCAATAGGATATTCTCTCGTTTTAGCGGGTAGGTAGGTAATTAGGTACATAATATGTATAGGTAGGTACAGGTACCAGTCAACTCTTTTCAAATTCGATTTCCTATCAGGAACAAAAAACTTCCACATAAAAAAAGGATCCACTTAGCCAAGAAACGAACCATTTCCTGTTCCTTTCAATCAATCGTTAATTACTCTTTCAACCATTAAAATTCCTTATTCAACTTTCTATGATTTTTGAATAATAAAAATTTAAATCATAAGTATTAACTAATGGCACGCGACTTAATTTTTTTTATATTCTTTTGCTTCATATCCCTCAACGATGACCTCGTCACATTACCTATTATCAATTAAAATATAAAAACTATTCAAATACACCTTTGTATGTATAGAACTCGCATTCATATTTAGAAAATAATCTATAAATTTTGAATTAAATTGGTCTTGTAATGTCATTCATATTCAAAGTGAAGTGTATGCAATTTTTAGCCGATGACGACAGAATGATGTTTAAATACAAAAACTACGTTTATCTCTCTTACCTTCTTTGGCAAAAGTCGAATACAATCTACTGTCTTCTCTATCTAATCTTCCAAAAGAAAAATAAATATGATTCATTCGTACAAATACAAATAGAAAATCCCGTCCAATATGCCGCCATTTTAAATAAAATACAGGTACAACAATTACAACCATGTTTTTTATATCAGACAGTATTTTGTTTGCCTTTAAACGGTTGAATGATTTTTCATTCCAAATTTGGTATTAATTTTTCAGATTGCCCATATTTATCAAAAAAAAATTATAATGAATGAATTTTTGATTAATAATGAATTCTATGAAATCATCAACCATCGACAACGACGACGATAATCCAACCGACCTTCTCATTTAAGACGGAGACAGTTATATTTAACAGCCACTCAACAAAATGTCAACCAACTGAAACAGTGTGTGAATAACAGAGATAACACTTTTGTTCGTTAACGAGCCAAAAACCTTCCAAGAAAGAGAACAAACGATATTTTAAGGCGAGGCCCCATTTTTGGTTGTCACACTTGGACTTGGTTCGCACACACAAAACCATTCCAAGTTATTAAAACAAAAAAAAACTTAAAACATACATTTTCCACTAACTGCCCGTTGCGTGTGCCTGTGCTTTTCTGCCTTGTGTGTCTCTCGTCGAAAGTCGTCGTTTTCTGTGCAAATTAATCAATAAAAATTATACCAATCAGTGTAAAATTAAATTATTTATTAAGTATTCTTTAAGAATTCAATCGATTTCAAAAATATTGGTTAAAGTTTAAACATATTCAATTCTTTGAAGTAGGAGAAGAAAAACCCGGTGAATTTCACATTTCTCCCGTGTCCAACCATCATTTATACATATTTTACATTCCAGTTTCGTTCGCTCTATTCGTGGCTCTCCTTCCTTCTTATAATTTTTTTTATTGTATCTCTGTCGTCATCGTTCGGTTTTTAAATTCGCCGTCATTCAATCTTCCATATAGCTAAAGTGCTTAGTATTTTTGAAACAAAAAAGAGTGCTCTATTAATATTCACATCCACAATAATTGTGCTATTTTTACTGCTATTTAAATAAATTCAACACCTGTCAAAGAAACAAAAAAAAAATGACCACCAACATTCCACAAGGTACACTTTTGGATGTACTTAAGAAGAAAATGCGTCAGACCAAAGAAGAAATGGAAAAGTATAAAGATGAATGCGAGGAATATCATAAAAGGTTACAACTCGAGGTTGTGCGGCGTGAAGAAGTAAGTTCTTTTCATCCCAGATATAAAAAAAAAGCTTACATTTAGGGGGATTTCAATTCAGAGATAGACATTAGGTACCTACCTAGAATGCTTATTAATTGATTTCGATCCAAATAATAAAAAAACTAGAACAAAATCCAATTGAGAGTTGATGGTGTCATCAAAAGATAACTATTTTATGGCTCCGTGACGAGGCGGTCTTCAATAGTGGTCGTTTTCTTCGTTTTTCTGTGTGATCGATTTTTCTCTTCAATTAGGTATTTTCAATCTATGGGAATAGCTATGCTTTACTTTTTCAACTATATTTTTTATTGCCATGCAGACACGAAGTAGGATACAAACAAAAATCCAATAAGGTCTACATTTTGCACACATTTTTTTTTTTTTTTTTTTTTCATTTTTACATACCGTTCAATAAATTGAGAAATTTTTTCTGCATAAATATCATATTGGTGAAAGGGTCAACAAACCTCTATACAAAATTAAAGCTAAAGAAGTGATCATAAATGTGATCGTTGCGTTGGTATGTTCTGTATTCATCTCAGTAAAGCAACCAGTGAGCTAAACCATACCTGCTACTCTTCTATAACTATACACAAACGACGACAAACATACCTACCCTACCTACTCGGCCACTTGTTTAGAATTATGCTAATTTTAAGTTACTTTTTATTCTTCATTACATTTTCTTCTTTTAAATTTGAAACACAAAAATTCAAGTTTCTCGGTGAAATCTTGGACGAGGAAGAGGAATGGACAAAGTTGTTGTTTTGATAAAAAAAAAAAAAAAAAAAAACACCTACCTACCTTACCTAGTTATCGAGGATTAGGTATAAGTACTACCTACATTGCATTCAAAATTATCATTAGGTAGATAAATATTACGTCGGTAGTTACATTGAAATCAGGGTATTTTTGACTATATAATTTGTTGCTTACCAAAATTCAATCTAAACCTATAAAAAATTCTTGTCAAGAAGCATTTCAGTCAGCATTTTGTGGATTTTTAATGTTAAATTTTTATGTTAGTCAGTGTCCGGAGTAGATAATGTTTCTTATCTTTTGAGAAATTGCAAAATAAAAGCATTAATTTAATCAACAAGAAGTTGTTTTTAGAAGCAACATTATTAAACAATTTGCAACAGGCAATTTTTATTTGGGGTCGGTTTGTGGCAGTTAATCTTTTCCAAGGCCAATAAACTTTTAATTTTGCGAATTAAAATTTCTTTATATACATACATGTGATAATGTAAATATGTATGTACCTTAGGTTTCAAAACAATGTAGGTAGAAAGGATTCTAACTTTTATCCGTTCAAAGTTGAGTGAACGAAAAAGCTTTTGGTGTAGTAAAAGGTTTCTTAAGTGGTTCAAAGTAAGATAAGTCTTATTGATTGATAGTTTATTGTGCGGAAAATTAATTGCAAAGCAACTCGATAATAATTCTTGACTGAGATATAATTTTAGTTAGAAACAAGCTACCTGTTCTTCAAAAAAAAAAAAAAAATACATGTTGGTAGGTATAAATACCTAACCTCACCCGCTTACGATAGGTAGGTATTTACTAAATAAGTTCCTATACAAACAGTTTTGTTTATTGTGTGCAAATACAACTAATAGATAGGTACAACTGTTATGAAAAAAATTTAAATCTTCTAAGAAATGATATATAAAGGTGACACCTATGTAAGAATAGAAGTGAATTTAGATCAAACTGATTTCGTCTAAGCAGTCTATTAATTTCGGCCTTCTTCAGGTACCTTCAGGCATTAGTACCTTACCTAATAGATCATAGCAAAAAATATATAAATTGATACCTACATACCTATGTAAATATTTGGATATGTACACAGTAATATACATATTTGTTGTTCAACTTTACATTAAAGTCGATTCATAAAATGGAAATTTTGTTGCTAAGCGCTCCCCAGCATCCCGCTTATTCGAAAGTCGATAGTATTTTATAGCGTCACAATATTTCACAAAGCTTAGTTTGTCTTATACCTATTTGAACACTCAAATCGTGGTCATGTTTTTATCTATAATTAGTTGTAGGTATGGTCTCTTTTTTGAGTCAATTTTGGAACCAATTTTGCTTTTCACCTTTACTTACTTTATGCAACGTCAAAACGCCTCACCATTAAATTAACGTTATCCATTTTTTGCCCCAAAAATATCAAACTTGCTGGCGCTTTCGAAACATTCGTCCTAAAATAAAATAAAATCATTTTAAAAGTTGCTTTTGCATGACGCCTATTGAACGATATTTCTTATCGATTTGAAAAGCCAGATAAAAATTTAATTTTTTGTTTCAATATTGTTTGTACATTTTCAAGTGTTTGCGAATTCTTTTTTTTTCAATTATGACGAACCTACATAGGTTATTCATTATGGAACATTCATTTGTTCTAAACCTACATAGTTGGCTTTTAACTGAAGTTTTACAACAATGGTTTGGAGTCCTTTCTTATTAAGGATGTAGCTTGAAAATTATGACTTGCGCTGTTCTAATTTGTTTTTTATAGCAAATTATTTTGCCTCCATTACTTTGGGCTCAACAACAACCTAAAACCTGATCAATATAAAATTTTCGCTACTTGCAAATCAAAAATAACTCTCATTAACGATTTCTTTTTTCCATATATACCCAGAAATAGTTCTACATATATTATTTATTTTTTTATTCCTAGTTAAATAGCTCCTATCATTTCCCACTTGTTTTGTTCTTTTTTTTTTTTGCTTCACTTGAATGTGTTGCCACCGCTACCATCTCACAAGAACAACAAAAAAATGCATTTCTAGCGTTCATGGTCACTGAACATTAAGCCGTCCGTCAACCTTCCAATTTTATTATCATTCCTCCCCTCGAATTTGTGTGTGTTGATTTTTTTTTTTAATCTTTCTTTCGTTCATTTAACCATGGCATGTTCCAAAAAAGGTGCTTACAAGCAGGCAGAAAGAGCGCGAGAAAAAAAATAGTACCTATGTGTGTAGCCGGCATAAGCTGCTAGATAGAAAAGTTGTTATAACTTGTGTGCCTAGCACACCACAGAAGCCAAGTCCAATTCAAGCCGCCCCAGAACTCAAAGTTAGAACACTCGAATGTATCACATAACAACAACCAACAATTCGGGGTGTTTTTAATAAACTCTGATGACGTAATTTTTCATTTTGTACTTCTGTCACTCGAAAACATTTTGTTTTGTTATGTTTCATTGGGCAGGGTATGTCGGGGTATAATAACTCTATGATTTGAAGAAATAAAAATTGACTTTCACGCAACGTTCGCTTTTACACATTTATACCTACCTAACTGTAGTTAACAACAGGTATCTTTGTTTTCGTTTTCAGTTGTGCGATTCCTTCATTTGCCCGTTTGGAATTCATATAAAGTTTTGAAATATTATCTTAAATATTCTTGAAAGGTTTCTTTCACCCTGTCGCTTAAAAAAAACAACCCAGACTGATCGTTTTGGGTATAACACTTCTTTTTTTGTATTAATTTAAATCAACAAAAAAAGAAAAGATAACTCCGGAAGCTAATATTGATATGGTACCTATACATAAAGAAGTAAATTTTAAATCCTTGATAGAGGATAAATAAATACTCTTTGTTGGAATAAAAAGGCTTATCATTAAGTATTTCACTTTGATTGCATTGAATTTCAAACTCGAGACGTTTTCATTCATGAATGTTTTATCTAGTTGTTTGGTTTTTGGGCTTGGTTCAAGTTTTAAAATAGAAATTAAACTTATTTGAATCATTGACTAAAAGCTTATGAAGCATGATAAAAAAAATGTTTTCGATTACCAAATTGCTGATCTGCCTTTTTTAATTTTGGTGTTTATTTAGTTTGAGTCACAAATTTTCGGAAATTATGATCATTCATTGCATTTAGCCTTAAATATATTAAATATACCTCACTAGGTACCTACATATTCCTTTTTTAAATTAATATTTTATACCTATATATGTAGATACCTACCTTGGCTTGTCTTTAATGTTTGACTCATTTATATGATGATTCATTGTTCATGTATGTAGGTATGTACATGTATGTAAGTCTTATCTTAAATTCCATTTCAATGTGATTTTTTTTGCTTTGCTTCCAACAAATTTACATGCATATCAATGGGACATTGACACAGAATTACTAGTTTTTTGTTTTCTTTATGTGTTCTCTTATTCACTGATGAGATGATTTTTTAAATGTTTTTTGTTTTTTTTTTTTAAGAAAAATTTAAGTGATCCCCAAGGATTTTGAGTAACATAAGTGTAATAGTTTCAGGAATAGTTGCGAATCTATTTGACTTATACCTACCTATGAACCTAATTTAACTTTCTAAAATTATCGTATCATTTAGTTAGCATCACCTTGCTATTGCTTGTACGGGACGTATGATAATGAATTTTTCCAAAACTTTTCCAATTTTTTCCTTCAAAAACTAATATTTTGCACAAAAGTTTCTTTAGGCTTTGTGTAAAGTTCCATAAAGATTTAATTAAAAATTGTCAATGGTATCTTTGTACATAACCGGCCATAGAGTTGTTCCTTGTACCTATCCTATTACCTACCGATTTCATAGCCATATCGAATAAGGTATTTGCAAAAATATATTACATTCCGGCAGCCGTTAGAGCTGGGTTAAAGGATTAGAAATGTATTTACCTTACCCTTACCCACAGTTTTGTTAATTTAAAATTTTGAACAAAAAACCTTTGATATTTTCTTTAACCTAGATCACTTCTTTGTGGCTTTCACCTGTCTGAAAATCAATGACAATGTTCTAAAGCGCCAAAAGTGTTCCTTAGTGATGAACTTGGCATGGCGATATTTGAGGACCTAAGTAGTTGACAACAAGTGACTCACGATTAAAGATCTCTCCGAAAATCAAATAATTTAAACAAATATGCATAGATTTATTGCATGACAATTTTTGTAAGCACCTAATTACTAATATCTTGAAATTTCGTAATCACATTATGCAAAATATTGGTCAGTGAAAAATTTCGTTGTTAAACAGCTAGCAAAGTAACATAATGCTTATCCCATCGCAAATGAATGAGTGTTTGCAAAAAAAAAAAAACTTCATAGAAAAAAGATTAGTAATTTAAGATTCGCGACAAGTTTGAAAGTCAACAATAGGTACGCCGATAATCTAATTGAAAATATGCCCTGGATTACAGGTAATAATTTATGCTGCAGGAGATTACATACCTACCCTTTTGATGCTCATGAAAAGTCGAGTTGTATGAATATTTTGATTTATGTGTACAAGAAATTAAACACAAAAGTATGCCATGCTCTTAATTGAACGACTGTAATATTTACGATTTCCTCGCTAACTGCTAAATCAATTTTGATCAAATTTTTAGTAAGGTGTTTTTTTAGATTTAAAAAGAAATTTGTACTAGCTTTGATTACAAGGTTTTGCACTTGACACTGGTTTTGTTTATATTTCTGTTTTTTATTTGCTGAGTTCATTAACGTATTTCGCACACAATTTCAATTTTGCTCTAGTAAACATGTCTCTTTCATGTTTGTCATAAATTTTCTCTTCAAAATGTATCTTTGTAATGAAGGTCTTAGACACAGCGTTTGCCGCTCGAAATAAAACTAACTTACCATATTTTCTGAAAAAACGTGCCAATATTCGTGCCACATGAAAAAAAAAAATTACAAATTCTTCTATTTTCTTAAAAGACCTATAATCAATTTTATTACGGGGTGTAATACAATAACAAAAATCAATGGAAATCATTTGCTCTATTCGTGCATTGCCAAAAATTACGTATTTCTGCCTACTCTCTACGGAATTTGGACCAATTTTCATTAAATTTTGTTGAAATTTGCTTCATTTTAAGTAAAATAATGAAAATAAAAAAACGTGTCATATTGACCTTTTTCGTGCCACCGTGCCACGAGGAAATTATTGTGTCAAAAAAGCACAATCGTGCCACTTCGGCAACGCTGCTTAGAAACCAATGAGAAGACTATCTAACTTGGTTTTTATATTTCTTCTTGAAACTGCTACATTTAGAATTAGAGAAATTCGTTTCAAGGCTGTTGTCTATATGATTTTTTCTTAATTCGAAATAATGCGATGACACTAATTTGAACTTTTTACATATAAAAAAAAGCTCATTTCTTCATTTTTAGTAATATGAACTTAACAAAAGTAACAATCCGAATTTGTACTATTATCCTTGTACTTCCTTTTTTTTTTACGTTAACTTTAGTGCGGAAAATTAGTATAGTTCCACTTTTAATATGTGGAAGAGAGTGAAGATATATATGCCAATTTATAACACTTCTGTTTATAAAGGTACTGTTTATGCGGACCAACATGTCCAGGGCCATCCGCCGGTGAACATATTATGGACACATAGTTTTTGTTCATACTCATACTTTTAAAGGCGATGAAATGTTGTAACTGTTATAAATTGGCATTACTCTACTCTAATCCTCAACTTTCTATTCTTCAGAATTTATTTTATTTTAAAACAGGTGGACCACAACATAGAATGACATAACATCACTGGAAGACCGCACGGAGAAAAACTATGGGAATCATAATATGGGCTTAGGGTTTATTAGATTCAAAAACTTGCATATAGTTAATTTTTAGATAATTTTAAATAAATACATACATAATAGGAAATCTTTTTTTTTTAATCTAGAAAGATAACTTTTAGGAAATACGAACTTGTAAAAAAAAATAGTAGGAGTTATGAACAAATTTAGTCATAGGCAAAAACAGGAATTATTATCTTTGAGTTCTCTTTTAATGAAACTGAAAAACAAAAGAAATATAATTTTGGGAGAGAAAATGTGTTATATCTTGGATTTTATTTTTATTTTATTAAATAGGCTGAATCTGAAGTTGCTGCATTAAATCGTCGCATTCAGTTGCTCGAAGAAGACTTGGAACGTTCTGAGGAACGTCTTGGATCTGCCACAGCTAAACTTTCGGAAGCATCACAAGCTGCTGATGAAAGTGAACGGTTAGTAGTCCTTCAATAACGAATGGTTTTGAAGGTTTTTTTTTTATTTTAATATTCCTAAATTTGATTTTTAAGGTTTTTTTTATACAAAAAAAAAAAATTTTGAGGGGTTCTTCAAATTAGGGCAAAATAATATTTTTGATTTTTTTTTTATAATTAAAAAAAAAAAAAAAAAACACTAGGATACGAAAGGCCCTTGAAAATCGTACAAATATGGAAGATGACAGAGTAGCTATATTGGAAGCACAATTATCCCAAGCAAAATTAATTGCCGAGGAAGCTGACAAAAAATACGAAGAGGTATATAAAACAACAATACCTACAAAACTTTTTTAGTATTGTGCTGAGAGGTAGAATTAGGGTGACTAGGGTTATTAGGGTTTATGTGTTAGGGTTGTTAGGAACATTTTTCAAATTTTCAGCTGCACTGGACGTTGATGACATCAATAATATAACATTACTTAGATTTATTTTAAAACAAAACAAAAAAGTTATTACGAATAAAATAACTAAGAAACAAATATTTTCTTTCAAAAACAAAACAAAACAACACAAAAAAAAAACCTTTACTAAACCTGTGCGTGGACGATTTGGAACATAATTCCCTAATGATGATGATGATAACAACACTTTTGTGATGATTGATGATGATGATGATGAAAACAACAGTGCCCGTAAGGTCCTTGAAAACCGCTCGCTTGCCGATGAAGAGCGTATGGATGCCCTTGAGAACCAACTTAAAGAAGCCCGTTTCCTTGCTGAAGAAGCCGACAAAAAATACGATGAGGTGCTACTTCCTTCTAAAATAACTTGATGTGGTTTTTTTTTATGAATGTCTAAACAAAAAAAAAACTGTTTGCTGCTGAAACTACTAACTAAAGTTTTGCGTGCGTGTAATGTAGAATTGCACTTCCTTTACAAAACAAGCTACAATCAAAATCAACAAAAAATCAAAAAAAAAAAAAAAAAACAAATCTTTACAATTTCAATATTGAAAATTTTGAAATCCTCAAGAAATCTATTAAACTCACAAAAAATATAAAAAAAAAAAAACAGCACACACATGTGTTATTTACAAAAATACCAAATGATGGACTTACTACGTATAAATATGTATTCATCAAACCATCACATACATATATGTACACAGTTATTTATACTAACAAAATGATGATGATTATCGCATAGTCAAGAAAAAAAAAAACATTTTTTTCAAAAATGCAAAAATCTGCAAAAGCATCGTTGGAGATGAAAAACACTGAGAACATAATTTCCTTCGTGATAATGAGAGATCGTCTGTTCAACTGCATCTATAATCACATACATAATGTCAAACGAATACCTATTTCTTCTTTTTTGTTTGTTATCAAATCAATTGGAAAGTAAAGTAAATCTATTCTAAAATGTATTGTGAATTTGGTTTTCCTTTTTTGTTTTTCTATAAATTGAATCAACAAATTGTTATCAAAACTAAAATTAAATTATTCTTTTTCTCTATTTGTCGTAAATTAGTGTCTTAAACTTAAAAAAAAAAAATTTTTGAATTCAAATTTAAATTCTTTCTTTTTTTTGTGTATTAGATTTGTTATAAAAAAAAAAAACAAAAACTGTATATGTAAACTATTCACTCGTTATTTAAATGATCTTAATTTTTTTTTTATTTTGTTCTTTTTTTATGTTAGAATAGTAATTAACTTATATACATACATATATGACGAATCTTAAGTAAATTAATTATACAAACAAAAATGAAATATTATTTGCAAATAAAGATATATTTTCTGTTCACAAAAAACAAAACTTTGAACTAAGGGTTTTTCGTCATGTGTCCTTTGAACATAGAGTATGTTCTTGATTTTCAGCTTTGATGTGATGGTGATAACAACTTTCGGAAATTTCTTGATAGATTTTGATGTCTAAAAGGCTTTTTCTACAGGAAATAAAAGTAGTTGAAGGAGATAAATAAGTTTGTCCATACTTGTATGTATGTAGGTATGTCAATTCAACAAAAGGTTGATTCCCAAACGAAAAAATATATAATACGGTGCTACGGAGTGATCATGACAGGTCAAAAGTTTAAATCAAAAATGGCGATCAAAAACAAAATTATATTGCCGGTGTCTTCTGTGGCTTTCTCTATCGTGTCGCTTTTGGAGTAGTTTTCTTTTTTTTGTTTTATGCGACCAGAGGTAGTAGATTTTTAAACGACGAAAACATTAGGTATTTTTAATGAACCTGTTACACACCGAAATTGTCAGAAAAGTGCAGGCTTGTTTGCCTTTAGCTGTTATACATTCTGCCACTTTGGGTTCCATGAAGTTTTCGAGACGAGTTAAGTAGCAAACATTTTGTGCACCTACTTTTCAGGCAGACCAGTATGTGAGAACTGACAGCTGATTTGTTCGTTTGGCGTTGGCAATATAAAAAGCTAAAATTATCAAACAAGCACATTTATTAGATTTTCCTAAAAATGAAAGAAAGTTTTTAGAATATCTTTGGATATAGAATCATTTATGGAATATAATATTTTAGATATTAAAGCCTTCTGCTTACATGTGATTAAAAATTAAATGAGTAGAAATATTTTTCTTACACAGAAGCTGTTTAGTGTTGGGGGGGGTGAATTCAAAAAAATTAGCAATAACGAGTTATACCATCTTTGTCCTGCCCTTGTGGTTATCCTAGGTTGATTCGCAGTATTGAATTTGCATTATGAAAATTAATAACATCATTAAAAAAAAAAATACTTTGATCAGTTTTTCTTTGATGCAAAAAAATAATAGGGATATCCGATTATGCAAAAATTTTCCAAACAGCTTTGACATTATTTGGTATATTCAAAATTGTAACAGACCAATCCAGTCCAAAGTGGTGGCCGGAAGTACAATAGGAACCGGGGTTATTTTGGACCCGCATCTAATAATGCGAATGCTTTACTTTTAGTTTTAATAGTTCAACTTTGGGCCAACAAAAAAAAACACAATTCATAGTTTTCTAAATAAATGTTATAAGGATTTTGAGTTAGTAGAAAAAAGCTCATCATAAAATGAACATTTTTGTTGGCAGACATGATAGTCAGCCCTATTCTGTGAAGTATTAAATTATTTTTTGAATCTTCTGTCTTTAGAGTGCAAATCTTAACTTAAATTTCTGTAGGAAATCTAACTGTTTAAATTTTATTTTTTATCGAAATTAATACGAAATTTGGAAAATTCGTTTCCCTCCTACGGATAGCAGAATACAAACTTTCACGCGAACGTTTAGGAGAATAGCACTGAATGGTTCAAGGTCAGTCACATGCCGTGGACATGTTAAATATTGGAGTCAAAGGCTATGTATAACAGAACATGCAAATTATAAAGTTGAAGTCAATGATAGTTCATTTTTTTTTAAACCCACGGAAATTATCACTAATAATATGCAGAGTATGAAGATCAAGTCAATGATAATGATAACTTTTCTGAAATAAACCCATGAAAATCAGCACTAATAAGCTATATTCATGAAAACTAAATGCCTTATAAACTAGAAATGAGTACCAAAATAAAATTCAACAGAAAACCAGATAATAAAATTCAACATAAAACCAGGAAATAAATATGTCGAAGAGAGTAACTGATCTCTGAAAAGAAATATTATTTAACCCTTTCAAACCATCTAATGCTTAAAGTATTTGAAATGGGGTTATTTACATGCAGTTGGTGCTTAAGATGTTTATCGAGCTACTTGGTGTCGATTTACGATGATGAGGCATTAATTTTTGATTATAAAAACACTTCATAAAAAGTATTCAATGCTACGAGTTACAAAATTTAAACTGACGCCACAGTGGTCAAAACCAGCATTCTACCTAAAGAAATTTATTTTTTGATCCTTAACTACTTATTTAGGGATACTTGTTGAAGATTAATTAAGCAAACAAAATTCAAAAAATCAAAAGCCTTGTTTTCTAACAAAAAGGGGAGAAAATAAAATAAAAAAGTAAATTTCACCAAAAAATTTAAAATAACCAAAATATGTTTCTATTCAATTAAAGGATTTAATAATTCAAAAGATTAAGGTTAAGATAATTAAAGTGCACTTGGATGGACTTGTTTTAGTGTAAACGCTTAATTTTTGTAGGCCGTCGGGAAGAACTTAAAGCTGTTATAATTTTAGGTTTTACTAGATCATAGACTACTTTCTGTGTAAAACAGCAATTTAGAGGAATCAACTAAATCAATTACCTAAACAATTTACTTGGCGTTTCTTTGTTTTCTTACCTAAGTGTACCTAAGTCTGCCTACAGGCTCAGTTTCTGAAATAATTGCAAATAAACAAGTAGTACAGGCAACTCAATAAATTCGCTAAGCCATGATTTGTCAAAATATCGGCTGAATATTATTTGTCGTTAAATGACAAGCCTAACTTCAAATAATACGATTTCTCGGGCTCCTCAAAAAAAACTTTTATTTCCTAAATAAATATTTTACCACCGAGCCATTTGTTTATGTTTGAAAATATGTATAAAACTGCTACAAGGGACTAAATCCAGAGAATATGCTTGATAAGGGAAGAGTTCGTAACCTAGTTCATGCAATTTTTTCCATTATAACAGCGAGCTTGTGCGCCTAATAGAAACGAAAGCTTTTCCTCGCCAAATGCGGTAGTTTTTGAAATTGTCAAGCACAAACAGTCCTTTAAAATTGTCAAGTGATTTGTTTGTTGTCAATTATGAAACAATGCCGCAGCTATTTTGCGGAAAGCTTTTTTATATCCAAATATTCATGCAAATAGATAGAATTCACTGATCCATGTGATAAGCCTGTAGCCTCTTCAAGTTCATGCACCTTCATTCGCTGATAGTCCATTATCAAACAATGGATTTTATGTACCATTTCTGGTTGCAGACCTCAATTTGCTGAACAAAACACTCGATATCACTTTTTCTCGTACGACCGCCACGAAATTGAGTAAACGAATGGTGAAGGTCCTTTACTTATCGATGGTAAAGAGTCCCCATAATATTTGTCAAGCTTTTGTTTGATTTGCGTAATGTTACTTTTGCCTAAAAAATAAAGTTTAAGAACACAAGAAATTCTACTTTTTTCGTTTTTTATAAAAAGTGTCTGTATGAGATGGATCTTACAACAAAACTGTTTGAAAAATTTCTCTGAAAAATTGGGTGAATTCTTTTGACAAACAATGTGTTGGATTTAAGGTGGCGTCGCTATTTTTTGATTTATTTATGCCTCCTATGTCTCATTTTTCGTATAAACGGAAGGCAAAGGTTTGATGTAAAGTTCCTACTTTTTCCATCTCATGATAGAAAAAAGATATTCAAGTGGAGACAAGATTTTTCCAAACAAATTATAAACTTCTGCCTCACTTGAATTTCTCTTTCTTATCATGAGGTGAGAGTGAGATGAAACAAAGAGAAGCCAAAATGAGTCATACGAAGTGAGTCCAATGTGAAGATCGTCAATGAATTTAATTAACTGCATAAGAACTCCCTTGTGTCTTCCGAATACCCTTGTTTTAAGGAAGTAACGCAACGCAGAGAGCATAAAATATTTCGATGGCTTTATTTCGAAAGAATTTTTAATGAATTTTTTTGCTAAAATTGACATAATAGCTGCAGCATACAAAAACAGTGATCTTTCTTTTCATGTAATAGGCAATAATATAAACCTTTTTCGAAAGTTTTTCTTTAAAGTAAATAAATAGATGCCAGGCTTAAAGCAGACATTTTTCAAATAATAAAAAATAGTAGGAAGCATTTGTGTTTTTTTTTTTTTCTGAAAGGTTTTTTTATTTAAAGCTTGACAAAATTACAGCTAGAAAACAACCTTATGATTAAAGGGAGTTTTATAAACATAGCCGCAAAATTTTAGGCGATTTAGTATGATGTTAAAGAATTTTTAGCATGATACTAGGTTAAAAAGAGGATTTTCCAAGTTTTGAACGAGTTAGAATCTTATTGTCTTTTTAACATTTTTTAACAATATCCAAATAGCTGTTTTATATTTTTAGTAGGTATCATACTAACTCCAAATGTCACTTTGACAATTACAAGTGTGAAAATGAAGTGATCTGTCACTTTTTTAGGCGTGTTCAGCTGGATTTTACTGAGGAAATTGGTTTAGTGTGATACTAGTTAAAAAAAAATAGTTTAAAACTAAGAATATTTTAGTAAAGAGCTTTAAAGTTAGAAAAATGTTAAGGAGTATCATGTTAATACCTTAACATCATGCTGTTTAAAATCTTTTGCCATAATGTTTATAATCATCAGCACTTTTTGCTTCCTAGATTTTTTTTTCAATCTTTAATCAACACCCAAAGTGTTTGAAAATTCAAATTTAGCATAGATACTTTGAAATATAAGTACCTGCACTTTTATATAATTTACTGTCTGTGTCTAGCAGTTTTGAACAGCATGTTCTTTAAAAAGTAAGACCAACCATACGTAGGTACTTAACAGACCTACATACATTCCATATGCATATATGTATACCTACTGTCTGGTAAACTAAATTTAAACAATTAAGATAAACGAATTTTGATAAAATAATCAAAAAGCTCTAAAAAATTTGTAAACTTTTGCTTCTATTGCAAATTTTATTTTCCTTTTAATTCTCTGTAACAGGTGTTTTGTGGTATTCGCATACAACTTCCTTATTAGGTGTACGTACAAAATATCTACTCGTCGTACCTAGTCGTATATTGTCAATTGTCATGCATTTCGATTTAATTTTCCAAAGTATTACACAATTGTCCGATAATAGAATATAAAACGGCAAACTTTATTTCCATTTTTACTATTTTATTCGTTAATCAGCAAATGTATCTAATCTATAGATAGGTATTTGTATCTATATTCTATTTAATTAATGTGTGGGCGTGACCAAATCAAACAAATTGTTAAGCACAGACGACAGACAAGTTAGCTATAAAGTAGTTCTGTCCGTATTTGTTTTAAAATGTCTCTTAATAGAATTAATTATTATATATTATGTAAGATGAAGAAAAGAACATAACTCTGTTGTCTCATTAAAATGCCTTAAATAAAATTTAATTATTTTAGAAAAGAATTCAAAACCAACTAAGCGCCTAATATGTAACATCACTCTAGATTGTTTTTGTTTTGTTAAATGATTCAGATTATATTTTTTTACTGTACGTACATATTACATATTTTAATGCAGCAGTGTTATTTTTTCTTCGCTTTAAGGCATACATAGTATGTTAACTCATCCAAACTGTGATCAAATTATGTAATGAAAGCGAAATAATTTATTTATCTATATATGGTGCGATATTAATTAAATATTCTAGAAGCACATGACGACAACTCAATGTTTAATCAAACGTTTTATGCTCTGGTAAATTTGCTATGAGTGTACCCTATTACCTTCTATTTCTGGACACGTAGAGAGTTATGTAGGTACATATATTTTTATACTAGCTTCAAACACCCACCGGATGTTGGAGGAAGGTCATTTGAAGTTTTTGTCCAGTTAGATATTTTTAATGACAACAGATTGTTTAATTATATTGGTCGTTAACATTGTTTTTTTTTTTTTTATAAAAATACCTCTGGAAAATGTTTTTAACATAAGTAATAATTTATAAGTTGACCTTACCTATTAAATGGAAATTCTAAATTAAAGTTTTGAGGGTAGTTTAGTAAAAACCAGATAATTTTGGATGAAGTCAATAGAGACAGAGATCATAGAGATGTCGCTTTTAGTAAATAATGTAGGTTAATAAAAAAAAGTTGTGTGTATGATATGCACTCAATTTTTGGCATAGGAATATAACGTCGTTCACATGACCGCCAAGGATTTCAATGACTGAGTGGCATAAAAGTGGCTAAATTTTTCTGGATGGCGTTTTTTAAATCAGATCTAAAGATTTAACGAAGCTTGAGATAAATATGCCCTTAAATCGCTCTTATACAGAATGTCCATTGTAGAGCTTTGTAGTGTATCCCCATATGCGCCGCCACTGCACCTTTAACAAATGAGTTACAAAATATATAAAGTGGAATCGAGTATGTACGTACATAGCGCGCTCTTCCGCCGTCCGCCCTATTGGAACAGCATTTCGTCCGTCTTCATATCATTTACAGCCCTATTCTGCTAAATATTCGCATGAAAGTTTGTATTCTGCTATCAGTTGGAGGGAAATAATATTGCTCCAATTTTTGTTGTTTTAATAAAAACAGAATTTAAACAGTAAGATTCTTTTAAGAGTTTCAAAACAAAATATCATTTGCATTCTAAAGATTAAAGATTTAAAAAAATAATTTAAGGTAAATTGAATGAAACTTTCACGTGAATCGAAAGTTTCGATCGGATCGAATAGCAGAATAGGGCTGTTAGTTTAGGTCAATTGAAAATGGCAGTTTCGATTTGGAAGGAGTACAAAACGATAATTCCGACAGAAAAAAATCCGCACAAAACATTGTATTTCGTAAAATGTAATCGCAACTTAACGATAATGAAGGATTTTTAACGATATCCGTAGTACGGGCTCTGGTGTATCTTCTGTGGATTTTTAACGTCCCAAATGCGATAATTTTGCTTGTTAACATATTCATTTATCCAAAAACCGTCGCTAAAGATAATTTTTTATTTGCTCCCTATACATATTGAAAGACCCTTTACAATTTATGAATTAGGTATGTAAGCGATTGACTCCATCAACTCTGCAGTAAAAAAAGTTAGGATCACGATCCTGTTTGCATACACCAAATACCATTCCAAAAAAAAATTAGTTGAAGATTGCATAGACTTGACGATTGTTTTCGACCGTTTTCGAAAACGTCAAATCAATGTTTGACTGGCAAATGATAGTCATTTAATGAACATGAAGACAATTTTGCTATTATTGTGCTAATAGCAATCGTAGAACATGACGAAAAAAAGAAAAGGAGTACAAAATCTAGCGGTATATGTTTTATTGTTAGACTCGAAGATAATCAAGATAAAGTGTTACGATAAACAGGACCATATTTTCAATCGCCAAATTGAGGGTATTTCGTTGTTATTTATGTATTTACCTTATCGGCCGGTTTTCACAGTAGGTAATGTGTTCCCCCTTCATTTCAAAAGAAATACACCAGCGACATTACGGCACGTATAATATTCGACAAATGGCACAGTAGTCTTAATCCATTAATATGAACTACTCACCCAATTTCTATTAATCTTTCAAATAGTATAAAAAATTAAAAAAAAAAATCGTTTAAACTCTGCCAACAGATTCCGGGTTTTTTTAAATTTTATTTTTTTCGCATTGAATTGCAATCTAAGCGACATTTGCGAACCTATACTATGTAGTCATTAGAACTGAAATAGGTAATTTCTCAATTTTCAGATTTTTTTTGACAACTCATTTAATTTTGAACTGGATTTGACCGTTAGGCTTCTTATTTCTTTTTATTTTTTTTTTAAACATCGAACTTTGGCATTTTTATATAGATAGATTGCACTTCGGTGAGTTGGTAACGTTTACTTATTACATTATGTATATTCTACCTAATTTTGTGGTTGAAATTACATTATTTCGAAATGTGAATTATCCAGTTCAGGTTCTTCAGCAATTTTAAAAATCTAAACGTAATTCCTCAGTCAGATTCCTAACTTTCGTCAAAAAGCTAATACCAAACTTTTTTTTGGATTCGCTTGCTCAATTATTTTTTGTCGCAGTTTATCAATTTATAAAAAAGAGATAGAGATTTCTTTTAGAGGAGAAATTTTGTTCAGGCTTTTCCTCTAGTCAGTGGAGCTTATAGAGTTTGCTCAGTGAGATCTCAGAAATGTGAACGTGCTTAATTTATATGAGAAATGACAACGATTTACCTCATTTGACTTAATAAAAACGTTGTAATAACCGATTTCGATGAAATTTTCAAGCTTGCAGAAATATCAGACCAAAACAAAAGAAAAAACATTTTAGTAAAAAAGAATAATTTGTGATAAGCCCTGAAATAAAAAACCTGGCACTTTACAACAAAATATAATTCTGTTTGTGCTCAACTTTTACAATTATTTAAATTTCAGTAAATAAAATAAATATATTTTCGTAGCGCAAACAGCTCGTAAAGACCCAAGGTCTAGTGACTTACAACTCTCAAGCACTACTGTATTCGTGTTTTTAGTCAGGAATGAAACGGCTTTAAAACAGTCACTTTTTCATGACAAGAGATACTCTTAGAGGATTTGTCACTTATTCGCAAGAGGCAGTAGCCCTGAAAAAATATTATTAGGTGGAAGAGACTGGGAATCGAACCCAGATCTCTGGCATTACAGTCCAACGCACTGATCGCTATGGTTGGCAAAAAATACATAACGGAAGTTTTGGGTACTATATCTTGTCCACTAAAAATTTTCAGGAAGATGGGATATTTATATTGGCCTTTTCGATTACTGACAGAATGACAGTTTTTGTTCTGGGAAGAAAATTTGTTCTGAATTTGATTTCAGAATCGAAATCAGAAGCGTTCCACAGATATAAATTATTGTTGCTAATACAGTATTCCCCACTTAATTCCACTGGCCATTTTGTCAGATTTTTCGGTCAATTAACGGAACCCCGCTTTATTGACAGACTCGTTCAATAAAGCGAAAACCGTTAAATTGCACCAGTCGGCCAATTAAAAGATATATGTATTTTTCATATACAAAAAAATTGTCTTGGTATATTTATTTGTAATAATGTAACAAATTTTAGACAACTAGGTTATCATAGATAACAAAAATGTGTTTTTTTTAAAGCTCGGAGCGGTCTGAGTGTACACGTATTGTGTTTAGGCTCAGAGTTAAAAAATTAAAAAACAAAAATGCCCATAATAATTTGTTGCTTTGGCCGTTCAATTAACCGAAAAATTTACATGTTTTTAATTTGTTAGCTGTATTTTTGTAAGATCAATTAAGTGAGTAATTCAATTAAGCGGGATTCAATTAACCGTATATAAAGCTGTTCAACTTATACGTGAAATTTTCGAATGCGATTGTTTTGATCAATTAAGCGAGAAAATCAATTAACCGAGCTGCATTTAAACGGGGAATACTGTATGTACTTACTCAACGATCACTTTGATTATGAAAATCCTGTATTGACAAAACTTATCATTTTATTTTATAATTTATAAAAAGTTTGAAGTTTACTCAGCTTATTCAAAAGGTGTTTGGCAGAAACTGTTCAGAGGAACCCCTTATAGTCTAATGTGAGGCCACAAAGTACATGCGTTGCATTTTTTCGTAGGTATTATAGTAAAAGCCGTCAAATATGTTGAGAGTTCTCCTCATGCGACAATTGATCTTGTTAACGTAATCATACATACATACTTAGAATACTTATACTTATCCCATTAATAAAACAATGAACCCCATCGATTAACACGTTTCTGATAACGTCGCCTATAAGTTTTTTGAGTCGAAGATCTTATTTCAAAATAAATTTAGATGATTTTAGTACAAAAAGGAGAAGACTTGGCAGAACATAATGATTTTTTTTTAACAAATTACTAGCTGACCCGGTGAACTTCGTTCCACCTATAATTGATTAAATTATTAATGTTCCTTTTGAAAGTCGAGCAAGCTCCAATCGTCATCACGACTTTCTGACTTTTCCGGCCTAATTTTCCAATTTTTATCTCCGTATTGTGTTTTTATTGTATTGTGTCCATCAAATTTGGATGAAGATCAGCAGAGTTATGTGCGTACGAACAAAAAACTGATCCAGAAAGTTTTAAATTTCAAGATTTTTTCACGATATTCTGTCTTTGTCGGTCGAGTTTGCTAATTTTCGGCTCCGTTATGTGTTAATCTGGTTCAATAAAAATCCAACAAAATTCGCAACCGAATTGGATGATGTTTAGCGGAGTTATGCGCGTTCGAACACAAAATGATGGGATTAATTTTTATGTACAGAATATGATCGTAATTTTTGCTTTATGTTTGATTTAAAGACTATGGGCCGGAGCATTTAGATGTTCATCCGGTGTACGTGACCTAGCCACCTTAGTTGCTAGTATTTTACTTCGCTAGCTGTAGGTCGATGTCATACTGCACTTACCGGCTATGCAAACGACAATAAAAATCAGCCGATGAATTTTCCTCTTAAAACAACCTAAAGCGTTCTCATCTACCATTAACAACAAAGTCAGTGCATCTGCACCATGACTATATGTGTATAAGCAGTGTCGGGATGACTAAGGTCTATTGGGGTGTAATGGGACACTATACTCATGTGTATTGTTCATCGAGAGAAGCTAGTTGCCTTCCAAAGTAGTAGAATTGTTTTTCGGCACAGGGACATAACCCCACAAGACACAGGTCCATAATAAATAAACCAAGTGGATCATAAGTCCATAAAAACAATTGTATGAAAGGAATACTGTACTTTGAAAGTTTCATCGCATAGTTAAAACAGAAAAGTTTGCGATTACATACTTTTGGGTAGGTATACTCTGACCAGCTCAAGCGAATTCCGTGCCTCCGCTTAGGGTATGTCCAGTCGCCAGGCAAGAGCCAATGCCAACAGTTTTTTTTTTAATAAACAGTACCTTGGTAGCCCATACCTTATAAAAATATTCAAATAGTCATGATGATACTGTGGAGTTATATTCCTGTGCCTGCGTATTGTTTTTCATTTGAGCTTATAGCAATATCAATTAACATTCAACCCCATACCGATATGCGATATTAAAGCCCATTCGGATTAAGTTGCATTTTATGGGGTCAATATGAAATGCTATGGCTTTATGTCACAGTACACACTTATCTTTTTTTTTTTACATGTTGTGTTAATACTCGATGGGATAGTGTGAAAGGACTATTTCCACACTATCCCATCGAGTATTAACACATGTCAAAAAAAAAAAAAGTGGGATAGAATTACTTACGACTGCCAAATTTGTGTGAAGAAAATGTTTTCATATTTTGCTTCCACACTTGCGCCCAAGCAAATCAGTTCACCATAACCTCAAACCCCCAAGTGGGATAGTGGGCACGTTCAGAAGACGTAGGTGACTAGGAAGCTAGGCAAGTTTCTAGTTTCTGATTGGTCAGCTGTCAAAAATATGCATAAGTTTTTTCCAGAAATCGGGTGAAATGTTCATATGGTCCGATTTTTCCAATGAGATTTTCTATCGTTGCACTCTTCGGTCTTATTGCTTTCCTCTTCATTTTTCATTAAGATTTACTTACACCATCAAATAAACGACACATGTATACTAAACACACACAAGAAACTGGAAAGGAGGTGAAAGAGAACCAAAATAGGCTGGAAAAATCGGATGAGTTTTGTTTTGCGGAACAACCGATTTCTTCCATCCCCCTCACTTCTTACCCCGCTCACCCAGGAACAAGTGATCGGAACTGGAAAAGTTGAACAATGTAAATGCAGACATTGGAAAATGGCTGGAAAGCTAGGTGAGAAATATCTCCCTACATTTCTAGTCAAGTGCATTTATCAGAATATCAGCTGATTATCTTTTGTCATTAAATAGCAAGCTGAACTTTATTCTTCCGTGACTTGTTTTTTCCACGTTTATCTTTACAGTTTTAAATAAATAAATAAAGATTAAATTTCATTAGTAAGAAAAGTTTACAAATAATATTACAAAATTCCTAACTTATTTTTGCCTTGTTTGAAGTGATTCTCAGTATTAAAAGCACTTTCTTCCAATCAACGGAAGGTAAAGGTTTAAAGTAAAGTTCGTAGTTTGGCGTTAATGACATCTATAGTCTTCAACTAGGTTCCTAAGTCAAATTTGCGTTCAACGAACGGAGTTGACTACATATGAAGTTCCCTATGTCTTCTGAACGTACCCAATGTGTAATGGTTTTAGAACCAATCTTATGTCGTTTTTCATTGTAGAAGATGAAATTTTTCATTTATTCAAAAGAGCAATTCTGGAGTTTGAGAAGAGATTTTACAGATTTCAATAAAAAACAGCATTAAAAATTTTCATGTATTAACACGTGTCAAATTGTGTGAGATGGGCTGTCAAGTCATGTGGGATATAATTTCATATTTTTTTTCACACTATTATACAATGTGAAGTTCAATACCAGCCGCTTCCATCTTAATTTTTTTTTCCGGGCTACTACCTCTTGCGAAGAATTGACAAATCCTCCAAGAGTATCTGTTGTCAAAGAAAAGTGCAGCTCACCTTAGCCGTTCGGATTCGGCAATAAACTGTAGGTCCCCTCCATTCCTGCAGACACGCCACAGGAATGCGTGAGAGTTGTAAGCCACTACGCCCTGGTTTTTCATGAGCCGTTGTGCCACCAAATTTATTTATTTTTTTTTGAAGTTAAGCTTAGTTTTTGGGATATGTTTGTTTTAACGGCTAATAGTATGTTCCTACTAAACGTGAAATTGCACAATTTAGAGAATTTCACACCGGGAATGAGATTTTGTTTGACAGCTTACGTCAAAAATAATAAGGCTGTCAGACAGCGAAGTACATTTTTCTTCAGGAAAATAAATAAAACTAAAAATAATTTATACAACATAAACAAAACAACCAATTTAAAATATAAAAATTCTGCAGATATTTTTTTCTGTATTTTCTTTTGGATATGGTATTATGTATTTTATTATAAAACACCAACGATACCTACTATTTGACAACAACAAAAGAAATTAACAGAAAATTTGCTGTCATTTTCGATAGTTCTGTATGTCCACTTTATTAGGAAAATTTTATATAAAACACAATTTCATTGAAATTGAGTTGATTTGAGATGACGATAAAGCTGCAACGTTATTTAATTTCAAAGATGATTTCGGAAACATTCAAAAAATTGTGCATTTTCGTTCAGCGAGAAGATAGATACAAAATTAACATTAATTTGAACCACTACTTATGGTTCTTTGTCCCCTTTCACATGTAGATACTAGTTGCTGGAGATTTTTTTGACGTTTTCTTTAAATCTCCTTAACAATCTCTTGTACCTTTCACACGCAAGCAACAAAAACCCGGAGATTTTCTTTTTAAACTACCTTGGTTTAACGCACACAAACGTAGTGTGAAGATAAACGTCAAAAAATCTCCTGAATTTGTTAACCGGGGAGATTTCATTTCCCCTTCTTTCTTCCTGCCCTACTCGCTTATGAACTAATTGTTGCCGGCAACTCAGTTGCCTTGTGTGAAAAAGGACTTTGGTGTGAAAAGGCAAGGAATGTGTCTTTCATAAATTGTAGCCCATGAAACTACGCAAAAAATATTACGATACTTATAGAGAGGTGTGCCTCAAGGTTCCAAGCAGTTACGTATTCTTTTTTTTTTTTGTTTTTATAGCAGAACATAGTAATTTAATCATTGAGGGTTGAAGAAAATGTTTTAAAAAAAAAAATTGTGGTCCCGATTAAGCACTACTAAAATCTAGTAAAATCCCATAGAAAAAAAAAACGAGATTTTATCAAACATCCGTCGTGTTATACCATCACATCAACTGAATAATCAATAATCGAGGTAAATCCAGCGATCTCATTATGCATCATCGATGGAAAAGAAATTATGTTCCCAGAGTAAAATGGTAAAAAATTCAAAAATAAAATAAATTTATTTTTTTTTTATATATTTTTCATCAAGAACGCTGCTTAAAATAAATTATTAATGCGATTGTGTTGTGTTTGCTTGTTTGGTTTTTTATTAATGGAAAATATTCAATCAAAAAAAAAACAAATTTTTAAAGTAACTATTATTTGATTATTATTCAAAAAAAAAATAAAGGTTGCCCGTAAATTGGCCATGGTTGAAGCTGATCTTGAGCGCGCAGAGGAACGTGCCGAGTTGGGAGAAAAGTATGTTTTCAAATATATGTAACTTCATCGTTTGCTGTGTAATATGTGTCTGCGTTTAATAATATTGTTATATTTAAGATTTTTTTTTCTAATAATAATAACTAATATCACAAAAATTAAAATTTTCTAAAACAAAAACAAAAAATATATAAAAAGTTTTAGCTAGATAGTTTTCAAGATATTTATTTTCAGCGCATGCTAATACATTTATATATTTTTCCTCATAAAAAATAATTATTAATATTAATTTTTTTGTCTTTCCCAAAAAAAAAAACCAAAAAAAAAATGTTTGCTAAATATTTTGCGCTTGTTTGTTGTGTTTTGATATGCTAACTAAACAAAAAAAAAAAAAAAACAAAACAAAATTATCCAAATGGCGAATATAAAAATGAACTTAATGCAAAAAGGTTGCAAGAAAACTAGTCCTCATGGAACAGGATTTGGAACGTTCTGAGGAAAAAGCTGAGCTTGGCGAAAGGTTTGTTTGTTTAAATGCATTTTTTTTTTGTCATACTAACTAAATTGCACAATTTGTTGTTTTAATAATATTTCATAAAAAAAATTGCTAATTTATTTATTTTTAAAGCTGCAATATTGTAAGGTATTATTTTATTAAACAAAAAAATTTACTCTTTTTTTTGGACATTTTTTATTATTTTCGTTCAACTTTCCAGAAACAATCCGAAAAAGTAGACTTTTTCGTAGAACGAAATGTAGGATGGCTGATTTTTTAAATACCGAACGAAATGTTGCATAGTTTATTTGCATTTCCTCAGAAGCTGACGTAAATAATTGTTGCCAATTAAAAAAAATCGTACAGTCGAAAATTTACAACATTTTACTGTTTTGTCTCGATGTAATGGCAATTCGTGGAACTATTCGGTTAGCTGTTCAGCCAACATATGGCAATTTTTCTTATTGACGTAGCCAGTAAGCCAGAAATTGAGCTCTAAAGATTGGTGCAATACCTTGATAATGGCAAACTCGCGTCGTAAAAAAGGTGACAGAGATATCTGTTGTAATAAAAAAAAATGCTTAAACTTTCTTCTAGCACAAACCACAGACTAGTTAATAATGGATTTAGTCATCTCAAAAAGTGAAAGTTCTCTTTTCGTATCAACTAAGCTCATATACGCAACTATTTTGGTGGCTATTTAAAGAGAAATAAAATTTTGCTTTTATTTTACTTATAATTTGATTTTTTCGCTAAGCGTTCATGCCGTTTATACGACTCATGTCCTACCCATTGAAAAATTAAAACTTTTGTAAGTAAAAATTTTACTCATGATTTAGCTAAAATAATATAATTAAAAGCCAATATTGCAGTTTTTTTTTATATTTTATTTTTTGATTCGATAAATTTGTATATAATTTTTTTGTTCATCAATGTTCTAACAAAATATTTTTTTTCCTTCATAGCAAAATCGTGGAACTTGAAGAAGAGCTCCGCGTTGTGGGTAACAACTTGAAATCCCTCGAAGTCTCAGAAGAGAAGGTCAGTATCCTTAAATATGTTTTATTTTATTATTTATCCAAATTTTTATAACTTAAAAATTTTTTTTCAAACAAAAATTTACCTATCTATACATAAATATCTCTCAAAACGCCCTATGCAAATCAAAACCACGCACTCAATCCATTATATGATTTATATATAAATAGGCCAACCAACGTGAAGAGGAATACAAGAACCAAATTAAGACCTTGAACACTCGTCTAAAGGAGGTATTTAACAAAAAAAAAAAATTATCGCTCCAAATGATGGCAACTGTTGGATTAAATGAAAAGATTTTTTTTTCTAAAAAAGAAATTTGTTCAATTTTAGCTAAATTTATGAACCCTAAACCAGCGTGATGATGTGCTTTTGATTTGCCTTTGTTTTTGTTTTTTTTTTTTTATATCTCTGTTTCTCTCTCCTTCAGTCATTTTTCATTCTTGAAAAAGTGATTGTTGTGTTTTTATTTTTAATTCCAGAGCCCAAACGGCATGAAATATAACATTTTTTTAAATATGTGCGTTATGGTCGATTTCATTAAGATTTAAAGGGCTTTTACATTTTTAAATGACGTATTTTGTATGGAACAAACGTCATTTAAAAATTAAAAGGCTTCGAAATGGTTAAAAGGGCATTATGAAATCGGCCATTAGAGTGTTAAATACCGCAAATCGTACTTCTATTTTTTAAAAACAAATTATAAATAAAAACTGAAATTGTTTTTATAAAAATCAAATTACATAATATACAATAATTTTATTTTGATTTACTAACCCTAACAAATATTTATGTTGATTTTATTTTATACAGAAGATTTACAGCCCTATTTTGAAATGTGTATATATCAAGCAATAATAATCGATTTTATTCCGCCGGAAATATGTAAATGAAATGAGTATTAATGTCATTTTCGATTGGATTTTCAGAGTGTTTCACTCCTTTTTGATTCCAATGGCCGCGTTCATCAGCACATTTGACAGTTCTGAACTGTCATTTTTAGAGCTTCTGATTGGCCAGCAGTCATAAAAATTCAGTTGACGTCGATTGACATTTAGTTACGTTTCTTACGTTTTTTTCTGAATTTTCAGATGAAAAATTCTATCTGAAAATTCAGATGACAGCTAAAAGCAACAAAAAAAACAGTTCTTGATCCAGTTTTTTTTTGGTGTGTGGTCTGATCGTCTGGGTCTCGTATTGCTTTTCGGATTTTGATTTTAAAGTGCAAAAAATAATAAAAACAGAATAAATAATTTCAGACTTTTTTGTGCGTTCAGTGTTACGTTTTTCAGAACTGAATTTTTAGATCTGTCAAAAACGTGGTGATGAACGTGGCCAATGTAATATGAAAAATTGTCTTCCGCATTGTGTGTATGTATGTAGTAGTTCTGGAAGCCCCAACAAGAGGGATTTATTACTTTGACAATTAATCCATCCAATGACTTTTAAAATCATGTCATTTTCGATCGGAATTTCGGACTGTTATACTACCATCTGATTCTAGTCGAATTCTCAAAGTCCCCTTTCACACGAAGATACTAGTTGCTGGTGATTTTTTTGACGTTTTCTTTAAATCTCCTTAACAGTCTCCTGTACCTTTCACACGCAGATACAAAGTTGGAGGAGACTTGCTGTATTTTCCTTTTAAACTACCTTGGTTGAACGCACACAAACGTAGTGTGAAGAGAAACGTCAAAAAAGTTTCCTGAATTTGTTGACCGGGGAGATTTCATTTCCCCCTCTTTCTTCCTGCCCTTCTCGCCTATGAACTATTTGTTGCCGGCAACTCAGTTGCCCTGTGTGAAAGGGGACAAATTTACACACACTTTACCGAAGTTGCTTTTCAACAAAATGGCTGCTACCAAATGTATCACTTTTTACAAGTAATAAAACTTTATATATGTGTGTGTATGTGTTTGCGTACTGTGTCTGCTCTGAAAACAGGAATAGAAAAAGTCCTGAAAAAATTCAAGAAAGTCCAAAATTTTTTGGAGTAGTACGGTGGCAAAAAAGTAAAAAACAGTACTCACTTTAGGTGACTCATTTTGACGTCCATTTTGATTTATCTCACTCCAACCTAATAGCGAAAAGAGATAGTCAATTGAGGAAGAATTTTTTAATTTTTTTTGAAAAATCCTGCCTCATCTTTCTCACCAAGAGATAGGAGTGACGTAAAACAAAGTGAGGCAAATGTGAACACCGTCAATGAAAATAACGCTGTAGCCCCATTGGCAATATTTTAGGTAATGACAGTTCAATAGGACGGTGTTCACATTGGAATCAAATTTACGATTTTTTTTGACAGAAGTCAGTCAGCTCGTGTTCAGACATACACAACCGATTCACTCTGACGTTCAGTAGTCGTTAAAGGCCTGGTCAAACAGAACGCGGGCCGACGGGACGGTCAATACTTCAACATGGAAGGAAAGAACGCGGCGGGCAAATTTTGTTTGTAATTTCTTACAAAGACCGCCGGACCGCGCTCTGTTTGACACGACCTTAAAATTAAACACACATTTTTATTCGCCGGAGAATTTAAATAGAAATTTTTCAATCACAAGATTAATATTTCACTAAAAAACTATTTTTCCAATTGAAAAAACTTCGATTCTTAAGTATTTAAGTGCCAAACAAAAACTAAATACTAACAAAACACATGTCACAAAAAGAAACGTAAAAAAAAATCCACAAATTTTTAAAAAATTTAAAAAATCCTGCCTCACTTGCCTGTCTCTTTCTCACCACAGAGTGGGAACGAGAAAAAGTATATAGACGTCAAAAAAAATCCAAGGAGTAAGTCCAATGTGAACACCGTCTAGCGATGACAATTTATTGGTTGGGTTTGGCATATCATGGCCAGGCAATACCAGTTGTCAAAAAAATTTGCGCATAGAAATGGCGACAGCAACTGCGCTTAAATATACTGTTTTTGATAATATAAAGTTTTAATTTTCACTAATTTGTGTCACTCCTATTCATATTTTCTTTTTATGTTTCAAAATGAAGGAGACATCGTGAAAAAACAATTTTGTAAAAATACGAAACGTCAAAATTTATTGCCTCGTTGATGGAAATCAATAATTGCCTTTCATCTTTCGGGCAATATTGCCATTGACAAAGCGTCTCCATTGGCAGTATTCAAGGCAATGGTAATAATAATTTCTTACAAATAAATTTTCATAATTTGCTCACTTTTTGACATGTAGAGATCTCTGAGATCTCATTTTTCTGAACACGCCAAATGATTGAAACGTACAAACGTCAAAATAGGGCTTATATACACGTAAATTATTTAACGATATTTATTATTTTTTTACCACATTTTATTATTTGTATTTTTAATGTTTCTTTTTTTTTTTCTTTTTTTCATATTTTGGCTGCATTTTTCTTTTAATTAAATCAAACAAAAAATAATATGCGCACTTATGCTTTAATTGATGTTTTTTTTGTGTGATTTTGTTTAATATATTTACATAATATATATCATAAATGTTTGATTAACAACACAATCATATGTAAAACAAAAATATTTACACCTTTATACACAAACCAAAAAAAAAATGGATTTGCAAAATTTTAAATAATGAATGGGTGTAGGCTACTCAAAAGGAAGAAACTTTCGAAGGTCAAATCAGATTATTGGATCAACAACTAAAAGAGGTATTTTTATTTAAATAATAAAAAAAAAAAGAGTAAACTGGTACTGGGAATTGGTATGGGAATTTACAATCTTTTTTCCATCTTCTTATTATTTCTTAGCCATTATTAAAATTATTATCATTAGTCTTCCTATTTTATATTCCTTAAAAAATATCTATCGCTATTTTATTGTTTGCTTTATTCAAATACTGGGAGCTCTGTTTCTTGTAGTTCTATTATTATATTTATTTGTATTTCAATAAGTTTAAACCAACTACATATTATAAAAAATAAATAAATTTGATGGCACAACAGCTCATGAAGAACTAGGGCCTAGTGACTTACAACTCTCAACCATTCCTGTGTGCGTGTCTGCAGGAATGGAGGGGACCTACAGTTTATTGCCGAATCCGAACGGCTAACGAGCGGCACTTTTCTGTGACAGGAGATACTCTTGGAGGATTTGTCAATTCCTCGCAAGAGGCAGTAGCCATTTTTTCTTTTGAATAAATAGGTGGCGAGGCTGGGGATCGAACCTTAGACCTCCGGCATGACAGTCCATCGCACTAAATGGCTCGGTGCCAATTGGACTGGTGAACCTGATGAAAGTCCAAATGACACGTCCGAACCCATTAACATGATGCAATTTGGCTCAGCCGATCCATTTGGCACTATCGTGTATGGCCAGCTCAAGAGAGCTCTAATTACAAAATATTCACATTCTATAGATGTCAGCTTAGTCCCCGTAACATGAGTTCTCTAATGGAGGTCTTTATCTTCCAAGAAGGCTTGAATCAGTTAAAAGGATATAGGCAAAGTTACAAAAATTCATATTTAAGGATTTGACAGTCATCTGGAGTAAGAACTATGGACGCTTGTTTGGCTTCGATTCTACAATCTCAGTCGAAATGTGTTCTTAAAAGTTCACTGCAGGAAGTTTTGTGGTGGATACATTTTAAAACCATTTGTACAAATGAGGTTCACCCTCAGATCAAGATTTTAACCCACCAATCAACTGAGGATTATTAATTTTTAATTAAATCATAAAACAAAAATTGAATCGTTGTTTTTTTTATACCAGGCTCTTCGTGGTTAAACATGTTCTATTTGAATAATTTTTGGATTTTCTATACCAGAAGATTCGAATCCATTTAATTAAGACATAACACTTTAAATAATGATTTTCTAATGCACAGTCTAATAATCCACAAATCGTTCTTTTTAATTTTTATTTTTTATTAATTTTTTTATTTAAATGTATTAGCTTCTTTAGAAAGTATAATTTTCTTATTCACAATTCTTACCAAAATTATCCAAACATACATTATAGAGGCCTAAACAACACGATTTAACTGCGAATACAATATTAAAAGAAAATAATTATATTAACGTAATATCAATAAAATTGAAAACAGCTGTTTCTGCATTAATTGCAATTTTATAAATTAAAGATTAGTTTGCACTTTATTAATTTATTTTTATTTTACATATTTTGATTTAATTATTGAAATAAATAAACTATTTTACCACCATACCTTCTTTGTTCAATAAAATATTTTATAAAAATATATAATTCTGTAAAAAAGATAAATTCGAAAATGGTAATTGTGTATTGTTTTCAAATCAAAAAAATATATTTTATGATAAACAAAACATATAAATTTACTTAACTTAATTATGTGTTGTTGTTTAGGCCTGTACATTTCGTAAAGAAGCTCAGCAACAAGCCATAGAATTTAAGAAAATTGTATCAATAGTAAGTTTGTGAATTCAATGATAAGTTTAATTTTGCAAACAAAACAACAAAAAAACCTATGATAATATGTTACTTGTGTATTTTAGTTAACTTATTTTGTGTATATGTGTGTTCTTAGTTTACAAAATATTGACCTTTCTTTTAAATATTGGGTGAAACTAATTTTTAATATCTGTATCTGTATTATTATCTGTTCTTTTAACTCATTTAATTTTAATATTTTTAATATAACATTTTTGTTATTTTCATACTTATTTATCATCTTTGCCACTAACATTAAATCTGGACATTGTAATATTAAAATTAATCAATTTTGAAAGCAATATAACGCTGGGCTTAGTAGTTTTTTTTTTTTTTTTAACAGCTTTTCTCAATCCAACTGTTGTTGTGGTGTTGTACAAGGTTAATTTTATTTTTTATATTAATTTTATTAGTTTATTGTTGGAAAATTGACCTTCTACATCGCCATATTGTCATGCTTAAATTTCTTTTTGAACTTTTTTTCCCTATAAAAGAATGAAATCTAATCATTTTTTTTTTTTTGTTCAAACGAAAAATATAGGCTGAAGCCCGTGCTGAATTTGCCGAACGTTCTGTTCAAAAATTGCAGAAGGAAGTCGACAGGCTCGAAGGTATGTCTTTAAGTTATATTCTTAAACTAATAATATAAAAAAAACTTAAGATATTCAATTATATTATTATTTTTTTTTTTTTAATATTATAAAATATATACTATGTATATGAAAAGGGAAATATCGTATTATTATTTTTTTTTTTTGTTTTAATTTATTATCGTTTTTTTATTGTTGTGAAATATATTTTTGTTTTTAAGTATATATTTTTTGAAAATCATATTTATACCTTTACGTTCAGCCAGAAAAGAAAAAATGACAACTCATAAATTATGCTTGGTCTAAAAATAAAGAAGTCAATCTTAAATTATCAGTATTTTCCAACAAAACAGAAATTTTGCAGGAATCCTGTTCATATTTCTAAGATTGCTGATTTAATTTTTCTTAACTGGCGGCTTATCCGGCCCTATCCAGGTAACCGTCTTTCCGATTTCCTACGAATCGGAGACATTTTGCTGGTCGGAGAACTACCTCGAAGCAAAATGTCTCCGATTCGTAGGAAATTCCGCTCCGACGGTTACCTCGATAGGGCCGATTATATATTACTTCGTTACAATTTATGACTCTGCCCCTATTATGGAAAGTAGTCGAAATTTAAGTTTTATTCCGATAATCGGTAATACTGATCATAACTTGTAGTCTGCCAAAAGACATCCATCCTTTATGGAGCTTACAACTTACAAAGTAGTGCATTTTTAGCTGCTTTAATGTATTATGGTTTGAAAGACAGCACTTGGACGCTGCGGTGTACAACTTGTGTACTGCACTGTGTTGTCCATTAAGTTAACTTGATTGAACTACACAAAAGCCGAAAACAAGCATAGTAAGATGCACATATTTATGATGAATCGCTTCTTGTGCAGAAGTTCTAAATGTCACAAACATGTATTGACAAATTATTTAATCATATTACGCTGAGAACATTCATTCCGGAACCGATTTTTTCGACTCGCTTTCATTTCAAAAGAAAAATAAAATATTCTAAAAGGTTCTATCAAGGCTAATATTTTTGTTAACTTTTGTACTGTTAACACACTACGTAGATTTATTATTTAAATCTAAACGAATTGAGAATACGTCATACACATATTTATGTAGAACAAATGAACTCGAAAACCATGACTATGTCAAAGACGTTTATTTAATTTATTTATTTTTTTTTTTTTTTTTCAATTTTTAAAAACAAAAATATTCACAACAGAAATTTTATTTAAGCATTATGCCCTAGCAATAATAATAAATATTTTTATTCCTCTTTGTTGTTTTATCTTGACATTCCTTTACTAATTTATTTCATTTAATTTTTATTTATTTTTTTTTTTATTTTTATGTTATAATTTTGTGTGGATTTGCATAATTGTTGTTTGCGATTTAAACCAAAAAAAAAATAAAATAACTCACTTTGTTGTGTGCTTATAAAAAAAAAAAAAAAAATGATGCTGCGCTTTGAAAAATTCTGCATAACAAATATAATAACTGCTCCCCCTCACCTCACCGCAACATAAAAGACGATTTAATGAACGAGCGTGAGAAAAATAAATTGCTGTCAGAAGAAATGGAAGCCACTTTGCATGATATTCAAAACATGTAAACATCCTTAGTTTTAACAAAAAAAAAAAAAAAAATCTTATTAAAACAAAACAAAAATCAAAACAAAATTAATATGAAAAAAAATCAGACATCCAGAGATGAAATTAATGCTACACCGATCATACTAAAGCGCAACAGAAGACACAAGGAATCCTGACTATTTTCATTTTAATTTTTTATCTACAACAACGCATAAAACAATTTTATTCTTTAGATATAACAAAATATATTAGATGACAAACGCGACGACTAAATAACTAAGAGACGACATAAATATTACAACATATTCGTTAAATCATAAATCTAATTATTATATTTGCTAGCTAGTGTGTTATGCATTTTTTTTTTTTTAATTTCACTTTCGTTGTAACATTCTGTACTTTTTTATTGTAATAATTTTTGTGTATTTGTTAGTTGTTGTTTCTTTAAAATATTTATGACATTTTTATGACAACAAAACACGAAAAAAAAAAAACAAACGAAGATATTCCAATTTTATTTTAATTATAGTAAACGTATCAATTCATTCCAATTGACTTTTAAATTCCGCTGTGCATTTTTTTTTTGTATAGAATTAAAGAAAAAAAAGATAAATGTTTTATTTATATACATCATTTTATTTAAAAGAAAAAGCTATTTACATTATAAACAAACAAAATCGAGGTGAAAGAATTGTGTGTTCTTTATTTTATTTTTTGTTTTACTTCAAAAAAAAAAAAAAAAAAAAAAAACTATGCTTATAACAAAAATAAGAATAAAAATTAACGTATTTTTATTTTCGATAGTATTTTAGAAATTTTAATTAAACAAAAAAAATAAAAGAAGTAATAAAAGACATTTTTCTAGTAACTAAGCATAGCAATACTTACACAAACAAAAATGTTTTATATTTTATCCTGCGTGCTTCTTCTTTTAAATGCGTAGAAACCTTCACTTCTACTTTCTTTAATAAAACACTAAAACAACAAAATATACTGCCCACATTAATAGTGCATTATACGTATAAAATAATTTTCAATATACAAAAGAAAACAAAGTTTATTCATATTTTTTAAAGAATTTCTTAATTCATAAAGTGCCTTAGTATTTTTTTTTTACTAAAAAAAAATCGTTAGGCGGACAGCGGAACTTTAAGAACCATAAACAAACTATAAGATAATTTTTCTTAAAGAGAATTTATTTTAGAAAGCATTAAGCATGAAGACATTAAAGGACAAGTTCTATAAATAAAAAAAAAAACACAGGATGTTGCGTTTTATTTTGTTGACTAACCATTTCCCTTTCAGACAAAAAACAAATAAATTTTTACTTAACAATAATTTTTTTTTTCTTTCAATAAAATTATAGTAATTAATTGTTTATATTTTATAACTTTTTTGACTTACACTTTCCTTTATTTTTGTTTTATATTTAAAAAAAAAAATGGCTTACCTCTACTACCTAACTGCTTAAAATATGCTGCTTTATGTTTTATTTGCCAACAATCCAACCACCCTGCTCCACAAAACCCTTTAAATAAAAAAAAAAATTAAAAAAAAAAAAACAAACAAACAAACAAAATCAAAACCATAGATGAATTAATAGTAGAAAAGGAGAAATATGCAATTATCGGAGATAGCTTAGATCTTGCATTCGTCGATCTTGTACCCGGCGTTCAACCAAACTATAATGAGCGTAATCCTAAACCACCAACTCCAAAAGAACCCACACCAACAGCTGAAGAAATCGCTGCTACTGATGCAGCTGCTGCAGAAGCCGCAGAAGCTGCAGCCGCCGCAGAATCTGAACAACAAGCTGCATTAGCAGAGGCAGCTAAACAAGAGGAAGAAGCAGCAGCAGCTGCTGCTGAAGTGCCAAAGGAACCAACCCCACCACCACCACCGCCACCACCATTCGAATATGCTATTGACTTGCCACCAGAAGGTGCTGAAGTGCCATATGTAAAGAATTTCGATGCTGTTGCCGCTGCAGCAGCTGAGGCAGCAGCAGTTGCCGCAGCTGAAGCTGAAGCAGCAGCTGTTGTTGCAGCAGAAGAGGCAGCAAAAGCTGCAGCTGAAGCTGCTGCAGCACCCCCACCAACAGACAGTGCACCACCAGTTGATGGTGCTCCACCAGCAGAAGGCGCTCCACCAGCAGAAGGCGCTCCACCAGCAGATGCTGCCCCAGCCGAAGGAGCGCCAGCAGCTGAAACAGTGGCGGCACCAGCAGAAGGTGCTCCAGCAGCAGCTGAGGCAGCTCCACCAGCTGAAGCGCCCCCAGCAACAGAGGCAGCTCCTCCAGCTCCAGCACCAGAATCTTAAATATAAACAAATCTATTTATCAACTATATACATAGATATTTTTAACTATAGTTTCTTCTTAATTATAAGTTCACCAAAGCGCTCATCAAAAAGTTACTGTGCTCATCAATTATCAAGTTTTTTTTTTTTTTCCAAATAAAGGATAAAATCCAATAAAATCAATTAAGACTGCTGAAATTGATTCATCCGACTTCATCTACTGCAACTATCTCATGAATGAAAAAAAAACTTACATCGAATCTTTTCTAAAATCTCTTAATGACTAACATTTCCTTCTTCTCAATAACAATCTTCTTTTTTTTTTTCAATTTAATAAAAGTATTTTCAAAAACACAGAAAAGAACTATAAAATCCGTTTGAAAATACTTTTGTTTTTATTTTTGTTAAAACTATCTTTTTTCTTTTACTCTTTAAATTCATTTATATATTTATTTCTTTTATTTTATTTAGCTTTTTATTATTTTATTTGCTTGCCTAACGCTTTTTATTTTCGCTTTCGCTTCACTATTTCGATGAATTCAATAATATGCATCTATACACGTGTGGCGTAAATAATTTGAAACACACCACAAATGAAAGATGACACAATTGTCGAAGTGGAAAAATTCGCATTAATAGGAGACAGCTTAGAGTTGGCATTCCTCGATTTGATACCCGGACTTGAACCATTCTATACGCCTAGAAATCCAAAACCACCAACACCAAAGGAGCCCACACCCACAGCCGAAGAAATTGCTGCTGCTGAAGCAGCTGCCGCAGAAGCTGCTGCAGCGGCTTCAGAAGCTGCAGCTCAAGCCGAAGCCGAAGCAGCAGCAGCAGCTGAAGCAGCAGAAAAAGCGGCTCGTGAGGCTGAAGAAGCAGCGGCTCTTGCGGCGATTCCTAAAGAACCAACTCCACCACCACCACCGCCACCACCATTCGAATATTCAATTGATTTGCCACCAGAGGGCGCTGAAGTACCATATGTTAAGAATTATGTTCCTCCACCACCGGGTTCCGAAGTACCACCGCCAGCAGAAGGCGCAGCTCCAGCAGTTGAGGGCGCAGCTCAGCCGGCCGAGGGTGCTCCACCAGCAGAGGCGGCACCAGCAGAGGCAGCCGCAGCTGCTGCACCACCTGCGGAAGGAGCTCCACCAGCAGCTGCCCCGCCAGCTGATGGTGCAGCTCCAGCAGCTGCCCCGGCTGCTGAGACTGCAGCTCCAGCTCCTGAGGCTGCTCCTCCAGCACCTGCTGCTGAAGCAACACCTGCACCTGCCGAAGCGGCACCAGCTGAACCAGCACCACCAGCTGAATCAGCACCTGCCGCCGAACCCGCCCCTGCTTAAATATACCATCTTGCAGTTTCATAAGCTTGCATGAACCAGCTTTTCAACGTCATTTAAACATTTAAAACCAGTGCAAATATTGGAAAAAATATAGAAAAAAAAGTTTTTATTTCAATTTTTTGTTGAAGCATTAAAAAATTGCGTTGTTATTTTTTTTTGTTTCTTAATTTATTTAAAAATTGACTTTAACTCACAAAGCTTAAAATAGATCAAAATGAACGCCTTCCACAAATACAGCAAGTGCGTTGCCAAAATAAATAAACTTAAAAAAATCTAACAGCTTTCTGCAAGGTAATTTATTGCTTTTTATTTTTTTTTATTTTTATAATTTATTTATTTTATTTCAATTTGCCAGATTTAAAATTAAATTCAAAAACAATAAAATCATTTTGATTAAATTTAAAATATCTTTCTGGCCATTTGACTTAAGATTTCTGTTTCGTCAAATAGAGTAGATTTAAAAATTTTGTATGTTAATTTTCTCTTTATTTTCCTCAATTCATTATTTTTTTTTTCTTTCCTTTTATTTTAAATTTTTATTTAAACTACTATCAACAATCAACACAAATAATTGTAGACGACCTTGTCTTGGAGAAGGAAAGGTACAAGGATATCGGAGACGATTTGGATACCGCTTTCGTCGAACTTATCCTCAAGGAATAAAGAGCTACTGCCCCAGCAATGGCAACAAAATATCCAACTATGGCCTATTTACATCCTTGAGATACACGTTTAGCATTATTTATCAATATTTTTATTTCCAGTGATTCTTGAACAAAATGTTTAACTCAAAAAAAAAAAAAATAAATTTACGCAAACAACAAAATATAGAATCCTTAGAAAATTTGTTTTATTTGAAATTATGATTTTTTTATTATTTTAGATTTTTTTTTTTTATAAATATTATTACATTTAAATAAAGTATGAAATTAGTTGAAAGTAAAAAAGTTGTGTAGTATTTTTTTTTAATTGGAGATTCGGAATATAAAAATTACAATTACAATTTGCCATTTTTATCTCTTACAGACGAAGTTAGTAAAGGCAAAGAACAATACAAGACAATTGCACAAGAATTGGATTCAACGTATGCCGATATGAATGCTTACTAATTTGATTAAAACTTAAATGCATTTTATCGTTACAAACAAATCAACAATATAACTGCCGATTACTTACAAAAGAAAAAGACAAAAACTAAATTATTTTATTTTTTAGTGCATATTTAACTAATAATTATAAAAGTAAAAAATATATAAGAATAGAATTTGTAATACAAAATAATACTTTGCTTGTTTAAAAAAAAAAAATAGATTGAGAAAAAAAAGTGTACAAAAATCTCATTAATAATAAAAAAATTAATCATTTAATAATAACAATTACTACCTGCTCCGATCTGTAAACAAAAAATCATTTTTCAGAAAGTTATAATAATTATTCTAGTACTGCAATTTATGCCTTTCCTTGTTTTTGAAACATAATAATTGTTATTAAGGGTGTGTCTTGAATTTTTCTATTAAACTTTTAAAAAAATTAGTACATATTGTTAATGTCCCACAAACAAAATCTATTGAATCGGTTTTTGAAGTACATACACACTTCTGTACTGATTACTGATAAAAGGCTTGTCTAAACATTATTTATATTACCTACGCGTTAAATTTTTGTGCAACAGACATTTTTAAAGTTTTCCACTTAATAAATTTTAACGTTAAACAATTTTTTTTTAGTATTAGGTACGAGACACCAAATTTTAGGTACTTCAGAGCTTCAAATTAAAAGAGAGGTTAAGATATGGCTATGAGAACTAAGTTTATTTTTAAAATTGTTTTCAAATTAATTAAATCAATTGTCATTGCAATTATTGTACTTTATTCTGCTTTACTCACGAGTTAAGAGACAATTTTCAATCCGCTTTTGAAAACGAAGATTGAATCTTTCTTGAATGTCGCCTTGAATCTTAGGGCAGAAATGCAAAGATTGAATTTTTTATGATTTTTTTTTTTTTTTGAGAATTTACTTTTCATATCCCGTTTTTGTCGTATTAAGCCTAGTTTATAGATCGAATCGAAGTGAAATTTTCATAAAAAAAATTGCTTTTTTCTCAAGCGTGAAAAATACAATAAAATTAAATGCAATTATTTAAGCGACAAGGAGGAAAAACTTTGTTTCGAAGTAAATATAATTCAACGGACTTATCTAAACCAAATATAAAACAAAATTTATTTTTTTTTGTAAACCTTTCGACGCGAGATTTATTGATGTTTCATTTCGATTTGAATTTCACTTCGCATTTATGTATAAACTAGGCTTTACTGATCAAATGAAAAGATATTTCATTGTATTTTTCCCAACGTTTCGACGGTGTTTGCCGTCTTCTTCAGGGGAAATCTTTATTTATAAAATTAAAAGAATTTTGTATGTTTCTGCGCCCAAGGGTTGACTCAATTTTTACTTGTTTACTGGCTACAAGCTCCAGATCCAGATGAGATGATATACATATAGGATCATTCAGCGTTCAACCCTATTTAAGCTTGTCATTGGGAATCGTGCTGGACTATTGTAGACGTTCTTTGCTAAACTTAAGTTATATTTAATGACAGATTTTTCTACAGTGCGACACTTTGCTGCAGCTTTATCCCATTCAAGGGGTTAGATGATGAACATGATACAGAACGGTTTGCGGCCCACACAGTTTGTTCCATATGATCTTAGTGTTAAGCGGGGATATGCATCATTATCACTTGCTTGACTTCCAGAAACTTCATGAAGTTTGCATACGTTCTTAATGAACGTATTCACCACTTGGATGTCGAAAAAAAAAAACTTATTAATAGCCCTTCCACACTATCCCGTCGTGTATTAATGTACATGTCAAAAAAATTGTGATAGAATTACTTACGAATGCCAAATTTGTGTGAAGAAAACGATTTTCATATTTTGCTAGCACACTTGCATCCAAAAAATCAATCCACCATAACCTCAAGTGGTATAGAATGTGTGATGGTTTTAGAACCAATCCTAAAAATTATCATGTACCAACACATGTCAAATTGTGTGAGATGGCTGTCAAGTCGTGTGGGATGAAATTTCATATTTTGTTTCCACGCTATTATAGGTACTCAGTGGGATAGTGTGGAAGGCCTTTAAATGGAATTATTATTTGATAAGTAGAAAGGTAGATACTTGTAGCTAGCGGCAAGCTTTCGTAATTTCCGGGTGTTTCAGCTTTTAGGGCGGTACAAGTCAGCACCTACTCTAGATAACATTCATACTCCATACAAAAGTTAATGTTCCAAGAAAATAGATGAAAGACTATTTCTGTGCATTATTTCAGATATATGTATGAGCTGTTTTAAAAAAAATGATTGTCAATATTAAAATTATACGTTTTTCTTCCTTTTTCAAAAAATAAATGCAACCAATAAACATATTACGGCATCTCTTCATTTGAAAATACCTTTAAATCGTAATTATTACGATTAAGGCCCTCATTATAAAAAGCGAATCGTGTAATCAGCCTCGATTGGTATCAACATTTTTAACAGCCGTAATACAACGTTTATCAAAAGAACTGTTCACAATAGATTTAAAATGTATATAATGTACATACAATTCAAAGTTCATGAAAAATTTTGATAAATGATCACAATAATACCGATTTAATTTCGTTGATACTTATCAAAAATTATCAATTATCGTGTTGTTAATTTCACAGCCGTAGTAGAGCTTGTTTACTTTCACGTGAAGAACGACCAAAGCTTTGTAGGTATTTGCATTTTACATTTTATTTAATTAGTCATTGAATATTGCATAAAATGAACAATAAGCACTTAAATATATAATTCAATAGTTTATCATATAAAATTTTAGTTCGACTTGTTTTCACTCTTTGGATAGCAGTATGAGTAATCGCTCCATCTTGATGGAACCACAAATTAGAATGCTGCTCTGCAATTGGCCGCAAAAAGAAGCCCCGGAAATCATTTCAGACGTTTGATCCTCATACTCCAAAATCCATCGACTGGATGTTCCGAGCAATGTTTTCGTAGTGATTTCCTGTTCCTTATTTAATTAAGGGGTAGGCGAAAACCACACATAAAGTAATAAATGCTTGATGGATCAAAATTCGTTAAAGGGAGTTATCAATCACGATAAATTTTCACTGAGAATGTTTCCCTCCTATAAAAACAAGCATTTTTTACTATGGGAGCGGGGGGTGGGGGGGGGCTATCTCGCCCCGTTCAGAAGGTAGGAGCAGTTTTAGAAAAAAATGAATTAAAATAAAAAAAATTATATTAAAAAACAACGGCAACACTTACAATGGAGTACTATACCGGGTTTGAAACCTAGAAATCTGTTCTTTGATCCTAAATTTGAGTTAAATTATTTAAATCAATAGTTTTGAAAAAAAAAATTAAAATTTGGTAAATAAAAACAAAAAAAAAGTTTAGACCATTTTTTTTTCAAAATTTGTTAAATGAAGAGCTAAATTGGCTTTTTGTGGTCAATGCGTATATCAATTCTCAATCGAACACTAAAAACCAAAACCAAATGGTTTTATGTCTTCTAGTTTTTGAGAAAGTTTAAAATAACCAAAACTACTTTTCTATGAGATTTTTTTTTGGTATTTACGGTGATCTAACTTTGAGGATTAATATTGATGATAAGGTTTGTCTTTGTTAGTAAAGTACAGCAATTTATTTAGCGTTACCCAGAATGCACCACGAGGAGGTAGACTTACATAGCATTCCAAGCCCTAGTCGGTCAGTTAGTCAGGTCAAGTCAAGACAATGTTGATATGCATTGGTAAACAATAACCTGTTTTTTTTATGATCTTATCAAAATGTTGGCTTGCATGCGAATTTTTTAAAAACTATTGACATAAATAATTTAATTTAAATTCAGAATTCAAGGACAAATTTCTGGCTTTCAAAACCGGTATAGTACTTCATAGTGTGTTGCTGTTGTTTTTTATTATACCTCCTAAACGGATAGAACCCCCCCCCCCCCCCCTCCCAATAGTAAAAAATACTGCTTGCTTTTGAGCCCTCTACAAAAAACCGTTATCAATTTTTGGCGCCAAAGTTATCGTACTCGTGCCCCGAAATTAACTAGCGCTTATAGCAAAATAGATAATCTTATTTTTTATATATGAACGGCATATCCGTTCCATTTTATAAATCGAAATAAAGAAGGGCTGACACTGTTCAATTGTATATTCCCGCCAGCATCAGCAGTAAATAAGCTTTTAAATTTAAAACTACTGGTTAAGAACTATATTTTATTGACTGCAAACATCTGCTCCTTTGACTTAATTAGATCTGTTCCTTTACTTTGAAACTCTGTGATTTTCTGTGCATTTTACTGGCATTTTATTTATTTTATATGAACTTTGACAGAAAGTTGGATTGAAATTCACACAAATGCAAAGAAAATCACAGAGTTTCAAAGTAAAGGAACTAAGCTATTCAGCCTTATCCTAGTACCCGATCGGAACGGAATTTTCTCCGAATTTTAAGAAATATCACTTTAAGTTTTCCTTCTCAACTGCAAGTTGAAATAATTTTCCGGAGGTGTAACCGATTTATGAGAAATTTGTATCATTAAAATGAAAAATAAAAAAACATTTTGTATGAGTCGGAGAAATTTCCGTTCTGATCGGATACTATGATAGGGCTGATTAATTCTCTCATGAATTGTATGCTCTAAATATAACAAATTAACAACTATAAAAGAAAATATTCAATTAATTAATAACAAAAATATTCATCCCACCAATCAGTCCATTAAAAGCACACTTTTTTAATTTCTATTACGAGTACCTACCTATAAATGATTAAAAATATAATTAAAAAAAAATTAATTTCTCTTAATGCTGCAATAAATATGTGTGAATAACAAAGTGCTGATGAGTGTCAAAATGAATAATATACTTAAATTGATACAAATAATTAGTGTTGGCATTTGCAATGAAAATTATAAATTAAATTGGCCTTGTAGAGATAAATTATAAAAATAAATCTATTTCAACATTTGACATTAATTTGCTTTTTAAAGATTTTTTCATACCTAACTTTTTCGGTTTTGTACGCAAACACACACTTATGTATAGCTTGTATAAAGCTAAATTCTTTATTATAAAAATAAAACCTAACCTATGTATGTACAGGTTACATTGAATGTGTATGTAAGTATCTTTCATGATTTAAAAAAAAATAACTTTATTTTCAATAAATTTTATTTAAACAAAATGATCGAGTTTTATTAACTGATTTTTCAAATATTTTTTGAAGTAAGTATCGAATAGGTACCTTGGTGTTAATGTGCATGGTATAAATTGAAAAATTCCAAATTACGTTATGCTAAGCTGATGGTGATTTTTCAATTGATACTTTTCCAGGTAGTCTTCAGTGACAATTTATTGGAGTTGGTCAAGTTAAATATCCTAAGAAAACATGATATCATAAAAAGAACAAAACAAAATTTGCACTTAGAATAAATTGTGAACCTATACACCTGGTGGATAATTTGAGAATTATTCTTGGGTATAGTAAAAAAAAAATCGTTCTAGAGTAACCGCCATATTATTCACTCGATACATCCAGATTTAAACTTAAATCCAGATGAATTTACATTGAATTTGTATGATTTACATCCAGATTTTTTAAGTTTTAATCTAGATGTATTGAGTGAATAATATGGCCGTAAGAGTCCAACTGCAATGTTGACATCATCATTTATCCAGGATTTCAGAAAAGGCCATTTTGTTCGTATACTACTCTTACCCATATATATGTATGCACATAATTAACAGAAAATCGGTTAGTGCTTGGTGCAAACTTCGCAATTATGTATGTACATATATATTGTTTCGCATTTCCATCCAATAAAAGGGCTCCCGGAAATTACGCCAGCATTCATTTTTGAAAAAAAAGCCAGAAATATTGGAAATTTTACCGGATGTATAATATGCAGCTCTATTCTGCTAAACGTTCGCTTGGAATTAATTTTCAGAATCAATTTCATTGTTTCCAAATTTCAGCCACTAACTTATAGGGTTTTCCATTGGTAAAATAAATCAATTTATTTTTGATTTGGATCTGTCAAAAATACAATTTCCCCTCTTTTTGCTTTAAATTTTAGATGATTTAGTATGTTGTTAAGGCATTTTTAGTATATGATGTTAGGTTAAAACGGGCGCAAAATTTTAGACGATTTTGTATGAGGTTAAAGCATTTTTAGTATGATGCTAGGTTAAAAACAGACTTCCAATTTTTAAACGAGTTAGCATCGTAGGTATTATCTTTTTAACATTTTACTAAAGTTAAAATTGCCAAATGCCTATTTTATCTTTTTAATATCATATTAAATCCAAGTGTCACTTTGCAGCTACAATTGCAAAAATGGGTTGAACTGGTCACTGTTTTAGGCGTGTTCAGCTAGAAAAATAGGTTTAGTATGATACTAGTTAGAAAATGTTTAAAACTAAGAATTTTTTTTTAAATAACTTGCCGAGGGTAATTTTGTTGAACCATGACTCAGTCAAACTTTATTTTTCTTATGAAACTGTCAATATTTATTCTTGCATTTGTGATTGTGATCAATAGCATGGTAATTTAGGACTACGTGAAAGATGAAAACACCGCAAAATTTGAACATTTGTGACCATGGTATGTAAAAATGTGAGCTAGGGTATCGATTTTCATTATTTTTTTTTAAATTTGCTATTATAACTTAACCAAGCGGGATGGATTTTTTCTTTACTTTTACCAGAACGGGTATAACCTAAACCTACCCTATCACCCAGTACCCGCTTGACGCTGAGTTTTGGGACACCCTGTATACACTAGGTATAGATTTTTTTCTTCCATAAACTTTAAAAGGGATGATCATACAAAAAAATTAACAAGAAAATTAAGAATATCTAAAGTTGTTCGGGAAGAAAACATTCCGTAAAAATTTGTATAGGAAGACTTATGGCCTAAGAGGCACAGGTTAATGAGCTAGGCCAAGGTTCTTAAAAAATTCAACTTTTCAAGATTAAATTTTTCAAAATTCTACTTTCAAAATTCTGTTTTTCAAAATTTTGCTTTTCAATATTTTGCTTTTCAAAATTCTTTTAACAATTAAATTAAATTAAATTAAATTAAAAAAAAAAAACATTTATTTTTTTTTATATGCAGAATTTTGTAAAACAGTGTTTTACAATTTTTAAACTTAAAAAATAAAAATAAATTTGATGGCACAACAGCTCATGAAGAACTAGGGCCTAGTGACTTACAACTCTCAACCATTCCTGTGTGCGTGTCTGCAGGAATGGAGGGGACCTACAGTTTATTGCCGAATCCGAACGGCTAACGAGCGGCACTTTTCTGTGACAGGAGATACTCTTGGAGGATTTGTCAATTCCTCGCAAGAGGCAGTAGCCGTTTTTTTTTTTTTTTTTTTTTTTTTAAATAAATAGGTAGCGAGGCTGGGGATCGAACCTTAGACCTCCGGCATGACAGTCCATCGCACTAACCATCACGCCACGGCTACTACTTAAACTTATATTATGTATTTTTTAATAGAAATAATACCTCCGTTCGTTTACTGCCTAAAACTGCCCATTTATGTTCAAAATTCTGCAAAGTTTATATAAAAAAAGTAAAATTGGACCAAATCTAGCTGTTTTGGGAAAGTAAGGGAACAGAACAGACCGAATATTATTTTTTCATTTATTGTTATCGTCGCTTAAAAGTGTTGGTTACTCGGAATCATGCAATGAAGTTTTTTTAAATCTCAATTTAAAAAAAGCCCTTATTTACTTTCAAAGCTAGATAGCAGATAGAGCCATAAAATGGAGAGAACATCAAAGAAAACAAAAATTAAAAATTATAAAATAGAAAATAGACCTTGGTGGCACGACAGCTGGTGTAGAAACAAGTGACTTAGGCGCCAGTGGTGCGTTTCTTTTCTATAAAATTTTAACTATTGTTAACTCTGATCGTTCCTAAACTCGGGAAGTGTAACATTTGTTAACACTATGACGTCATAGAATCGTTCCTAAATTCCAGTGTTGATGTGTCAGAATGTTAAGTCTTAACTACATTGGCCACTTTTTGCAAATTTACAAAAGTAAAAATATTTTTTTTCCGCTAGCGCAGTTGTTTTGTGAAAAAGAATGTATACAATTCTTTTTAAACCAAAATTTAAGCTTTTTGCATCATTTTTATAAGTTTTCCAGTGAGAAAAACTATCCCAAAATGAGTTTGAAAATTTTCACTTTTGTACTGTTTCACTTTTTGGGCTTATGTAGTTAAGGCTTTACACTTTGTAACATTTTCCAACTCATCTCGTCGATATGAATTGAAAATGTTAATCTGTCAAAAGCAGCTGAATTTGGATTTTCATTTTGCGGTTATCTTTTGTTTATCTACTTTTTCTTCTTTCGATTACTTAAATTTCGATATTTTTTATTTTATTTTTCCTGCCGATTTTAATTTTTATAATTGTCTTCTGTTATTTACTGATAACTTATGTCGAATTCCTTTTACCAAAAATAATCGATTTTTTTTCTAAGCAGACTCCATTTTTTTCTTTCAATACAAGGAATTTGTCCAGAAAATCGATTTTTTCTTCTAAGCAAATCGATTTTTTTTTTAAAGGAATTCGATTCGACATTAATTTTCTTTTTTTTTTCCGACAGTTTAATTTTTCGATAAGGTAGATTTCTTACAAAAATGCGTCCGTATATATTTGGAATGGAAATATTGCAAACATTCTTTTTTCTTTTAAAAAAACAACACAAACATGTATTTGCCAGTAAGACCTAGGGTCTTATAAATTAGGCAATGTTAGAAGAAATAGAAGGATAGGATAGATTTTTGTTGGCACAGTGGACTGAGAAATAAGGTTTTGATTATTAGGGTGGCGTTCAGTTGAGGGAATATAGAAAAGAATGCTGCCTAGACTGGGGCTCGAACCCACACATCTAGGTTAGCAGTCAAGCACTACTTTCACTGCGGCGGCGCCGGGGCCACCACACATTTTGTCAGTTTTGCTTGATGATTCGATTTTGTGCAAAAATAAATAAATTAACGAATTCAATTTATGAATTGTGTGCATTATAAAAGTTGTAATAATAATGTTTCCAATAAATTTGATGCAATCACAAATTTTTTTTTATTTTCATTCATGTATTTCGCATTTCTTTTTCACAACCCATTTTGTTTGACAGGATCAACAATAGTTTTAACTGAGCCTAAGCGTTCAAATGTTACAAAGTGTAACAATTTTAACAATGACAGCTCAACACTTTTTTTTGACAGATCAACAATAGTTAACATTTAAGCCAAGTACGCAGATCGGGAAAAGACAAATTTTATCCCTACAATTCTAATCTCTACAAAATCGTTGGAAAAATCGCGCAAAATTAATGTTTTTTTTTTTTGTAAAATTATTGATAAATAATAATAATTGATCGTGTTTATCGTGCAAAATTATTTACCTGTAAAAATTTTTCCCGCAAAATAATGCTTCGAGAATTATTTTTCCTGGCAAAATTTAGTGGAGACTTCACCCTACAGCGGGTACAAACGTCACAATTTTGCGCGTGAACTGCGTAGGTACTACCTGGAAAAAGCTAAAGACAAAATTTGTCCTGGGAAAAATTTTGTATGAAAAGAAAAATTTTTCCCGATCTGCGTACTAATAAGGCCTATATGCCTTAATAAAAATATCCGGCAATAAATTTACTTAGGATAAACTGTCCATGTAAATTTACTTTAATTAAGTATTTCATTGATTGCACTACCTTATGAGTGAGTGATCGTTGAAACAATAAAAGTCATTTCATGAAAATGTTATTCATGGCAAGGTTACTGACGTCCGGTATGATAGTCCTATGCAATAACTGTCATGCTTTCTTTTTTGGCGAATTTTGGATATGTCTTCCCGCCTGGAAAAATGGCAAGAGTGACGAGTATAAATTTCAAATACTCAGTAAGGCCCTTGCTAATTAACGACTTGTGCGGCAAGACATGCTATCCTTTTAAATAGTCAATATGAAAAACAAAAACTTTCATAACCAACATACGAGTACAATGGTATGAAATATTTATGTATGAAGTTACTCATTATTATCAACATTGTATGTACTTCTGTGTTTCAAATTAGCCCCGTTGTCAACTTATCGGACTAGAACTGGTAAACAGAAAGCCGCATGATCGAATCACGAATATATAACTGGCAAGGGCCTAGCTAATTTCTATAATAAATCCTGCTAGCCCTTTGTTAGGATCTATGTAAAACCATTTAAAGACTCATTAAAAACCAGATTTTTTGTGATCTAGGTGGATTATAATTTCCTGTATTTTGAGACTGCATTAAATTAGCTTTTTTTACAATTTATCTGGGGTCAAATCAATTTGAAATCAATTGCAATTTGTACCGAACAAACAAATACACAAAGAAGAAAAACCCAAACCGGAACTTATTTTTAATATTGAGGGGTTTCAATGTTTCATTCACTTCATTGCCTTGACTAACAGGCAGTGACGTTTATTCGAAGGTGCGAAGGTGTTCACCGCACACCCTACCAACATCTTAATTTTCATACGTATAGCCAAAGTTCTCCAAAATACGCATTTGTTTTTCTTTTCTTTAATAACCTATCAATACATACGTCAATAAATAATTAAGATCTGTGTACGAACTCAAATAATCCTCAAACAAAAATCAGAACAAATAATTCACTTCCATTCAAAGTAACGAAAAAATTTCTTTTAACTTCAGCGCACCGCAAGCTTACCCAAATCCACATACAACATATAATTCAAATTACCTACCTTTACCTACCAGTCATAGAAGTGCCGAATAACAAAAATTTCCTCGTAGGGTGTTCTCCTTTCTTCAGCGCACCCAGCTAACCCAAATCCACACACAAAAAAATTAAAAAAAAAAGCACAAGAAATCGTTTTCCCTTATAAATTTTTATGCATTGGTGTTCACCTTCATCAAGCGCACCAACAAAGCCCAAACAAACAAAATGGTATGTTGTTGATCGTCGCCACGACTCGGTTGCAGTGAGGGATGATTTTTTTAATTGAAAAATCATCAAAAATGCCCATAGAACCTGAGTAAATTGTTTATAACTTTTGATTAAGTGAGAGGATTTATTTCATAGAGCAATCCAAAGAAGGGGAAGAAATCAACCCATTTCCTGATGTACATACATTTATAACGGTTCATATAAAAAAATATAATTGAGGTGCCGTAAACCCAAAATTGATTATTTTTAAATCACATTTATCGGTAAATGTGATGAAAAATTTCAAAATTTTCAAAAATTATGTACTACAACATTGTGCATCTAACTATGTTGAACAAATAAGTTCTTGGTTTCATGGCGTTGATTTTAAGAGCGTAGCGAGAAATTTCGATTTTCAACGATTTCTTAAATTTCATTGAAAAAATAACTTGAATTGACTTATAAAAAAAAATATTACCTCAACAATAAATGTCACTTCCTTGCGAAAGGGGTATCAAAAAAACCTCAAGGAATTATGCATTTTACTAATGTCACAATATTACAAAAACTCATTTATAAAAAATCTTAAAAATTTCAAATAGAATGTATTTTCAATTTTCTCAAAAAACTAGAAGACATAAAATCATTCGGTTCTTTGTGTTCGATTGAAAATTATTATAAGCATTGACCACAAAAAGTTAATTTAGCAATTCATTTCACAATTTCGGAAAAATTGATCTACATTTTTTTTCATTTTTGTTTAATGAACATTTTAAGTTTTTGTGCGAATTTTTTTAAAACTATTGATATAAATAATTTAACCTTAATTTAAGATTAAAGAACAAATTTCTGGCTTTCAAAAACGATATAATACTGTATAGTAAGTGTTGCCGTTATTATTTAATATTTTTTTTTTTTTTTTCATTTTAAGTCATTTTTTCTAGGTCATACCTCCTAAACGGGGCTAGGTAGACCCCGCTTCCAAAGTAAAAAATGCTTGTTTTTGACCATACTCTACAAAAAACGTTATTAGCTAACGTAGGTACTCTCCCCGAATGGATATTTTTACTGCAGAAAAAACATAGCGAACAGCCTACTAAAAGCACCACGGCACGTCACTGCTAACAGGTTAAACAAAATCCATTACAATTATAAACAGATTATTAAGGGGCTTATTGCGAGAGTCTATTCGAAAAAAGTCTATTCGACAAAAGTCGATCAAAATTCTTGATAGAATTGAAATTTCTTTCAAATAGAAAAAAATATAAAATATTCAGTACAAATATTAAAAGTCAAATAGAAAAATATTAACGAATAGAATTTTGAAATAACGATAGTAGACTTCAATTCTATTCGACAAGATTCTATTTCATCCGCAATAAGCCCCTAAAATCTTCTGCAAAAATTCAACCGATTCTAATTTTTAATCCAATATGTGTATATACGTACTCGAAGGTAGCACATATTTCTAAAATTAGATAAACTTGTTTCTTCACCATTGCAACCGTTGGAAACATCAAGACCTATATTGTTTATAGTAAAATAAAAACGCATCTTAAATCTCCAAAACAAATTAACCTCAAAGAGTAAACAATTGTGTAGGCGTATAGCAACTATAATGCACAATCATAAAAATTTTTGTAAAAATAGCTTAAAATAAAAATATCATATTACATTATTTTAAATAATTTTTTTTTTGTATCAAACAAGAAGAAGAAATTCTAATTTATGCAAATTCTCATATGCAACTGACAAAATTAAATTCTAATTAAATCTTAATAATTGATTTTGTGCAAAAATAAATTTACAAAATATTTAAAAAATATAAATTTGCTTTTTTTGTAGATATTTTTAGCTTAATTAAATTTTATTTGGAAAATTTAAAGATGCAGGCACACATACATAATATAAATGACCGAATTTTAAGACTTTGTATATGGATTTTCTTAATTTCCATGTACAAAATCAATAACACATTTTGCCTAAAAAATAAAAATTGATTAAATGATTTGCAAAGTACGAAACTAGTAAAAATCACTTGATAATGCTTTTTCATTCTATTTTTTTTTTTTTTTTGGTTTATTTCAAAGAAAAAAAGCGCAGAATTCATTTCAGCTCATTTCAAACTGAAGATCATAACAAAAAGCATTCAAAAACGATGAAAAAATATCTCCTATGACCCTCGATGGAAAATTGGGAAACTCTTCCAATCTTTCAACCAAAAAAAAAAAACCACACAAACAACCAGGGGAAATTATGCTATTTTTAAAAAAAGCCCACACACAATTATACAGAAAATGTTCTCCACCACAGACAGAGACATACAATATCAACTCTCTCTCAGTTATGGGTTGTAAGAAAATAATAAAAATTAAAATATAAAAAAAAATTAATTGAACAAAATATGCCCGACAAACTTTGAAGGATTTTTTTGAGAAAAACAGGGAAATTTTGAAAATTTCGAGAGAATCAAAAACTCCTCTTTTTTTTTTTGCTGCTGTTGTGTTACCATGGTGCTTGTGCGAATAAGATTGTATGAGGTAGATAATTTTTCAACACACTCAAAATTGTGTTTTGAAATAATGTGGGGCTGATAGGATAAAAAAAGTTGGTCCACATCAGTGTTCTCGGGTTTTTGCTAGCGTATAGTGTGTTCAAAAACGCTAAGGTTGGTCTTTCACATATATAATACAACTTAAAGGATATTTTTGATTTTTTTTTTTGTTAAAAATATATTTAATATTTTTAAATATTTTTTTTTGAAACTAAAAATATTTTTGAAACTAATTATAATAATTCGTGAAAGTGGGTGTATTTTATTCATCGAGAAAAAAAGGATATCATAATTTGGTATCCTTGAAATATCAAAAAGAAAAAAATATATATACACATATGAAGTGAAATTGCAGTGTATTGTGTGTCTGTGTGGCAAAGTGGTATAGAAAGAGGTTTCAAAAACATTCTTACAACCGGATATGACGTTGAAATTTCCCAAAAAGGATTCAAAACGGATATAACCTCGATTACATAAAAAAAAAAACTAAAAATAAATAAGTGACGTCAAATTATTCGTTTCCGAATATATCCTGGATACAAAAATAAATAGATTGCTGATATTCGAAGAATGCCTCTGCAAAATATATGTTATGCAATATGAAAAGCATTCGTATTTGTGTATATATGTACATACATATATATATTTATAAAATAAACTACATGATTTGTTTCAACCGTTCTTAAAAGGCAATTGAAATCGAATAGCTCTGAAAACATTTCATAAACATTTCACACACATATGTATATGTATGTACCTACATTTTATTTTACCACGACCACTACATACGCATTTCACACACAAAGACACAATTCACCTGCTGTATCACACCACTACTTTAATTATGTATAGGTATAAAAGCATTATGAACGTGTGTGTGTAGAAATTTGTTGTTGTTATATTTCTGTATTCGCATTTTTCTGTTTTCTAAAATCTAAATTCAAAAAAAAAAAAAAATGGTTCTATTTTTAAATACTTATTTCAAACGGTATTAATTCGAAAAATTCATATTGTCAAAATAATTGAAGGTAAAATACCTACAAAATTTCAAAGCCTCAAAAATAAATATGAAAGATAAAGGTATCGCTTTTTTTTCAAACTGCAATTAAGTAGATCATTTGCAAATTTATGTCGAAATTTAATTAGTTTTGAAAAACTTCATAACAGTGCCAACGTTTTTCCGACACTGAGGAATATATGTTCGATGATGATTTGAGTTTTGGGATTTGGGCGTATCTCGTGTATCTAAAGTGTGTGAAGATAAAATTAGAAAAATGTGTAGGTGCAATTTATAAAGAGTTTTAAAATAAATATTAAAATATATAGAACACAATATAGAGCACCTTCATTAATACAATCCATGCACACATACACAAAAATGATATCATATCTGCTATAGTGCTCCATACACAAATACAAAGGCATGACAAACCAAGAAAAGGAATTTGCAAGTTTGAAAAAAAAAAAAATATTTTTTTTTTAAAGAATTTTTTTTTTTCTTTAGCATATTTGAACTTTCATATTCAATTTCATTTGGCAACAAGCTTGGTTATTTTTAACAAACAAAAATATATCTATGTATAATTATTGTGTATATTTTTTAATAATAACAATAATTTAAATATTTCGTTATAGTTTTATTTTTTTTTTTTTTGTGGTTCAACATTTTAAAGAAATGTTGACATACATATATTATGTTGAAGTTTATCTTAAATGGTCAATGCTTATCAATATTCCCATATTAAATGAATGTACTTTGAACAATTGAGATTTATCTTATTGTTTTAAATTTTAATTGTTTTAATGAAAAATTAATAGATTCTCTTTTTTTTGAGATTTTTTTAACTAAAAAAAATAATGGAGGATTTTTTAATTTTAATTTTCATTTGATTTATCGATATATAAAAAAAAAAACATAATTACGATCAATAGGCTGTACATAACATTGATCATAACTAACTGATAGACATAATAGAGATTTAGGTCAATATGCAAAAAAAAAAAAAAAAAAAAAAAAAACAGTGAAGCTTTTCATTTTTTTTTTCATCTGTTCTTTGGACATGAAATTATACATAAAACTGAATCATATGATGAGCTCTCAGTAGACTCTTTTGTCTAATAAGGAATAAAATTACATACTTAGAAATTGCAGTTTCAACTACTATTACTGACTTCAATTCAAAGAAGATATTCTCCTACCTGTGACACTATAATTCCAATGAAAAAGCTTCTTTTTCTGCTTTTTAATTTTTATGTTAAATAAAATTAATAAATTTGGTGGCACAACGGCTCATAAAGAACCACGGCCTAGTGACTTACAACTCTCAACCATAAGGAATAACTCAACTCTCTAATAAGGAATAAAATTACATACTTAGAAATTGCAGTTTCAACTACTATTACTGACTTCAATTCAAAGAAGATATTCTCCTACCTGTGACACTATAATTCCAATGAAAAAGCTTCTTTTTCTGCTTTTTAATTTTTATGTTAAATAAAATTAATAAATTTGGTGGCACAACGGCTCATAAAGAACCACGGCCTAGTGACTTACAACTCTCAACCATTCCTGTGTGCGTGTCTGCAGGAATGGAGGGGACCTACAGTTTATTGCCGAATCCGAACGGCTGGTGAGCGGCACTTTTCTATGACAAGAGATACATATTCTTGGAGGATTTGTCACTTCCTCGCAAGAGGCAGTAGCCCAGAAAAAAAACTTAAGGTGGAAGCGGCTGGTATTGAACCCAGACCTCTGGCATGATAGTCCATCGCACTAACCATTACGACACGGGCTACTTTTTATGTTAAAGCACTTAAAACCATAACATTGAAAACAAAAAACTTATACTTAAAAATAGACGAACGTTTTAAGAAAATATGCGAAAAATTTTAAACAGTCTGATGTTAAGGAATTTACATGATAGTATTTAACAATTTTCTAACTTTAAAGTCCTTTTACTAAAATATTCTTAGTTTTAAACACTTTTTAACTAACATTAATCTAGCTGAACACGCTTAAAACAATGACATATCACATCATTTTCACATTTGTAAGTGTCAAAGTGACATTTAGAGTTAGTATAGTTAAAAGATAAAATAGTCATTTGGATATTTTAACTTTAGTAAAAAGTTAAAAAGTTAATACGATTCTTATTCGTTTAAAATTTGGAAAAACCTCTTTTCAACTTATACTAAAAATGGCGCAAAGTTTTAAACAGCCTGGCGCAATATTTTAAACAGCCTGATGTTAAGGTATTAGCATGATACTACTTAACAATTTTCTAACTTTAAAACTCTTTACTAAAATATTCTTAGTTTTAAACATTTTCTAACTAGTATCATACTAAACCTATTTTCATAAGAAACTTTAGCTGAACACGCCTAAGACAGTGACAGTTCGATCCATTTTTTTCAATTGTACCTGCCAAAGTGACATTTGGATTTAGTATGATACTAAAAAGATAAAATAGGCATTTGGCGATTTTAACTTTAGTAAAATGTTAAAAAGATAATACGATGCTAACTCGTTTAAAAAAGCCTGGTTTTAGCCTAGCATCGTACTAAGGCCGTGTGCGAATTCGTTTAAAATTTCGATTATATTTGATCCCACATTAAATTTTGACGTTTCTTCAGTGGTGAATACAATTTCATCTTTTCTTCCATCCACGAGTTTTGGAAAAAAGTAAAACACATTTTTTTGTAATAAATTTCGCGAGTTAAAAAATTAAACGCCCATTCTAATGAGTTCAAAGAGAGTGCTCTTACCCTGGGCCTATTATAAAGAACGCTTATAGTTCGTATTCTGTTGCAAGCAGCTGCAGATCAAAAACACAAGACGCAAAAAACTCTGGCCGCTTGTGGTGGTTACGATGAGCTGGCAACTTTATTTAATTATTTAATGCTTGTTATAATTGCTGCAATTAGCAAATGTTGTTCTTCCGATGAATAAAGGGGATCAATCCATTCATCTTTGAGATGTAATGATCTTTTGTATGGAGACTTCTCATTCAGAACGATGTGTTTTTCTAAGTCCCCTTTCGCACGTAGATACTAGTTGCTGGTGATTTTTTCGACGTTTTCTTTAAAAACCCAGAGATTTTCTTTATTTTTCTTTTAAACTACCTTGGTGGAACGCACACAAACGTAGTGTGAAGAGAAACGTCAAAAAAATCTCCTGAATTTATTGACCGGGGAGATTTCATTTTCCCCTCTTTCTTCATGCCCTTCCCGCCTATGAACTAATTGTTGCCGGCAACTCAGTTACCCTGTGTGAAAGGGGTCTAAGAATTTAATTTTAACCACCAGATCCGGGGTTCTATTTTGCGTCAATTCAAACTCGTTAGTTAGTAGTAAAAGGAAGTTGTATCCAAGACAAAAAACTAATGTTCTACTTCTACTTCTAGCTTCTATTTCTCTGCAAGCAAGGATCCAAAAGTCTTCATTGTGACTCTAGAAACAAGATAATACAAATTAGCGTTAAACATTTTCTTAATAATTTTACATTAATTTAATTATATTTTGAGTTACCTATTAATGCATCTTCATTGAATATGTTCTTTTTATGCACATGAAAACAAACAAAACCTGTGCTGGTAAACGTCAAAATTTAGTCTAGCAGCACAAATTTAACGTGCCCCCGGGCCATGTTAAATTTTGACGTCTTATATTCTCCTCAATAGTGTCAAAATTTAATTTTGGGAGTAAATTTAATCCAATTCACACACGGCCTAAAAATGCTTTAAAATCATACTAAATCGTCTAAAATTTTCCGCCAATGTTTTCGTTTGTTTTATTTGTTTTTTTTTTTTTTCATCAGATTGTTATTTTGTGTTTTTGAGGTTGACCCACATATTCAACTATGCTTTTACATATTATTATGTAGCGCATACTCAGAAATGATTCACAATCACTTTTTTTGTGAAAATTTGTTGCAAACTCGAAGAAATTTTCACTTTACCAAACACAGCTAGAATTTGCATACAAATTGGAAAAAAAATACCAAGCAAAATATTTGTGGTTTTCCATGGGTCTGGTTGATCTTTTTCAAATTTCACCTTCCATTCAACCAAATAAGTTGCCTTTTTCGCAGCCTGTTATTATTTTTTCGGTTGACCTTCCAAATCTAGGCAGATTTACAAATACTATCATACGCACTTCAACATATACCAACGTAAAGTGACATTTATCTTAACATTTTAGTGTAAATTAAGCATTTCGCTTTTTACTTTTTATAAGCTGATATGGTGTTGATTTGGACAAATTCTTCAATAGAAAAACAAAACTCACCCAATTACAAACAAAAAAACATCAATCTGGTTTTACGTTCGATTTACCACGATTGATCTGTGTTTTGACATACTCATATCTGAAATGGAAAACCATATTAAATTCACGTCACTGACATTGACAGCGTTGAGTAGAAAAAATATTACCGTGTTGCCGTCAGGTGGCAGTCTAATAGGCTATTTGAGATACCGTAGTATCCGATATGTTCACTGTTTATGAACGCCAAAGCCTGATAGGTATTATTTTCTGTCAAAATTCAAAACAAAACGTGGCTTTTTGGTTCATTTCATTCCAAATTACATTAGGGTCAAACATAAAAGTCTTGTTTTGATGGTCAATTTTTCTTAAGTTAACTCTGAGTTCACCTAGAATTAATTAACACTGCAAAAAGTTCTAGAAGTTTCCTTCAAATCAATAAATAAGGAATGATAAGGTCCGTCAACCTGGGTCCGCCACAATCGAAATTCTAATGATGCAGGAATTTAATTTTGACGTCATGCTGGGTCCGCCATAGGTTTGAGGGGATTTTAGTTTCAGATCCGGATTGCGGTACAAAATTAGAACTTAATTAGCATAAAATTCCTGCTTCATTAGAAGTTCAAATTTCGATTGTAGCGGACCCAGTTTGACGGACCTGGGAAAATAAATAAAGGAAATAATGTTAAAAAAAAAGTCAAAAGTATATATGTACAAACTTACGAAATTATTTCTATGTTTAATTTAAAAATAAACTTTTAAAATCTAATATTGTTGCAACTACTAAGAAGCACCAGATTTCGAAATTGTAATGAAAACGGTCCACCCATTCAGAAGATCTTCGCGAATAACTCGAAAATAAGACAATTTTCTCAAAAAAACAACAAAACCTCATTTCCGCAATGCGAAACTTTTAGCAAAAACCTGAAACACAGTTATCTAAAAAGTTTAAGTTTAATAAAAATCCTTAAAGCAGAATAGCATAGTTTGTGAATTACAACATAGAAAAGTGTATATATATTTCATGTTTAATGTTGCCTTTTTTTGAACTCATATTTTGTTAAAATTCAATCAAGAACTCAACAAATTTAAAAAAAGACATCTTTGCTGGATTTGTACTTCATCTAAATATCATTTTTTTTATTAAAATCTTACAAGAAAAAAAAAAATATTAAAATAAAAAACAAGTATACGCCCCAGTGACCAAATAATTATTATGAGATTTGATTAAAAACCTTATCATTTTTGAATTGTTTATAAATTTAAAATAAAAATAAAGAGTTTGTTTTTTTTTTTTTGTTTTTTTGAGAAAATTGTGTTATTTTTTGTTATTCCTGTATACCTCGTTAATAGATTTAGATTTAGATTTTATTTATTACTTTAAATCATAGTATTCAAAATAACATTTTACAATAATAAAGCATGGCTGTTTGCCGTCTGCCTGAATACCTCGTTAATATGGCTCCATTAATGTTGGGCACAATTGTACAGTACACATAGCGCAAAAGCATACCAAAAATTTTTAAACAATAATTTAAAAAAAAAAAAAAATTAATATACAGGGTTCCCTGCAGTGGATGATGGAGACGCATGGGTTCCAATGAGGTAATTTTAAGTCGAGGTAATTTTATCGTTTTCACTTCCTTTTCGACTTACAACGGTTTTTGTTATTTTAATCTCATTTCTGTAGCTCCAAATTTGCCAAACTGGAAGCCATTGTTGTTTTTTTTTTTGTATTTACACATTATTTACACAGTTAGAACTTTTTATCCACCCTACAAGTTTTTTCTATGTGGGTAACTGTTTTTCCACAATTTATTATCAAACCCATTTGTTGGCATTTTTAGGTTGTTTTTTTTAACTTTGGTATTATTTTTTTCACAAAAACACGTAATTAAGTATCATTTTTTCTTCTTTATTTTAAAAGCACAATTTATATTCTCTAAAAAAAAACTTTTCCAGTTTCTTATCAAAAATAACATTTAAAACTATTAACAAAATAAAAACAACAAAAAAGAAAATTCAAGAAAATTTCAAATTTCTTTGTAACGTTTTTTTCTAGTTTATTTTCTACTTTTGTCTTTTCCCATAGTTTTCTATTGGTGTTAATTCAAATATTCAAATTTTCTTAATTTTTTTTTTATTTTATTATTTATTTAAAATGTTTTTGTTTCCCAAAAAAATATCAAATATTTTTAAGAGAACAAATTGGGCTTTCAAAATAAAAAAGGAAAAATAAAACTTATGTAATTACGGGTTTTTGTAAAAAAAATAATACGGAAGTAAAAAAAAAAAAAAAAAAAACAACCATGGAAAAAATTTGTATGACGGGTAAAAAGTCCTAACTGTTTTTGTGTGAGCAAGAATCAGTTGCAGTTTAGCAAAGTTATAAGCACTTATAGAAACGGGATCAAAAATCATAAAAACCGTTGAAGAGAAAACGAGAAAATTACCTTTTATTTTGACTTAAAATGACCATGGTTTTCGTCTGCCATCGACCATCAGGGGACACCCTGTATAGAGATTTTGATTTATGTTCACATTTTTTCATGAAGAATGCATTAATTTTTATAAAAAAAAAAATGTATACATACATAGTAATTTATTACCTTATTTCTTATCCAGTCTTAGACCAAGTCATACAATATTTTTTCAATCTTGGGAAATCTAAAAACGCTAAGCTAACATTGGGTGCCAATTGGATTAGATTTAAACAAATCACAACATTTTTTGTTAAAATAAGTTTTTATGTAATTCCGCAATTCCCACAGTTATTGTAAGAAAAGCTCTTGTAAAATTAACATATATTTAATTAATGTCGTTTTCCGTTGGTCACTCCTAGCACTCTTTTTTCACTCCATCCACACTCCCAACACTCCAAAAACCTTCCATTTGCTGTTCGGAGTGATGATTTAGGAGTGTTTTTTCACTCCGGATTTCATTGAGGAGTGCTAGGAGTGCACTCTGAAAACACACATACTTTCAAAAGTATGTGTTGGATTTATTGTCAAAATAGTAAATACTTCTTCTTGGGAAGTTCTGAAATTGAAATCATTGAAGACTTCATTTTAGCTTTTACTTCTACATAGATACACATATTACGGAAGAGAGTTTTTCATATTCCATTGGAATCAAAAAGGAGTGAAACACTCTGAAAATCCAATCGAAAACGACATAAGTATTAAGTCTCCAAATTTAAAAATATTCCTTGTCAGTAAAAAATACATAACAAGTAAATGAAGTTTCAAAAAAAAAAAAAAACTGGGTTTATTTATTCAATATGCTTTTACATTTTTCCTTAACGTTTATTCTTGATAACAATAATTATTATTATAATATTACTACGCGTACTCCTATAACCAAATTAATAAAAAATATTCTATTTATTCCAGTTTTCTTCGTATTCATTTCTTTTCAAAGTTATAAAAAAACACATTCACCATGGACGCCATCAAGAAGAAGATGCAAGCGATGAAGCTTGAAAAGGATAACGCCATTGATAAGGCCGATACCTGCGAAAACCAAGCTAAGGATGCTAATTCCCGTGTCGATAAACTGAATGAGGAAACTCGTGACTTGGAAAAGAAATTGGTCCAGGTTGAAGTTGATTTGGTAACATCTAAAGATGCTTTAGAAAAGGCCAATCGCGAATTGGAAGAAAAGGAAAAACTCCTTACTTCCACCGAATCAGAAGTTGCCACTTTGAATCGTAAGGTGCAACAAATTGAAGAGGATTTGGAAAAATCTGAAGAACGCTCAACCAGTGCTCAACAAAAATTGCTGGAAGCTACCCAAGCTGCCGATGAGAACAACCGGTAAATTTTCTTAAAACTAAACTAAAACTGCTTTAAATTCTATAACAAAGTTTTTTTTTTTTAATTATATAAAAGTATGTGCAAAGTATTGGAAAACCGTTCTCAGCAAGATGAAGAACGTATGGATCAATTGACCAACCAATTGAAGGAAGCCCGTATGTTAGCTGAAGATGCTGATACCAAATCCGATGAAGTATCACGCAAGTTGGCCTTCGTTGAAGATGAACTTGAAGTTGCTGAAGATCGTGTCCGTTCCGGTGAGTCAAAGATCATGGAACTCGAAGAAGAATTGAAGGTAATACTATTTTTCACAAAAAAAAAAAAAAAGATTGTATACTAAAAATTCATATTCATCATTATAAATAGGTCGTTGGTAACTCCTTGAAATCTTTGGAAGTATCCGAAGAGAAGGCTAACCAACGTGTTGAAGAATTCAAGCGCGAAATGAAAACATTGACTGTTAAATTGAAGGAAGCCGAACAACGTGCCGAACATGCTGAGAAGCAAGTGAAGAGGCTCCAAAAGGAAGTCGACAGGCTAGAAGGTAATGTTTATAGTTTTAAATATTTTTTTTTTACTATATTTTTTAAGAATAAGGAGTTATACTTCGGTCATTTGTATTAAAAAATATTCAGAAAAAATATATATTTACGCTTAAACTAACATCTAGAAATAGAAAGAAAAAAAAAATAATACATAAGTAGTTAAAAAAAAAAAGAATCAACATATTTTGTATAAATGAAAGGAAAAAAAGATCTAATCTATTAACATTAATTTTTTAAGTTTATTGTATAAAAATTGCTATGCTTTTAATATTAATGATGCTTTTTGCAGACCGTCTCTTCCACGAAAAAGAAAAGTACAAAGCGATCTGCGACGATTTGGATTCAACATTTGCTGAACTTACTGGATATTAAAACAAACAAAAGAATAATAATTTACTATAATAATGAACTTAAAACAATTTACAAGACATTTACAATGACACTACACACGAATTATTTTTTTTTACCCATTTATAATATGCATATAAAAATGAAAAATTCTTCAAAACTGTCCAAAATGCACTGCATTCAGTTTGCTTTACTTAGCCAAACAAAAACATTTTAGTTGAATTTCTTAGATGAAATTAATAAGTAATTTGTTTGTTTTATTGAGAAAATCAGCAATCATTGCGATTATAATAATTGTAGTAGAGTTTTTTTTTTCTCTTTAAAATTTGTATAAGTAGTTCAGAAAATTTGATGCAAAATTTTACCTCGCACCAACTATACTTATATTGCAATTTCCAAGACTTGTATGCGTCCAGATTGTGTTTATTGACAGTTATTTTTGCATTATTTAAGCTTCAAGCCACCTTTTTTATTTCTTATGACAGATAATTTTTTGACATTTCTTATAAACGTCAAAATTAAAACGTTGAGTACTGACATTTGCGGTGATATTTTGCACAACAAAAGTGAACAAATTTTCATGTATTTGAAGTTTTGTCGTTATTTTTAGCTATGCACAATATCAACCCAGCTATTATTCTGTCTAAGAATTAACTAGAAAAACAAAATACCGCTTTCAGTTACCCGCATATAATACTGTGTACAAAATATCCCTTTTTTTCAATTTTATTTCCCAAACAAATAAGACAGTTAAAAACAGAGTAAACTTCAAACACCAACATTTTGTAATATAAAACCAAGAAAAAAAAAAAGATAATTATTAATCATCACGCCTGGTAAAAAGGTGATACTAATAACATGCCGATTATGTCTTCGCGTTTTCTTTTTTTTTTTTTGAGGCAATTTACAATGTTTCTATAAAATAATATTGATGCCTACCGGAAGTTTTTGATAATTTTTGAAGAAAAGACAACAGCTTTTTTTTTGTTTTAAGTTGAATACTTGAACACTCTTGAAAAATCACAATCGTAACATTGTAATATAAAAGGTGATTTTTTCTTATAAAACTTTTATTTTATTTTGTGTTTCACATTTTTATTATACTTCACATGAATAAATCGAAATTGTTTAAGAAACAACAAAAACACACAATATTATTGTGATATAAAATTAAGTGTCAACCCTTTTTTGTACCTATCACACAAATATGCCGTCCATGGCATGGTCTATGAAATTATATTTAAATCCACCATTGTTTTATGTTCCGTATTATGCACCTTTTTTTTTTACTAACAAAATACAAAAGATGTGTTTATCCTTCACCAAATTATATTGTGGATAATGCTAAATAATGTAATTTTTTCTGAAGTCATTTTTTTTTTTTTGTATTTATGTACCTAGAATTTATAAGTCTACCTACTTCTTGGCTTAAAATATGCCGGGTAAAAAGTTGCTCCAAGTAAAAGAAAATTTTTTGATCTGTACCTGAGAAAAAGTTTGCGATAGTATTAAATAATAAAATTTCGTATCGAATGACATCTCTGTTTAATTAAGAAACCCTACTGTGTAAAATGACCACAGCTTGCTTAATTTTAAATTTAACACCTCGACTCCACAGGAGATTTTTCTCTCCAACTACATATCTGATATCCATATCAAGACATTTTCACAGCTTGCTTAGTCCCCTTTCACACGAAGATACTAGTTGCTGGTGATTTTTTCGACGTTTTCTTTAAATCTCCTTAACAATCTCTTGTACCTTTCACACGAAGATACAAACTACCTTGGTTGAACGCACACAAACGTAGTGTGAAGAGAAACGTCAAAAAAATCTCCTGAATTTGTTCACCGGGGAGATTTCGTTTACCCCTCTTTCTTCCTGCCCTTCTCTCCTATGAACTGATTGTTGCTGGCAACTCAGTTGCCTTGTGTGAAAGGGGACTTAATTTTAAATTTAACACCTCGACTCCACAGGAGATTTTTCTCTCCAACTACATATCTGATATCCATATCAAAACATTTTCATATATCTTCGCTGGGCAAATCATATTTCAGTTCGTACCTCGACTGCATGGTTGCATGATTTTTTGCGGATAAAATTGGAACTCTTCGATTGTTGTATTCTAGCCCAGGAAAATTAGACCTTCACTTCGAAAAAAATTCCGACAAAGCTGAATTTCGGTACAGAGCTTTATTATTATGTCTTAATCATTTTCCAAAAAGTACCCTAAATTTGGACTGGGACTAAAATTTTTGAGGGGGTTGAAAGCAAATAAAGTTTAATTTTTAGCAGATTCCTCTATAGTAATAATTTAATAATAACTGTAAAATTTTCACGAACATCAAAAAATAAATAAAACTTTAAAAAACCACGAAAATAATAATTAAAACGGACGCAAATTAAACGAAATAAGGAATTCACAAAAATGAAACAAAAATTCATCCGCAAATTAAGCGAACACTTCTCCCATGAAAAGACACAAAATAATGAGACAAAAATGACATTTATAGACAAAAATCAACAAAAAAAAACCATCTGTCAAATTCCATGTCAGAGATCCATGTCAAGATAAAATATCAGAGATAGATGGCTGACATAATAATATCATATGATTAAATATCGCGACTCCACAAGACATTTCATGTCAAGATGAACTTTCTGAGATAAATTATCTCCTGTGGAGTCGTGGTGTAATACACTGGAGCTGAAGCCGCAGCATTTGACACCGTGCGTCATGTCACGCGTCCTTTGTGCTCAGACAGATACACTCATTACTTCTTTAATAGCCCTTCCACACTATCCCATCGAGTATTAATACATGTCAAAAAAAAGTGGGATAGAGTTACTTACTACTGCCAAATTTGTGTGAAGAAAACGATTTTCATATTTTGCTTCCACACCTAAATCCAAAAAATCAATTCACCATAACCTCAAACCCCCAAATGGGATAGAATGTGTGATGGTTTTAGAATCAATCCTACAAATTTAATTTCCCTGCATGAGTTGGCCAGTTTATATTTCAGAGATCTCGGAGGAATCCGTATTCTCAGAAATATAAACACAATTCCTCACAAAAATTCTTCAGATTTGCTGTCAAGAAACTGAGGAAGGTTTTTTGGATTTGTTGCTCAATTATTTTCTGTCGCAGTAAATCAAATAGGAAGAAAGGAAAAGCAAGTGTTTTTGAGGAAACTTGTTTATATTTAATGCTCTTTCAAAGTGATGGAGGAAAAGTACCGAGCTCTCTGAAATATAAACTGACCAAGTGAGTCATTAGTGATTCTCCACCCAATTTCAGATGTTTTCATAATTTTCTGAATTTGTTGGTCGAATTTTTTGATTTTCGTTCGATTTTTTTCAATTTTCAGCTCCGTTGTCTGTTAATCTGGTTCAATACAAATCCAACAAAAAATCTCTATGCAAATCGAATTATGTTTAGCCGAGTTGTGCGCGTACGAACACCATTTCATTTCCCAAAATTTGAAATTTCGTGGCGTTCTTACAATTTTCGGTCGAATTTTCTAATCTCCCGTCAAATTTTTCAATTTTCGGCTCCGTTGTATGTTAACCTGATTTAATACAAATCCAACAAAAAAATCCGCAACCAAATCGGATGATGTTTAGCCGAGTTATGCGCGTACGAAAACTATTTAATTTCAGATATTTTGAAATTTCAACGCGTTTTCACAATTTTCCTACCTTTTTGGTAGAATTTTCTAATTTTAGGCGTACGAATACAATTTCATTTCACAAATTTTGAAATTTCAAGGCGTTTTCACGATTTTCGTACTTTTCCGGTCGAATTTTCTAATTTTCCGACAAACTTTTCAATTTTGGCTTCGTTATGTATTAATCTGGTTCAATAAAAATCCAACAAAAAAATCCGCAATTGAATCGGATGATGCTGAACCAAGCTCTGTGCTTATGTTTAAAAATTAAAATTTAAATCAATTGACTTCAGAATAACATGAAATTATTGCATTCTCTTACATCTCTTAATTCCTTACATATTCGTAGTTAATGTCCATCAAACAATATATGTTTGTGTATATAACAAATTGCCATTATATTTAAAATTTATATTTTTTCAACACAATCAATTTTAATATATATTTTTTTCTTTTTTATTTCAATCAATTAATAGACGAATTGGGCATCAACAAAGACAGATACAAGTCTCTTGCCGACGAAATGGACTCCACATTCGCCGAATTGGCTGGTTATTAAAAATTTTAATCCATTTTTAAGAAAAATATCCAAAACTATTAAACATAATATATATTAAAAAAAAAAAAAAATGTTGTGAATAACACAAACAAAACAAACCAAAATACACACACAAATCACAACAATGTTTCCTTTATTTATTATGATATCTAATAATATCTGTTTTTTATTTAAATATAAAATAAATATATTATTATGATTGTTTATTTGTCAAAACATCTTCAAAAATGGTGAAAAGGTATATCGAAATGGAACTAAATATACGCACCAATTTCCAACATCTGCAACAAAATAAAATGTGCATTATACATTTCAAATACATATATGTAATATGTTTTCTCTCATTCTCTCTCTCTCTCTCTCTCTTTATTAAAACATATATAATAAATAAATCATTTTTTAATTTTATTTTTAATTTTAAAAGTAAAATCATTATAATAATATTATATATTTATAAAATCTTCTTACTTATACATATTTTTTTTGTTAATAATTTATTTGTTTGTGCAAAAACGTTTTAGGAGAAACCGAAGTAAAAAGGAAAAAAATAATATAACATGTTTGGTTTGGTTTGATGAATAATGTTGTTTTTTCCTAAATATACGTACATAAAGCTACAACCTACCTAATCTTATAAAGACGCAAACATATGTAGGTACTGTGTCCTATTTAATTGAGTGATATAAGTCCCAAATCTAAGGTTGGCAAAAAGACTGAGACGAGTCTTTAATTTGTAGATATATATAGAGACCTACACCAAATTAAATCGTTTAATTTCAAAAATCATCTCTATCTTGGTATTTATTAGAGCTGTTACTTGTAATTAAATTATCCGTGCATGAACACGTGTATTTATATTTACACGTGTATTTATTGTTACACGTGTATTTAATTGAAAATCGTTTTTATGATTTTGTACCCGCCTCGAAAAAGAGTCTAGTTTTCAATAAGGTCCTGGCAAGTTTTTCATAGTTACTAACAAGGGTATATCTAGGGTTACTATAGGCATTCGCTAGGCCCTCGCCAGTTATGTACCTTTTTGCTTCGCCAGTAAAATTCTGCCTAAGCCCTGACTAGTAAAAAGCCTAGCGAATGCCTATAGTAACCCTTGCTAGACCCTTGTTAGTAACTATAAAAAACTTGCCAGGGCCTTATTGAAACCTAGATTCTTTTTCCAGGTGGGAAGGCACTTCTCGTTGTTTGTTATGTTGATTGCTTCGAAGACTTCAGTTTATTTACCACATTCGAGATTGCGGTCATCCTGGTTGGTCCTGTCCTCTACATAGTTCTTACAGTCCCAATATTCATAGCGTTTATGTGCAATTATTTTGGTTTAAACGCGTGCAGCGCCCTGTAGTGTCATCGTTTGTGCTTCTGCGGGGGTGTGCTTTCTGTTGCTTATTAGAGGATTGGAAGGTATTAAAAACAATTTCAATCTTTATAAAGATGAAAAAAATTTAGTTTTTTTTAGTTTTTATTTTTATTTTGTTAAACATACTTAAAACACGGACCACTAAAAAATTCTTGCGCATGCAAAATTCAAACTGACGTTTAGTTAAAAGTCATTTACTTTGGTGTGTGTGCAAGTATGTGTGAAACACTGTCGGTATGTTCAGTGGGACTGTTCGGAACAGCTTGGAACAATTTTAAAAATAACAAGTTTTTGCTGTTCAGTGTTCAGTGAGGAATTCGTTGTTCTAAATTGTTTTGACTTGCTGTTCAGTGAGTCTGTCAACTTTTTCGGTTGAATGGAAGGTGGAATCTGAAAAAGACCAACATATCCCCCAAAAAATATGTAACCATATTTCGTATTAAATTCGAATTTCGTTTATTATATGGTATGGTGTATTTTTACCTCACAAGATTATCAAATTAAATGTTTTACTGTCATTTCATAAAAGACGATTTTTATATTTGTCCGCAGTTGCGATTTTACTATTAGACACACCGATTTCATTTCATTATTTGAAATTTGTAGGTACGACGATTATTTTTACGATATAATAAGATTCCGCTTTTAATTTTCATAAAATGACTTCACTTTACTTACTTTAGCTAGTTACTATCAAGATCCTCACCAGTATTTAATTAAGTGAATGTTCTCAGCGTGGCACTAATAAGGGTCAGTCATGTTTTCATCGTCTAGGTTTTCCTTACCAAAAACTTGCCAGGGCCTTGCCTAAACTTGCCAAAAACTTGCCATTTTTCCAGGCGGGTATCCAAAGATGATTTTTTTTTTTGGTGAAAACGTAAAAATTTGATCTCGGAAAGAATTTAATCGACATTTTAATTCAATTCTCGCATGGCTTTAGTTTTAGTTAATCAGAAAATCGTCTTATGCTAAATTAACTTGTATTTACCAGTCCGTCGCTTATATTTTTTTGCGAAAATACTTTGTTGATGAAATAATGACACCCCGATTGCTTTTAAAAAATAATTTTAATTACACGTGTATTTTTATTTACACGTGTATTTAGAACTTACACAAATTTAGCTGAGACCAAGACGAAGATACGGGGGATAGAGACCAGTTGGCAAACGAGACTGGGATGATATATAAAATTTCACGATTTTAAACACAGAAACACGAGGGCTACAAAGTGTCATCAAAATCTCATCTTAAACTCGTAGCCTCTACCCAAATTTGGGACGAGTAAATACTGAATTAGAATCGCAAGTTTTAATGGCTCATACCAAATGGGACGTATAAACTAAGGAAGGATGAAATACATCTTCAAACAGGGCATATTATAAGGCAAGAGTGGTATGATCGCATGACGAGCAAGCATGAAAAGAACAGTGAACTGAAGAGCATTTTTAAGGCTCAGTCAAGAATGAATACGAATACCAACAAATTCATAGTGCCTGTTTACATTGTATTTTTGACGAACGGTGCATCCAGTGAGATGGGTAGATTTTGTGTGAGTAAGAAAAACTGCCGATGCGCCAGTTTCAATAAATGTTTTCGGATTTAAGGCCTGGTCAAACAGAACGCAGGCCGACGCACGGGACGGTCAATACTTCAACATGGAAGGAAAGAACGCGGCGGGCAAATTTTGTTTGTAATTTCTTACAAAGACCGCCGGACCGCGCTCTGTTTGACACGGCCTTTAGCATGAAGAATTTTTTTTGTGTGAGTGAAAGATACATGATTGTTAAGTATGTGAGGTAGGGATGGGTAGATTGAAATGAAAGGATTTTTTCTCTATAATGTAAACACGAGGAACATTTTGATGAACGAAAATATGCTTCATCAAAAATACAATCTAAAAAGGCAAAATACAATGTAAACAGGCACATATAGTACTGAAAAGACCTCAACCTGAAAAAGCTACCCGAAAAATAGGTCTATTTGGTAACGTGCTGCAAATTTTCACAAATTTTGACATTTTTTTGCCAAAACCCACAGGAAATAAAATCAATCGTTATTTATAATTTGTTGGAGGAGATATCATTTCAAACCTTCATCAAAAGACGACCTCCTACCTAATCCTAACTGAGTACTTTTAACTTCGAAAAAAAAAATAGTTTGAATAAAAAAAAACTTCTTTTTGTTTAAGAATTTAAATTATTTGGAGTATATTTTACATTGAAGATTTATATTGTTTAAACAAAATTTATATTTAAAGTTCAAACGGTTTTTTTTCTTTTTTTAAATTTTAGTGGGGCGTTTTACCTAAGTAATTTTCGGGCGTGGTATTTTAAATTCATTTGTAAATTAATGGTTTTGAGCAATGTTTTGATCTTTTTTAAATCGGTACAATAAAAATCATAAGCTATAAATTACATATTATTGATTTATTGATTAATTTTTCTTTCAATTTTAAGCAAAAATATCTTCTACCTGAGCGCCGAACTTGTCGAGTTGTAGAAGCTGAGTAAGGTCAAAGATTCTCGAGATAACATCTCCAGATGAGTCCTGAAACCAAAGGGTGCTCCTCTTCCCCCCACCCTCCCTTTTTCCCCCTCCAACGGCAGTATAGTGTTGACACTGTCTGACGTTACACCCTTCCCTGACGGATTAGCGTTTAGCTAACCGTTAGAACCTATGCACCCTCCCACGTAGGTACCGCGTTACGCGTCCTACGTTATCCCATCCTGACGGTATGGCAATATAGCCAACCGACGATCCTCCCCTTTCGACAGAACGGCTGTCAGGCCGACTGTTGTTCTTTTTTCCTTTTTGGCAGAATAGCGGTGACGCTAACTGACGCTTCCTTCCTTATCATTATCCTTCCTTCACCTCTCTTCTCCCATTGGGCTGGATCTAAGGTGTTATACGACCCGTGCCGATAATCAGCCTGGCTGAGAGCCCAATTCAAAAATAGCTCAGTCGCTAACGGAGTATCCGGTTGCTGGCAACCTCCGGATTAACCAGCCTTACCTGTACATACGGATCTCTGTGCAGGCGGACCACCCCTTCTCCGTTACTCGTGGGATTTTAAATGTATAAAAATAAATCTAAAGGATGTGGTGGTAAGTCCGAGTCCTCTTTAGGATCGGCCAGTAGTGCGACTGCTAGGTCGCCTGCTGTTATTCCTGTCTTGGGTGTTAACGACAGGGCCATGAATACTCATGGTCCTCCCGTTAACCCCTTGGACAGTGACAAACAGGTATCAATACCTTCTTCCAGTGGTGGAGGGATCGTGCATCACGACCCTCCAGCCACTGCTCTCAAGGAGAACCCCAGCGGTGGTAGGCGAAAGCAGACTTCCTCTGGGGCTATCTACAAAAACATCCGTAGTGCCAGGAGAATTTTGAAGACATATGTCTCAGGAGACCCCAAGCACGACGGACGAATAAATTGGGCTAAGGGTATTGTAGCAAAATACAAACAGACCAGCGAAGACTCCACGTCGAAGCGACAAAGGTCTTTTGAGGGCGCCGTATCGGCACCAAAGCGTCCCAAGGTGCATAAAATCGGCACCCCCCCTAACCCACGCAACGGAGCCAATACTTTCAGGGACGCCCTGAAAGGCAAAAAGATAGTCGCGGTTATCGATAGGAGCGATATCGATGGCACGATTTCCTCTGATCATTGGCAGGTGGTCAAATTGAAGCTCTCGGCTAGCTTCTTAAGTATAATGAAGGAAAACCCGGGACCACCTCCTATCACAAGCGATGGCGGTTGGCATCAAGGCCATGTCAAGCTCATCGCTTGTGATGATCAGAGGTCATGCGATCTGTATAAGCTTGCTGTCAGCAGATTGGGCGAAGTCTGGCCTGGTGCGAGGCTCGAGGTTATTGCTAAGGAGGATATCCCGTGCAGACCTAGGGCGCGCACCTGGATCCCGGCCGAACCCTCTTGCTTGGATGAAATACTCCAGATAATCAAGCTATCCAATCCGTCCTTGCCTACTCACGACTGGAAAGTCGCGAAACTGGAGGAGCAAAAGGGTCTTTATAGAGGCGCAATTATTGTGATCAATAAGGACTCTCTTGTTCCTCTAGCGCAGACGAAAGGCGTGATTAGGTACGGGTTTGATAGTATAGCCCTTAGGGTTTACAAAAAAGATGAGTGCGATGCAGCTTGCGCGCCTCCACACCCCGAAGAGGACAAAGCTGTGGTTCAGGACCCTGGTGCTTCGATCACCTTCCCATCATTAGATGAGGAGGACGGGGGAGCATCCGGGACATCCTTGGCCTTAGCGGAGTCCTCTACTAACGTCGAAGGTCTATCCGACATGGATGCTGAAGACTATGCCATTAGTGCTCTTCTGGATGAGGACGAGCTTTTAAGTTCATCCTCTGAACTGGAAGACACCAATACCACAGTGGTGGAGGCTGACCTGTCGTAATTGTAGCCAAAATGCTGCAGTTATTACAGATCAACCTCCAACACTCCATCAAGGCTTCAGCCTCCCTTCTTCTTCGGCTGTCCAGGAGCGGAGAAGATGTCGTCCTGATCCAAGAACAGTGGATCCATAAATCTATTGTTCGAGGACTCAGGACTCCAGGATACTACGCACTGTATGCGTCAGATAAAGGTGACCCTAGATCTTGCATACTAGTAAAAAGTAGCATTAAAGTATTTTTACTCCCAAATTTCAGCGATCGAGATACAACCGTCGCAAGGCTGGAAACAGCCAAAGGTACCTTTTGGCTGGCTTCGGCGTATCTCGGCCATGACCACCTTGGCCCTCTACCTCGCAAAAACCTGGAGAGATTAATCGCTGACGCTGAAAGGCAGAAGATCAGCCTCATCATTGGGGCGGATGCAAACGCCCATCATACAGTGTGGGGTAGCACTGACATTAACGACAGAGGTGAGTCTCTTTTTGATTTTATCTTAAGTACTAACCTTATAGTAAGTAACGTTGGAAATGAACCAACTTTTGTTACCAGAAACCGACAAGAAGTTTTAGATATAACTCTTGTCTCCGATAATATCTATCAAATGATAACAAACTGGAAAGTATCTGAAGAGCATTCGTTCTCAGATCACAGATATATTCAATTCAACTTAATTGATATTCCTACCATTCAGCCAGTATTTCGAAATTTTCGGAAAACTAACTGGCCAAAATACAAAGCTATACTAAAAAGACAATTAAAACCTCAACTTTTAAGTGTCCCTTCAAGTATCAAAGACCTTGACGGCATAGTCAATGATCTAACATCAGCCCTCAATAAATCACTGGCCACCTCCTGCCCTGTTATAAAACTTCGGGGTAAAAGGAAGCCACACTGGTGGAATGCAGGGCTAGATCCGCTCAGGAAAGAATGCAGAAAACTTTTCAATCGAGCTAAATTCACTAGAGAAGTATCAGACTGGGACTCCTATAAGGAATCCCTAAGGAGATACAAAAAAGAATTGAGGAAAACCAAACGATGTTCGTGGAGGTCTTTCTGTGGAAACATTGAAGAAGCCTCCGAAGCATCGAGACTGAGAAAAATCCTCTCCAAAAATCCAGTTATGCCAAGTTCCCTGAAAAATGTTGATGGGTCTTGGACAAACTCTAGCGAAGAATCGCTCAACTTGCTACTAGACACTCACTTCCCAGGTAGCTCACAAACAGTTAATAGTACTAATCTCAATAGATTAGGCAGAAACTCAACTTACCCAGATGGTCTGATCACAAGGGATAGATTACAATGGGCACTCAACAGCTTCAGTCCATACAAATCGGCAGGACCAGATGGCATAATTCCAGCTGAACTTCAAATGAATTCTGAGGTTATTGTGCCTATCTTAGAAAACATTTTTAAAGGCTGCTTAAACCTAGCCCATATTCCACTGCTATGGAGAGAAGTCAAAGTTGTTTTTATACCCAAAGCTGGTAAATGCTCACATGTGAATCCAAAAGATCTCAGACCTATCAGCCTATCTTCATTCCTTCTAAAAACTTTAGAACGTCTGATCGATATCCACTTACGTTCAAGCATTGATAAGAGACTTCTGTCCAATGCCCAACATGCCTATAACAAGGGAAAGTCGGTGGAAACGGCTCTCCATACTCTGGTACGTACCATCGAACATTCCCTCCATCACAAAGAGTATACTATGGCCCAAGTAACAATTTTTCTTCTGTAAGGTCCAATTTTTTAATTTCTTGAAGTTATTATTTCTATAGAGCTTGTTTTTAGTTTGTGGATCGAAAGTGTGAATTTTTTAGGCTATTCTTTCGTACACATTTTCTTTTAAACCTATTAGAGGTGTAATTTTAAACTAATTACAAGTATGAATGTGTACAGTTTCCTTAGTTTTTCGATAAGGCCAACTAAAATGCGACTTTAGAAGCACGGGAAGTAAAAGCTAAAAAAAAGCTTCGAATATAAGGCTCCCTCTTAAAGTTCATGTGAGGCCTGCTTACAAAAGTTTTAAAGAAGCTATTAACTGTTTCGGAATTAAGGTCGAAAATTCATAAATTCGATAAGTCTTGTGTAGAAAAGCCTGATAAAACCAGCACATAAACGCAAGGTACTTATTTCGATAAATGTATCTCAGCGAAGTTGAGTCAGTTAATTTTGTTTTTATAAGTCCTGTGATCACAAGCCTGAAAGAAGTTTAATTTTTTGTACTGTCAACCACATGCTTAAGACATAATTATTTCTATTATTTTGTCTCAGGGTAGTTGTCTGAACTAATTCTGTTCGTATAAGTCCTGTATACACAAATCTGACACAAGCATATCTTTTGTACTGCCAGGCGCATGCGCGAGAAGCATTTATTTCAATGAGTTTGTCTCAGCGAAGTTAATTCAAATAATTTGGTTTATATTAGTCTTGTGTGCACAAGCCAGACACAAGCCTAATTTTGGTACTGTCAGGCGCATGCACGAGAAGCATTTATTTCGATGAGTTTGTCTCAGCGAAGTTAATTCAAATAATTTGGTTTATATTAGTCTTGTGTGCACAAGCCAGACACAAGCCTAATTTTGGTACTGTCAGGCGCATGCGCGAGAAGCATTTACTTCGATGAGTTTGTCTCAGGGAGTTATGTCAAATAATTTTGTGGTGAATATGGCCTACCTTGACTTCCTATGGTAAGCTATAGGTTTAAACGACAGGTTTTATTTCGCCTGAGAAACTCATTATTTCTGTTAAAAGCTGTGACTGCTAGATAAATTTTTAAATACGGTGACCACATTATATTTTCTGATTCATCGTAAAATAATTTTCACGTGAAGAAATTTTACTTTGACGTTTTATTTTATTTATTATTTTTTTTTATTAGATCGTGATCGCACTTGGCTTGCTATCAAATACACGTTTGCAAATTTTACACTCTTGTATTTTTCGGTTGCAATGCGATTGAGTTATAATAAAAGTGAAAGTGTTGAAAATGTTACACTTTTTCAACGATACTAGACCCAATTGCACCGGATCGTGAATACCTCAAATAATAATTATCAAACGCTTTGTTATGAATAGGTAATGAAGAGTGCAAATTTCAATACAAAAAAAAATATTATATTTTATTATACGTGGTAAAAAAATATTTTAATTGTAAAGAATAGGAACCTTTGTTTTAAAAATAACATCATAGAAGAATAGCGTTTTTCGATGAAAAAAAAAATGATACGAATATTGAATCTCTTGTACAATGAAAAACAATTATTTATTTTATATTCATCTTTAAAATCACCTTATATGAAATGAAAAATGCCATAAAAAAAATATCAACAAAAATATAAATGAAAAATTTCGTTAGCTGCACAGTTAGCGAAGCGACTAAAAACAGGTGGTTACATTATCTTTGGGTAGGGTTGATTAGTATAAAAATAAAATCATTTGCAAACAAAAGGCCGATTGTCACCATATTTTTAAAATAGTTTAAGCTGTGAGGAAACTTCAACGAAGTTCTTGGGAAGCTAGTTTCGGTTTCAAGTGGTTCCGATTCGGTTCTAAGTTAGGATACAGCAGATTGGCGCGGTGTATAAGGCACCTGGCTCTTAACCAGCACATCCTTGGTTCAAATCCCAAAAAATCCATCAAGTAAGTAAAATGTTTTTTCATTATTAATAATTATTGTACATTTAATTTCAGAAGTAAATCTCAACTTGAACGAAAAAATGGAAGACAACCACGAAATAAAAATTAACATAAAAGAAATTCATTTATTTTTTATTTTATTTGTATAGTGCTTCCAGTAAGCTTTTACAAGACTTATATGAGGTCTTGTAAGTGTTATGAAATGTCTTCTCTTTGAATACAATAGCCTGCGGTACCAAGGTTTTATACTTTTCTAGAGCTTTCTGATACAAATTAATAGCCTGCAGCAAAGACTTGTAAATTGTTTTCGTAAGAAAGCTACAACCTATTATATTTATTATTCTGAATGAAATTTGTTTCTATAAGGCTTTTTGGAAGGGCATTTAGTATCTCCCATCAACCTGTACATGATTGCTCAAAGGCTTTCCGAGCTTCTCAGGTGGGCCAAATGCATTTTTGTAAGGCCTTATACAAGCAGTTTTGCTAAAGTTAAAATAGCTTCGATAGACCCTTATACAATAAAAATTGTTAGTTGGGGGTAGCGTTCCTAGATATAGAGGGAGCTTTCAACAATGTCGACACATCTGCAATGGCTTCTGCGCTATCATCTCTGAAAGTAGATAAGTCGCTTAGTGAACTGATTAATCAAATGCTGACAAGCAGGGTTATCAATTCAAGACTGGGCGACTTCTCTGCAAGAAGATATGTTAGTAGAGGTACGCCGCAAGGCGGCGTCCTATCCCCCCTCCTGTGGAACTTGGTGGTGAATGAACTGCTAATGTGCCTGGAGGCGGAGAGCTACAGAGTTATTGCATATGCAGACGACGTTGCTATAGCGGTATCTGGGAAACATCCTAACACCTTAAAAGAACTCTTACAATATGCTCTCAATAAGCTAACACACTGGGCGGATCGGTGTGGACTAGGTATAAACCCCCACAAAACTGATCTTGTCCTCTTCACTAGGAAGTATAAAATTTCGCATATTGACCCCCCTACTATTAAAGGCATACCACTAAAATTTTCTGATGAAGCTAAATATTTGGGTCTTATTTTAGATAAGAAATTAAACTGGAAGCCTAACATACAAGAAAGAATCAAAAAGGCCACAGTAGCCCTTTTCTCCTGTAAAAAAGCCATTGGAAACAAATGGGGACTTGAGCCCCGCATTACTCACTGGCTATACATTTCGGTAATAAGACCGATTCTTACATACGGTGTATCAGTTTGGTGGACCGCTCTGGATATAGCGACAAACCGCGACAAACTTGGGAGAGTCCAAAGATCAGCCTGTTTGTGCACAAGTGGAGCACTACGTACTACTCCTTCTGCGGCACTAGACATTCTGCTTCATTTAATCCCCCTCGATATTTATAGCAAACAAACGGCCGCTAACACAGCCATTCGACTCAAGGCCTCTTTACAGTGGATCAATAATAAAATTGGGCACTCCACTATTCTAGATTATTTCGGATCACTTTCAAGTAACACTGATTACACCACCCCCCAATTGCACTTTGGTAAAGATTATCAAGTTACCATCCCATCCGGATCAATCTGGGAGGATGAGTCATTCCTAAATGATGAATCGATTCATTTTTACACTGATGGATCCAAAACCGATTACGGGGTTGGTGCAGGCGTTTACTCTGACAGACTAAATTTACGTCTCGCATTCCGTCTTCCAGATCATTGTAGCGTCTTCCAAGCGGAACTTTTAGCGATCAAAGAAGCTTTGTCTTGGCTTAAAGAAAACGTTATATCAACAACTGATATACGCATCTTCTCCGACAGCCAAGCAGCACTGAAATCCCTGGACTCGGTCTCTGCTAATTCTAAAACAGTCCTAAACTGTCGATCATCTCTTATGGAGATGACGCAGCAGTTTAATATTCACCTCTGTTGGGTGCCGGGTCACAGGGACATTCCAGGGAATTGCAGGGCTGACGAGCTCGCTAAAAGTGGAACAATAATACCTCTTTTCCCAGAGAGGAAAGATATTGGTATACCCATCGCTACATCAAAACTTATGATAAATCAAGAAGCTATAAGGTGCACAAACCTTAGGTGGAGCAACATCACCACTTGTATAGCGACTAAACAAATCTGGCCAAAGCTAGATCTAAAACGCACTAAATGTCTGATTTCTTTAAACAGATCGCACATAAGCTCCGTTATAGGCGTTTTAACTGGACACTGTCTCATAGGCAGACACGCCATGCGACTTGGCATCTTTGCCAATGACTACTGCAGAAGCTGCATGGACGAGGAGGAGGAGGAAACCGTTCCTCACCTTCTCTGTTCATGTCCTGCTCTATCCCAAAGACGTAGAACCCATTTGGGAGATTTCTACTATAATGATCAAAGTGATCTGGCAAATACTCATATTAGCAGTCTTGCACGCTTCATAAGGAGCTCTAAATGGTTCAACGAGTAGGGGAAGTATCTCCTAGATCCATGTGGTATCACAACGGGCCACTGATTGGCCTACGTGAGTCGGTTCCTGGTTCCCGACAGCCACTTCTACCTACCTACCTACCTAAGCAAAAATATTGAGTATTTTTCTTAGATATGTCATTTTAGGTCAAGTTCCCCTAAAGAGCTTCAAAGGTATGGGTCAAAATAATAATAAATCGCATTGAAGAGGGTCTATTTCCCCCCATGTGGACGAGAGGGGAATTTTTTCTAAAAGAAATTACTTAATACATATATATTTAAAAAAAAGTCTAAAGTTTTACAAGTAGGTATAAACAGATAACCTTGCGACCAGTCATCATAACGCGCCTCAAGACCTTCCAGAAAAAAAAAAATATTTATATAATTATTTCACATGTGTTCTGCTTGGTGTAATTTTTTTTCAAAATAAAGTGTACGACTGGGTCGCACGAACTTGCTCTTGTAGTAAAAGTTTCTTTCTTAATAAATTGAACAATAGAAATTTGAATATGGAAAAAAAGCATGAAGCACGTTTTTAAATTGATAAAAGAAGAACTTAAAATGTTTTAATCTCAGAATGAATAACGCCATCTCAACTCTTGAAAAAATGTGAATTTATCCAGCAAAAAATGTTAATCGTTGGAGTGGTTTCTTAAAAAATAATTTTTTATATATAATATTTCTTGAATTTTTTTGGAAAAAAAATTGGTATGACATTTTGAAGAATATAATAATATACAACTAAAACCAAAATAAAAAAAAAAATTCATCAACCCGTTTTCAAAAATATGATTTTTCAAAAAAAAATTTTGAACTTTTTTTTAAAAATCAAAAAAATATTTGTTTGAAAATATATGTACCTATGCAGTATTATTTTAACTTGATAGGACCTCCTAATTAAATTTTTTTATCAAAATCGGTTTAGCGGTTAACGAGAAAACCGAAAACAAAAAAAAGGGTTCTATGGGAGGTACTGTTAATAATAGTCTAGGAAAAATAGACTTTTAAAAGAAAACAGTAGTTAGAGGCTGAAATTTGGCATGGACGTTGGTAAAAGGACTTTTTAAAAACTGAGAGAGTTCTTCATCGATCCGATGACCGCTAGGTCAGTTATAAGGGGTCCAAGGGTCTAAAAATGAGTTTTTTGCAAATATCTCAAAAACGGTTTGTGACAGAGAAAAGTTAAGTTTTGTCAATCCTGTAACTGAGGTGATTTCCCATAGTAATGGTCTTTTCGGTTTTTCTGTAGCATTAACCATTAAAAAGTTACAGCAAATCGAAAAGTCAAAAAAATCAATAAAAAAGGGGCAAACATTCATGCAAATGGGAGTTTTTGGCAAATATCTCAAAAACGGTTTGTGCTAGAGGAAAATGTTACTCTCTAATCTTGTAGCTCATGTAATTTTATGCAAAAATAGGTCAACACTGGGGATACCACATAAAAAAGAAGCACCCGGCACTTCACCTCTATGGTGGTGTGGAAAAAATGCACAGTTTGGTTAATTTTGCGACATTGCCATGTTTAAAATGCTATAACTTTTTAACGGTAAATGCTTCGAACAAATGGCGAGTAATATTTACCTCTAACACAAACTATTTTTGAGACATTTGCCAAAAGCTCCCATTTTCATGACTTTTTTCCCCCTTTCTTAGAGATTTTTTGACTTTTTCATTTGCTGTAACTTTTTAACGGTTAATGCTACAAAAAAAAAATGAAAATTCATTTTTGTTAAAAATGACATAAGCAACAAGATAGAATAATAAAATTTTTCTATGACAACCAGTTTTTGAGATATTTGCCAAAAACTTGCACTTTCATGACTTTTTGCTGTAATTTACTGTAACTTTTTAACAGTTAATGCTACGAAAAAAGTGACAAGCCTTTTTTGTTGACAATTACATGGGCTATAAGATTAGGGGAATAGAGGTTTACTCTAACACAAACTGTTTTTGAGATATTTGCAAAAAAAAACTCCTATTTTCATGACATTTGGCCCCAAAACTCGTTTGACAGCTCTTCAGAACAGACACAGCTGACTTCAAATTTTTTTTTCAAGTTACTTGCACTGCAAATTTGATACGTTCGAAAGTCAGAACAATGTTTTCCAATCCGCACGGATTCAGTTTTCGTTTCCGTTTTACAATTCGGTCGGAATTCAGAAAAGCCTTGATGTTTGGAAAATTTCGATAAAGAATACTTCAAAAAAAATTTCAAATTCATCAACTTGAATGCGTTTTCGAAAAAAAAAAACGAAAATAAAAAACACTAACTATGTATGTACGTATTTTTTTAGTGGGTTATGACAATAATAACCAATTTTTGAGAAAAAAAATACTAAAAAGTGGCACAAACCTACCAAAATCAATCCATTTTTTTATCTGATGGTTATGAGAAAAACAAGATATTCGTCAATTAAAAAAAAAATGTATGGCAAGTATTGTTGTTTTTAGTCATACAAAAATGAGAAAAACATGTCGGAGATATGCTCAAAAAATGCTTAATAATGCAATATAGTCATAGGACAGAATCCCCAGACCATAATTTATTTATTTTTGAATAATAAATAATGTAATAATAAACAAAGTTAATAAATAAATAAATAAAATTGTTACATGCAAAAGCACACCTTTTAAACATGGCTAATATTGTTATTACTATGACTCAATAAAAAAAAAAAAAAAAACTAACTTTCTCAGCTAAATTTCTCTTTTAAAATTTATCTTTACTTATCTAATCGCAATTCTCGAGATATCTTCTTAATTTTATTATCCAAAGTCTTGTCCTCATATTCGCATATAAAATGATGCCTCGATGTGCACTCTTGCCCATAATAAAAGTATGAATGCTTCGCAGGATTATACGACAATCTTAAACATCTTCCTTGTCCCTTAATCTCCATTGTATTATTCAATATTTGATTTGATTCTGTCTTATTGCTACTTCCATTTCCATTGCCGCCATTTGCTACATTGTCGTTCTCTTGCTGCAGATTATTTGCAATCGTTGTTAAATTCATATTCGGATTAACTGGTTTCGCTGAATTCGCCCAAATCCATAGGAGACCTGGATTAAGGCCACCCAGCCAAAAATCACGCCCACGATGAACTTGTTGATTCAGCAAATGAGCTATTAGTTCCTCATTCTCAGATACCTTTTCAAACTCAGCCAAGTAAGAATTGACCGACTTACACGCACTGTTTGCTGTCTTCCAATTGACCTGGCGATCGCTATTAATGAAGTAACATGCGTCACTGATGCGAGTGAAATTCGCTGGGCATGGATCGCGAACTTGATGCAAAAAAAAAAAAAAATAATAATAAAAAAATTAATGAAAGTGAATCTTAAGCAACAGAGGTATAAAATAGATAGAAATACCTTCTTTTTGGTTGTTCCCCGCCATTAGGTAGTATATTAATTGTTCCGATCTTCGCACGCGACTTTCTAGATAATCTACGCGATAAACGAGTTTTTCAATTGCACCAAGGAGATACAAATCATTCTCGGATACAGCACGAACGTGCTGTTGCGGATGTACTGGATGATTAGGCTGCTGCATCTGGCTCCCAAAGCCAGAAGGCACACCATTCTGTCGGTGAGGAGGATTGATCACCTTCGCTGGTGGTCGCATATGCGGCTCCAATTCCATAGCTTCACCGATTCGTTTCGTTATGTAGATATTATTCGTAGGAATGTATCGATGGTAGTTTTGATCGCTGATAAAATTCATTGGAGTTGATGGATTCATCATTCCAGGATTCACCAGTCCAGGATTTGGAAGGACCTTTGCTGTTCTTGATCCATTTGTCTGCTGGCTAAAATGGTTTACATACATTCATATACATATATAATCCTTTTTGTATTAAAATTGGACAAACAAAAGTTTCACTTTCATCGAACAAATCAAGCTATCATACCTCACAGTGTATTCCTCAAGAAACCTTGACCATACCATTTGTTGATCGTTATTGTCACAACGTTCAGTTGTTGTTGTTGTTGTTATATTGTCATTTTTATGCTCGAAGTCATTACATAATGACGGTTGAATTAAATTAATGCAAATTATCACAAGGCCACTTATTAAGAATGTTTTTGTTAAGCTCTTTGGTTTCATTATTTCAAACTTAATATGAATCTATAAAAAACATTAATCGAACGTTTTTTGTTTAGTTTTTTTTATGGCACCCGGAACAAGACCTTCACTTTAATTTAAAGAATTTATACTTTTGGACGGATTCGATATGGTATGGAAGACTATCGTATTACTACTGCGGAACTTAACTTTCTCCAACTTCGGCATTCAGCTTGAATTCGCGTCGAAATGAAATAAAAATTAAATGGAAAAGAGTTGGATTTGTTTGTTGAATGTTGTTGTTGTTATTTTTTGTGTTTTGTTTATCTTCATTGTATAGTCGTCTCGTCAGTTTCTTGTGCATTGTGTTGTGGTAGGCATAAGATATGCACAACAGGGCTTAGTCATAACTTAAACTATACTTAAGCTAACAAGGTTGACAGAATGATAGAGATGAAATACATATAGAAGTTATGTAGGTATCTTACACGTAGATTGAAAAAATCTTGGGAAAATCCATCAACTGATGTGTCTCATATAGCATATTATTGTTGGAGTTAATAAATTATTACGGTTAAGCTCTTGGCGATCTTTTACAGTTTTTTTTTTTTTTTTCATATTATGTCAACAGATTTCTGGTATTTTGCCATTTAAAAAATAAATAAATTTTGGTGGCACAAACGGCTCATAAAGAACCAGGGCATAGCGACTTACAACTCTCAACCATTCCTGTGTGCGTGTCTGCAGGAATGGAGGGGACCTACAGTTTATTGCCGAATCCGAACGGCTTAGATGAGTGGCACTTTTCTATGACAAGAGATACTCCCCGCCTGGAAAAATGGCAAGTTTTTGGCAAGTTTAAAGAAGGCCCCGGCAAGTTTTCGGTAAGGAAAGCCTGGACGAGGAAAACTTGACAGACCCCTATTAGTGCCTCGCTGAGAACATTTATTTAATAAAGTACTAGTGAAGCTCTTGATGGTAACTAACTATGAATAGTGAAATCATTTTAAGAAAATTAATAAAAGCAGAATCTTATTATATCGTAATAAAAATCTTTGTGTGAACTGTGCAAATTTCAAATAATGATTGTGAATCGGTGTGTCAAATAGTAAAATCGCAACTAGACAAAACAGAACAAGACAGAATCGCAACTAATTTTGACATTTCTCAGAAAACAGTTCTCAGTTGTTTTACCTAAAAAGCAAGTATGCAAACAGACTCACTGAACAGCAAGCCAGAACAGTTTAGAACAGAAGATTTCTCATTGAACTTGTTCTTTTATGTTCTAAAGTGTTCCGAACAACATCACTGAACATAACTACAGTCTTTCACACATACTTGCCCACACACCTAAATAAATGGGGCTATAATATAGCCCCATATCTGAAATGGTTGAATGGAAAACCATGTAAAACAAAACATGTGGAACAAATCTAGTTTTACTAGTCAGGGCATAGACAGAATTCAACTGACAAGGCAAAAAGGTTCATAACTGGCGAGGGCCTAGCGAATACCTATAGTAATCCTTGCTAGACCCTTGTTAGTAACTATAAAAAACTTGCCAGGGCCTTATTGAAAACTAGATTCTATTTCCAGGTGGGTCGCCACTTCCTCGCAAGAGGTAGTAGCTCCGAAAAAAGCTTAAGGTGTAAGCGGATGGTATTGAACCCCAGACCTATATGGCATGACAGTCCAACGCACTAACAATTACGCCACGGGCTACTACTTTTGCCATTTGCAGTAGGTATATCCAGTCTGCTAAAAAAAAGAATATACTTGGCTCTAGAACACCCACAAAAGGTAAAATATTGTTGTTAATAAAAATTAGAAATTTCCACAACCACGCCGCCGCGCCCCCGCGTCAAAAAAAAAATAAAACGCACGACTGGATCGCACAAACTTGCTCTTGTAGTAAAAGTTTCTTCGAATTTTAAAGATTGAGTGTGATAAAAGTAAATAATTTTTTATGGAAGCCTTAAGTTTAAACTAGTACCTATACGTTATAAAGCTTAAATTGAAAAATTATGATAAATCAACATAATTCGAATTAAATTTACTTTAAAAGTCTTCTTAAATAGTTTTTAGAGCTAAAAAAAAGTACACCATCTGATTTCTTGAACTAATCTTAGTTTTGGAGAAAATTGCCGCTCGTTAGCCGTTCGGATTCGGCAATAAACTGTAGGTCCCCTCCATTCCTGCAGACATGCACACAGGAATGGTTGAGAGTTGTAAGTCACTAGGCCCTAGTTCTTCATGAGCTGTTGTGCCATCAAATTTATTTATTTATTAATTTATTTTTATTAGTTTTGGAGAAAAAAAAGTTTAAAATCGTAGGAGCGGTTTTTTTTTAAATTAATTTTTTATATATAAAATTTTGTAAACATTTTTAAGAACAAAAATTGGTACCCAATTTTTTAGTATTTATTTATGTTGAATTAAAAATTAAATTTCGAAAAAAATTATCTATCCGTTTTTGAAATATCGAGTTTTCAAAAAAAAATTTGAAAATTTTTTTTAAAGTCCAAAATTTGTTTTTTTTTTGAAAATTTTGATTTGCAGTATGATTTCAACTTTTGAGAAGCTTTTGTATAAAAAATTTAATTTAAATCGGTTGCACACATAATGAGATAGTCCAAAATAAATAAAATGGTTCTATGAGGGGTACTGTTAATAATGATTAACTGTAAATTTTGCTTTTAGTAGATCGTAGACCATACTAATATTAGTATTTAGAACAATTTTAATCAAAATCGCAGGAGTCGTTTTCGAGAAAATTTATATTTTCTGTAAGGATTTTTTAACATTTATGTATATGGGAGGTACCGTTAATTTTGACTATAAAAAAAAGTTTTTTTTCAAAATATTTTAGATAATGTTAAAAAACCCCTTGTTACCAAGTTTTACAAAAATCAACCAAGTCGTTTTCAAAATATTTGGTTTTCAAAAAAAAAAAAATATTGAAACTTTTTTTGAAAATCCAAAAAAGTTTTTGGAAAATTTTAGTATACAAAACTATTAAAATTTTTCAGAAAATTCTCCATAAAAAAAATTATCAAAATCAATCTATTCCTTTTCTAGAAAAACGAAAATAAAAAAAATGGTTCTATTGGAGGTACCATTTGAAACCATTTTTTGGAAATTTATTTTTACAAATTTATTTTTACAAAAATATACTGATTTTTTTTAGAAAAATCTGTCGAGATTTTCCAAAAATGCTAAAAAAATTATATGTCAGGTACCGTTATTTTTGGTCCTAAAAATAAAAGAAAAAAAACGTGTCGGGTTAATGTCCCGAAAACACTTTATACCAAGTTTAATTAAAATCGGCCCATGGATTTAGGCTGTAGGCGAGTCCACAGACAGACGGACAGAATAGCGAGACCCACTTTTTTCGTCTTCCCTATCATCGTAATGTCAAGTTTATTTGTTATCGCAAGTAATAATAGCTGCATTTTATTTTCCACTAAATCAGATCATGATAATAAAACAAACTGGATCACATATTTATTTATTTCTCACAGTTGGCTTTATTTGCACAATAAAATTGACAGAAGGAAAATTTTCACAAATATTGTTTGAAATAATATTTGGTATCTAAGGAAGAGCGAATGTTTAAAAATGGAAGTTTTCGTCGTCTCTATTAAATGAAGAAAACTCATACACAAAATTGGAATGATGGCGGCATGTGTTTGATTTCGAGAATTTTTAATTTTATTGAGTTTTTTTTTTGTAAATCTCAGCAGTGTACCAACCTATAAAATTAAAATATTGCTAGGAATGTGTTCAGAAAATGGATTTTGAAATCCAAAGGAAATCAAAAGGCAGACCTGGATCTTGTGTTGTTTTTGTATTACTTGTATTTATGTTTCTAAATCCAATCGGGATCAGATCTGGGGGAAAATAAAATGCAGCTAATATGACAAATTGTAAAAAAAAAAACAGAATTCTGGATTACAGAATAATGGAATACTGAATTTTGTTCATACTGAATTTAAAATTCATGTTAAAATTGGTATTAGCAACAATAAAAAAAAAAAAAAAACAATTTTATTTATTAACGATGCAGTAAAATTAGTCCCGGTGAACTTCGTCCACTTAAACTATTATTTCCCACTTATAACGAAAAAACCCTTTTCTATTTAAGTGAAAACTAATTTTAACAGCTTATGCGTGTACGGGGTGTTCCATAATCCATGCTCCAAACTGAAACACATAAAAGGCCAGGATATTACCTCTCAGAATTTAGTACATTGGTCGAGTGTTAATACATGTCAAAAAAAAGTGTGATAGAATTACTTACGACTGCCAAATTTGTGTGAAGAATACGATTTTCATATTTTGCTTCCACACTTGCACCCAAAAAATCAATTCACCATAACCTCAATCCAAGTGGGATAGAATGTGTGATGGTTTTAGAACCAATCCTAAAAATTTTCGTGTATTAACACTTGTCAAATTGTGTGAGATGGGCTGTCAAAGTCGTGTGGGATGAAATATCATATTTTGTTTCCACACTTATGCAGGATTTACTTCCCACTTTTTTGACATGTGTTAATACTCAGTGGGATAGTGTGGAAGGCCTTTAACGGCTAGTTTTTGAAATTTTGAAGAACACATTCTTTACGTCAGTTTTTTATTTTAGTTTTTTTTTTTTTCAATTTTTACGCTTACATACATATTGCTTAGATTGTTTTCATTAAAATATTTATGATATGAACTATTTTGCTAAGAATAAAAAACAATGGTATTTTGATCAAATTCAATTTTGTAGATACTTACTCCATGTTTAAAAGAGCATCTTTAAAAACAATACTTGACTTAATTCTGATTTTTATTTTCAAAAATGTTTTTCATATTTTTTTTAGTTTCTCGAAATATGTATATAAAACTTACCAAAGATGGAAAGTTATAACCATGTTAACCCTATCAGACACTGGTAACTTCCCATTGGTCTTCTTTATAACTTAAATACCCGCTGATATTTTTTATAAGAAAATTTTCATTGTGCATCCAAGGGAAGACCAAAGTTGGGCTGTTTGCTCTAAATATATATGTATGCAACACGGCGTAAAACATTTTTACCCCGAGGCCACACAGGCAAGTACTGGCAAGCAAGTTGGGTTCATGTATTACCTGTCAAATTCGTATATTTGAACTTGCTGTGACGTAGGCGGCACGCAATTTGCCAAGCAAGTTGTTTTCAAGTTGGCTTGTTGACTTTGACAGGCAAGTCAAGAGACAAATTACACATTTTGTTGTTTACATTCGTATTAATAGAGTTTTTATATGTTCAAGGAATCTCCATTACACAATTGCCGAAAATTTGAAAGCTTCATCAAATGCCAAAGAATTAAAACGAAAAGGGTTGGAAAAACATTCTGCAATAAAACAAGGGAAAAGCCAAAGCAATACAAGAAGACTGAAAAAAGAAACTAGAGTTTAATGATACAAAACAACGTGATAATTTAAAAAGTGCGTCTAATAAAGTTCCTGCGAAAGAAATTGCTGCCAAAACCAAATGGATCTTCCCCAAAAATGTTAAATGGATCTTCCAAATCCTCTTCCAGAATTTCAACGCCGAAAATTGCTCTAAACAAACTTCCCAAACAACAAAACCTCGGCAACCCAGAATTCATCGATAATTTCGCAAAAGAATTAGCACAGGCTGATAATGTACTTCAAAAGCAAACAAGCCGTGACCGAGTTAGGAGCACCGAGCACAAGCAATGCGCTCAACCACGTCGCAATGGCACAAAAGTTAATTACAATTCCGTGATACAAAACTTCGAAGAAAACAATGGAATTCTTACGAAAAGATCTCGAGTAAGTAGTTCTGCTTCAAATTTAGGAAGAATTCGAAAAGTTACATTGAATTGAAGAAATTCGCTATTTTGAAACAATTTCAAGTGCTAAACGAAAACGCCAACAAAAAGAAAGCTCTACATTATTTAATAAAAAAAAAAACAATTATTTGAGAACGCTATCCTATATTGGATAAAACAGATCAGCTTTGATTGCAAAATAAACAGCATAATGTTAACATGTTGGTTTCCCAATGATGACCAATAGCTACAAGTCGTTTGGCGAGTACAAAAGGTAGGTAGTGAACTTCTCTTTCTTTATTTTTTAAGATAAATCAATTCCTATTTCTACAGCATGTTCCAAATCTGACTACAGGCCAACTACGCTGTGGTGGGCTTTTTAGTATGGATTCGTTGGCAAATTGGTTTTAAGCAACCGCCCTTATGCACGGGCTAGTGGAAAACGTCACACAAAAGGAAGAACTTTTACGTGTCCTTCTCGCCACCTTCTTTTACAAAAAGAAAGCTAAAAACTACAAAGCAAAGTCGGTTTGTTGATCCTACTACTTGGTTGAGTAATTGTCCAGCCGCAGTTAAAGCACTCATTGGATGTGTTGCATATTTGTTAGCAAAGGTCTGTGCTAACGAACATAATGAGAACGTGCTTTCCAAATATGATTGGCTGTTCAATTCAAGGACAACTCTGCACCAAATAACAAACGAGAAGATAATTTGCCAAGTAAGTATCGATTCGACAATAGAGATAGGACAGTAAATATCTGTCCAAAGTTGAGTGATATTTCGAGACATGAGACCTACAGTCGTGCTTTGAAAGCGCCCCAAATCCAAGCAAAAACTTCATCACACCTATTTTTAGACAATGAATACTGTAAAATGCATAAATCCCTTGAAGGTAAGATTGAACGTGTTCTCCAAAATCATTTCAATATAGAAAACAACTTATGTGTATTTAATTCCAGAATCAATTGTTAAGCTTATTGGTGGTTTTGATGTTAATGGAACTGGACAGAGCTTACGTTGAGCTTAGAAGCGTTAATACTTATAGCCCAATACAAATATACCCTTCGAGGACTCGATATGGAAATCTGAAGTTTTAAAGATACCGTTCGTCATGAGTTGGAAAAATCTCTTTTCCAAGCTTGCAAATACACAACTATCAGACCAAAATCTCCAATTGAGAACCCAATTGGCTGCAGTTGCCGGACCAAATGCACCTTTCGATTCCGAGCCAATAGTTAGTTTGGAAGCAGTTCATTTAGAAACTTTACGTTTAAAAAAAGAAATGGAATCATTGAGAGAAAAATTGTCTGCAGAAATGCAACTTTCGTCTAGCTTTGCACCTAAAGACCAAGAGGATCTATTGGAACTTTTAACAGACCAAGAAAATAAAATAAAAAAAAATGCCGTCAAACTCGATGTGTTGGAATGGAGGTCACTTTAAATATCACAATAGATACCTGTGATTACTTTTATTTTGTTTGAATGTGTAATTTCTTTATTTTTTGTTTAACTTATTGTAAAACACGAGTGATAATTTCGAAAACAGATTTTCATATTCATAAATGTACACACTTAAATAATTATTTATGTTTAATATTAACAATTTATTAATATGTACTACTTTGTGGATTTCTTTTTATTCAATAATTGTAAAATGAATATAAATGTATGTATTAAGCCTTAACTACATTGGCCACTTTTTGCAAAATTACAAAAGTAAAAATATTTTTTTTCCAGCTAGCTCAGTTGTTTTGTGAAAAAGAATATACACAAATTTTTATAAACCAAAATTTAAGCTTTCTGCATCATTTTTTTTTAAGTTTATCAGTGAGAAACACTATCCCAAAATTAGTTTGAAAATTTTCACTTTTGTACTTTTTCACTTTTTTGGCTTATTATGTAGTTAAGGCTTTACAAACAATTCAACCGAAATGATTGTATTTTATTTTTTATCAATTTCTTTTAGTTTTTAAGAAAATTAAAAATAAAAGTAAGTTTTCAACTTCCATCTGTTATTTTGTTGCTCCAAAGGTCATATTTCTACTAAATCAGTAGATTTTGTTATTTTAAATTTTCTCGAAAATTAAAACATTTGGGCATGCGGTTTTTAAGTGTTTGACTATCAATTGATAGGATCATCGAAACAAAAATACTACTCAATCACGTAAAAATTTGAACAAAATTAGTTTGAATACAATTTTTTAAAAACTGTTCTCTAAAATAATTTGAATTAGATAAGATAAAACAAAGACACGTCGAAATGAGCCGAATGAAGTGGGCCAAATGCGAGTACCGTTAATAACGCGAAATTTTTTAAAAAATTAGTTTGAACACAATGTTTGTCAATGTTTTTTCAAAGTCTTGAGTTTCAAAATGAATTTTTCAAAAACTTCTCAAATAATTTGAATTAATAACATAATAAAAGGACGGACTTTGAAAAAACTATAGGCATGACATTGTAAGTGTTGCTAATGTTTTTTGATGATTTTTTTTCTTAAGTCGACTTTTTAGAAAATTTCCCCTCGCGCTTAAACTGGGGAAAATAGACCCCCTCTCATTCGAATTTTTTCTTGTTACTACCAAACCTACACGCTCTAGCTTTTTGTCACATCTTATGTGAATTATACACTGTATGCATTTTTCCGTTTCTGTCTTAACTACGAATCTACAAAAGGATTTTTTTAAAGCTTAGACAAAACTTAAAAGTTCTGTTTTTATCGAAATTTATATAAAATTTGAAGCAATTATTTTCCCTCCGACGGACAGCAGAATACAAACTTTCATGTGAATGTTTAGCAGAATAGGGCTGTATATTATGTTCAGATTTTTTTATTTGCATCCCCTATATTTTGAGAAAATTGAAAATTTCGAAAAAAAAACTATCCAAAAGGTTTTTTTCTTGTCGAGAACAAATCTCTATGCCCTAGCTTCTTATTGCTAATCAAAATTATAATTTTGAAATTTGAATTAACAATGACAGAGAACACAAAAAGAGTGGGTTCTGCAAATTTGTATCTACCTAACCTATGGCCTAAGCCGCTGAAGCGATTGTCTTGCGTTTTTGTTGGACAAATACGGTTTAATGTCATAAATACCCAACAATTGTTTTCAATTTTCGACAGCCTTCGTCAGGAATATTTAAAAGTAAGTATGTATATGTATTTCATTTCATTAATTTTTTTTCTTTTATTTTGCTATTTTACAGAAGTTCAGTTTTAAATATATTACAAGAAGTAAGAAAAGTTGATAGTTAGAAATTTTTTAAGAATTTTCAAAGTTAAAAAGTTTTAAATAAGAATAATCTGTTATCAACATATTGTTTACATGGATGGTAAAAAATTTTACATTGATTATGAGTTAATCGACGTTCTCTCTCTCTAAATACTCTTCGTCGAAGTGTTCAGCATCAGTATCATCACCAAACAATGGTGTAATCATAACATCGCTATATTGTGACATTGGTGTCCATTGTCTTGATTTGGGGTATTCAGTATATTTTTTCAATAGGATCTGCACTATTCTCTTATTTTGTATTTAATCGTTTAGTTATAATATTCTTTTTTCAGATGTACGGTATGTACCTAATAAGTCTTTTGGTCGGCTACACAACCTAAAAATGGCGAAAAGATAGATTCATAACAGTTATTGTAGTCATGTCTATTTATAATTTAAAAAATAAATCAATAAATATTAAACAAAGTTTTGAAGTTAGAAACGTTTAAATGAAATTTATATGTATTTACCCCATAATCCTTTTCGCACATAGGAATGTTTTCGACCAAGTTATGTGGCTGGATCTGAAATCAGTGGTATTTGGTACCTGGTACCATTGCGGTTCCGGGTGAAATTCTCGACGTTTGGCGAAGTCAGTGAAAGAGATGCAATATATTCCTTTTTTTCGACTTGGCGGATATTTTTCTTTTTTTTCTTTGTAGATAAATAGGCTGTCTTTACTTATTTGAGCCGGTGCATATACGAATTTAAAGTAATTGTCCTTCGATGACAAAAAAAAACGATGTCATAGTTTAAAAGTGTTTAGACTTTACATACGAGTGGGGCAAAGATATTTGAATCAGTGGAAATTCTCAGACGTTATTTATATCGGTGCTTTTATTCAAACAGAATATAATGAGGAACCTTTTTGAGCTTCCAAAGTTTGTCTTTGTTATATTTTTGGTATTTTCCATACTCGTCTTCTTCATTCGGGGACTCTTTTTTATTCACGGGTTTTTTGCTATTATTCGTCTTTTCGTTTTTGTTCTGGGGTTCTTCTCCGGAATTCTCACCATCTGTATCTTCATTTTCACTGGATTTCCTTTTTCTTTTTGATCCTTTTTTGTTATCTCCTTTTACTTTTGTTTTTAAAGATAAGAGAGGTTTAATGCAAAATGTATCAAGGTCGTCTACCTTTTAGATTTGATAAATTGAAAAATAAACATAGGCACATGAATCAAAAATTGTATTATTACCTGCGAGTTGTTTAAAATATATGGTATCCGGTGGTATCCGATTTGCAATGTATCGTCTAAAATGTGCTTTTAGTGTTTTTAATTCCACAATTCAATTTTCAATTTCTTCAAAATTTAAATCACAATTTTTATGAAAAACTGACAAGAGCAAACAACAAACAATAAACTTCAGAATAATAAATAAATAATAAAATGGCTGATTTATGATTACTTGCTTCGCAACTTGCTTCTCTACTGGCTTCGGAAATTCCATGCCAGTTGACGAGCAAGTTGCTTGGGTTTGTATGTGTTAGTACAAAAATGTGTGTGTATTGCAACTTGCTTGCCAGTACTTGCTCGTGTGGCCTCAAGGTTAAACAATTTTTTTTCAGTTTTTTGGCTTAGAAAAAAATCGTAAATTGATTTTGTGTACAAACCTACAGCCCTATTCTGCTAAACGGGTAGTCGAACGTTCGATTCACTTCAACGCCTCACGTTCGCTCGTCGTCTCAATTCTGTTAAACGTCGGGGAAACTACTTTACCCACCCTTTTTTCGAATCTTTCGAAAATTCAATTTTAAATGAAATGTCACATTTATATTGAAAGATATATTTAAAAAAAGAAAATTATTTTATAAACAGACGAAATTCATTGATTTTATTGACATTGGATATGCCCACGGTACATATATTAAAGGTAATATCATTAGCGTTTTCATTTTTGTTCTGTTCTGCGCATCTATCAAAATCGATAAAAATGGTGGATCCAGTGCCCATTTACATGTCAAATTTCGGTATTTGTTGTTGTTTTTAATATTGCGGTGTGAAGTTTTTGGAGCACTCGAGCAACCATTTTTTAATTTCTGAAAGTTTCAATTCTGACAACCTGCGCAAGATAATACCTTAGACGGTGTTCACATTGGACTTACTCCTTGGATTTTTTTTGACGTCTATATACTTTTTCTCGTTCCCACTCTGTGGTGAGAAAGAGACAGGCAAGTGAGGCAGGATTTTTTAAATTTTTTAAAAATTTGTGGATTTTTTTTGACGTTTCCTTTTGTGACATGTGTTTTGTTAGTATTTAGTTTTTGTTTGGCACTTAAATACTACAGAATCGAAGTTGTTTCAATTGGAAACATATTTATTTAGTGAAATATTAATTTTGTGATTGAAAAATTTCTAGTTAAATTCTCCGGCGAATAAAAATTTGTGTTTTATTTTAACAACTACTGAACGTCAGAGTGAATCGGATGTGTGTGTCTGAACACGAGCTGACTGACTTATGCCAAAAAAAATCGTAAATCTGAGTCCAATGTGAACACCGTCTTATGTGTACTGTGGGATATGCCTGACTAATGTCGAATTCCTTTTAAGAAAAAAATCGATTTGTTTAGAAGAAAAAATCGATTTTTCTGGACAAATTCCTTGCATTGAAAGAAAAAAATGGATTCTGTTTAGAAAAAAAAATCGAATTTTTTTTGCTAAAAGGAATTCGACATAAGGTAAATATTTAAGAAATTTGCTATGACCCATTGAGTTTACACATACACATATGTATATAAAATTTGTTATAGATTTGTTAAAAAGATCCTCCTGTTTTCGGAGCAACCTTACTGGCTGAGCGCAATGATGTAGGTGAGGTCTGAATCACTGTCAAAGAAAAAAAGTATACAGCGCTACAATGTGAAGCTGTAGCTGAAGCAAGAAAAGAAGCTGCAACAAAAGTTTACTAAAATTTTATTTTTCTTCTCGATACAAGCTGCATTAGAGAAGACATACATACATACAACTGTAGGTACATGGGATCGTTCAACTTTTGTATGTAGAAAGCAATTATTATATCCAGCAAGGTATTAGTAAAAACTTCAGCGTCTTAAGTAGGTTTTGGGTAGCTTTAAAAAACAGTTGTGTTAAATGTTTATTTATAAGAAAAAAAATTACAATACATTTCAGTCAAAAATTGTTTTTTATTTTTTTTTTTGTTAAATATGATGACAAACGCCACAAATTAGTTGCGGATGTAAAAATGACAATTTTGTATAGAGCTAATCGATTCGCTCGTTTATGAAAATGGCAAACTATGTTACCGACGGGGAATGTTTCCCTTCGAAAGTCTAGTAGAATTCAAATTGTTGATTTTCGAACAATCATTCCCCCGACGACGTTTAGCAGAATAGGGCTGTACATTTCTTTGTCAAAAACTGTGTCTTTTAATATGACAAAAGCAACAAATTTATTGCGGATAGTGATACTTTTGTATAGAGCTGATCGAATCGCTCGTTTATGAAAATGGCACACTAATATCGAATTCCTTTTACCAAAAAATTTCTGGTTTTTTTTCTAAACAGAATCGATTTTTTTTCTTTCAATACAAGGAATTTGTTTTTCAGTTTTGCCCGCTTTATTCTCTTTGACCTCACCGTTATTCACTTACCTCTTGCGACAACCTATTACCCTGTTTTTGCTTTACCTCAATTTCGCAAAAATATATACATATATAGTGTGATCAAGTGCGCAATCGGTTATGGCCCCTGGGCCAACTGTGCTCTCAAGCAACAGGTTTGAGTTGCTTGAAAAAGAGCCTCAAACTGTGCCTGAATCCAATGTGAAAAAAAGAAAAAAACATAACTCTACTTATTTTGATCTCGAAAAACCCTTACAAATAAATACAACCCTTCCCGACCCAAAGTTCATAACAATTTCCTCAAGTGATGAAAAAAAGCCCCTATCGTCTATCAGCGTATTCTTGATGCTTAAAAAAGCTATTGACGGTATAAGTACCACGTACGAAAACATAACGGAATTACGCGACGGCAGTCTCCTTCTCCTTGCAAAATCACAAAAAATAGCCAATCTATTCCTCACAAAAAAGAATCTTGCTAACCTATGCCCAATCTCGGTTAAACTCCACTCCAACCTTAACTCTTGTAAAGGTACAGCTTATGCCCCGTGCCTTATTAATGTGCCAGAGGAAGAAATAATTAATGATGTAAATCAATAATTGACTAATCTTTCAGGCAAAATTGCCATTGCCATTGCCAAAGCGTCTCCATTGTCAATATTCAAGGCAATGGCAATAAGGAAAGCAATTTATTGCCTCGAAGATTGGTAATGGAGACGCTGGGTAATTGAGGAGATTTTTTTGACGTTCCTCTTGACACTACGTTTGTGTGCGTTCAACAAAGGTGGTTTGAAAATACAGCAAATCTCTTCCAATTTTATTTTTTCGTATGAAATGTACAAGAGATTGTTCAGGGGCCGAATTCCCGCATCGGCGAGTGGGCCATATACGTCACTGAAATATTTTACACTGCTCCATTTGAAATACATTGTAAAGAGTAGTGCCAATTGAAATAATTCAGTGACCTAAAGAGCTCACTGATGCAATGATTTGGCCCCAGGAGATTAAAAAAAAACGTTAAAAAAAATCTCCAAAAACTTGTTTCTTCGTGTGAAAGGGGACTAATCGAGTCTGTTCAGCATTAGTCAGCCATTTTAGGTATTTTGTTTTGCACATACACAGATCTACTACAATGTACTGTCTACTGTCTCATCTATGGTATTACCATCCGATGATTATTTTATCACTATACGTCAGTACTAGTACTTTTCAATTTCAATTCGAGTGCATGGAAACTTCTTCTATCTTCATTTCTTTCGTCTCCTATGCACAGAAGCAAAAAAAAAATAAAGAAAATCAACCCAAGTGAAAATGAACATATTGTTCCGTAAAGTGAATTAATAATTTTTTAAATGTAAAACGACACAATTGTTATGTTTTGCTTATTAGTTTTTACAACCGAACAAATCTCCAAGAAAGAACCTTGTATACTTATTTAAGAACAAAAAATTAAACCTTTTAAAACAGTTCTATTGCGGGTAAGTGGAGAAGGAAAAAAAAATAATGAGTTCTTCCCCCCAGGAAGAATGACATCGTGAAAAACGTCTCGTCTACCAATATCTAAAAACTTTATTATGTTCTTGAGTCTCCAATTAATTAAATTAATTGATAAAGTTAGTTAAAAGAATCGATTTTGTGTTATAAAAAAATTACAATGTTTTGAAAAGTAAGCGTAGGACGCTATAAAATTATCGAACCTGCCCGCAACCTCGATAGTGGGGCACATTGCTATTTGCTACCCGCAAAAAGCCACTGTCATTTTTTTTTTCATTAACCACTCGCAGGCTGGGCAAGTCTTTAGGACTTAATGTCCACAAACCACAAGTAACTGACCAAGTTAATAGTCCTGCTGGTGCAAAATACCAACAATTCGTATTGGCAAATTGCATTCCTAAGGTGAATGCAATTAAATGTTATTTTTTTTTTAATCAAATAACACGCATTTTGTGGGGTTTACATTTCAAAGTGCATGCCGGTTATAAATCGATTTAGTTGTTCTGGTTCCATTAATCTGTCTAAATTATCTGACATGCCTCCAGTTGCGCGGTTCAATTTTATAAGCACCAACAAGTTTTTTCTTATCTTCGTTTTTCTTTTTTTTTTTCTATTTTTAGTTTAACCACAGTTTAAACAGATTCCTAATCAGTTCTGTTTCTAATTTTTATTTCACAAAAATTATTAATTAATTTAATTTATCAAGTTTAACCAGTTGCAAAGTAGGTATCTTCGGTTGTATTCGATGAAATGTTTGGAGTGTTTACTTATTTTAATGATGGGCAATGATAAAACATCCCCTCTTACAATCTCTGATCATGGGTAGTCTATTTGCATCTCTTCTACAGACAAAACCTACGATTATGGTATTTTAGATTGGTTTTTCTTCTGAAAAGAAGACAAAATAGGATATTCACACGAAGAAGAAGTTCATGACCATTATAACTTTTTTTTTTTTTTTGAGTGGGACACAAAATCTCACCTCACTTTTTTTTAGTGTTTACTGGAAATGTAGGTATGTAGGTATAATACGAAATGTTTTAAGATTCAGTTCTCGTAGTGAGTTTTTTTTTGTGTGGATTTGCTGTCAGAATCTAAACTCAAAGCTTTCCTACCTATTGAATAGTTATATGCAATAACTAAACCAAAAAAGACTATTAGTTGTGAAATCTTTGATTAGTTATGAAATAATAAATATTTTGAAAATTCTTAAAATTTTATTCACTTATTTTTTTATTATTTATTTATAACTAGCTGACCCAGCAAACTTCGTTCCACCTAACTGATTAAATAACTAATGTTCCTTTCGAAAGTAGAGCAAGCTCCAATTGTTATCATGACTTTCCGACTTTGCCGGCCTAATTTAACAATTTTTATCTTCATAGTGTGTTTATCTGGTTCATTACAAGTCCACCAAAAAAATTCTCTATCCAATTTGGATGATGTTCAGCTGATTTATGTGAAAGTTAGAAATTTCAAGATGTTTTCACAATTAAGTGACTGTTGGTTGAATTTCCTAATTTTCGTTCGAATTTTTTAATTTTCGGATCCTGCGTTTATCTGGTTCAATACAAATCTAACGAAAATCTCTATGCAAATCGAATGATGTTTAGCCCAGTTATGCGTGTATAAATACAATTTCATTTCAGAAATTTTTTGTAGAATTTATACTTTCTGCGTTAAGGCACATTAAAATATACTTTGTTCTAGATTTTCGTTCATAATATCAACCGTTAAAGAGATACTGGGCAAAAAAAACTTTTGACAAAGCAGTTGTGTACATACATACATATGTATAAGATCTTCATCTGAAATAAAAAAAAAGCCGGATTTCAAAAAATGTCACTTAGCACCTTCATCTTTTAAACGCTTCAATTCCTTGAAAAAGCGGACATGAAGAATATAATAATGCAAAATTTATCCTTCCTTCTTAAAAGTTTTTCTTACTTTTTAAAATAGAATTTGCAGAAAATCCTTCAAGTTTAAAATGTATTGCTGAAAAAAACGGACTGATTGCGGGCACTATGTAGTAGCAGTACCCCCTAATGAATTAACTCCCAAAAAAATATTAAATAACACCTAAAATTTTTCATACAGTTAGAAGTTATGACACAGGAAAGAACTCCTAATTATTAGGGCTTTTATTTATCAATGTTAGGATTTGTTGCATTTTTTTTTGAGGAATTATTACATGATGAAATACAGTGACTGCCATTAATATTCTGTTTTCTATTGAATATATATATATGAAACTAAGAAACTTACCATCGTTTAGCAAATTTTTTTTTTCTCAGTTCTTATAACCACCAATTCCACACGTTATTCCTAAGAAAGATTTAAACAAAACCCATTGGTAGCCAAGAAAAGTTAAGAACTAAACGAATAAGATCGGCAAAGTTTATAAATAATCCCTCCATTAATATTCGGTTTTTTGTTGAGGTTTTTATTAAAATGGTTAAATAGTGCATTAGTATTTGATAATCATGTCTTTTATTCTCAAGAACTTCAGATTAGCACCTTGGCATGTTTGTCACATTATTTTTTGTGTGCTATGGACTTATTTTCAGCCATTCTAACTGCAAACTTACTTTAATTGCATTTATATGAAGAATCGGGGTTCTCCAGTTAACATCGGCACAGTGTCCCACAAAATTTCTATGGTGTCGAGGTCAGGAGGTTGTGCAGAAATTGCAATTGTTTTTGGCTATTCCTACAATATCCATTCGAGCAAAATATGGGCTTAGTGTTTGTGATGATTATCGTGATAAAATTTGAAGAACCGAGAAATAGCAATTTTTTCGGTGGTCTATTTTAAATTTTCGCATAGGGTCCTCAAATAATGTTCTTTCTTCAGGATTCCATCAATAGACACACAATTGCACAAACCTTTGGCCGATATGAAGCCCAACACCCATAACATAACCAATAGTTTTTGTTTAAATCTTTCTTAGGAATAATATGTGGAATTGGTGGTTATAAGAACTGAGAAAAAAAAATTGCTAAACGGTGGTAAGTTTCTTAGCTTATAAGCAACCAATGAATGTTAAAAAAATATTCAATAGAAAACCGAATATTAATGGCAGTCACTGTAATTTCTAAAACTAAAAAAATTAAGTTATTCCTAATTTGGAATTATTGCACTTTATTTTGTTAAGATTTCATCAATCTAACGAATAATTTAATTTTTCTTAAAACTAGTTTTATGGTCCTATTTCATGTAATTTTAATTATTCCTAGGAATAAATATTTTCAATGTCAAAAAAACACCTTTCTTTAGTATTGCTTTGAAATAAACGTTGAATAAATATTAAATTCTTTGAAATGTATCAAAAACAAAAACAAACAAAAATATGTTAAAATTATGATATTCTATACATTATTTTTTCATGACTGAAAAATTCGATTTTGTTATCCGATTTTTTAATAGTCTATTAACTTTATTCGCCGGGTATTTAACTGATTGTTTGACTGACGATTGAAAAATCAGCTCTAAATCAACTTATGATTGTTGAAGAGGTATTTCGATAAGGTAACACATCTGGTCATAAAAATGAACGTTTGAACTGTTTCATTAGGTTCGTTCGCGTACTCCCCAAATCTACGAATTTTTACGAATTTCTACAAATTTAACGCAAATTGTGCTCGTTTACTCAATAAATGTGTAGTTTTTCGCAGAAGAGAGCGCTCTCGAGAGAGAAAATTAATTCCCCTTTCTGCTAATTTCAGCCCAAAGAAATTCTTCGGGCAGAAATATGAGTTCAGTCAAAAGTCACTTTGATATTTGCCAGAACATCTCTTTTCTTATACTCCTCTGTTTCTTTTAATTTAATGTAATAAATTAACTTTTTCTTACTTTTTTATTTTATTTTGAAAATCTTTTCAAAGAAATGATGACGATATTTATTTTTTTTTGTTTTCAAATATTTGACGTTAAAAAACCGGTAAAAATTATTTGTTCAAAGCGTTCGTGTACTATTTCGCAGTTTTACTTCTCTCTGAGAGAATTTCATCCCCACTCCTCAATATTTGATAGACTGTGAATTTTAGTGCAGAAAGTACACGAACGAAGCTATTATGAATCCACTCCTAAATGTTAGGGCTTATTTCATTTTCGGATTAAAAGTTGTTTCATCTTTATTTAGGACTTATTTCATTTTAAAAGTTAGGGGTTATCGCATACATACATATGTTGTTAGGAATTTCTTCATTATGAGTAAATACGTTAGGGACCACTAAGGGGGTACTGCATAGCGCTCTGGGTGCGAACCACACTTCTAACTGGTGCCCTTGGAAACTACAGACCCGATGTTATTTCGCTGTAAGATAATTGTCAACTCAAAGTCTTCGAAATGTTAGGGCTTATCAATTTGAAGTTTTTCAAAGCAGGCTCAAGGTCAATAAAAAAGATGTTATATGTTGAGCGACGTTTCGAGCGTAAATACACTTCATCAGGCCTTTTTTATTGAAAAAATACAAAAATAATGACATAACGAGCATTATAAATACATGTATAAAAATGTATACAAAAGTCAAATAAAACTTACAATTTAAATTAAAAAACTTAGTTTCACAGCATTTAAACTTTTTGAATATAAAATTCTTAACATGGCACTAAAGAAAAATTAATTTTATTAAAACAATAATTTAATAATAAAAATAAGAAATTTTGTTGATTTACTTTTGTTATAAAAAACTTGAAAACTTGGCTAGCAAACAGTGTTAAATTTTTTCATGACTACTGTTTGTTTTTTTGTTAAGCAGCTGGCTGTAAATGATGCTGAGATTATCGCAATAAGATCTTCTATTGATTGCACATTCAGTGTTGTTGATGTGCAACATTTCCAGCAGCATTCTCTTACTTTGGTTCCTCTCCACTTCCAGAATCGTGACGTTGTCTAAGTCAGGCTTGTGGTCTTGCTCTATACAATGGAGTGCCAATGCAGTTTTCTGACAACCACCGTTGTTGATATCAGAACGATGCCCTCACAGACGGTTACGAAGCTTTTGCTTGGAAGTGCCTACATAAACCGATATTTTAAAAAATCCATTTAGTTATTGACTAAGTCATTATGTTAGGTTAATTCCAGTTAGGGAAACAATTTTAAGTTGGTGAAACAAGATACAAGCGTACGGTCGGGTAGTTACAATCAGACTCACCAGTTCTGGCGACCTAGCTGGAACTTCTTGGTTTAACTTCCAGAATGCATTACTCAGCTTTGACCTACTGAGTTGCATTCTGGAAGTGACCCACTAAGCCATTACGTCACATTAAGTGTGACACAAAACTACATAACATAACATGGGTTAAGTGGGTTGATGAGGAAATATGCGTAACAGGCATAACAATTATGTGTAGAATAATGTTAGCCCAGAGTCAAAATCAGTGTTTATTGTCGAGATATTCAGACCGAAAAAGAAAAAGGTTTTGTAGTGATTCCGTAGAGGCGAAATTGAATTTTTTTTAGCTTCAACAAAAATAACAGTTCATGCGATACAACCGTTATGAAAAAGGTCATTTATCTCGCAAATGGCTGATTATTTATTTAGGGAAACATACGTTATCTATAAAAAACAAAATTTCAATCGAACAAATTCCCCAAAAAATGTAAGTCAACACGACGAAATTCCCATGGGGATAAACGCCCAAAGGACCAAATTACCAATAAATATTTTTACTTGCGATATACATAGGTACTATAGGGCAAGTTTAGGACTCATGCAAAAAATCGAGCGATTTTATTTCTTGATTCACTACTTGCAGAGCTTCTTGGGATTTTCTCCTGGGGATTTTTTTTTTTTTTTTGGAGTTTCGTTTTGCTCGGTTTTCTCCTGGGGATTTTTTCCTTGGGTATTTGTTTTTTGGGATTATGTCGTTGGACCAAGCATCACTAACCCTTTATTTTAAATTCAGATGAGTGTAGTCTATAATATTCAGACTTGCATAAGAGCAAAATCTTGCGAAGCACTCGAGAATTTTAATTTATGTTCCACCATAAATTGAAATAATAAATTTGGAATCAAATTCAATTCAATCCACTTTATTTACATGGGAATTGTGTTTTTTTGTTAGTAAGCGATTTGCATGAAGACTCTGGAACCAACAAATTTCGACAGGAAATGATGAAAGATCATCAATATCCAAAAGTACATGTTTTTAGGGGGAACGAATTTTGAATTTTCTAATTTTCAACTTCGCACAGATAATAGAGTTACATACATAGATATCGCACCCCATACAAACAAAAATGATAACTTTTTCAATATTTTTTGCCTGTAAGCCTTTTTTCTTTTTCCTATAAAATCCAATCGGTTGACCGAAATACTTATGTGTTATAGATGGTGTTTTGTTTTCAAGTGCATGTGTGTGTACTTATTTTTACATCATCATATATAGTACATACGTCTACGTCCCAGTGATCATATTTTTTTCTTTTGCATGCGATATCTATGGAACTATAGTATCTGTCATTTTATCCTTCTTTCTGAAACGTAAAATAGTTCGAAAAAAAATTCTTTAAAATTTTTTTCTGATATAATTTATATTCTCCTCATCGATAAATTTTGTTCGTAACCAATCATTTCTTTTTTTCCTTCTACTTGAAAAGTATTTCTCTTGAAAAAAAATTTCTCTTTAGCGATTAGTTTTGTTGGTAAGCCATCTACAATGAGCAGACTTCATCTACGAAATGGTAACATTTTTTGAAGGGCTTCCGTAAACGTATTCTGAATCTAGAACTTTCAGCTCTGATCTTTTATTGCAAAACAAACATGATTTATTAAAACTACGACTGCCACAAATTTCAAAAAAATTTCATGTTCTGTTAGTCCTTTTTAAGCTATTGAAAATATTTGTGCACGTACCAGGTTGTATAAAATGATTTTTCAAAATCTTTTTATAAAACAACAATAATAATTCATAATAAGAATCTCACAGTAACATTTTTGATCAGTTTTGTTTTACTTAATTTTATTAATCTAATTTTAGAGTTACTATTTCTACGCATTGCTTAACTCAAAAGGCATCAAAGTGTAGCGTTTATTCTAATTATGGCAATAAAGGTCCAATTTGAAATTGGACATACGGCAACGGTGAAAACCAAGCGCACCCCTGAAGGTTTCACCCATGATTGGGAGCTTTATGTGCAAGGTGTGAATAAGGCTGACATCCATGCGTTTGTTGATAAAGTTGTTTTTAACTTACATGACTCGTTTCCAAGGCCCAAGAGATGTAAGTTACAAAAAAGAATCCTCAAAATACCCTTTAACGTGTATATTTTTTTTTTTTAATTTATTTTCATAGCAATCAAAGAACCACCATACATGATAAAAGAATCTGGATATGCAGGATTCGTACTCAATATAGACATCTATTTCCGCAATCGTGATGAACCAAAACGCGTTACATATGTGTACGACTTAGATCTCCAACATGAAGGTCCACCATATCATCGGTGTGAAATAAAAAGGTTTATTTTTGAAGCTCCTTCGGAAGATTTCCGGCAAAAACTGGTCAAAGGTGGTGGTATAGCTGTATCAGCTGTTGTTGGTGGTGCTATTACCAGTGACGATAAAAGCCTCGATATGAGCGTCTCAGACAATCGAAGTCAAATGGTAGGTAAACCAAAATTAAGTATTGACGCAACTAGTTCGACGTCTTCGTCATCTTCGAAGAAACACAAACAGCGGCCGGACGATAGTAAATTGAATACTTTTGCGAATCTCTTTGGGACTCCAATAACCAAAAGTGCCCCGAAATTTTCTCCAGATCCAAAAACTAAAACAGCAAATGGCGGTGCTATTGGTCCGACAGGTCCTTCTGTCCCGGGTAAGGGCAAAGATAAATCGAATTCGGCTACTGGTAGTGCAACAGCTGGAACTGTTTCGTCGGGTCCTATTGCCAGTGGTGGCAAGGATAAAGAAAAAGCCGAAAAAAAGGACAAGCACAAACAAAGTCCACATAAAGATAAAGTGCATGATGAAAAGGAAAGCAAGAAGAAATCTGATGGAAAGCATGATAAACGAGAAGAAAAGAAAAAAGACAAAAAAGACAAAGAGAAGGAAAGAGAAAGAGCCAAAGAGAAGCCTTCAAAACGATCTCTCAGTCCGAAAAGCGCAGCAGCTTCAGCGCCCAGCCCAAAGCGGCCAAGTCCTGTGAGGTCTTCTTCTGCCGCTAGCCGAGATGATGCGTCAGCTAAATCATCTAGCAAGGCTTCTGAAAGTGAAAAACGCGGAAGCAGCTCCTCTAGCGGAAAAAAGTCGAAGAAAGAAAAGAAATCACACGACAAGGAGCGTGACCACAAAGAGAAACATCGAACTGATGTTAAGGAAAGTGTTCCTCCTGCAATAGCTGCACCTGCCGTAGCAACCGCTACTCCGGCAGTCCCCGCGGCAGCACCAGCAGTACAACCATCAAAGACGGCAAACACTACAGTTGCACCTCCCAAAACTGATCTCAATAGCAATAATAAAAATCAAAAAGCCTCAGACAAGGACAAGGACTCAAAGAAAACCGAACCGAAATCTTCAGAGAAAGAGAGTACACCAGTACAAGGAAGCGATAAGAAATCTTCTACAGACAAGGACAAAAAATCGCACAAACATAAAAAGAAGGATAAGAACAAAGAGAAGGAAAAAGAGAAAGAAAAAGAAAAGGATAAAGATCAGCCATCAAAGAAATCAACCAGCAGCAAAGATAAAAAGGATAAAAAAGATAAAACTGTCAAAAATGATTCGGCAGCTCCAACAACAACAACAAGCAATAGTAATTCTTCAGCAATATCAAAGAAATCCATAGCTACAACGGAACTGGATATACCCACAGAGGCTGGCAGCACAAAATCAACCTCAAGTACAGTGTCAGGAACCTCATCCACGAAAACACCTTCAGCAACAAATAAACAAAGCAATAATGTCGCTGCATCATCAACGATGCCTATATCAAATAGTATAACCACTACCAACACGGGAACAGCATTATCCGCAAGTGTCCTTCCAACTGCTCCAAACGACCTCAGCGATGTAGATAGCCTCAACTCGGAGAGTCTTCATGCGGTTTCGAACTCAAATTCAGATAAAGCCGCGCCATTACAAAACTCAGACAGCTCGAATAGTAGTTTTCCGGAGGTGCCAACAGCGGCCTCCAAACCAGCGCCTGTTTTTCAAGCTCCAGCGATTCCCCAGCCGACACCACCCACGACTCCATTAGCTACCGCAGCTCCTGCGGCAATAACAGAACCACCTCGTCCGCAAGCAACACCAGCAGTAGAGAAGAAAACCCATCGCAGTGGGGCTGAAAAATCAAAGGCTGACAAGACTGCGGAAAAAGAGGATAAGAAACGTCGAAGAAATTCAACAGCTGTGAACACCTTCGTCGAACCGCCTCTAAAACAAACCAAAAAAGATGTTAAACCAACTCGAGAAAAATCTCAGTCGCCTCTGCTACGCACCGAAGAAAAACAAACTTTCTTACCTCCCCCGGCCACCACATCAACACCACCAATTCAAAATACACCCGTAACGGCTCTCAATCTCGAGTACCTGTCTGAATTACAGGAACTGCACCAGAAAATCATGACTCTGCAAGACAACGAAGAGTTGCAACAAGTGGTTGAAATGATTGCCGCCACCGGACGCTATGAAATTACCAGCAAAACATTTGATTTCGATTTGTGTAAGCTGGATCGTCACACGGTGCAAAGGTTGCAAGACTTTTTCGCCACCTCTGTGTCGTGACACAAAATACGACTGTAAAAGCCAAACAACGTTTCGTAGGACTCAAAAACTGAAGCAGTTAATCTACTACCATCACGCATTTGTCTATACCCTGCCCTATTTTCTTCTCCTAACAATTACAAACAAAAAAAAACATCAACAACATAAGACTTTCGAAAAACCCAGGTAAAGCAAAAGCAATTGTTACTTTGTTTTTAATTTATTTTTGAATTTTATTCCCACTTTTTATGTCTATATAAGAAATTTATAAATAAAAAAAAAATATGAAGTTTGTACATATAAATTAAAATACTATATTCTAGAATTTATCCTCATATACACAGATATATATGTATATTTATATATACATACACGCAGCCCTTGTGGATTTATAGACTTGTAAATATATAACATAGGCAAATATATATAATTATTATATTGAAGTTAAACTGAAAAAAAAATTAAATATTTGATAGCATTGTATATTTAAAATTAAAATTAAAATTAAATAAAAACCATCTATATATTCCAAACAAAAATTAATAAATAGTCATCACCCATGTGTCCGTCCGCTTATTAAACAAAAACAAATTATTATCACATAATATTTATTCGAATACATAGTTTACAAAATTAAAAAAAAAAAAAAAATATTAAGCAAAAAAGTGGCACATAGTATGACTCGTAATTTAAATACAAACATACGTAAAATACAAAATAGAAGTTTCAGGTTAGATTTAGAATTAATTTCTAAAGGTTGATGGTTTATAGATTATGAAAAAAGTACAGGTATAAGGCAAAATAAAATTAGGAGGCTGTTAACACAAATTACAAAAAAAAGATTTTAAAGACGAAAGCTCTTGATTTTGGCGTTCTTCGGCATTACTGAATTATAATTTTGATTTGTTTTAGTGGCCATAGGTGGTAGAAATGGCGATGATGCCAAAAACTGCATCATCTCACATCTCACTGGGATCTATTAATCTCAAATCTGCCTCGAATTCAAAAGTAAAAAGTAGGTGTAAGGGAAGGGAATATGCAAATAGTTGGTGATTAAAACAAAACAAAACAAAACAAAAAAAAAAACAAAAAATTATGTACTCTGGGTTTAACATGGTTGCGGGCATAAAGAAGCTGGAAAGAAAGGTTCCTCCAAAATGAATTTTCTTTGTGAGTAAAACTTTAGAAAGATGCCATCTGCGGTAGAAATGTCAAAAAAAATAATCTAAAAACTAAGTTATTCCCTTCAAACAGAAAAGCTAAAAAACGTAAAAGCTAATTTACAGTTATGTAAGTTAAAAAAATAGGAGTTACCATTGTTTTAATTTATCATTTTATAAAAAAAAATATTTTCATTCAGATTTTCTTGTTTGTACAAGTTGAGAAACCGTCATAGATGACCACACTCAGATAAACATATTGCCCTGATACACTTACTCAAGCGTAAATTCTCTGGCATTTTGAGGGTCTTTGATCCCCTTTAAAATTGCAAGCACGGCTTATATCGATACCAATTAATTACGGTTTCCTAAAAACATCAAGAGGAAGATATATATTTCAGAATTCGGCTATATTTATGAGAAATCGTTTTGGGGGCCTTTGCCCGCATGAAAAATTTGCAGTACCAATAACACTGTGCTACAAAATTTAAAAAAATTCACGAATTTAAAAAACGCACGCTTTTTAACAAAAGTGATTATCCAAAAAAGTTACTTAAACTAATTTGTAGGAAATTAAATTTGCTACAAGTTTACAGTACAAATCTTTTTTCTGGGATTAAAAATATGGCAGTTATTTGCAAAAATCAAAATAATCCTTAAAAACAAGATGGCGGCCAAACAACACCATGTGCAATTGTGAAAAATATGTTTTTATGCTTTTGAACTTTTTTTTTTTTTACTCCTTAAAATATCAAAGGAAAAATTCGTCTTGGCATTATTTTCCATATCATCATATAATGAAATCTTTATACCTAGTACTAAATTGTGTTTAAGGTTATCTTGAAAAATTCATACCTTCAACAATTGTGTACCGATTTTTAAGAACGATAGCTTGTTTGGATTATTATAAAAAGCACTCGAAATATAAGTACTAACAAAAAAAATGTAATGCAAACTGTTACCAAAAACGGACTTCAAACGGTAGCACAGTGTAATTTACGGTGTGGGTTCTTAACCCACTAAAATAATAAGAACAGCTCATCAGTTTAAAAAGTCTATTTCTGATTTTTGGTCGGCACATTTATGATCCTGTGTCAAAATATTAGCTTCTGGCCTTTTTTGTAAGTTCATCATCCTATGACTTGCATAAAACGGAAATAAAATAAAAATTGCGCTATGTGCTAAATTCCTAAGTAAGTGTATCCAGCGCATTATTTTTATTTGAGTTTGCTCATCTTTATTTCACGAGTATTCTAATTAAAACGAAAAGAAATCATCCGCAGCATTCTTAGATACATTTTTTCAAAAATTTTAAATTTCTAACCTTTTGTTTTTCGAACCTTTGTCTTTCGATACTTTGTCTTCCGGAACTTTTGCCTTTCGTAATTTTGTCTTCCAGAACTTTGTCTTTTCGAAACTTTGTCTTTTCAAAACCTTTGTCTTTCAGTATTCTGTTGTTATTCCATACAAGTTAGGTAATTCAGTCATAGGCTTATACGCATTTTTATTGCTTCGCTAAAAGCAAATAATACAGCAAAAACATTTTCTTAAAACTACATAAATAAGGTCATGATCATGATCAATATAAATAAGAGTATTCCATTTAAAGTGAAGAAAAAAATAAGTTAGAATCTTTTTCTTCAATTCTTGATTGAAAACCCGCGGTCTTTCACTCGAAAACTTTTTATGTGGCGCCGTACTTCACTCAAAATACGTTCTCTAACTGATTTTTTGATGTGGGTTCCCTTTTTACTAGGAAGGGGACAGCCAGTTACCGGATTAAAATTATGTTTTAAAAAAAATGGTAAACACTTTTCGCACATACAGAAAGTGTAGATAAGAAAAACGATCGACAATCTTTCAATTTGGTGTTGTTATTTGGCAAGTAGTATTGAAAACTCATGGACTTTCGAGATTTTGTTGAGGAAGTTCTTTTGCGCTTGCAAGGACGAATACAAGCATATTTCGAGTAAAAGAATTTTTTTCCTTATCATTAAGAGTCCAAAAATTAGTATGAATTTTCTGGCGTCTGTTGTGGGAAATACTTTGTACATAAAAAGTCGCAAGAATTGTTGCAACCACTACTAGGTTGCAAGACCTTAACAGGCATGTCTCTTCCGCTTTCTGATTTGTATGGCTTACCTGTTTCTCTTAACCTCTTCCGCACCTCTTTTTTCCATTGACTGATCGCGGTGTAAGCATTCTATTTACACCAATTTGCTCTTCATATTGAAGTCGGTTGAAGTGGATCCTCCTCATTGTTAAAAAACACCTTGCAGTAGAATGCCAGCTTTAGCTTCCAAACTGTCTTGCAGAGGATCCTCGGGGTTGTTATCAACAACCATTGCTTTTATTTGAGAAGTACTCGGCTCTTCATCAGACGATGACGTTATCTGAATTATCTTCGAAAAGAAATATATCATCATTACTGCTTTCGCAGTCAGAAAGTGCGTTGGCCATTGCTCTATGAGGTCATAGAAAATAATTATAAGCAAACAATAAACCAAAATTTACAAAGCAAAACTCACTTTTTAACTAGAGGATTTAAATATGGAGGTGGTGAGGAAGATCTAACTGATTCAGTTGAACCAGAATTTGTAATAACTTTAGTGGTGTTATACTTAAAAGCGGATGGTTGAAAAATTAAATTTTGATTTATTTTAATTGATTTCAAACATATTTGTTTTGATACAATAATTCTTACCTTTTTTTATCAGCTTTACTTTTTTTTAATTTTTATTCCTCCAACGTCCAACTTTTATTCTAGGAGAGCACGAAGCCAACTGAATTGATCGCAAGGTTCAAGGTTAATTTATTGAACATAATATTTACAATTTGACTTAAGATAATCTTAACAACTAGGTACATTTTGGTTTTACAAATCTGTTGGCACACAGGGGGCCTAACCTTATACATTGTCTTAAAATAAAAGAATATAAATACAAAATTATAATACATGTATGTCATGCTTTTCTTAACTTAATTAGTCGGTTGACCTTAGTATCCTCGGGGTGTTCCGTCCCGGTTGTCCAGTGGTGGTTTTGTTGGCGCTAAATTGATCGCGAAAATTGTGCTTCTATTTATACTTTTCAAGCTGACTGTACTTTTGTCCATGAATATAGAGCACTACGTGCTTGTCACTCCAACTTCTCTACAAAAATTGCCATACTTAGTAAAAATTTTGGATATGAGGCAAATAAGCACTAAGAGAACCCAAAAATGTATAGAGCAAAAGTGGTTTCTGTAACTTTGTAAATAATAGAGATAGAGCAATGGGGATAGGACCCAAACGATAGAGAATATTCGAAATAGTATAACTGCATCATTAACTCAGTTTCCCGAAAAAGTGGTCTATGGGGCACTTAAGCACTCAGGCGGCGATGTGTAAAATATTGAGGCATCTTGCCTCAACTGACCTACGTCTGATTCATCCTCCTAATATACAATCCGCCCAGTTTCACTATCGGACGAAACCGACTCTGCCGCTTTTCATAAAGTGGCCAACAGATTTAGTAGCTCTCTTTTTATACTCGTCGTTTTGATATAACTTCTTGTTTGGATTTGACAGATATGTCCAATTATTTTGAATTTCCTTTTCTTCTGAATTATAGTTCACACTCTTTTTTTTATATCGCTGCCCTAAAACTATAATGTACCTCTTTTCTGAGAAAATCCTGTTAAAGTTTTGAGCCGCTTATTTAATGCCAAAATATCAATGTTTTGTTATGAAAACAATCACAGATTAATTAAAGTTCCACATTTTATTAATTTTAATTATTTTTTCACTTTTTTCGTTAGAAAAATCGAAGTTATTTACAGTTTTAACTTTTAACATAGAAAACATTTCTCACTCGCTTAGCTTTTTTTTTTCAATTTCTCGTCCTTTTTCTTACTTAGAACAATATAGGACTGACATATGTGGAATTAGGTTGGATTAATAAAAATAAAACTTTTTTTTTTCGATACGGCTTTTAAAAGATTAATTTTATTAACGGAAAATAATATAATAATGTTTTATTTAAAAATAAGGTAAAAAAGTAATAAAAAATACCAATTTATAAAAGTAACGTTAAAGTTAGTAGTTAACGTTAAAGTTGGGCGCCATTGAAATGAGCTTATTAAAAAGCCACAGGGGCAACTTTGATGTTATATTCTAGGACGGCGGCATGCTTGTCTCGGCTCGGCTAAACTCGTCGGACGGGGTAGTTCTTGTCCCAAATACAACATCTTACGCTCACTTTCATTTTTATCTCATGCCAATAATACTAATTAAAAAAAGAAGAAAGCTAATACTCTAAATCAAAAAAAAACCAGACGGACAATTGAACGGACGATGAAGAGAAGGAAAAATGAAGAGACACAAACTCACTTACCTTTGCCATTGCCTTGGCGAAAGGACGGAAATTGGGGAGGTAACTCTTCCTTGAAGTAGGATAGAAACAAGACTTCCTAAAACCTAAACTATATCTAACCTAAGACCTAGTAAGTAAAACTAACCCCCCATCTAATACTATATAAAATCTAATTTGTTTCCTATCTATCTTTTCAAGAGAATGACAACCCCATTCCATTGTCTCCCCAAGACAGTGGTTCGCTAAGATCAGCAAGGTTTTACCTGATGTTGTTGGTATAGCTTGGCCAACCCTCCCATATGTCGGAGACATATCCTTCGCTACCTTCCTTGGCCTATGTTATGGAAGATAGCCCCTATATTGCTCTTCAACTATGTAGTATCATCGTCTAATTATGTCCTGTCATAATGGTTACCTTGCAGACGGCCTGGCAAGGCTCTTCACACACCGAACGCTTTGTTTTAGCACTGCATCATCTTGATGGACTTTTCTTATTTTTACCTTGTTATTAAATAACAAAATCTATATTTCATTTGAAATTCAAAAATTTACAAATTTTATTCAACAGTAAAAAAAAAATCTTAAATTTGATCAAAATGATAATCTAAATTAAAAAAATCTAAAAGCCAAAATTAAATGAAAAATTAAAAAAAGGAAACCGATATCTATGTTTAACAGTTATGCGAATTAACTGGGCATTTGCTTTGTTCCTCCCAGGACAAATTTTATATATATATATATATATGTGGTGTACTCACGTTTTTTCAACTCCTCCCTCGACGTCCTGCCGGCAGCACAGATCAGGAACTGGAGAATTATTTTTACTAAAATATTAGTTTACGCGATTAAATTAAACTCTTTAAAAATAGATCGGTCTTTACACTTTTAATTAAAAAAGGAAATTATTTCGATTTTACGTTACTTGAAAGGAATTAAAAAATTATAGTTAATTTCAAATCTTTAGCAATAAAGAAAAACTAAATTGAATTATTCTTGTTTCAAGATTTCACTTTCTTTAGTTTATAAGTTTAAGTTTTGTTTCTCCTTTTTTTTTTTCACTGCTTGGTGATCTTCGAGAATCTTCATACGTATAAATATATATATATGCATTCATGTACGTATATATATGGATATGGATACGTATGCTTGGGATTTAAGCGGCTACTCTATGTTCTTCAGGGAATCAATATTTCACTCTTCTTGTTTGCAATGATATTAAACAATTTCTAGTATCTTTATTGTCTCTAGTTTTGCTCTGCACTTCAATGTTCTTTGCTGTAGGTTTTGCTATTGACAGGGCACCTTAAACCTTTTTAGGGGGGCAGAGGCACTTATTGTGTCCACTGTAATTGCGGAGCCCCTAGGATCACGAATGAGTACCTCTGCTTTATTGTAATCACTCTTAAGTTTCGTTTGGTATTTTGTTGGTCTGTAGAGGCTTTCCAGAACTCAAAAAAAAATCGTGGAACACTATGTTCACTATCGTATTTTATTTCTTCGGATTTTATGTTTTTTTTTTTTTTTTTGTATGTTCGTTTGTTAAGAATATTTTTAACTTATTTTCGAAATTTTTATTTTTTTGTATTCCGATCAAAAAAATAAACTTTAAACTTTAACTAAATAAAGCAATACTTTTTATATCAAAGAAAAAACTTTTTCAAAAAAAAAAAAATCCGACAAAACTGACTGAAATTCGCAAGTCATCTCTCTACCCTTTGTCTTTCAGCGCACAAAGACCCTTATTATTAGTAGTTAGTAGTATATTAGGCACTCTGATTATTAATAATGTTCATAAAAAAATCCTAATCAACCTTAGGCATATTAATGGTAACATGGCCTTTAATGACTTTATTTTTGATTCTGGCATCTTATTTTTCGTGTAGATTACCTTTGGAACAGGCATTTATGATGTAGAGTTGTTGTTGCTGTTTGTCCTTCTCGGAAGCTTATCATATTTAAGGGTTGCAAATTATTAAATTTGTTATTATAAATTTATTTTTAAAAAAGAGGAACTTTATTATAAGCTCAACCGGTCTCTCACTTCGGTCTCTGTATGAAATCTTAATCTAAGGGCCATATTACTCACTCAAAATCATACAAATTCAATGTAAATTCATCTGGATTTAAGTTTAAATCTGGATGTATCGAGTGAATAATATGGCGGTAAGATACAATTTGTTCTTTAAGATAATTAATTCTATTTGCTATAACGGGAGTGGATGATGTCATCTTTTGGGTATCTGGAGTATTCTTATTATAACAAGTTCGTTCTTGTTGATATAGCAAGTCGTGCCTTAACTCCCCCCTTTCTTTAAGAAGAACGTCCCGCTTCTTCTGTTAATTCTTCTATTCCTTTTTTAAAGATTACTGAAAAGCATTTCCTCCAGTTCTATTGAACTTGTTTTTTTTAGATGATTTCATCTTGTAGTAATATATTATGCATAATGCTGAAGCAATTATTATTGTCAATGACGTAATTATGGATGGAAATTCTTTATTAATAATTTTGTTTTTCAACTATTGTTTTCATACTCACATTAATTCTCTTAGTTTTTTTTTTAAGTATAAGTATTATAGATTACAAGTCTTAAAGGGATACATTTTTATATGTATATATTTTTTAACAAAAGGTTCTACTTTCTTCTACTTGTTGCTCTGCACGCGGTCAATCAAAGTCTATTAAAATGAAATGAGTGAAGTTAGAAACAAGTTGTGAGCGGTAAGCTTTCAGCCGCAAGGGAGGTACATACGCCTACCTACGATAACAACCCGATTACATCGGACACACAGGGTTGTTAACACTATCTATAGTATATGTTTTGAGATAGTTTTGAATTATGTATCTTGGATTTTCATATATTGTTCCATCGATAACTGTCGTATTTTCAAAGTTTATTAGGTATACACCATTAATTGTTGCGTTATCCACTATATGTTCTCCCGTTTAAAGTATAGCTCCGTCTTTAATTACTTCTAACTTCAAATTCTTTTCTTTAATCTTGTTACATTTTGCTTTCTTATTATTTAACAATTCAGATAAACATGATTCATTATTTGATAATTTACAAAATGTATATCTTAATTCTATTTTACAATCTTTTACATTTATAAATTCTTCATTACATTTAGCAATTTCTTTATCTATAACAAGTTTTCCATCGGATTGGCATATTGCTCTTGTTTCGAACAATTTACAACTTTTATTAACTGTAGGATATTTTATATATACAACAATTACATTTTCATTTTGTATAATTTTAAATTTTGAAACATCTATTAAATCTGTTGTGGTCATAGTACCATGTTCATGTTTCGTAATTTATTTTATATCATTTAAATTTAATATTGCCGGGTTTAAAGTTCCAGTTTTTGTCAAAGCTATTATTTGAATAATATATTGTAGCTCAATAGGAATTAATCTATTCCTTTCCCTAGCTAACTTCAACTCTGAATCACTTTCAATTTTATATAAATTTTCAGATAATTTTTTTAATCGCATCAAATATTTGCGAATTTGTTATAAATTGTTTATTATTGTTCTGAACTTATTCTGATTATTTATTTTCTATTAAAACTTTATCATCGTGGTCAGGTGAACCTGAAATCCACTTCCATACTGTTCCTATTTTATTAATACCTCTTCTATATCTTTTAGTTTATATTAGCTGTCCTAAAAGTGATTTAATTATAGTTATGTCCATATCTTTGTTAGGATCTAATGCATCTTCATTGTAATTTAATGTATTTTTAAAATAGTTTGAATTTATTTCAGCTTCGGTATCTTGTAACACTTTTTCAAAATAAGTAATATGTATAACGTGAAAAATAGTTCCGTAATCATTATATAATGCTGTGTTACCGTTCTCTATGTCAGCTTGGTAACAACTTAGGGTTGTAAAATCATAATAACTTGTATGCCTTTAAATTTTTTATATGTTAAATTTAATAAATTCATACACAAATGTAAATATTATTTAAGATAATTAAGGTCAAAATTTAAGTTAAAACTAAATAAAAGGAAGTAAATTGAGAATACAAAGTTATAAGATTAGGGATTGTCAATTAAAAAGAGAATTTTTGTCCAATAGAAAAAACACTAGAATCAGAAGATAAAACTTCCTTTTGGTGTTCAATCTGAGGTCTAACAGGAGGGATGAAAACAGGAGCTGCAACTGATACACTAGGTTTGCTACTACCACCTGAAATCAGTTGTATTTCGATATCTTTTAATTTCCTTAAAACTGAAGATATCTGATCTGAGATCATGGGAGCAACATTAGGACCAGATACTTTCGCTTTTTCCCTTTCCTCGATGAGATCACAAACTTTATTAACTAAATAATCTGATTTTTCTTTATTATCCTTAGAATAATTAGATCTTCTAATATCTAATTGAGTGATAAAAATTGTCTTATCACAGTTTTCCCAAGCTTGTGGGAAATTCATGTTATTAATTTTAATTATTTCTTCTCCAAAACAGTGAGATTTGAGTGGGCACAAAAGATAATCTTTTTTAATAATGTGACAAAATAAGGAGGGATCAGGTTCTGTGGCCAAAAAATCAAAACCGCTTGTATTAAAATCTCCAGATTGACACATTGTAGGAGAATCTAAGGGACTTTGATAGTCTGGAGTGTCTCTTCCAGAATGCACAGAATCTTTAGAAGAGGTTGGTGATGACACAGATGGAGTAAATTCTTGTATTAAACTATCTATTTTAAATAGTTTGGCTTGCTTTGGAGTTAAATTGTTTTTTATGTAATCAACAACTGCAGTAAATAAAGTATCATTGTTAAATTTAGATGGATAATCTAAGATCAAGACTAAATCTAATAAACTTTTTGCTTCTGAAGGCTTAAGTTTTTTAAGATCCCATACCTTAGGGTTTGCCTTTTTGATACTAAGTAAATAATATATCTTAAGCAATGCAACTTCTCCTACATTGAAAGGCTCTTTGCATCTATTATAGAAGTCTTCCCAAGCTTCTGTTAGGTCGTTTACCTTTTTCTCCTCTCCTGGTTTAGTAATCTTAAGTATAAGATCAATGCTTTCTTTAGAAAAAGTAATATCGCTGTCTAAACAAAAAGTATCCTTAGTACTTATATACAATTTTTTGATTTCATTTAAGCGAGGATTAGAAAGATCCATGATTTAGGAAATTATAATATGACGGTAATTATATTAAAGTGATGATTCCTGATATTATCCTTATGAACTATTCTATCTTTTTTGAATATTCTTATTTTATTTCCTAAGTCCTCTTTTACTTTTTGTTTTCTAAATCTTGGTTGAAGTTTATTTCTAACTCCTATTATTTTTTCATATATTATTTCATTTAGCTTATATTCTTTAATATTTCTATTCTTATTGTGTGTATTCAACATTTTTTGTTGCGCTAATAGAAGTCTTGAATGTAAATCTTCACATGGTATTTTATTAAATAATACTTCGAATGGTTTTTTATTTGTAACTGACTGAATTGTTTTATTGTATTGTTGTGCAGCTCTGTATATAGATTCTAAATCACTAATTAAATAAAATACTTTTTTCAACTATCTCGATATGTATTTCTATAAGAGTAGAATAAACTCTTTCTACCTGTCCGTTGGTAGTACTGTGTTTTGGATTACAAAAGAATATTTCTATGTTTAATCTTTGCATTAAGGATTTAAATTGTGGAGTGGAGAATCCTGGTTCAAAAATTTGATTTTTTTCATGAATTGTTAATTTATTTCTGGCCAATTAAATTTGTTGTTTAAAATCGTTTAAAGGTTTATTTGTATCTTTTATAGTAACATTATCGCAACTTTCTGCTGAATGTTCAGTTGCATCCGTAGAGGATTTATCGGTTAAATTATTCAGATGTTGTCTTGATAGAGCATCCGCTACTACGTTAGTTTTACCTGGTTTATATATAATTTTAGGAGCATATTCCTCTATAATTGAATGCCATCTTTTTATTTTCAAGTTTGGGTTTTTTGTCGAAACTGCATAAGTTAAGGGTTGATGATCTGTGTGTATTTCTAGATTTGTTACTCCATAAATATAATTTCGTAATTCATTGGTTGCATAATTTCTTTCAGTTTTTGTTAGTGTCTTTGAAATGAATGTAATTGGTTTATCACCTTGTGATAGTACTCCACCTATTGCATCGTTTGATGCATCCGTTGTTAACACGAATTTTTTTTTTTGGTTGGTTTGGCTTTTTTAATTCATTATATGCCTCAATTCCTTTTTGATCTAGGTTGATTTTAGTTTTCTTTGAAATGTATTGGGATACTTTTCCATTTTCTCCCGTCAAATACTTTGTCAAAGGTTTAGTTATTTTTGCATAATCTTTAATGAACTTTCTATAATAACCTGTTAGACCTAGATTACTTCTTAATTGTTTCTTAATTGTCTTAATGTTTTTTGAATTGGAAAATTTTGTATAGTTTCTTTCGATTTTCTTTGGGTCAGTTTTAATTTATGTTTTGACCTACCATATATCCTAAAAATTCTACCTGAGTTTTATAGAAAATCGACTTTTCTAATGATATTTTCATATTAGCATTTTTCAAAACTCTTACAATCGTGTTTAAATGTTCTTCATGTTCTTTTAAGCTATTTGAATAGAGACAATTATGTCGTCTATGTAAAAATGACAAATTGTTGCAATAAATTCAAGTAGAATATCATCTATAGCTCTTTGAAATATGCTTGGTGCATTCTTTAATCCAAACGGCATTCTCAAAAATTCATATTTACCATTATTTACTGAAAATGATGTTTTTTTCTACATCTTCTGATTTCATTTTGATTTGATGAAATCCTGATTCTAAATCAATTGTCGATAATTATTTAGCCTTTCCTAAATTCGATAATATAACATTTGTATCTGGTATAGGATATTTTTATCCGATACAGTATTCTCGTTAAGTTTCTTATAATCAATGACGAGTCTCATCTTTGGAGAACCGTCTTCATTAATTCCTTTCTTTGAAACAACCCACACTGGTGAGTTATATGGACTCTTTGATGGTCTAACTATACCATCTCTTACCATTGTATTTATTTCTTTGTTTATAAAACTATTGGCAGATAATGGATATGGATACTGTTTACTCCGTATAGGAGTTTCAACCGTTGTACGTATTTCTGTTGTTATGTCTGTTCTGAAAGGTAAATTCAGATTTATATTAGAGTGTATTTCATTCACTATTTTTTTAATTTTTTCTATTAATTCTTCCCGACTTAATGTGTCTTTTGCATTTATTATTTTATTACATTCCTCTTTGAGAATATATATTTTCTCAGTTTTATTTCTATATCTTAAAATTTTATTTTCAAAATCAATTTTCACTCCTGCATTTTTTAATAAATTACAGCCTATCAACAAATCTGCATCTAAATTTTCTATTTCATAAAATCTTACAATTTTGTCAAAAATCAACACTTCATAATAATGTGTTATTATTGTCGATACATTGATCGTTCTTACTCCTTTTTTTTTATAATTAATTTCTGTCTATCCTTAAGTATATGGGCTAGAGTAACAACTTGTAGCTCCTGTATCGATAAGAATTTTTAATTTTCTGTTTCGTGAACCGTTCCTGAATAAGAAGGGTAGTCCTGGTGCTCTCCCAAAAAAGCTTCTTCATTTAAATTATTTACACGCTCAATTTTTACTGGTGGTTGAGCACTATGTTGTGCACTTTCGTTTTGTCGTTTATAAAAATTATATTATCTTTTATAATTATTTTTAAAATGTGGATGAGCATATTTTCTGTTATTATTATGATTGTTATTTTGCGAAAAAGAGTTAAACTTTCTCTTTTCGTTTTCAAACTTCTTTTGTTCGTTATATGTAATAGGCCTATGAGCTGAACTTCCTAATTCCATCGGTTCTGGTTTCGCACATTTATTTTGTTGATTGTTTTGCTGATTACGATTCCGTGCATGAAATCTAAGATTAATATTATGATTATTTTTTTTTTTTTTCATGAGTTGTGTTAATTTGGATTGATTGTTCCCTGGTTTACATTGACATAAAATTTATATCTGTAATATAAGTCTTGATGTTGCAACATGGCCAACGCTTTTTCTGATTCTGACATTTTTCCATCCTTCCATATTTCCATAACCTCACGTGCCGGGATTATGACATCCCCAAAATCGGATATAAGGGTAAATATCCGATTTTGGGGAAAGACAGAGAAAATTTCTGAAAGTTTTCGGAGTTAATATGTCCCGGTGGTGGCTCTGTCTCCATTGGAGTCGTTGACGGAACAATTTTAGCTTGTTTGGGTGGAGTAGGAGCGGTTATTAAGACATCTGAATGGATTGGGGGTGGAATTTCTGATTCATCTTTTTCTTGACAAAGTGTAGAATTCATTAGTCTTTGGTATCCACGTAGTATTGTAACAAGACTCCGGATTGTGTTACTAAAGCATGCATTGGTCTGGTGCCTGTCTTCATGGCTTGTCGATATAACAAGACATTGAAAGCAGATAATAATAGCTCAGGGTCTACTGCATCTTCAGGACTGGAGAACTTGTACTTAATAGTATTGCATACGAGATCTTTATCTAACGGCATATGAGAGAGATTCACATCTCTTATAGTTAGTGTTTCATCAGCTTCATCTAAATGATGACCGTCATCCAACACCGGTACCTGGTGATCCACTTCACTATCGGCAAAACTACCTGAATCAGTCGAAAAACTAGACTCTGATGTCTTTTTTGAAGAAGATGATGAAGGAGCAGATGTCATCGGTTTTGTATGATGGTATTCTTTTTTAGTTCCACTCGCGGCGGGACGTGGTGAATGCATTAAGGTTCTACCTTTAGGAATTTCCTCTAGCCTCTTATTTTCATCAGCTATTCCTTCTTTTCCTTGGGTCTTGTCTCCTTCTACAACTAGGCTTAGTGCTTGGATGTCTATCCCTAGTTTATCCGGATTTGTCTCATTCTCAGAAAAGGTTGGGGATTCAATAGATTTTTTTTCTGTTTTTCGAGTGGAGATCTGTCCTGAAGGAGGAGCTTCAGGCTGTGTTGATTTACTCTTCTTAGGGGGCATATTGGAAAGAATTTTGATATAGGCCGAAACAGAATTAGTTACATCAAACGAAGGTTTATTCATACGAGATTTGTTGATGACCTGATTGTGTCATGTTGTTTGAACGGTTAAATTGTAGTGCAAAGCTTGTCCGTAAATTATTGGATCCTAATTTTTGAGCTTTGGCTAAAGCTGAAGTTAAGTCTTCGGGTGACAAAGAAAATAATATATATTATAATGGAGCGTTAAGCCCAGTTATAAAGATTCTAAGAGCATTGCGTCTATTTGCTTGATTTAGTTCCCTAGTTAAATCAGAATCTTTTCCATATGTCATTATGATTTTGTTTATTAGTAGTGTTAGTTTTTCATTAACTAAATTATAGTAATCAATTATTTCTGTAGTACCTTGACGTAAAACACTAATTTCTTGTTTAGTTATATGAACTGGTCGCTTATCTGCGTAAGCAAAGTCTAATCTAGCTATTATTGCCTCAAAGTTTAATACTGTTTCGTGATTGGGCAATACTTCATTTGCATTTTTAATTATTTTTTTCCTGAAAATTGTTAATGCAGCGAAATATATGCGACTACCTTTATTATATAAAGACATTGAATTGTGTGCTGCTTCTCGCCAGCTAACATATTATGTACCTACGTTTCCTGGTAAAGATTTTATAACATCTAATGTTTCTGAACAATTAATACTATCGTTGAACAATTAATACAATCGTTTATTGTCTATTGTGGGGACCGAGGCACAATGGACTGAATGTTGCAATAAGACTGCGGCCGGCCATCGGGGCCAGATCTGGCCGCGCAGACGGTCCTTACAAATTATTTTGGGACGCCATTGTATTTGCAGGATCAATTGAGTCAATTCACATTTCCATTTAAAAATTCAAGCTCTATTTCATTTATTTTTGCCCAAGTAAAATAAAATTTTAAAATACATAAAACAAACGAAATGATTTCGCTTCTTAAAACCAATTTGTCACAACAAAAAAAATTGACAACCATTGTAAAAAAAAACAGTGCAACTGCACTTAATCAGAGTTCAGCTACGCTATTGCAGCTGTCCCTTTCTTTTACACTCTTTACTGTCGTTACTGCTGGTCTTGATGTGCGTAATGGGCCTCGTTTCATGCAGACGGTTGGAATATGCCCTTTTCTGCCACAAGATGAACATGAAATTATTTGTGGTTTTAAAGATTTATGTGGTCTTGTTTCTAACATCATTGGTAACATACAATTGCGTCGTCGCGTAGAAGTTGTGTAATTTTTGTTTGGGCTTATTGCGTTAGATGCTGTTTTTGATTTACTGGAACAGACTAGTATTTGATGAATTCTCCTGATAAATTTTAGCACGAAAACACATTTGAATTTACGCGGAACGTTTTCTAAAGGTTTGAAGTTTGTTTGAGCCGCAATTAGGAAAAACTGAACCACTGAGTGTTGAACGTCGGCGCATTGAATTCCGGATTCCCCACTATTCGCACTTTTGCATTTAAAACACTCCATAATTTTAATTTGTTTTCAAAATTTCAAACTTCCGCTCACTTTAAGGTGTTAAACATCATGCTGAGATTAGGGGATGTCCACCTGCACAACAATAACAAGTATGCAGTGCGTCATTCTTCTCATAAAGGCCGCGCTGGCCTCAAAATAACTGCCTTTCACTTCAGCCGCCTTCCTTTCGACCTCAACCAGCTATTGCGCGAAGTAAAATTCCAAATTATTTTAGCTTGAGTTCATTCATTTTATTCTTAAATAGTAATTAATACGGCTTTAAATTTCTGAAATAAGTTTTAAAATTAAATATACAAATTTATACTCAAGAAATTATAATTACGTTTTAGGATTGTTTTTAGGTTAGTTATTCTTTGGTACAAGCTAGCTTATTTTATTTTAACATAATATATTTGACTCTTTTTAATGCGGGTTTCGAAATTAAGTTGAGACATTGCCAGATGCGGCAACAACAGGTCGTTCTTTATTGCTATCCTTCCTTCGCTTTCGCCTTTCGGGAACCTGCCTCCAAGCCTCTTTCATAATCTTGATATATTCAATAGGAATCACCATAAATGCCTCAGAGTTTGTGAATGCCAACATCCTTCTGATGGAATGCATACCTGCCTTAAACAGATATTCATAATTAGAATCTATTTGACCTTCCATACCTTCATATTTTGTTCTTTCGTATCTTGCTGAAAAATATAAAATAAATCGCATTTATTATTTGGCCAATTGCTGAAAACACACGTTCGCATAGAACCAATGTTGCTTGTGCACAAAATCTTTTTAGAATTCATCTATACATATGAGCATATGCAGAACGCCGCTTTTCTCACCATTCACGATTTATATACTCTTCATTCATGTATTTGTCAAACTCTCTGACTCCAGCTGCCAGTTTATTGTCCGGTCTTTTTATTTTTGTTTCATACGAAACTAATTAATTCAAAATAAAGAAATAAAGCAATAAAAAACACAACACTTTTTATTGTTGGTAAAAACCGAATTAAAAAACACAACATTTTTTTTAGCTTGCACGCTAAATTTGCTTTATTATAAAGCTCATCTTTTTCGTCAATTAAAAAAAAAAAAAAAATATTTTACACACGAATTAACTTTTGAACCACTTTGTTCGGACACACCAACAATAATGACTAGCTAACAACGTAATTTTATATACCCCTTGCACATTATTCTCTTACGTTGTGTGTATCTCTTTTTTCGATACAGCACATAGCTTGTACCTAGCAATAGCTCTCATTTTGTTTTTCAACTTGGGGAAGAGAAATAAACAAGACATATATGTATATAATCCCTTTCGTTGGAGCTGTACATTCTGTTGAATGTTGTATCGCTTTCCTGTTGCTGTCCGTCGCTGTTGGGTATTTCGTATGTGGTTTTGCCACCGGTACTGGTTAGTAAATAGATTTTTTTATGATATTCCTATGTGTAGCTCGCTTGTAGGGACGTTCGCTGGCGTCGTATTTTTGTGTGCCTTTCTTACTCTTGTGGTAGGAAAAGGAACAAAAAAAGCTATTTGAATTTAAACGACTGCGCTGCGTCGCAGTTTTATTCTTGCACATTACACAGGAGATTTTTTCACAGCTTTTCGGATATTAAGCTTTTGAGTAGCTTACGTACTTTTAGCTAATATGTATTATATTATTATATTGCTTGCACAGACTACATATTTTTTGATTCAGCTCGCGGACTGTATTTTAACCATAGGGCAATAAAAAACACAATGCTGGGAAAAATCGAATTAAAAAACCCAACATTTATTTTAGCTTGCACGCTCTGGTTAGCTTTCAAACAACCACTGAAAAATATATACAATTCATTTTACAAGATATGTGTAATATGTGCTTTTATATAAGCTGAATTAGCTTGCCGATTCTCTGAGAGAGAAAGATATATGCGCTAACGGTATGGTGTGCTCCCTTTGAACACTCGTTTGCCTTGCATTCGATACAATCTTGTTCAAGTCCAAATCGTAGTCATCCCAGGTGCTACTTGTATTTTTTTTCAGATCCAGAAATTGTGTTGGAAGTATTACCACTACAGGAAGCACTATCAGCACATGTCTCTTGGTGTGGCATAACATTTACCTCTTCTGGAAGAGTAGCGTACCCAATCTTGCTTCGAAGAAAATAGAGGTCTAAAATTGTGCACTCGGCGTATAAAATATTCTTCTCTAAGTCCTTAAAATGTGTATTCATACTAGCCTTTATTCCATTAAGAAGTTCATGACTAGTACTTTTTATGTTCTGGATAACGATCCTTTTAGTAGCTCATTTAATAGTAAATTCTTATTTCGAAAAATCACTAGGTCGTTAATAGGAATATTTCTTTAGGGATGATTCCACTTATAGCGCTCTTCTGGAGCTACTTCAAATATTCTTCTTTGCCCCGAGCGCATAGCTGATGGTGAAGAATTTGCAATTTTCCCAACCTATTTACATATAATATCTACTAAGCGAATTATCCTTGTATGATGGTTCTGGTAAATCACTAGGCGTTAGAGGGACAATATTTAATACATTCTCAGACATATTATGTAGGTGACGATGGACGCGAATTTAATATACACTCAATTCGAGTGAGTAAAGTTGTGAGTTGCTCAAACGTAAATTTTGCATTGCCTGCAACTTTTCTGAAATGACTTCAACCCCGCTTCCAATAACCAATATGAGGTGAACCGGGGGAACAAAACTCCATTTTAAGTTTGGAAATCCGTTCCATGATCTGAAAACATTTTATGCGGTGTTCCTCGTCAAGAAATGATGCAAGAAAAGCTTGTGTTGTCAAATCACTTACAAGTTCTAAGTGTATGGCACGTGTTGCGGAACATACAAAAATACATTCGTACCCTTTGTAAAACTTTTCTTTAAGTGTTGTCACCGACGACCGAGTCATTAATCTACTGCCCAGCAAACGTAGAACTACATTAATAACCGGTACAATATGTACGTAAAAGAAGTACTTCCTCTCCACTGAAAAAAGATAGGGGCTCGGGAAAAAACTCAGTTATATGCCTCCTATACATGAGAATACATGAAGCAGTTATCCCTTTCTAGCATGCGAAATTTAGTGAATTTCCCCTCCATTGAAGTACTGACAAAAGTACTTCAAGAGTATGTAGATATTGTAGATATAGAGCAGATACTCTCTTTAGTCCTCATGTACTCTGTAGTTGCGTCCGAGTTGTCGAACCTCCTCGACCAAAATCTCATGTCAGAATGGAGCTCTGCCCATGGCCCTCTCGAATCTTCTGATCTGTCTGGGACTGAGATCTATAGGATTGGGTTGGCGTCTCCTACAGATCATCAAAATGATCAAAACCACAACCAGAGCAGCTCCCAGATATGACCATCTAGAGTAACCCCAGTCATTACCTTGGAAGAAATCAAGAAAGATATTGGAACTTCTTACCGTCTCTTTGGAGGAATCCAGATGCTCATCCCAATTGGCAAAGTTCGCTCTGTCATGAGAATTCTCAGTTAAGTGAGTCAATTTCAAATCAAATGACTCTTGATCATCTGTTGAACCACGAACTGATAATCTTTTTACATCCCAGTATTTTCCTTGGGAAGTTGGTAATAAAGGAGAGATCAGAGGAAGAGGTTCTCTATTAGGATGAACTATTCCGGATATTGCGGCCACTTTTATCCACTTGTCCCCATCCAGATAGGATATGTGTTCTCCCTTCTTGTAAGTGAAATGATCTGTATCTGACACAGTCTTGAAGGGTTGACGAACCTGAAGATAAAATTTTGTGTCTTCGAATAGTCCTTGAGAGAAAGGATCTCCAGTCAGATATTGTGCCATTTTGTCAGGATCTGAGGTCTTTACACTATCTTTCCACATTTCTAATCTGATTAAACAAATGGATGTCCTTATGTCATGAAAATTTCTGTTAACATGGTCTTCAATGGTCTCCAAATCATAATTAATCTGAGCTTCTTTCAAATCACTCGAAAAATAGGCATTTCGCGTATACATTGCTGACAATGAGGATTCAGACGCAGAAGCTGTAGGTGTGAAGTTACCTGACAATAAAACTCCAAGATCAGATTTGTATAAAAGAGAAAAATTGTCTCCGCACAGCTTTAACGGTTTTTGGAGATGGATGGTGAACTGCAGGGATTTTGATTTAATGGTGATGGTTGCAATATTGTCTTCTCTAATAGAAATGTGGCCAAGCTCGGTAGAATGAGGAATAAGATTGCATTCTTCAGTAAGACGTTTTTCAATTATCAACCATTTATTTTCTCTATGGAATACATTGGGGTTGGATGTTGTGTACCAGTGTCCGTTTTCTACAGCAAACCCGCCATTGGGACTTGGATATCCATACACTTTTTTGGAAAATACACGATCTGTCGTTTTTGTCTGAGTCCGAGGCCATGAGCAATCGTACATGGGATCATCAGTTAGATCCACGACCTCATCCAGTGAGCCTGGGGGATCGTCATACTTGAGTGCTTCTTCCATATTCATCTCTAAAATAGATCTTTTCAGGACGGTTTTTTCGTCAAAGTTGGTGAAGTGGACATTGCATTCTGATACAATTCTGGTCTTCCATATGGTCCGCCCTTTGAATATCGGCTTGGACACGTCGACAAAATATGTTTGAACTTCGACGGGGGTGGAGGGAATTGGTTTTTTGTATTGATGGCAAAGGGGTGGTATGGGCGGTTCCATTTCTATGGGATTGGATAGGGTTCTCAAGACGATCTCTACATTAGAGTCAGAGTCAGGGGGGAGAACCGATGCCGATCTACCGGTTGAAATCAAGAAAATAAGAACTGTCACAAGAGTATGTCAGCGAAGTACTACTGGAAGTACCTCTAATGTTTATTCGCCAGTAGTTTCTTTAACCATAGCGAAAGCACTGAAACTTGTCCTTTAAAAGTACTTCTAACGCCTTACAATCTAGAAGTACGAATATAACTGGTGAAACTTGTACGTAAAAGAAGTTGTTTGTTCCTTCTGAAACACACACACACATATACAAAATTTATTAAACAATCTGCTGCGACGCTCGTCGAAAATGGTTTCCCTGATGAATCTGAAATGCAGTTATAACAATAAAGTGTAAAACACTAGTAAAACATTTGTATTTTTTATTTAATTATAAACACAATTAAAATATTTATATTTTCCCACAGTTCAATTTCACAAAAATTAAATTCCTGAAAACAAAACCATCACTCGCGCTTGCCGATAACAAAATGAGACAAAACTATATGTGCATCGTATACATCGCACTCTTTCTTTCCTTTTACGATAGAAGAGTTGTTGTTTTTATAAAGAGAAACAAAAATAATTTTTTTGAGGGGAGAGTTTTTGGTAAATAAAGAAACACATACATTTACAGAAGGGGTTTTGTTTGTGGTTGTGATTTAAAGCAAACTACTGAGTTTTGGTTTGCATGGTGATGAATGATTCTCGTTATTAACACTCTCTCCTTTCTTTTCTTTTCTTTTCTTTTCTTTTTTTTTAGTTTACTTAGGTATATCTTTTCCGGTTTCACATTTACGGTCCCAACCATTTATCTGGTCCCTACCCAGCACTTGTTGCACTTTTTCTTCGCGAGGTGGGGGGGGGGATTGGTGGATATTATTTTTGATTACAATATATTATTTCGCAAATCGAACTAACAAACCGCGAACAAATTACTTCAAGCAAATGAATTTCCACCTTACGCGCGACGATTAAAAACACGAATGATATGACAGATGGGTCAAATCAACAACACGGAAGAAACAACAAAAGAGAATCATAAAAAAAGTGCAACTGTAGCTTGTTAAAGAAAAGTGGAAGAATTTATAAGTGATAATTGATTTATGGTTTAATCAAATTATCACAACGAAATAACTTATTGCAAGTACAGTGGGGTACTTACAATAATTTTTGAGCGTCAGGAATTTTTATTATTTGAAATTAGTAAAATTCCAAATCTAATTTGATAATGAAACGAATTTTAGAAAGCTAAAAATCAATAAAAGAAATAAAACAACAAGTTTATATGCCCAGAGGGGGACTTCAAATATTTTATTTGGGAAACCTTTGGGCCGGAGCACAGGATTAAACAAAATGGTGAACAATATAATAAATTTTTAAAGGTTTACGGGGAACCGTTAAACCAAATTTAAGAAAAGAAATTATGGGCCGTTAACGTAACGTTAAAATAAAATACAGCATCCCTCAATAAATTGGGATAAAACTCGGAACGATAAAAAAAACTTACATAAATGTTTGTATCGGATTTAACTCTCACCAAACACAATAAAACCAATCTGATTTCAGATAAGTATTTATACACTATACTTATCTTTTATTTCTGGATTCTCCTTGATCTCCTTTCCTATACCTCCTCGATTTTATTTAATTTTCCTCAAAAATCTCCTCGTACCTCGAATCACCTTTCTTCCTATTTTTCCAACTTTCCTCGATATTATTTAAAACACTCAATCTTTTCTATATCAACGACTATTCGCTTTGTTAGCTCTCCCAAGAGTGAGCTTAAACCAAGTCTTCCCTCGACTATTCCAATCACTCACACATTCATACATTCAGCGATTCGCTTTCGTGATCATCGGTCACGGGTTCACGGCTTCCTGGAAAGCTACGTGCTCTCCTTGAAAACCTCCGTTGTTGAATCTCAACGAAACTTTACAATCACTTTTACAAACACAAATTCAACAAGTTGTTGGATGTCTTTCCAAAACTTGCCGAATCTTAATGGCGAGTTCAGACCCTTCCCAAACTACATTTTCGAGAAAAAAATCAAAAAAAGAATTAAAATCGAGAAAGAGCCTTTGCTAGGCATTCTCCTAGTTAACACAAAATACTCGCCGGTGAATCCATCTATTGGAAATTATTCTATCGAGGGACCAATATAAATTCATTCAAAAATTAATATTCATATGTGTAAAAGTTCAAAAATATCGATTCAATATTGAATACACAAAGTTTACCAATTACCAATAGGTGTTTCGTCGTCGCAACAGTGCACTCCTGGTAGGCTGAAAAGTTTATGATTAGCATTTGTGTATCAAATATATGATCTTAAGAATTTCAGAATATACATTGATCTCAAACCGGATATCTGCGTCTGGTGAGATTCTATTTGAAACTGTTGATCTGTAGTGTGGGGGTGAGGTGTGTGAGTGACTCAACCCGATGGTCACTCGTTATGTTTAGATACAAAAAAAAGAACAAAAATGACTTGCAAATTTTCGAAGAACGGATAATGGTCTCTCTTGACGAGGTTGGACACACTATTATTCTCCAGCCTTCAAAGGAGTTGGTTGACGCACTTTACGTGCTTGAGGCTGTCCCACTTAGTAGATACTACCACACTTCTTGTTGGATATGAAGTATGACTTGGCGTCCGTGTAGCATATGGGACTATGGGATCGTTGCTGTGTTTATTCAACGTGATTTCCACACCACGAGTTTTTCACCGTACGGGCAAGGAGGAATTGCTTAATATTTTTTTTTTGTGCGATTGCGATCCTGGGGTGGCTTCACTATTAATCTGCCACTTAAATAAATGTATAGAGTATTACCTGGGGTGCTCTTAGCAAAGAAAAAATATTTTAAGGATTTGATGGGAGTAAGCAAATTGGTACTCCTTCTCTAGCATTCTTCCTCCTGAATTGAATGCTCCTGACTGGCGTCATCCGATACAGTATTTAATTTGTATACTCTAAAAAAAAATTTTTTCTTGAGTGTTTAGCGCGTGTCTCGATTCCTGACGGACTAAAAAAAAGTAAAAAAAAAATGACGGTTGTTACATTTCTTTAAATATTTCGTTAAAATTGTGCGGGAGAACGTCGCCCGTGAAGTAAAAAGTTCTCAATTGACGACTTACCTCCTCTAAATGAAACTGGGAATTCCTTTCTTTTTTTTATAATATGGCAGCTTTAAACAGCATGAAGCGATCGGTAGCACAGCACAGTCAGATTATAAATGAAGGAAGTTGCGCCATCATACTTAGATAAAAAAAAATGTAATTGCTGACAAACATGGAGTGTGTTTCCAGGTTGGCGTAGTATTTCCAGATATACCAAACCGCCCTGTTCCCGGACTGCGCTGCCGACATTGCGTTCACACTGACTCAGGCATGTTTCAAGTATTTGATTATACTTTCACGCATTTAAACGTTGCTAGACGGAAATATTCCGACACTTGAAGATTTTCCTTACATGGTCGCACAGAAAAGAAAAACTTAACCATGACCGCCGGGAATTTAAATGTACTCTACCGACCAACGTGAAGATAGCTACGGCTACATGTAATGCATGCGAAATGAAACGGAAAACAGATCTGTTCTCACTATCTTTCGTTGACAGATTTTTGGATCTGTTCATGTTCTTTTCCAATTCGGACATTTGATCAGATTGCATGACGGTTTGAACTGGACTGCTTGTTTACGAGGGTATGGTCCAAGTCGAAACGGAATTAGCTGGAATTGACATAGATTCTAACTATAGATAAGGATATTGCCTATTTAAACTGAACTATCTGAAGGTTTGTACTCTACCTGATAATTTGACTTGTGTGTGTATCTCTATTTAACTGAGATGCTTGTTTTTTCTATTAATTCTTCTACGCCGAGAATTCATACGTGTAGTTTAGACTGTGAAGCTGCCTTTTATATATTATAGTCATTGAATTCGAGTTTTAAAAGAGTCTTTCGGTTTTTGACAATAATTTATCGAGTGGGTTAGCAGTTTCCTACAAATCTCCCATTGAAACGCATGATACCCTTATTATCAATAATAGGATTGAACTTTATCAACCAACTTTTCGAAACTAGTTGTGTCCCCACTAAATCGCTATATTCCTTTTTGACGTACATTTCCTGAGTGAGTAAAATAAATTTTTGTTTGAATGAAACTATTTCTTTATAGGAAAGTTCTGACTTTGAGTATTTTATACCTCCACGCTTCCTTAATTGCACTTCAACAGCACAAACAAGTTTTTTTTGTTGAATTTTGTATGCATTCATTGTAGGTGGCCTCGTTCGCTCGTCGTTTTATGGAACAAATTCTCTTACACAACCACCAGTAGTCCAAATGGAAGCATGCATAATTTTTTCAAAGTAATCCACTGGAACAGCAGCTTTAAAGTTTATAAAAGACAAGTCTGATGGGTCGGTACCTTTCTTCATAAGCATTATGCATTTAATGAGATTTGGTGAGATATCAAGCACATTAGCAATAAATGTGGTGAGAGAATCTTCCGCTGTATTTGTACCAAGGTAAAACAAATGTAACCATTTGGATTTGGGGACAGAAAAACCTTTAAGAAATTTGGAAGTGTTGTTTCCAATTATATTTTTGCAAATAGGTCCTTCTTTCTGGTGGTCAAGAGCTAACAACGACGGTGTAAGGGTTTCGGTTTCACATAGCGGAAGATGCATGTTATGTCTGAATGCATTGCTCTTGTCATCACTATCACTTATACCACTTTTATCACTACTTTTCTATTTTCCCTCTTGTGGCCGCGTGGCCTCTAAAAATTCGCTAAGAAATTCGATATAGGTGTCGCATTACTTCTTATATATTTGGCCTTTTCCTCAAGAAGCGACGGCTTGAGATCGGCCGCCGCACAAACAAATTTGTTATACGCTTTTTTAAGTTCTTATAGCTCTAAACCATATGCTTCATAAGCCGATTTTTTAGGCCCTTTACCAGGTTTTTCTTTAAATGATGAAGATGAAAATCAACAAGCGGATCGCATGCCAAAATTAAAACCTCCAAACTCATTCCAAATGAAATATAGAAGTAAAATCTCCCCGTTATATATTCTACCAAACAAAGCAAAATGCTCACCGTACCAATTTTACCACTTAGCTGTAGCAATTGTACCGTTTACAAAATATATCCAACGCGTTATTTATAAACCGCACGGAATTTCGTTCGAAAAAATAACTCGCGTAATTGAATATCAATTAACTGTACTTTTTATATAAAATAAATTATAAAACTCAAGCAAATGGTAAAAATTTGTAAATGTACCTGTACCAATTCAAATTTTATGATGATGATTTCGATGACGACTTGAAGATGATGACAGTATATTATGTCATCACAGATGAATCCGACTATAATGATGAAGCTGCCAACTTTCACGAAGCCGTATTTGTAGTTGGTGGCGATATTAAATGCCAGTGATGATGACAAAGATTTAGATGGCGGTGTGAAGATGATGAGTTGAAAATATTTTCGATGAAGATGATGATTACTTGGATGAAGATATTGATTTTATAAATACGCTTTGACAAAGATGCGCTTTATGGCGACGATGTTGTAGATCGTAGAAGAGTTAAAAGTAGCGTGTTACCATCAGAAAGGTGATGAAAAGGTTTTTACAACCTATACGAATAGAGGTTCATCTTAAATTCAAAGAGAGATGTCATTTTGTTTGTACCTTTTATAATCGAAGGCTAACAATGTCAGTTAAATGAATCCTTTACGTCGCGAAAAACAAATGTTCCTAATGGTTTTTTTCTCAAATAGGAGACTTTATAGTCTCCACAATCGTATTTGAAAATGATTTTTCCAACAAAGTGCTTGATTGTTTTTGAATTTTCGAGTCTTACGAGGAAAAAATCGTCTATTTTAATATTTTCTGTGCTCACATGTGTATGAGGAACATCAGATTCGTCAGATGATGTGTAAAATTTCGGATATGATGAAATCTCCTTTGTTTCAAAATCGCTGAAAGAACTTGTTGAATCTGATTGTTGCTCAAGATTCTCAAGTGTTCCTTATCTTTCTTTTTTTAGCTGTTTGTATACCTAGTAACTTCTTCTCTGAGTTAAGATTCTTAAGTTTTTGTTTTACACGAATGTTTCGGTCTTTTAAAATTTTCAGCTCTTCTAGCCTTTGTTATTGTGGCCTATCATTTTCTGGGCTATCGATTTTCACTTTAGGAACATTTGTATAGTATAGCCCTGAGAGTAATTTATTTAATTTGGCTCTATAATAATAAAAAAAATAGGTAACCTTTTTCCAGTCGACTTTCGACCCGCGCTTTTGAGCTCATTTGCCATATTAACCCAGAACTCTGAAACTGTGTCTTTGTTTTCTTTGGAATAACCTCTGGCGACGGGGTGTAGTTGCATTTTATTTAAGAGGAGGGAGGAATCTTTCGAAGCGGAAAGTTTTCCGTCCGAAACTCAAAATAAGAGAAATGTGAAATTTCATTTTTTGTCGGACGGAATCCTGAAAAAGTGAAACCCACTATATAGGGGTGATTATTTGCGACGGTGGTGGTCTTGACGTAGTTGACGGCGGCGTTGGCGTGGTTGACGATAGAAGAATGTAGAAGAATGATTAAATTAAAATGAAATATGGCGATTTTACATTCGGACCGGGATTTTAAATTCGGACAATTTATACCGCGGATTTCGATTCCTCCCGCAGAAAATTTAATATATATTTGAGTTAAACAGTTTTATTGCTGGTCATTTCAGTAGGAGGAGCAGAAGTTTTACAATCCTTCATTTCATTGGAGCTATTGGCTTATCGCTTAGTGAACGTAATCGAATTGTTTTATTCGATTTTACTATTTGAAATTATAAGATAAACAAAATCAATAAAAAGACAATAAAAGACGACCAAATAATTTCAATTTTTTGATACAATTTATTTGATTATTAATGTGGCGACCGGCAAAAGAGGACTGACAATTACTGCAAATATTTAAACATCAAGAACCCTCCAGTATTGTTTTTTATTATTTTGTTTCGCAACTGTTTTTTGGGTTTTAGAGAGAACATCGTTTTATATTTTGTTCAAATTTTCAATCTGATTAACAAATCTTCACAGATAATTGTTTAAGTAGAGATTTCTACTATTTTTACTTACTTTTATACTTTAATAATCTGAAAGTCTACGAAAAATCCGACCAAAAAAAACTTAAACGACGACGCACGGTGGAGCGAAGTAAAAAGAAAAGACGATTTATACTTGATGGTGATGTGTGCTTGAATGCCAGATCCTTCTTTAATTTTTGTTTCTTCTCTTTAGTTTCTTTTGTTTTAGTACATTTTTGTGACAATAAAATATGGCCGATGATTGAATAATAGGTTGATGAACTGCTTGTGCGTCAACATTCCGCCCCCTTTGAAAGTACCCTCTTTCAACAAGGCAGTAGGGCAAGGTTGTGGATAGGACGTTTAAAGGTGCCTTTTGCAGTACGAATTTCAGCAACTCTAACGTAACCGTCTTCACCAGAGAACGTTTTCTGAATTCTTCCTAGTGACCATCTCATAGGTGGCAAATTATCTTCATGTACAATAACCATAGAGCCGACAGCAATATTCGGTGATTTTGACGACCACTTTGATATCGTTGTTAAAGTTTTAAATATTTAAAATTAAGTCAACACTCACGATATGCAGAGGTACTCCGGACTCAGGCAGGAATGGTGCTATCTCCGTCCACCGCGTGGGTAGTAATTATTGACAAAATCCTCTCTTTAAATTCATTAACATGGCGGGGAGAATCTGCCTTCGTAGGTGTAATTTTAATCTTTTGAAGAAGACAGCTTATCATTAAAATGCTAGCCTTAGCATTAATTTCAATGAACGTCCAAGCCTTAAATACTTCATATTGACCCCAAAAACAATCGAAACATTTTTTTATAATTTAACATAATCTGTGAAAAGTCGAAACAAAAGCAGCATAAATGACTGTCGATTGATCCAAAAAACCATCGCAAAATTAAACACAGTTTTTTACTTTTATTATTTATACAGATGCTTCTATATCCCCGGCAAAGTCAGTACCTGAAAACTTTCAAATTGTTCCAAAAATTGCTTTAAAAAACAACAACTATATTTTTAAAGTTTTTATTCTTCTTTATTGTGTGTAATTAAAAAGAGCAATAAAAATTTTGGCTTAAGTCTATTTCTTCTTCCTCTTCTTCTATTTCGTAAAAATCAATTTTTAATGATGCCCCGTGAGGTTCCACCACGTCGAATGATAGCTTGGAGAATTTTCCAAGATCCTCATCCGAATATTCTGAGACGCAGCGCTTTGGGAGGAATACTGCGAACTCCTCCAGTTCCAGCATAATTTGCTTCCCGTATTGTGTGTTGATTTTCTTTGCATTTTTAATAGGATATTTTTTCTTAAGAGTAATATTTTTTAGACTTTTAATTTCTTTTTTTTCATCACCAAATTTGTTGGCGTTTTGCCTGATTCGATTAAGAATAGAGGAGATTTTATTTTATATCTGTATCTGAAAATGAATAGTTAGCTAGAATACTTGATACTGAATTAAATATTCAAGAATACCGCGTTTTTATAGTTTTGACCCGCTTTTACCTACTAAGCTTTGATAATCAAACAATACGCAACGCATAATTTGCAACAAAACTTGCCAACAGATAATTGTATTTTAATTTGACCTTTTATTCAAACAAATAACCCTGATTATGAGGAATGTGGTTAATCTGCGCTAACCCTCCGTCCAAATTATTTTCAATTTTAAAGATTATCAAATATATGCCTAATTGGTCTGGTATTTTGCAAACCAAAACTTTTAAAAAAACTTGTGTCTGACCTTTGACGCCTCCATAATTAGTTTTTTAAAAACCATACCCGGAATTAATCTAACCATAAACATAATATTCTAAACCGATAAGACACCACGAACAAATTTCAATCAGCTAATAATCTAAGCTTCTATAAATAAAATACTATTCTCATAACACACTTAAATCACCACACAATTTCGCATACCCAATCACAAAAGACATCGCAACTTACTCTAGAATAAAATTCTCATATGACATCATCAACACCCAACAATGGCACGCGCCTTTACAAATAATCTCTTTTCACTAGACTCTACCCACAAATAATCTCGAGAAAAATTTTCCCAGGCTATAGTGTGGTTATACCTATTTCCGCTTTCGCTGAGTTAAATACGATGGGTGGCCAAGTTTTTAACTTCAATCAACCTTTGAAGCTTATCGTAAAAGTTGTACACCACAAACGAGTTTTTGGCATCTTGTCTGAGTTGTTGCAGGTGTTCTGGTTTTTTGTAAAGGAAGTAAGGGACGCCTCTTTATAAAACCTTTATACCAGTCTTCGCCGGGGATGTCGTCTTTAAATTGCGTCTTTATGCCACTGAATTTTATATATCCCCCAACCTTGAGCTCATGTTTATCACATGGTGTTCCCATGTTTACTCTGGCAACAAGGCATTTAACTATTTCGTTTTCAGTTGCTTCTGGAATTGAGGGTACTCGCCCTGATGTTTGCCGGCCTATGATTGGACGAAATATTACCGATTTAGGGACATTATAGCCTTCTTCAGCTTGACGGTCATTTTCTTTTCCGTCACATCTCTAACCGCGATTTTAATATCGTTAATATTGTAATTTACTTGAGGTTTCTTTGTTTGGGTTGCTAAATTTATTTTGAAATGCGGAAATAACCGACGCGACGTTTACATCTGCCCCATTTTTACATTTTCCCCAATCGACCCTAAGTGCTAATTGTAAAATGCTCTAATTTCTTAATTACTTGCTTCATTGGCATGATTGAAGCATTTCTAAATTTCAATTTAAACCTTCTAAGTAATATTCAAAACAATTTTCAGTTTGAACAAAGCCTTTTGTTAAAGTTTTCTTCTTTTGTTGGGAGAAGGGTTCCAGAATATGGAGGCATAAGATTATTGCTCAAAGGAAACGCTGCATCACCTACAAAGTAATGCGGATGATCCTGGCAAGTTTTTTGACTGAGGAATTGGATGATTATTTTCCAAGAACTTCTTTCCAAAGCGACTGACATAAAAGATTCCTAGGCAGATGAAAAAAGGGGGTATACATAGGTATTAATTGTGTATGTGTTACAAAAAAGCATTTTGATTTTTTCTTACCACCGTCACTTTTGCTTCCGTAAGAGCCTATGTCAAGATGTTTGATGAATTATTAGATATCACAAACTGCCATAAGGGCTATGCTAAAATACTTTTTGTAATTAAAATATTGACTTCCGCTGTTGGGAGGACATCTCAGGGCAAAATGTTTGCCATCGATGGCACCAAGACAATTGGGCGCGTTCCATAAAGTCCAGAAGTCGTCACTTATCACCTTGAAAGTCTTTCGGGACTGGGTTTAGATACATAGATGGGGTATAAAGCTTTCCACATTTTCTCTGACGTCTCTAACACTATTTGGCGAATATTTTCCTTTCCTTATTTGAACGACCAGACCAGTAACTGAAGAGAGTTGCCTTGAAACAAATAAATAAATGGTGAACGGTATTTTTTATTTTTTACTGCGGGCACATAGCCTCAATTATTCTTATTTTAAAGCAGCACCAACCTGTGATATTCGCAACTGTGTAGCAATAGCACTAGCCTAAGTTAGAATGCTTAAGATTATACAGGCAACCGGCAATGTATATTTTTGTTTCCTTTTAGTTTCTGGTTTTCAGTTCGTCACCCCTATTCCTAAACCGCGGGAAAGGACTTCTAGTAGAAATTTTATTCTTTCTACGCTAAGGCGTTTATAATTATAGTTCTTGCAAATGACAAAAGTCTACAGTTTATGGCAATGTAATACCCGGCTCTAAGCGTGGATTAACTCCCCAATAGAAGTAGGCAAGAGGAATCCAATCCACTTTTTTTTTGCTGTCCCGTTAATGGATTTAATCCAGCATAAACTTTTGGGAGGCGTCTGATTGGACGTTTCCAAAGCAAGCCGTATTCGTCCAAGTTCACCACCAGATTGTACATAGGTCCTCTTGTTACTTGTATTTGTTTACCAATTCGTGTAGTGCCGTGATTGTGTCTTTCGAAGCACTCTTTTCGATATTCGATTCGGTTTCTAAAACCTCGTCATTTAATTGTTTTTTAACACATGATCAGAGTTATATGATAAATTAACTTTGTTGTCTGAAAACTCGACTCGGTTGACATAACACCGATCTTCCGACGATCACTCTCACTGTCTGAGCATCGTTTGGTACCACACAAACTTCACCCATCATTTTGACGTTTTCTATATCTATGACACCAGAGCCTTAAGGCTCTAAATTTCCCATTTTGAAAGACTGTCTAACGCAGACATTTTTTTTCACCACTGTGCAAAAACCGACGACGACGCCGCCACGAAAAACAAAACAACAAAACCACCCCTTTTGTACAACGCAGATACTCTTTTGAGTTTTCTCTTTGTTTACTGTGCAACAACCGACGACGACGTGACAAAAATTCTATTTCTTGTTTTTGTTTATTTATTACCTATCTAGACACGTAACACAGCCGATATTGTGTTTCTTATGCTATACGAGTTATATAATACACACGACAAGAACTAACTATTTACATTGCATTTAACAAAGATAGAGATAATAATACATGTATGGCCAGTGTTGCCATACGTATCACTCTCAAAAGAATCCCCACTTGTGAGAAATAACGAATACAAGGATGTCGATGGTCCTCTTCGTGATATTGATCCGAAGGTGTGGGGTTGGCTTTTATTAGCCATTTTATTAGTCATTCCGGAGGAAGGGATCTTGGCAGAGATGAAGTCGAGTTCGAATTGAGCCGCCTCAAGTAATAATCCTTATATGCGTAAGGAATCAGGTCTTGTGATTTCGGTGTGATGATTCTGATGGAGTCCGCTGCGGGTATTGGACTACTTTATTGGTGCTTCTTAAGTGTCTTGAAAACGTTTGGTGTGAACTCCTTTGAGAAGGTATTAAAAATTTCTGGAAGAATTTGTCTTCCTTTAGACAACCATTAAATTTTATATTTTACTAACTTTTTATTTAGCGACAAACAGCTGTTTTGACTTGACATTTAAGTCAGGTATGTTATTGAAAAAATGAGGCTACACAGAATTGTCATAGAAGGTTTTTTTTTCACTTTTGTGACAAGTTCTGTTTGATTACTTTATTAAGGACAGACTTTTTTTTGATTATCAGTGGACCTTCATTGTCAGAAGGAGGAATTAAAATAAAACTAGATATCTATTGAAAGGTTCGTTTTTTTAGTTACGGAGTTGTTAATGACTGAATGATTCTTAAACTGAGTGTAGTTAACGAGCTGAGTGAAATATGATAGACTGAGTGTAATAAGAAAACGATCTGAGTGAATTCGTTTTGTTCTGAGTGAAAATATATAATATATTTGCTGAGTGACTAACGCAAACTATGATAGACTGAGTGCAATAGACGATCTGAGTAAATTGGTTTTGTTCTGAGTGAAAATATATAATATATTTGCTGAGTGACTAACGCAAACTATGATAGACTGAGTGCAATAGACGATCTGAGTAAATTCGTTTATCTGAGTAAAAATATATACAGTATAATATATATGCTGAGTACTAAAGTAAATAGTGAATGCACTATGTGTGCGTGGGAAGACTATGTATCATGAGTTGTTGATACATATATAATCGTTGAGATATAATCGGTTAGAGCTTAAGAGAAAAATTAGTAAAGTAGAGATTGACACTGAGGACAGTGCTTTGCAGGATGGCCGAGTTGTTACCCCAAGTGTTACTTAACCATTATATCAGTATAATTTATTGAGCAGGGAAATCCCTCTTGTTCAAAGGTGTAACAGTTTAGATTAGGTTGCACAATGTAGCTCGTCAGTGAGTCAGACGTATTGAGTTAAGTTCGCTTTCCGTATCTGAACTGAAAGGGTGCTTGGCGAGTTCGCGCATTGTAATAATATTAATTTAAAGTTAATAAATATATTTATACTGGTTATTTTTTTCCTGCGTTAATGGTTCTTCTTTCTTCTTGAAAAGGTTCATACTCGGAATTAATAATATTATAAAAAGTTGTAAAATATTAGTTAAATTATTAATGTGAAATAAGTTTGCTTGGTGTTTAAATAAAAACACATCATCCGTCTGTGTTAGCACGAACTTCTCGTTCTTTACGTCTTCTGTTTTTATCGCTGCGTGAATATGCTGTGTTTGTTTATTTGTACATATGTAGATGCTTACACATTAAGACTTTAATAGCCTTTTAGCAAGTGAAGCTTTGATTTGCAATACATATTATGTGGGAACAGAAGAATTCCTGTATATTGAATTAAAGGTATCCGCTAACCGGATATCTAATATAGATGGGGAAGATTGTGTCTTATACATAACTCGCTCGACTTGACCATTCGCAGTTGATCTGTAAACTGTAGTTGTTATTTTATCGATATTTGTTGCGAGGTAAAAGTGAAGATCCCAATCGATGTTTGAAATAATAAAGCAGAATGCAGAAGTCTTTACAATACGAGAATTTATTAGCAAGTGAAGTGACTAGGCAAAAGTTATATAAAAGAAAACGTTACATAGTTGAATAATTATGTTGAATATAATTTAACGAAAGAACTTTACATGATAGTTTTACTTTCGACACTCCCTCTCAACAAAAATATTCTTTAAAACAAAAGAAGAATTACATTTAAAAAATAATTAATTAAATACATAAGCCAATGGCTTCAGTGAATTTCACATGTTAAATTTTTGGCAAATTTTTTTTTTCTGCATGTCGGCTACCATGTCTTTCGTAAGAATATATCTCAGCTCGATCTCATTGTTTTTTATGGCCTCACTCAATGTGATTGCTGCGTGAGTGGTGCACTGGGTTTTTGGCAAGATGTTGTGCCATTTAAAACAATATGTAGATTGTCTTTGTAGAGTCCAGTTTCGTTAAGCAGTCTCCGTAGATGTATCGCTTCCTTATAGCTGCAGCCGAGAGGGCGATATGTTAAGCCTCCGTACTGCTGAACGCCACGCAAGACTGTTTCTTGGACTCCCAAGAGAAAACGCTGCCAGCCAAAAAGAAAGTGTATACAGTATAAGACTCGGTCCAGGGAATTACCACCCCAGTCGGCATCGACAAAACCTTGAATACGACTTCCCTGTGAACGATAATATAATTTTAAATTAATTGTTTTTGACAAGTACCGTAAAATATGTTTGGCTGCAGCTTCATGTTTAGAATTTGGATTTGTGTTTCTCTGAGCTAATTTGCATACTGAATGCATTATATCGGGGCCCGTTGAAAGCGCCAGGTACATCAATGATCCAATGAGGGATTGATATGCAGTAGGGTCAACCTTCCTACAGTTGTCGTCATCACATCTTATTTGGAAACCAGCATCAAGTGGAGTTGCAACGGGGCGACAGTTCTCCATATTGTACTGCCTCAAAAGATCTTTCACGTATTGCTTGTGTCAAATAGAAATCGCGCCAGTTTCTCCTTCTCGTTCAAACTCCATTTGCTATTGGATTGTGAATCAACTTGGGATTCAATGTCACCGATCGTATAATTGGTTCCATATTGCTTTGCTTAGGTAAAACTTCCATGTACTCATGTACTTGGGAATTATACCATGGAAATATTTTCAGTTAAGCCTTTTCTGAGATTTCAAAAGGAGCCCCGTTGATACCTACCGCTTTCCTGCAAGTGGTCAACGTTGTAAGCCTGTAGGCAGGAGTAAAATAAATAAATAAAATAAAATACAAATAAATAAGAGGAAATATTTTCGTACAGTGTACATATAGAAATTTATTTTCTAATATCTTATGTTCTTAATTAAACCATTTACCTCCTGGATTTTCATACGGATTCGGTTTTATGCGTTTGACTGGACCCTCTTCTAGTCAGACTTTCCTTTTAACTGACATATTGCCCTTCCTGGCTTTTTCCATCCTCAAGGCGAGAATGTTGCTAGTTTGCTGTTTGATTGGACACAGCATGCTATTGTGGCTCGGATCCTTCCGACATTTTTCATTGTGATGACCCTTTTTTAAACAATTAGGGCAGATGTTCCTCCTGGAGACAAAATCCCTTCTTGCATTTATGTTTAAGGCGCAAAACTCTGGGCATTGGTATAAACGGTGCGTCTCAACGCCATACGCCTCGCAAGGTCCTCCTGGATTAGCTGGTCTTGAAGGGCCTCCTGGTCTCGATGTTGAGGGTCCACTCCGGTGGTTATATTGGGAACTTGCTCTTGCTGAAGTTCCTAAACCCGATTGGCTTCGGGGTACCGACCTGGTAGCCTCTATAGCTCCTGCTTGTTGGTCGAGGAAATCGAGGAGTTCTGTCAGTTTTGGTGTCTCTGACGACCTCGTAGTTCCCACTGCTTCCTAGTCTCCGAATCTAGCCTATCTTGGAGGCCAAAAATGAATACCATGTCCCAGTGCTCGACAGGCGCATTCAAAGCTCGAAGCTGACGAATCGTCTCATAGGTGACATTAGTCATCCTTTGTAATTGCGGTTGGCTTCTTCTGAAGATCTGGGAGTAGATGGAATTGGTTTAAATACTCCTTTGCTATGTGGTAAGGCTTTTCATATAGCTAAAGAAGCCTGTCCCACGCCTCCTGGTAACTGTCCTCAGTGAAGTGGCTCTCTACTAGAGCTTTGGCCGCCTGACCCACTAGCGATTTCTGGAGATAAGAATATTTATATGTGTTTGAAATCTCCTTGTTGTTGTGAATGGTGGCTGTTGACCGATCCCGGAACCCAATCCACATCAAAAGGGATCCTTCAAACTCCCCCCAGGTGTTCTTCATGTCGTGCTGCTGGACGGGAAGCGTCAGGTTCACATTGATTCTGCCTTGCGGGTCCTCCTCGCTTTTTGGTGATTGGGCTTGGTCCCTTTTTGCCAATAAGGCCAATTGTTTTTTATATATCTCCGCAGCCTTATAATAATCATCCTTCCATCTCTCCTTGTGATGACCCTTTTTTAAACAATTAGGGCAGATGTTCCTCCTGGAGACAAAATCCCTTCTTGCATTTATGTTTAAGGCGCAAAACTCTGGGCTTTGGTATAAACGGTGCGTCTCAACGCCATATGCCTTGCAAGGTCCTCCTGGATTAGCTGGTCTTGAAGGGCCTCCTGGTCTCGATGTTGAGGGTCCACTCCGGTGGTTATATTGGGAACTTGCTCCTGCTGAAGTTCCTAAACCCGATTGGCTTCGGGGTACCGACCTGGTAGCCTCTATAGCTTCTGCTTGTTTGTCGAGGAAATCGAGGAGTTCTGTCAGTTTTGGTGTCTCTGACGACCTCGTCAGTTCCCACTGCTTCCTCGTCTCCGAATCTAGCCTATCTTGGAGGCCAAAAATGAATACCATGTCCCAGTGCTCGACAGGCGCATTCAAAGCTCGAAGCTGACGAATCGTCTCATAGGTGACATTAGTCATCCTTTGTAATTGCGGTTGGCTTCTCCTGAAGATCTGGGAGTAGATGGAATTGGTTTAAATACTCCTTTGCTATGTGGTAAGGCTTTTCATATAGCTAAAGAAGCCTGTCCCACGCCTCCTGGTAACTGTCCTCAGTGAAGTGGCTCTCTCCTAGAGCTTTGGCCGCCTGACCCACTAGCGATTTCCGGAGATAAGAATATTTATATGTGTTTGAAATCTCCTTGTTGTTGTGAATGGTGGCTGTTGACCGATCCCGGAACCCAATCCACATCAAAAGGGATCCGTCAAACTCCCTCCAGGTGTTCTTCATGTCGTGCTGCTGGACGGGAAGCGTCAGGTTCACATTGATTCTGCCTTGCGGGTCCTCCTCGCTTTTTGGTGATTGGGCTTGGTCCCTTTTTGCCAATAAGGCCAATTGTTTTTTATATATCTCCGCAGCCTTATAATAATCATCCTTCCATCTCTCCTTGTGATGACCTTTTTTTAAACAATTAGGGCAGATGTTCCTCCTGGAGACAAAATCCCTTCTTGCATTTATGTTTAAGGCGCAAAACTCTGGGCTTTGGTATAAACGGTGCGTCTCAACGCCATATGCCTTGCAAGGTCCTCCTGGATTAGCCTGGTAACTGCCCTCAGTGAAGTGGCTCTCTCCTAGAGCTTTGGCCGCCTGACCCACTAGCGATTCCCGGAGATAAGAATATTTATATGTGTTTGAAATCTCCTTGTTGTTGTGAATGGTGGCTGTTGACCGATCCCGGAACCCAATCCACATCAAAAGGGATCCGTCAAACTCCCTCCAGGTGTTCTTCATGTCGTGCTGCTGGACGGGAAGCGTCAGGTTCACATTGATTCTGCCTTGCGGGTCCTCCTCGCTTTTTGGTGATTGGGCTTGGTCCCTTTTTGCCAATAAGGCCAATTGTTTTTTATATATCTCCGCAGCCTTATAATAATCTCCTTCCATACTTTCCAATTTGTCCTCCAAAATGGATAACTCATCATCTCCAGCAACTCCGACCAACTGAAGAAAAATTTCGTTGGCTTTTTGACAAAGCTGTAGAAGTCGGTCCGCCCTGATTAACAGTCCCTCCTTGGACGCGGATTGTACTTCCTCAGATTCTCCAACGTTAGTAGGTAATGCGGTACCACCACGTGAGAACTTTTTTTACGACCTTTTTAATGTTTTTTTGGTGACTGAGTGTTTATTGCTTTTTAATTGTTTTGTTTTTCTTTGACGGCACGAGGCGGCTGGTTTTTGTTGATTTGTTTCGGGGCTGGGTGAATTGTGGAGTTGCCGTATGTTGCAATTGGTTGTGGTGTAATTTGAAAAATTTCTAGCCCCTTTCTGTATTGTATTGTTATAGTAGGCATATATATTTTATTAAGATGTATTGTTATAGTGTGAGAAAACCATAGATCCTGACGAAAATCAGCTCTCCGCTGAGGTAAGCGTTGAGGGTGTCTGCCTCTAGTCTGTCGAGCTCGTCTTGGGTCGGAACGTCTGGTCGGATCTCGTCGTCTGTCGTCTGAGTTGCTGCTGTGGGTAAAGTTCCTGAGCGTGTATTTTCGACCAAAAACAATGAACAGTAAGACGAGGACTGGCAGGAATAAGATGAGTAATACTGTGTCTTTCCGCCAAGACCCTTCGCCCTGTCCCATCCTCCTACATAGGAGTTCAGTCCAGCAGTGTTGGAAGCCAGGTTTGTAAGTGGGGCGACTATCCACGCGGCGAAGTTGTGAGCCGCGGGTCGCGTTAAAACGGTGCGTCTCAACGCCATATGCCTCGCAAGGTCCTCCTGGATTAGCTGGTCTTGAAGGGCCTCCTCGATGTTGAGGGTCCACTCCAGTGGTTATATTGGGAACTTGCTCCTGCTGAAGTTCCTAAACCCGATTGGCTTCGGGGTACCGACCTGGTAGCCTCTATAGCTCCTGCTTGTTTGTCGAGGAAATCGAGGAGTTCTGTCAGTTTTGGTGTCTCTGACGACCTCGTCAGTTCCCACTGTTTCCTCGTCTCCGAATCTAGCCTATCTTGGAGGCCAAAAATGAATACCATGTCCCAGTGCTCGAAAGGCGCATTCAAAGCTCGAAGCTGACGAATCGTCTCATAGGTGACATTAGTCATCCTTTGTAATTGCGGTTGGCTTCTCCTGAAGATCTGTCTATGTGGTAAGGCTTTTCATATAGCTAAAGAAGCCTGTCCCACGCCTCCTGGTAACTGTCCTCAGTGAAGTGGCTCTCTCCTAGAGCTTTGGCCGCCTGACCCACTAGCGATTTCCGGAGATAAGAATATTTAATTTTAATTTAATTTTCCTTTCCTTTAAATTGACTCCTAGTTGTCAACCCGTACACCATTGATAACTGCTTCCCTTCCTTTTGATGCATTCCTTATGTCAATTTTACGTTTCTTTTCACCACTTATGCAATATTCCACAAGTTCACGCTGCATGTCAAAATAATTGTTTTGATGTTCGGCATACCATTTTAAAAAGGCATTGCGATCTTCTACTCTCATTGTATCTGGGGAGTAATATTCCATTGCGGGGAGTTTTCCAGTATAATTTTTATTTTCTCTGGTGTTGAAGTAGTGAGGAAAATAACCTTTCTTTAAAACTGGTGGCAGATCAAATGCTTTCGGAAGTTTTGACAGTGCCATAGGAAAGTAATTTAGCGAGTCTATAAACTTGACATTTGCTATTTGCATAAATATGATTTTTGTTCCACGCATGATCAACTCAGGAGTCAGTTTTGTTTTTTGCAAAATATAATTAAGAATAAATTGATGGTCATATGCTTGGCCACTATGGGCTATGACGATTACTTTTTTAAATTTTTTCCGAATATATGTTATATAATTTAAAAATTTGAGTACTACTGTATCTTGCTCGTCTTCTTTTTCTCTAATCACATTTAGCGAATATTTGCACTTTTTACAAAAATACAAATTTGGGATATGAAGGCATTGATCACATTTTTGTTTAAACACACACAAATTTGGTTAATGTAGTCTTACATCTCCTGCAATTTCTTTTTCTTGTCGGCTTTGTAGGTCGTAAAATATATATAAACAATCTTTACAATTAGGTGTTTTCCTGTCCGGAAGAATGTAGCAAAGATGGTTTTTGTTTACATGCTTGCTGCACTGCTTGCAAAAATATTCATCACAAAAATGCTGTCGGGTTGCTTCGTGAGTTTTTAGACACAATAGACATCTTTTCATCTGGTGACAGACTCGATTGCAGACTTCACTTAAGATCTCATTCGGGGTTTTGATGCAACTAGGTGTTTGTTGACATTGAGGACATGATCTTACACATTTATGATGATTTTTTGTATCATATGGTATATGACACTTTTCGCAATAATAAGTGCAACAAAACGCGGATGTCAATGATGTTATTACACAGTAATGTTTGTTTTGGTACAGCAAATTAATTTTCTTCTCTCCTTCACATCCATCTGCAACAGAAACTCCTTCAAAAATTATTTTCAGACCTTTTGTCCCATATTCGTAGACTGTTATTTTATAGCCCTTTAAATGTTCTTGAAAAAGTTTTAATTCTGCAACCCCACAACCTTCAGAGGGTATATTAATATGCACATCATGTATTAGTTTTAACGTTCTTTGCGTTTGAATCTTTCTGATGTCTTTTCTTAATTTCTGAACATCTTTATCTTTGTCGGCATATGCTTTAGCTACAACCAAAGCTCGAGGCAAGCATAAATTATCCACATTATTTATTTGCAGTATTCCTTTGCGTTTGTTGCACTCTTCCTCGAATGTATTAAACATATTGGAAGATTTTTTCCCTTCTCCTATTGGCATTTTCACCGAAGTAACTGACATACAGAAATTATCAGTGCTCAATCCTTCTGAATTACTTTGAAATATTTTGCATATCATGTCCCAAACATCGCAAAATTTCAAATCTGAGAGATTTTTAAAATTAATCCGGCCGTTGCCTTTTTCGGAAAAGCTCTTTCCACAGAAAGTAATTCCTTTTCTTTACCTTTACCTGTTGAGTCAACGATTATTAAATGAACATCAGTGCTCAGATATGGTCTGTGCTATATAGTGACCGATAGACCCAGGACGCAATCCTGTGCATCGCTGTATCCGTTCCCTAACATGATTCTCAATCTCCCGGGCCGCATCAGGGTTTATGCTATAATAAGCGATCCAGTCGGAAGGGGATCTGGTTAGTGGTCGTTCCATTACATCTGGAGCTTCTACTCCTCCATCGTTGTTAGCTCGTGACATTTGGTTCGCTTCGGCTTCATCCGCAACTCTCAACTCTAGATTGATAGATTTCCCAAGTGCATATGCAAGTATTTTTGCGTTGGCTAAAGTATTAGAGACGTTACTGGTCAACAGATGCCGAGCATTCAAACCTCGTGTTTCTGCTTCTATCGCTAAAACTGCCCCACAAAAGAAGTAAATGGCGGGACAAGCAACGGACGAGTAGGCTGATTTGGTGACCAATCTGAACTCCACCTAATAGGGAAAATAGGAGTCATTCTTGTCATATTCCTCTTCTTCCTTATACAATCTGAATATTTCTTTTTCTAATTCTTCTGTGAATACCCACTTCATTAATTCACCGGGGGAGCTTAAACCCAAATGAAGTTGAGTCTGGACAAATATCAAGAAAGAGGCACAATCCTTGTGTCGGGCCGGCTGCGATCCGTATCGCGACATTGCATACTCGTGTTTGTCAAATTTGACAAAGAACATGTCATATGCACTTACCAGCCCGACAAAGGTCGCATCCGTCTCAAAATTTTGCCCGATTGTACTAGCTCCAGGATATAAGGTTATTCTTGTCCGACCAGGACCCCCTGGTACCCCTGTTAGAAATGCCGTTATTGCGTTTACCAGGTTTGCTTTCTGAGCTGGAGTATTGGTTCTAGCATACCTATAGATACAGAATAAATAGCAGATGAGAAATAAATCCTGATCTTCTCCTGGGTCTGTTCCGGCGTGTAGTTCGGCCATCTCATCATTTACCTCACTTATAGAGATTATATCTAATGGAGTAATGGCTGCATTTGCTGCTCCGCATGATACCCATTCTTCTACAGGAGTCCCGGTTATTTCTTTTGCCTTGAGGTATAGATATAGGTAGGCTTCTTTGACTGATATGGGCTATGACGATTACTTTTTTAAATTTTTTCCGAATATATGTTATATAATTTAAAAATTTGAGTACTACTGTATCTTGCTCGTCTTCTTTTTCTCTAATCACATTTAGCGAATATTTGCACTTTTTACAAAAATACAAATTTGGGATATGAAGGCATTGATCACATTTTTGTTTAAATACACACAAATTTGGTTCATGTAGTCTTACATCTCCTGCAATTTCTTTTTCTTGTCGGCTTTCTAGGTCGTAAAATATATATAAACAATCTTTACAATTAGGTGTTTTCCTGTCCGGAAGAATGTAGCAAAGATGGTTTTTGTTTACATGCTTGCTGCACTGCTTGCAAAAATATTCATCACAAAAATGCTGTCGGGTTGCTTCGTGAGTTTTTAGACACAATAGACATCTTTTCATCTGGTGACATATATACTTTTTTCCAATAGTGACGCTCATTTGATGATTGTCGAAACAATCTTTTCCTCTGAAGACTCGATTGCATTCTTTACATAAGATCTCATTCGGGGTTTTGATGCAACTAGGTGTTTGTTGACATTGAGGACATGATCTTACACATTTATGATGATTTTTTGTATCATATGGTATATGACACTTTTCGCAATAATAAGTGCAACAAAACGCGGATGTCAATGATGTTATTACACAGTAATGTTTGTTTTGGTACAGCAAATTAATTTTCTTCTCTCCTTCACATCCATCTGCAACAGAAACTCCTTCAAAAATTATTTTCAGACCTTTTGTCCCATATTCGTAGACTGTTATTTTATAGCCCTTTAAATGTTCTTGAAAAAGTTTTAATTCTGCAACCCCACAACCTTCAGAGGGTATATTAATATGCACATCATGTATTAGTTTTAACGTTCTTTGCGTTTGAATCTTTCTGATGTCTTTTCTTAATTTCTGAACATCTTTATCTTTGTCGGCATATGATTTAGCTACAACCAAAGCTCGAGGCAAGCATAAATTATCCACATTATTTATTTGCAGTATTCCTTTGCGTTTGTTGCACTCTTCCTCGAATGTATTAAACATATTGGAAGATTTTTTCCCTTCTCCTATTGGCATTTTCACCGAAGTAACTGACATACAGAAATTATCAGTGCTCAATCCTTCTGAATTACTTTGAAATATTTTGCATATCATGTCCCAAACATCGCAAAATTTCAAATCTGAGAGATTTTTAAAATTAATCCAGCCGTTGCCTTTTTCGGAAAAGCTCTTTCCACAGAAAGTAATTCCTACCTTTATCTGTTGAGTCAACGATTATTAAATGAACATCAGTGCTCAGATATGGTCTGTGCTATATAGTGACCGATAGACCCAGGACGCAATCCTGTGCATCGCTGTATCCGTTCCCTAACATGATTCTCAATCTCCCGGGCCGCATCAGGGTTTATGCTATAATAAGCGATCCAGTCGGAAGGGGATCTGGTTAGTGGTCGTTCCATTACATCTGGAGCTTCTACTCCTCCATCGTTGTTAGCTCGTGACATTTGGTTCGCTTCGGCTTCACCCGCAACTCTCAACTCTAGATTGATAGATTTCCCAAGTGCATATGCAAGTATTTTTGGGTTGGCTAGAGTATTAGAGACCTTACTGGTCAACAGATGCCGAGCATTCAAACCTCGTGTTTCTGCTTCTATCGCTAAAACTGCCCCACAAAAGAAGTAAATGGCGGGACAAGCAACGGACGAGTAGGCTGATTTGGTGACCAATCTGAACTCCACCTAATAGGGAAAATAGGAGTCATTCTTATCATATTCCTCTTCTTCCTTATACAATCTGAATATTTCTTTTTCTAATTCTTCTGTGAATACCCACTTCATTAATTCACCGGGGGAGCTTAAACCCAAATGAAGTTGAGTCTGGACAAATATCAAGAAAGAGGCACAATCCTTGTGTCGGGCCGGCTGCGATCCGTATCGCGACATTGCATATTCGTGTTTGTCAAATTTGACAAAGAACATGTCATATGCACTTACCAGCCCGACAAAGGTCGCATCCGTCTCAAAATTTTGCCCGATTGTACTAGCTCCAGGATATAAGGTTATTCTTGTCCGACCAGGACCCCCTGGTACCCCTGTCAGAAATGCCGTTATTGCGTTTACCAGGTTTGCTTTCTGAGCTGGAGTATTGGTTCTAGCATACCTATAGATACAGAATAAATAGCAGATGAGAAATAAATCCTGATCTTCTCCTGGGTCTGTTCCGGCGTGTAGTTCGGCCATCTCATCATTTACCTCACTTATAGAGATTATATCTAATGGAGTAATGGCTGCATTTGCTGCTCCGCATGATACCCATTCTTCTACAGGAGTCCCGGTTATTTCTTTTGCCTTGAGGTATAGATATAGGTAGGCTTCTTTGACTGATATGGGCTATGACGATTACTTTTTTAAATTTTTTCCGAATATATGTTATATAATTTAAAAATTTGAGTACTACTGTATCTTGCTCGTCTTCTTTTTCTCTAATCACATTTAGCGAATATTTGCACTTTTTACAAAAATACAAATTTGGGATATGAAGGCATTGATCACATTTTTGTTTAAACACACACAAATTTGGTTCATGTAGTCTTACATCTCCTGCAATTTCTTTTTCTTGTCGGCTTTCTAGGTCGTAAAATATATATAAACAATCTTTACAATTAGGTGTTTTCCTGTCCGGAAGAATGTAGCAAAGATGGTTTTTGTTTACATGCTTGCTGCACTGCTTGCAAAAATATTCATCACAAAAATGCTGTCGGGTTGCTTCGTGAGTTTTTAGACACAATAGACATCTTTTCATCTGGTGACATATATACTTTTTTCCAATAGTGACGCTCATTTGATGATTGTCGAAACAATCTTTTCCTCTGAAGACTCGATTGCATTCTTTACATAAGATCTCATTCGGGGTTTTGATGCAACTAGGTGTTTGTTGACATTGAGGACATGATCTTACACATTTATGATGATTTTTTGTATCATATGGTATATGACACTTTTCGCAATAATAAGTGCAACAAAACGCGGATGTCAATGATGTTATTACACAGTAATGTTTGTTTTGGTACAGCAAATTAATTTTCTTCTCTCCTTCACATCCATCTGCAACAGAAACTCCTTCAAAAATTATTTTCAGACCTTTTGTCCCATATTCGTAGACTGTTATTTTATAGCCCTTTAAATGTTCTTGAAAAAGTTTTAATTCTGCAACCCCACAACCTTCAGAGGGTATATTAATATGCACATCATGTATTAGTTTTAACGTTCTTTGCGTTTGAATCTTTCTGATGTCTTTTCTTAATTTCTGAACATCTTTATCTTTGTCGGCATATGCTTTAGCTACAACCAAAGCTCGAGGCAAGCATAAATTATCCACATTATTTATTTGCAGTATTCCTTTGCGTTTGTTGCACTCTTCCTCGAATGTATTAAACATATTGGAAGATTTTTTCCCTTCTCCTATTGGCATTTTCACCGAAGTAACTGACATACAGAAATTATCAGTGCTCAATCCTTCTGAATTACTTTGAAATATTTTGCATATCATGTCCCAAACATCGCAAAATTTCAAATCTGAGAGATTTTTAAAATTAATCCGGCCGTTGCCTTTTTCGGAAAAGCTCTTTCCACAGAAAGTAATTCCTACCTTTATCTGTTGAGTCAACGATTATTAAATGAACATCAGTGCTCAGATATGGTCTGTGCTATATAGTGACCGATAGACCCAGGACGCAATCCTGTGCATCGCTGTATCCGTTCCCTAACATGATTCTCAATCTCCCGGGCCGCATCAGGGTTTATGCTATAATAAGCGATCCAGTCGGAAGGGGATCTGGTTAGTGGTCGTTCCATTACATCTGGAGCTTCTACTCCTCCATCGTTGTTAGCTCGTGACATTTGGTTCGCTTCGGCTTCATCCGCAACTCTCAACTCTAGATTGATAGATTTCCCAAGTGCATATGCAAGTATTTTTGCGTTGGCTAAAGTATTAGAGACGTTACTGGTCAACAGATGCCGAGCATTCAAACCTCGTGTTTCTGCTTCTATCGCTAAAACTGCCCCACAAAAGAAGTAAATGGCGGGACAAGCAACGGACGAGTAGGCTGATTTGGTGACCAATCTGAACTCCACCTAATAGGGAAAATAGGAGTCCTTCTTGTCATATTCCTCTTCTTCCTTATACAATCTGAATATTTCTTTTTCTAATTCTTCTGTGAATACCCACTTCATTAATTCACCGGGGGAGCTTAAACCCAAATGAAGTTGAGTCTGGACAAATATCAAGAAAGAGGCACAATCCTTGTGTCGGGCCGGCTGCGATCCGTATCGCGACATTGCATATTCGTGTTTGTCAAATTTGACAAAGAACATGTCATATGCACTTACCAGCCCGACAAAGGTCGCATCCGTCTCAAAATTTTGCCCGATTGTACTAGCTCCAGGATATAAGGTTATTCTTGTCCGACCAGGACCCCCTGGTACCCCTGTCAGAAATGCCGTTATTGCGTTTACCAGGTTTGCTTTCTGAGCTGGAGTATTGGTTCTAGCATACCTATAGATACAGAATAAATAGCAGATGAGAAATAAATCCTGATCTTCTCCTGGGTCTGTTCCGGCGTGTAGTTCGGCCATCTCATCATTTACCTCACTTATAGAGATTATATCTAATGGAGTAATGGCTGCATTTGCTGCTCCGCATGATACCCATTCTTCTACAGGAGTCCCGGTTATTTCTTTTGCCTTGAGGTATAGATATAGGTAGGCTTCTTTGACTGATATGGGCTATGACGATTACTTTTTTAAATTTTTTCCGAATATATGTTATATAATTTAAAAATTTGAGTACTACTGTATCTTGCTCGTCTTCTTTTTCTCTAATCACATTTAGCGAATATTTGCACTTTTTACAAAAATACAAATTTGGGATATGAAGGCATTGATCACATTTTTGTTTAAACACACACAAATTTGGTTCATGTAGTCTTACATCTCCTGCAATTTCTTTTTCTTGTCGGCTTTCTAGGTCGTAAAATATATATAAACAATCTTTACAATTAGGTGTTTTCCTGTCCGGAAGAATGTAGCAAAGATGGTTTTTGTTTACATGCTTGCTGCAATGCTTGCAAAAATATTCATCACAAAAATGCTGTCGGGTTGCTTCGTGAGTTTTTAGACACAATAGACATCTTTTCATCTGGTGACATATATACTTTTTTCCAATAGTGACGCTCATTTGATGATTGTCGAAACAATCTTTTCCTCTGAAGACTCGATTGCATTCTTTACATAAGATCTCATTCGGGGTTTTGATGCAACTAGGTGTTTGTTGACATTGAGGACATGATCTTACACATTTATGATGATTTTTTGTATCATATGGTATATGACACTTTTCGCAATAATAAGTGCAACAAAACGCGGATGTCAATGATGTTATTACACAGTAATGTTTGTTTTGGTACAGCAAATTAATTTTCTTCTCTCCTTCACATCCATCTGCAACAGAAACTCCTTCAAAAATTATTTTCAGACCTTTTGTCCCATATTCGTAGACTGTTATTTTATAGCCCTTTAAATGTTCTTGAAAAAGTTTTAATTCTGCAACCCCACAACCTTCAGAGGGTATATTAATATGCACATCATGTATTAGTTTTAACGTTCTTTGCGTTTGAATCTTTCTGATGTCTTTTCTTAATTTCTGAACATCTTTATCTTTGTCGGCATATGCTTTAGCTACAACCAAAGCTCGAGGCAAGCATAAATTATCCACATTATTTATTTGCAGTATTCCTTTGCGTTTGTTGCACTCTTCCTCGAATGTATTAAACATATTGGAAGATTTTTTCCCTTCTCCTATTGGCATTTTCACCGAAGTAACCGACATACAGAAATTATCAGTGCTCAATCCTTCTGAATTACTTTGAAATATTTTGCATATCATGTCCCAAACATCGCAAAATTTCAAATCTGAGAGATTTTTAAAATTAATCCAGCCGTTGCCTTTTTCGGAAAAGCTCTTTCCACAGAAAGTAATTCCTACCTTTATCTGTTGAATCAACGATTATTAAATGAACATCAGTGCTCAGATATGGTCTGTGCTATATAGTGACCGATAGACCCAGGACGCAATCCTGTGCATCGCTGTATCCGTTCCCTAACATGATTCTCAATCTCCCGGGCCGCATCAGGGTTTATGCTATAGTAAGCGATCCAGTCGGAAGGGGATCTGGTTAGTGGTCGTTCCATTACATCTGGAGCTTCTACTCCTTCATCGTTGTTAGCTCGTGACATTTGGTTCGCTTCGGCTTCATCCGCAACTCTCAACTCTAGATTGATAGATTTCCCAAGTGCATATGCAAGTATTTTTGCGTTGGCTAGAGTATTAGAGACGTTACTGGTCAACAGATGCCGAGCATTCAAACCTCGTGTTTCTGCTTCTATCGCTAAAACTGCCCCACAAAAGAAGTAAATGGCGGGACAAGCAACGGACGAGTAGGCTGATTTGGTGACCAATCTGAACTCCACCTAATAGGGAAAATAGGAGTCATTCTTATCATATTCCTCTTCTTCCTTATACAATCTGAATATTTCTTTTTCTAATTCTTCTGTGAATACCCACTTCATTAATTCACCGGGGGAGCTTAAACCCAAATGAAGTTGAGTCTGGACAAATATCAAGAAAGAGGCACAATCCTTGTGTCGGGCCGGCTGCGATCCGTATCGCGACATTGCATATTCGTGTTTGTCAAATTTGACAAAGAACATGTCATATGCACTTACCAGCCCGACAAAGGTCGCATCCGTCTCAAAATTTTGCCCGATTGTACTAGCTCCAGGATATAAGGTTATTCTTGTCCGACCAGGACCCCCTGGTACCCCTGTCAGAAATGCCGTTATTGCGTTTACCAGGTTTGCTTTCTGAGCTGGAGTATTGGTTCTAGCATACCTATAGATACAGAATAAATAGCAGATGAGAAATAAATCCTGATCTTCTCCTGGGTCTGTTCCGGCGTGTAGTTCGGCCATCTCATCATTTACCTCACTTATAGAGATTATATCTAATGGAGTAATGGCTGCATTTGCTGCTCCGCATGATACCCATTCTTCTACAGGAGTCCCGGTTATTTCTTTTGCCTTGAGGTATAGATATAGGTAGGCTTCTTTGACTGATATGGGCTATGACGATTACTTTTTTAAATTTTTTCCGAATATATGTTATATAATTTAAAAATTTGAGTACTACTGTATCTTGCTCGTCTTCTTTTTCTCTAATCACATTTAGCGAATATTTGCACTTTTTACAAAAATACAAATTTGGGATATGAAGGCATTGATCACATTTTTGTTTAAACACACACAAATTTGGTTCATGTAGTCTTACATCTCCTGCAATTTCTTTTTCTTGTCGGCTTTCTAGGTCGTAAAATATATATAAACAATCTTTACAATTAGGTGTTTTCCTGTCCGGAAGAATGTAGCAAAGATGGTTTTTGTTTACATGCTTGCTGCACTGCTTGCAAAAATATTCATCACAAAAATGCTGTCGGGTTGCTTCGTGAGTTTTTAGACACAATAGACATCTTTTCATCTGGTGACATATATACTTTTTTCCAATAGTGACGCTCATTTGATGATTGTCGAAACAATCTTTTCCTCTGAAGACTCGATTGCATTCTTTACATAAGATCTCATTCGGGGTTTTGATGCAACTAGGTGTTTGTTGACATTGAGGACATGATCTTACACATTTATGATGATTTTTTGTATCATATGGTATATGACACTTTTCGCAATAATAAGTGCAACAAAACGCGGATGTCAATGATGTTATTACACAGTAATGTTTGTTTTGGTACAGCAAATTAATTTTCTTCTCTCCTTCACATCCATCTGCAACAGAAACTCCTTCAAAAATTATTTTCAGACCTTTTGTCCCATATTCGTAGACTGTTATTTTATAGCCCTTTAAATGTTCTTGAAAAAGTTTTAATTCTGCAACCCCACAACCTTCAGAGGGTATATTAATATGCACATCATGTATTAGTTTTAACGTTCTTTGCGTTTGAATCTTTCTGATGTCTTTTCTTAATTTCTGAACATCTTTATCTTTGTCGGCATATGCTTTAGCTACAACCAAAGCTCGAGGCAAGCATAAATTATCCACATTATTTATTTGCAGTATTCCTTTGCGTTTGTTGCACTCTTCCTCGAATGTATTAAACATATTGGAAGATTTTTTCCCTTCTCCTATTGGCATTTTCACCGAAGTAACTGACATACAGAAATTATCAGTGCTCAATCCTTCTGAATTACTTTGAAATATTTTGCATATCATGTCCCAAACATCGCAAAATTTCAAATCTGAGAGATTTTTAAAATTAATCCAGCCGTTGCCTTTTTCGGAAAAGCTCTTTCCACAGAAAGTAATTCCTACCTTTATCTGTTGAGTCAACGATTATTAAATGAACATCAGTGCTCAGATATGGTCTGTGCTATATAGTGACCGATAGACCCAGGACGCAATCCTGTGCATCGCTGTATCCGTTCCCTAACATGATTCTCAATCTCCCGGGCCGCATCAGGGTTTATGCTATAATAAGCGATCCAGTCGGAAGGGGATCTGGTTAGTGGTCGTTCCATTACATCTGGAGCTTCTACTCCTTCATCGTTGTTAGCTCGTGACATTTGGTTCGCTTCGGCTTCATCCGCAACTCTCAACTCTAGATTGATAGATTTCCCAAGTGCATATGCAAGTATTTTTGCGTTGGCTAGAGTATTAGAGACGTTACTGGTCAACAGATGCCGAGCATTCAAACCTCGTGTTTCTGCTTCTATCGCTAAAACTGCCACACAAAAGAAGTAAATGGCGGGACAAGCAACGCACGAGTAGGCTGATTTGGTGACCAATCTGAACTCCACCTAATAGGGAAAATAGGAGTCATTCTTATCATATTCCTCTTCTTCCTTATACAATCTGAATATTTCTTTTTCTAATTCTTCTGTGAATACCCACTTCATTAATTCACCGGGGGAGCTTAAACCCAAATGAAGTTGAGTCTGGACAAATATCAAGAAAGAGGCACAATCCTTGTGTCGGGCCGGCTGCGATCCGTATCGCGACATTGCATATTCGTGTTTGTCAAATTTGACAAAGAACATGTCATATGCACTTACCAGCCCGACAAAGGTCGCATCCGTCTCAAAATTTTGCCCGATTGTACTAGCTCCAGGATATAAGGTTATTCTTGTCCGACCAGGACCCCCTGGTACCCCTGTTAGAAATGCCGTTATTGCGTTTACCAGGTTTGCTTTCTAAGCTGGAGTATTGGTTCTAGCATACCTATAGATACAGAATAAATAGCAGATGAGAAATAAATCCTGATCTTCTCCTGGGTCTGTTCCGGCGTGTAGTTCGGCCATCTCATCATTTACCTCACTTATAGAGATTATATCTAATGGAGTAATGGCTGCATTTGCTGCTCCGTATGATACCCATTCTTCTACAGGAGTCCCGGTTATTTCTTTTGCCTTGAGGAATAGATATAGGTAGGCTTCTTTGACTGATAAGGTGCCCTCGGTCAATGACTGGAAAATGGAAGTTCTGATCTGGGCTAGCGTTATGGCTGGGTTTTGACGAATTTTTACCGAGATTTGGGGTTTCCCATTTGCCAACTTAGTGGACGGGTAAGTATAGCTAGTAGTATAGCTTGTTTCTCGGACGTTTATTGATTTGTCTCTTTGAGATAAAGATACAATCTTCAATGGAGCTGGTTGCTGAAGAGCTGGGGCAGCCATGGGTGGTCTGAAAATTTGGATCTATAAGTGTAATTATGAAGTTTGTTTGTTTGTCAAGGCATGATACAGCGAATATAATCATGTCGTTAATTGCCTCTTTAACCCACGAAGATGGTTCTTCATTATTTGGTATGGGCTTGATTTTAAATTCAATTTTTCTGCCCTTTATATTGAATCGCTTGACTCGAGTATCGATCTCACTCAACACTTTAATTCGCTGAAAAAATAAAAGAAAAGAACAACGTCTTCAACCAATCGAGTACACAAAAAATAAAAATAATAACAATAGATTTGTATTTAATAAAATTGGATATTTTTATTTATTTATTTTTTTTGTGATAAAAGGTACATTTATACCTAGGTTTATATATATTTTTTGTGTTTTTTTTTTTTTTTATTATAAATTTATTCAAACTCGTTTAAAATAAACGCTTTTGAGAGTTTAAAAAATATGGGTGTGAAGAAACTACCCCACTCACATCTAGTTTACCACCATCCTTATCCTGATTTTGCGGTTGTTGCTATTCTTGTTGCTTTTTGTCGACATTCTTGTTTTCGAGTACTCGCATTCCCTTTGGTTCTTTTTCATGGAAGTCCAAACTATAGGACTGCCCGCAAGGCCCCAACACCTCCAGTGCGCAGTTTTTCAACTGACTAACGTCTTCATCATGCAGCCTTGTAACAAAGCGTTTTGGCAGATACACCACAAAATCTTGGAGCTCTACCAAAATTTGCTCCCCGTATCGTGTGGTGAATCTATTTGCATGTACGATGGGAAATCTAGTCTTGAATGCTAGCTTGGAAATGCTACAAATTGGCTTCCGCTCTTCAGATTTCTTCGATGCGGACTTGATTTTGTTTAAGAAAGACATTTTAAAATTTTTTTTTTAGTTTGAATGTTCCTGATAAAGTAACACGAATGAACTGTTTTGAAACTGAAAGACCAGCCTGGTTTTATACTCTCGAGAGCATTTTTCTAAAAATATTTAGGCATATGAGTTTCTAGTCAACGTCGAATTCTCTAACTAAAGCCTTCGATTTTTTTTTTTTTTTTTAATTGAATTCTGAGTTTAATTTACAATATTTTTTACGATAATTTTTACGATGGGCATATTTGTAGATGAAAATAAAAGTGTTGAGGATATCGATTGACTGCTGGTTCTTCATTTGGAAGTGCTCTTATATACCTACTCCCTCAATTGATTGCTTTTTTTTTTTGTATGGGCTTTCCTATAAATGTTAAGACTTTACGAAGAGAACAATTAAATTTGAAATTGAAAAAATTTGAGGATATCGATCTGCTTGATTTAATTTATAATTTGATATTTCTTTATCTTAAGATTTGAGATATCTAATTACTTCGTAGTTTATTAAATAATTTGACTTCTATTTAAATTTCATTATGTTGAGTTAGGTTTTGATTGTAGTCGTATTTTTGAAAGTGATAAAATATAACCCCTCAAATGTTTGCTCCTCGATAGTATGCTTTACAGAAACTATAAAATTGCTCTTTCTGTCGATGTCGATTTCTTTGTTGTGTTTTTTTTTTTTTGAACTGCAGCGCGCCCTTTATTTATTTAAAATTTTGTTGTGTACATACTCTAATGATAATTAAAAAATATATTTCTTATTCCTAATCTAATTTTGTTATTTTAACGATCTTTTTATGATTCTTTTTACGGTGTTTGTATTGAACAGTTTTTTTATTACCTTATGCTTTTAGATTTATTGTCAACCATTTCTACTGACCCTATTACCACAACTACTGAAACTATTCCATTCTAAAATAACAACCTCACACCCACAACACACCATCACGTTTGCATCAGCGCACAAGCAACCCCCAACCTTCTAATTTAAACATCAAACACCACATAACCCCAACAACCGCCATAGCAAAAAAAAAAATATATATATATAAATTTTATGTTCGATGTAAATCAAAACACACTTTTTTTAAAATAACTTTAAGAGCAAGAGCTCTTTCTTTATTAATGTCTTTATGGAATCTGACTCTACGCAATATGAAATATCCTTATTTATACATTTTCTATACTTAATGTAAGGCGTCGTTTCCTGTTTGGTTTTTATTATTGTCTTTTGTCTCGTCCTGGGTCTATCCTTCTTTATTACCTTTTCTTGGAATGAACAAAGGTTGATGAGGCATCCCTTTGTTCTTGTGTTGTATTGAACTATGTTGGTACATCTGTTCTTAATTACTTTCATATGTTTAAAAGATAGTTTCTTTATTAAGGTGAGCTGCTGCCATAACTTATATATAGAAGCAAACACGTATAACTATACGCACATCTCATCGTCTTATCATTATTTTCTTTCAAATCCAATTCTATATCTATAACAAACTATACACAATTCTCATAAGTGTACACACCACACAATTGATATCAACTTCAACCCTTAACAACCACCAAAATCTATCGGACCAGGTCGATGCTCTCATCTATGTAAAAAGTCAGCATATCTGATGACAAACAGGAATAAACATATACGATTCTTATAGCTACAATGACACTTGAAACACATTAACGGACAACAGTGCAAGAAATGCACTAGACATACAATACCTAATACCGATCCTCAATATACAATCACAAAAGAACGTCATAAAAGATCTCTTTTACAGTCATGATCATTACCCCTTCAAGATTATCCTATTTCAAATTACACCACAACCAATGGCAACATACGGCAACTCCACAATTCACCCAGCCCCGAAAGAAATCAACAAAAACCAGCCGCCTCGTGCCGTCAGAGAAAAACAAAACAATAAAAAAAAAAAACAATTAAAAAGCAATAAACACTCAGTCACCAAAAAAACATTAAAAAGGTCGTAAAAAAGTTCCCACGTGGTGGTACCGTGAACTGCTTGTTTCCTGATGTTGCTTCCTGCATTGGAGCGGCCTGTTCTTGACTTTTATTTCCTTATTTTTTTTTAAACAAAAAGAAAATAACATTACTTAGATTATATTAAAATTATATTTCCTAATATGATGTGCTCCTGCTCTAAAAACTCCTCAATCCCTTCCCCCAATCCCAACCCCTTTCCTATCTAAATTGTATCTTAAAAGAAACGTGCATGTGTGATAATTTTTAGAATAAAAAATAATAAAAGAAACAATCACCTTTCCCATATTCAATGTTCTCAACATCTTTTTTAATATATTTTGTTCCTTCTATAATAAATTCCTCATCCTTCCTAGAATATTTCCCAATTCTTCCAAGAATATTATTTTATTCTTCCTAAAATATTAATTTATTCTTCTTAGAATATTAATTAATTCTTCCTAGAATATTAATTTATTCTTCCTAGAATATTAATTTATTCAAGCTTCCTAGCAAAATTCCATATTCTTCCCAGAATATTATTTCCTATCCAAGCTTCCTAGCAAAATTCCATAAATGTCAAACCACAAATAACTAATAATGTATTTGCAATCGCATTTGCTAAATACTACGCACTTCCTAGTGGGATTCCTCGTGAGTCTTCTCGACAGAAACCCAAAATAATAACTATTAATTGCAATTGTACTTGTACCCACCGCCTGGTGAAATTCCTTTCGAGTCCTCTCGAATAAACGACACACGAAGACAAAAATCTTTTCCTCCTGGATTTAAATGTTTGCCTTTGGCGAATTCCTATTCGCATTAATAAACATAATTTCCCCATCCTGTATAATTATTTGCACAATGAACACAAAATACCAACAACAGATCGCAAACAAAATTAATTCTATTTTCTAATACGACGACTTTTTGGGCCTACGTGACGATCTACCTATATACACACGCACTTGCTTTTCTCGTGGAGACAAAACAACAACAAAAAAGAATAATAATAAAAACTACCGCACATCACTTTGTATTATCACACATTATTTTATATTACCGCACATTATTAACCTTTTTTGGATATTATTCCAATTTATTGTATTTTTTAACTGGTTTAATATTTATTTTCTCTTTAAAATCTTTAATCAACTTTCACAACGAAAAATTTAACTGTCTACGCTCACGTTAGAAAAAAGAATAAGAAAATAAAACAATGTCACGACCTGCGACATGTTCAATTCCAGATTCCAATATTTCCCCTTCTAGTACGAAGAAGAGAGTGTGATATGTCTGCGTAGCATAGATATTGTTTTCTTTTGATGGTTGCTGAGTTGGTTGATTGGAATTTTGTCTCGTTGGAATAGAGAGATATGTCTCATATATTCGCTTCGATTTTCCATTTCGAAGGAGTGAATGCTCTTGCATTATATTGTCGCTTTTTTTTCCACATATGCTCCTGCATGGTTTTAGTACTAGTAGTGAATACATGTACTCTTTTAATTCCTGTGCATGTTCCATAATGTACATAAGCATGTGGAATTTGGTGGTTGTAAGGCACCAAAAAATAAATAAGTAAGTATATTTCTTTTGCATGTTCCTTCATGCTTCCATGTTTATATGCATTGTAAATGCATTGTATTTAAAATTTATTAAATACTGAAAGTAGTGATTGTAAGTCACCAAAAGTTAAATTTATCAAATTTATTTTGTAAAATATAATAAGATAAAAATAGATTACTCCCTTTGTATGTGTGAGTGGATTGCACACATTCTTGTGTTTACCATCATGAAAATCGTCGTATGCAATTTAATCCGTTTTATTGCGCACTTTTCCACTACACAAGATAAATCCGATTTTTTTACTAATCGCGACTCGAAGGACCATAATGTTTTAGATCTATACTAAATGAAACGCAACGAATGTTTAAAGTGGGGAAAATTGTATAAAAAAACCCACTTTTATTTATCCGTTCCTCTGAATCTAAAACATTGCTCGCTTGGCAATGAACGAACTTCTACATGTCATTTTACAAAAGGAATAATATATATTATATTGACAGCATGAATGGCCAGAGTTGCCATTCGTAACAGTCTTATTTCAACACGATTCCGGACGTTCGCAGCACACGAAATCTTTATATAATTCATAAAACTTGTCCTTTTCTTCAAAAGACAGGTTTTTATTATCAGATAAATCTATTTTATTTATATTTTCTTTAATTTCTATATTCATCAGATTATCACATTCATTTTTATACTCATTTTCGTTTTCGTATTCATTTTCCTTTTTACTTATCTGCGTCACTTTACTTTACTTTACTTTACTTTACTTTACAACTGCGTCACCCAATGGGACAAATATTCGCTATCAAAATCGGGTAGCAACTCTTTTGCCCCACTGTTGAAATAATCACTTGTTTGACTGGTTAACCTACTTTCAACGATTTCTTCTTTAAAACTTCATTTTCCTTCCTCAGTAGAATATTCTTTCTCGTCTGTAAGTCAATCTCTTTCTTTAGTATATTAATTTGTCTTTTAAACTGCAATAGCTCCCTTTTAATTAATTTCATTTGTCATTCACCTCACTACCATCATCAGTTCTCTCATTATTTCTCCTCTCGTTTGTCTCCTCACCTTCCTTTGTGGTTCTCTATCTTTAGTCTGATTATCTTCGTGTGTAATCGTATCGCCATCGGATAAAAATTCATCATCATCGTCGTCGTCATCTGCTGTGTGCTTCTTTCTTATGTGAGATTTTTTTGCGGAGAATGGAAACTCACCACGCTCCTTTTCCGGTATTGAAAGCAACCGCAACAATAACTCGCAACTCGCTCTTTGCTCCCCGTCGTTCTCTGTCCTAAGAGGTGCAGCCATGTTTTTAACTGCGACGCCATGTTTTTAACTGCGACGTAGATTCGGAATCTTTCTGTGTCTGTATCCATAGTGGTGGCGATTTATCAACCGTGGGATATATTTTTTTACTGGCTCTTTTTTTTATAGGTTCTTCTTATTTTTCGACTGGGTAGATATGTTCGTACATGCTTGTGCTTTTGCGTAGCAACACTCGTATGTATATATTTTCTTTTCCGCGATGAGATAGACACTCGTATATATTTTCTTTTCTTCTTTTTTCGCGATGGAATAGACACTCGTATATATTTTCTTTTTTTTTTTTGTCTTTTTCGCGATGGGGTAGACACAATTGTAACGAACAAAATTAAGATACGGGACAGGTGGTTCAACGTGGATTTAAGAAATAGCAATAGATGTCGTTATTTGCTACAAATGAAAATGTTTTCAGGCGCCACTTTGGGCGAAATCTGTAACTAACAAAATTATATAAATAAATATACTGTATAAATGTGATAGAATGAAAATGAATGAAAGGAAAGATGGTTAAAACAACGTGGTTCAAAAGGAAATAGAAATAGGTGATGTTATTTCTCGTTACAGTAAAAGTTTTCGGCCCCACGTTGGGCGCCATCTGTAACGTAATCTATACGATTAATATATAAGCCGAGACACAAAAAACATTATAACCATCATCCCTGCCCAACCTCACTATACGATTCCTTACAGAAGTGAAAAGCAAGAAAATGATTTCATTACGTCTTAAATTCACTTCCTCATCTCCCACCTTTAAAACCCTAGACCCGTGTACTTAAAAAATTTTAGTTCACGCGTACGTGGGCACTGAGTGCCCATTACGATTTTTCCTATGGATTGCTAGAAAAGATTGAAATAAACATAGATTTTAATACAAAATTGTAATTTTTTTTATATTATTTATTTAAAATCAATGAAATAACTTTTACATACAAAATAACAGTTTTACAAAAACAAAATTGAAAAGCAGATAAATCAAATCAAGTCGTATTTCGTTTTTTTTTTGGCGCTTTGCTGGTGGGCCTGATGAAGTGGATGGAAGCGAAATGTCATCAAAATCATCATATTCTTCGTTATCCTCATTATCATTTGCATGTTTACCAACAAAGCACTTCTCACATACCCTGACATAATGTTTAGTGCAAGCTGCAGTATAGCACAGATCAGAGACTGCTGTAGTTTTATTATCTTTTTTTTCTCTTTTGCAAGTTTCACAGCGTTGCTTTATGCTATTCTTCCGTACTTCCGGCAAGTTTGTTACAGTCTGAATCTCGTAACCGATCAATTTCATAGCTGTTTTTACATTGGTTTGGAGAGTTGGCTTGGCTATCCGTTTTGTTATGTGATTGTCTGCAAGCTCTAAGGCCAATTCCTTCAAAAACTTTTTCCTCTTTTCTGACCTCTTTTTGCTAGTATACCAATCGGACTTACAGACATCAAACATTCTATACGACGCGACTACTGTACAGTCTAAAAGATTATAGAATAAAGTAACAGGCCATCGATTACTTTTCCTCTTACAGGTGTAAACTGTCGCCATACGGTCGAAAGTGTCAACTCCACCTTTTGTTGAGTTGTAATCCAAAATAACGGATGGTTTTTTGGTACCTTCATCTATTTTGTCCTCATAGTTAGCCGTTGACAGCATAAGTACATTTTGTTCGTGTTACCAGCATAACTGTACAACTGCATACACCGTGAGTAACAAAATATCGTTGAAAATTTCTCCCTTGTTTGCTTGAATATCTTATCGGAAGGTGTAAACTGCTTAGGTAATTGGGGCTTATTCGACTTTATTGTTCCAATAATAGTTGTTCTTCTACTCATCAGTTCCAAGGCTAATGGTACCGATGTGAAGTAGTTATCAGTTGTTATATTGTAACCATTGTCTAAATATCTCTGTGCCAATCGCATTACCAGTTGGTGTGATATACCATCGGAACGACTCTTAGATGGTTGCTGGCCAACATAGATTTCACCTTGAAGGCGATAGCTGTTTACGGCGTCGACAATCCAGAAAATTTTGATGCCATATTTTCCAGGCTTGTTTGGCATGAACATTTTGAAGGGGCATCTTCCTCTGGAGCCGACCAATTGTTCATCAACAGTAAGCTCTTTTGATGGTTCATAGAACTTTACAAGATTCTCCTGAAATAAGTTCCAAACGTACCTAGTAAATTGATGGAACAAATTATTTGTAAATACATCTGCCAATCAAAAAATCTATTTTTTATACCTAAATGCAGCCAGTTTGTTAGTTTGTAGACGAAAATTTCTAGTTCTTCCATCATCAAAACGAATAAAGCGTCGTATTTGTTGGAATCTTTCTAAAGACATAACGGCGCGGTAGAATGCCATATTGCTTTGATGAAAAAGATCCTTCGCTTCCACCCCGTAGGCTTTTTCAGCACCAGCATACAACAATATCGCAATGTAAGCATACATCTCTTCTTCAGAGGTGTCGTACCACCTGCGCATTTGCTGTGGATTGCTAGACAAACGGTTTTCCTCATAAATCCTCTTAGCTTTCCTATTTGTCTCGATAACTATATTTTGAACAATATTTGGTGTTACCAACGACTTGAAAACGTCTGCCTTTCCCGAAAAAATTTTTGAGCATCTTGGAACACATCTTAGTCTGTCATTACGATTCCTGATTGTCATTTGTGTTTCATCGTCATCCGGCATTGACCACCAAATATCGTTGAATTTGACATTCCTTGCAACATATCGCATGCCTCTGTTTGGTGCAACAGGATCTTCATCTTCTTGCTAATGCCGGTTGCCTTGTTGCTGCTGTCTTTCAGCCTCCTCTATTATCATCATCTTCTGATTCATTGCGTTGAACTTCCTCGTCTTCTGCATATAGGAACCTAGAGTAATTTTCATAAAAAAATTCTTGCTCCGCTGCAGTCAAATCCCGGTTAGAAGATGTATTTAGCAGATAGAGAACACGTTCCATTATAGCATCCATATTTCTCTAACACAATAAATACTCGTAAATAACAAGAAGAAATCGAACGAAATGATTTACTCACTTTGGTTTATAAATAAAACTTTCGAAAGAACAAAAATCACTTTTTATGCAAGATTTAGCACTAAAATCACTTGTTTTCACAAACCAATTTTTACCGGTGTAAAATGTAAAACAAAACAACTACAGTTTTTCAGTTACTATATCTTCTAGGTGGCTAAACTGCATTCTATTCTAGGGTCAGCAAAATGCAGGTAAGAGGTGTTCGACTGTACAAAATATTCATATCAAAATACCGTTGTAAAATCAATAACGAAAACATTACAAGACAATGATTTCCATACAAAAAAGACGCGATTTCGTTTCGTTTTGTTTACAGTCTCATTGTGTCGCAAATATCCACTAATACTATTCAAAAGTAGCTTTGTGTATATCTAAACACTATGATTTAAGTATATGCAAACGGAGATACAAGAATGCAAGGGCCTCTTGTAATTTTGGATTGCTGGTGAGTATGCCATGATATAATGATGTCCTAAAATCATTGAGAGAGATATCTGGAGTGTTTGTGGATCCTATCTTCAACCTTATTGTGACAGGAGGCTTCGAATTCAGATTGCTTGCAAACCATTGAGATGGATATGTTACTGCTGTTTTATCCACAATCGATCTGATCACAACGGATGTGTTAGGGCGATGTCTGGAGTAAATTGTTTCTTGAATGGCCGTCTGATCCCTGATTGGTCGGGGAGCATTGGGTGGGGGAACTACTGCAGGATTGTTAGGTGCAGCCATTCAAAGAATTACAAAAACGAAAAAAAAAAAAAAAAAAAGACAAAGACAAAGGTTGACAAACAAAATAGAGAATTAATAGACTCTCTGTACTCAGATGATGTACTTGGCCCAGTGTAAAAAATATGTTTAAATTTGTTTTGAAAATTGGATTGGGCACTGAGTACCCAGTACACGGGTCTAGGGTTATTAATTTGAATACACATCGATGTTATGCATACTCGATTCATCAAACACCAAAATATCGATTCAACAAAATGAACCCAACCCAACGATATATTGCAATTAACAATACATTCCTATATGACTCTCATTAGGCTATATATATTTTTTGAGAACCCCCTTATAGTAATAGAAAAGTTTACGACTAAACTTCCCCTAGAATTGTCGATCCAACATCTCTCCCCGCTCCGACTCTAAACTTACTTAACCTTGCATGATGTTCCTTGAAATTAGTTACGTCAAAAATCATATTTGCTTAAAGTTTCATAAATTGTTTACTTAAAAAAAAAAACTAAATCTATAAATCATAAATATACTTCCGACACGATCTCAAATGTTAACTCTCAAACTCAGTTACATTCCCTGAGTAACTATTATTTACATAACTTATCATCGGATAATAATAATTATGCTTCCGCTTTCCCACTAATCTCGTCTTTAACTCAAAAGATGTTTATTAAGATTTATTTAAGATATGAGTTTTAAAACCGTACTTTATTATTGTATCTGAACCGTATATTCTCAAAATATTTACGACGTACTGAAAAAATCGTTCTTCCAATAACGTCTCACAATTGGTTGTTACTTTTTGTTATTAAAATTTTTGTACGGACCTGCGTTTGTCCTTCACACAAAACATAAATTTACGAAAGTTTCAACGTATCCATTATCTTTTCTTAAAACGTTCCCAAAAATTATTCAAATATCGTATCAATTTGTAAATCAATAAAATATAAATAAATATATTTTTATATTCAATATAGTTTTTCAACAAAATCACTCACCAGATCTTTCCTCGTAAAAGTGCACTCGTACTCAGATGATTGATGTTCAGCTTTCGTTAGTATTTCAAAATGTTAAAGTTGTTATTCAAATTGATCATACTTGTTCACTTGTTTGATGTTACCATTACTCCCGATAGATTTTACTTTGAATATTTTTAGAGCTGTAAATTTGTTTCAAAACAGAGGAGCGGAAGAATTTACACAATTACCTAAGTAAATAATCCTACTCTAATAATTTTTTCAACATTCTAAATACCTATCGGTTTCGTTATACTGGAACTCTACTGTACTTTCAATATCTTAGATCTTTACTGTATCGCACTATATCTCCAAGTACTTTTCTTCGATTGACTTTAAATCGTATTCGCCATTTCAAAATTAATTTTACTTAACTTTTATGTCTTTTCTTTTCTTTTTAAATTTACTTCACTTTTCTTTTCTTTGCAGATTCATACTCTTTTTACGTTATCAATTTTTATTTCTTTTTAAGTACTGATCTCGAAAATTCAAGATTTCAAAACTTTACTTTACTCAAATCGTATCAAAAATTTTACGCCGTTTTTATTATACCTTATCAAAATTATAATCTGACGATCGAGTGGAGTATTTTCTGATAAACGATTCTCGTTACGATCTTTCAGCAAAAATTAACTTCCTAATCTAAACTAACGGTACTAGCAAAAAAAACTCACTCTGGTCACCACATTCGGCTACCCTGACGTAGCATTCGCCTCAAATGACAGATCCCATTTTTTAAGGAAGTCTGCGACTGTATTTGCATGGTTGCGCCCTTCATGGTTTCCTACCTTCTCAACCTCATATCTGGCATGATTTAATACTTTTGTTATTTTGTATGGCCCAAAGAACTTAGACTGCAATTTCATACTGGTACCGAACTGGGTGCGCTTAATGTCGGTCGACCAACTCTCCCACTTTGTACGTCTGTGCGACGATTCGTGTTCTGACGAAGGATCTTCGGTTCTCTTACTGGATTACCTCAATGTTCCTACGAGCCTCCTCTCGCACCGCTCTGCGCTCCACCTCCAACTCGTCTACAACTTATTCGTCTAACATCACATTCAGATCCGGGTAATCCGGAACTCGCATCTCCAATCCAGTCAGTATCCTAAATGGACTTTGTTTCGTGCTTCTTGGCGGGGTGATATTCAAAATCTGCTGGACCTTGTCGATATGTTTATACCAGTTCTGTGGATTATCCAAACAAGCCTTCGCCAACATTGATGTAACTGTTTTGTGGACTCTTTCCACCTGTCCGTTTCCACGCAGGACGCCAGTAGCAATCAGTAAGTGTTGTTTGGTATCTTTAGTCGAATTGGAAACGGTTTCCAATAATCACAAATAGGGCTTAATTAAAGCTAAAAACCACTTCAATGAATTCAATAAAGTAAGTAGTTCTGAAATTAGATCATTTTTTACGTAACACTTACAAGAATTTCAAGAGAAATTCATAAGAAATACTCGTAAGTGTTACGTAAAAAGTGCGAAGGATTAATGACTCTTCGAGCATCATGCAGTAAACCCTACTCAGCGCATCAACATGTCTCATCTGGGTTCCAGAACGATACTCCACCTCATAATCAAACTCTTGGAGGAACATCGCCCATCGTGAAACTCTTAATGGTACATCCCGTTTCTTAATAGTCTGTGTGAAAGCGTTGCAATCAGTCACTATTTTAAATCGCAATCCCATCACGTAGACTCTCCATTTCTTAAGAGCTTCAATTATGGCGAGTACTTCAATTTTGTAGGAATGGAACTTTTCCTCTGACGCCATGGTTTTCCGGCTCATGTACTGGACCGGGTGAAGACTTTGGTCTTCTTCATCCTTTTGCAGTAGCACTGCCCCATAACCAAATTTGCAGGTATCCGTGTGAATTTCGGTCACCGCTTTAGAATTAAATAACCTTAGAACCGGTTCTGTAATGAGCCCTGTTTTCAATTGTTGAAAGGCTGTTCTGCTTCCAATTTGTACTTCGTATCTTTCTTGAGTAGACCAGATAAGGGTTTGGCTATAAGTGCAAAATTCTTTACAAATCCACGGAATTATCCACTGGAACCGGAAATTTGTCTACAGCCCGTGCTCTATGGCCTTGCTGTCCGCATTTAAAACACTTGAATATGCCTTTGAGAACTCGTTTGCAGCGCATTTTTCAACGCTATCTAATTATTTACCCCAGACAGACTCTTTACAAACTGACTAGCTAAACTTTTAATCAATTGTTTGGCGTAAATAAATTTTTGCACCTCGTTCCACCTGACAATGACAGCATTTTCTTCGATGTCAGGGTAACCTGAACCATGGAAGACTAAAAGTGAGCCCTCTATCAGAGTATCAGTTTCTACTTTTTCTTTTATTGTATATATGTAGTTGTTTGGCTGAGTAGCCTGTATGTTATTTTTAATAAACAACTAAAAAAATCGAAATAAAACACAACACTTTATTTGGCTTTAACACACTTTTTTTTTGCAGATATTTTATATTTTAATTTTTAGTAAGTGAAAAAGAAATTACTCACTTTGAATTAATAAATAGCGTCGAAAACTTCCTCGTGCTGGCTATGTTATGTCCCACGTTGCACACAATTCCAAATATACTTAAATTTTGTTTTAAGGCTCGAAAGACCAATAAATGCGGCTGAAAAGTAAATTATTGTAAATTTTAGTTAATAAAATAAAAAAGAGAAAGAAACACAACACAATCTTTTTTGTTGATGCACACTTAATTGTTTTGCCGGTAGCGATAGATGAAGAATAGTAAGTAGTTTGACGTTTTACATAGACCAAAGATAATCAAAATGTTTTTGGTTTTAGAGTGTTGACTTCAACGTCCACACTAACGTCTGTTCAAGGATTCAACAGTAGTTTTGTTCATTCTTTTGGTTGTGCCGTTTCGCTGCGGACTGTAAGGGTACGTATACTCTGGCCTTATGCCTCGGCTGACCGACCATCTCTTAGCGAATATGCAATTTTGTTTAACCCTTGAACCCTTTCATCTGAACCACCTACAAACTGCCTTCCACCCCTGAATCGCTTTTGACCTGTGCCTATAATACATTGAGCCTTTTTGTGTCCCGCAGAGTCGTTTGATTCCATTTCTCTTTTGGACTAAAACAATTGGCGATGCGTACTCCGACGTACTAGATTGAATTATCCCCTTTTGACCACGAAAAAAGCTACAAAATTAAAATCATCGGTCGTTCAACTAGTGTTCACATTCACTACAACGGTCGACCGACCGAGCAAAATATTAAAAAATTTGAACTACACAACAAGTCGATCGACGGTCGTTCGACTGCTGTTCACATTACAAAAATCTGCCGAGACTCGATACATGTTGATCAACATGTCGTTGAATGTGAACCCCCCTTATGGTGCAAAATTATTGACCTGTCAAAATTCGAACATTATTTTCCCTTGAAAAATTTAGTGGAGACTTCACCATACAACGGGTACAAACGTCACAATTTTGGGCGTGAACACAAACGTCACAATTTTGCGCGTGAACTGCGTACTGCCTGGAAAAAGACTGAAGACAAAATTTGTCCTGCGTACTAAGCTTAAATAATTTCTCACGATAAACACGATTTTACAAAAAAAAAAAAAAAAAAAAAAAGAAGAAAAACATTTTCGGTGATGGAATGTTTAGAGCAATATAAAATACTTTTATTTTACGAAATTTCAATCTAAAATTTTATTTGAACATTTGTTATTTGACATAAACTTAACATTTCTTTTTATTTCTCCACCTTCATAATTTTGCGCAGCTTTCCCAACGTTTTTTGTAGAGATTAGAATTATAGAGGTTAATTTTTTTTTCCCCGAACTGCTTACTAGGCTTAAGCGTGTAATGTCATTTTCGATTGAATTTTTGGAGTATTCATCGAATATGAAAACCTTTGAGTAAATGGAAGGAACAAAATTTCCATATTCGATAGAAATGAAACACTCCCAAAATCCAAACGAAAACGACATAAGTAAAACGTTAGGTTCCTAAAAGATAAGAGTTGGAAACAAAAATCAAACTATGAATATTGTTAGCTTAGGATTGAAAGACAACCTAACCTCATTTTTACAAAGAAATAAAAAAAAATTACTCATCATTATTACTATATTCAAAATAACTGAAAAGAAAAATCTTTTGTATTTTATAGGTATTTTGAGAGTAAGTTCAGTACAACACGGATATAATAAATTCTTAAAATTCAAGAAATTTCTTCTTATATCCGAGTTACGAAAACAACGTACCTATATACGAAAAAAAAAAAGCGGTGCCTTCGATAGGATTTGTTTTAAGTTATTTTTTCTTATATACGTGTTTCTTATATCCGTCAAATACTGTAATATGCGATTTTCACTCCAAGACGCCGACGTATATTTTATAAAAATATTCAACTGTTTATTGAAAAAGATTGAATATGCTGAAGATTTTGACCAAAAGAAAGAATTTCGTCTTTAAAAGAAAATGATAATGTAAAAAAAAAAAAAAACAAAACATGAAAAGTGCTATGTGGCCTTTATTTGTATGCCCCAATGTAAAAATAAAAGATCGCTTTTATCTGCAATATTATACAATATTATATATTAAAGTAAATATAATTATATACATATTATATATATATACATTATTACAAAAAGAAAAAACAAACAAAAAAAAAACAAAATACAGATTAAAAAACAGTTACAAGTTTTCAAAGAAAACAAAAAAAATAAAAAATATTGCATACCTACATAAAACTCAACCAAATATAAATTCTCAAAAAGGAATTAAGAATATGATAACAAACAATAAAAAAAGGAAATAAAATAAAACATTACAAAATCATCATAGGCATCTTATCATCTAAGTTTAAATGCACAATTTTTTAATTTAAAAATTGAAAAAAAAAAATTAACAAGAAGGTTTAAAATATTTATTTAATATTAATTTTAAATTTTAAATTAATTATTATATGAAAAACAAAAAACTAAGAACTTCACCACGTCATATTAGTTTGTTATAATGTAATTTTGAACTCATTGAGTGGGATAAATAAAAAATTAATATATAAAAATGTTGTTTTTAATTTTTTTTTTTGTATACAATTTCGAAGCGAATCTCCAAAAATTTGGTAAATTGGTAAGTACGTGAGTAGTTTTGTAGTTATTTTATTTTAGTCGTCTAATAGCTGATTTCATAAAGCTTTTTTAACTACTTAAAAGGCTTTTAAATCTTAAAACGACGTCTGTTCCATACAAAATATGTTATTTAAAAAATTTAAAAGCCTGTTAAATATTATTTGTGAAACCAAACATAAGCAGATCAGAAACGGTAAAGGAGGTTAATAGATAAAAATGGATTACCTTTGATACAGCAATATTTTTAAAGCCATCAGGTGTTCAATCGGAGCTTATAATCATTTCAAGTAACTTTTGTAGTTTCCAATAAAACATTGTAAATGGAAAGCTTTCATTCTGTCAAAAGTAATATCTAACTTCAATATAAAAATGTAATTTTTGTTTGCTTTTTTATTTTATTTTAAATTAGGGAAACGTCAATAATAATAATAATTTACCTACATCAACTTAGCAGGTCACTTTTTCCGTTGCATGTTAAAAAGTATATAGTAATTAGTTGCTACTTAATTGCTAATTAGTACGCAAAAAAAAATTAATTGCTTTTTTGGTTTGCGGTAAATGGGTGTCCTTATATGATGACGGCATCCCTGTTTATTTGAAAATGAAAAAAGTGATTCAATTTTATTTTGCGTAACTAATTAGCAATTAGTTACTCCCGGACCGTTTATCTATGTTTTTTAAAGAGTTGACTTGCTAAGTTGACGTCAACTTAGCAGGACACCCATTTTTACACAAACCAACAGAGCAATTAATTTTTTTTTGCGTAATTAATTAGCAACTAAGTAGCAACTAATTACTTTATAATTTTTAACATGCAACGGAAAAAGTGACCTGCTAAGTTGATGCACATTAATAATTTACCATACGCAATTTTTTTTACTGATGGTATCCTTTTCTCGCTTGGATATACGTCGTAAAAATAAAATAAATACATTTGATGGCACAACAGGGCCCTCCCTACTCTGTATTTCGTTCCGAAAGCCATTCCTATTCGAAAACTTTTTTTGTTCCGCTTTTGAATTGGTATCCTGTAATACTATGTTTTCACCGAGATTTAGGTAGATTTACCACAAATCTCAAAAATCCCGTGGATTTACAATACAAATTTTAATCTCCTCAAATCAAGATTTAAAATAAATCTCATTTAAATATTCATAGGACCAATACCGAACAGACACCTATTCCCCTATTCACCGCATTACAATATTCGAGAGAACAACCTGCAAGAATCGATTTTACCTCTTCAAAAATACAAATTGCACAAGTTAAAGGACGATGAAGAAAAGTAGTTTGGTACTGACGAAGGCCCAGAAGAAACAGTCGACAATTGAAATATTCTTAAATTTATTTTTTTTATTATAAACTTTGGTTAAACTTTTTTTTTTTACCTTTGTAAATATTACTTGAATTAGAATTTATTGCACACACATTTTCAAAAAACTTTACAAACGATTCTTAAAAAACTACCCGTCTTAAAAACATAAATTGCAAAAAACTTAAATAAAAAAATACACCTTTTAAAAAAACAAATTACCTACATACAAATACTTTACTTCACATTAATTGACCGCACGTTACGAAAATCTACGCAAATAATATTCTTCTTCAAAGAAAACAACTTAAAATTTTGTAACTGCATTTTAACGTATTTTCCACACATTAAACGAAATGCAAAAGATGAAAACACTACGATAACCCTCATCATTAAAAACTTTTTTTTAAAGCTCTAAAACCTCAACAGAAACCCAAGGAAAAAAATCTGAACGAGTTGCCAAATGGACATGGGTAACCCTGAATGCACATCAATATTTAATGGGGGATGAAGTTGAATACCAGCAGCAGCCACAGCCATAGGCCACAGCAATTCAAGGCTGTTTCACAATGCGACGAGGAAACGAGACGTGAACGTCGTAGACGTGACGAGAGCTCGTCGTAGCTGTCAAACCAATTTCAAGCAATGAGAATATACCAGAGTATTCACAATAAAGCGTTTCTCGTCGTCCCGTCACGCCATGATTTCGAAAAATTGAAAAAAAGACGCGACGAGACGACTATTTTCATTTTGACAATTGAGAAGAGGACACCGAGCGTATCTGTATTTGTATTTATATTTATTAATTGTGTAGATATGTGTTTTTATTTTGCGACTAATTAATTTTGTCTTCAACATTCCCACCGACTTCTTCTGCTCACTTTTGGTTTTTTTTGTTGCCTTTTGCTTTTTTGTAAATAAACACTCCCAAAAGTACTAAAAGCATTTTTTTTAACATTGGCCGCGTTCAACCTACATCTAAAATTTCAGATATCTGAATTTTTGGAGCTTCTGATTGGCCAGCTGTCATAAAAAGTTAGATGACTTTTAGTGACTTTTAGTTACGTTTAGTTACGTTTATTCTGAAATTTCAGACAAGAAAATTTCATCTGAAAATTCAGATGACAGTTGTTTGTGGTGGGGGAAGTGTAAAATGAGCTGAAGTGCTACACATCAAATTGAACTTTATGATTTTCGGTGTGATTAGTGGTTGATGTGTGCTTAAAGTTTTTATAATAAAATTGTAATATTTACTTATTTAATTAAAAGAACTTTCTGTTAATTGTTTAGTGACTCTTTGAATAAAAGGAATGATTTGTCTTCGAAAAGTATTCCCATAATTGTCCATCGGATTATTGTGGAACAATTTTGCATTGAAGTTTATAATAAATTTACTGCACAATAACAAACAAACCTGTTGCTAATCTTTTTACATAAAATTTCATCTACAAAGCTCATGCTAAATTAACAATTTACGAATATGTAAAGTTCTCTTTTATTTCGATTCTATGCAAATTCAATAAGTGAATACGGGAATTTGACACAGTGGCTTTTGACTGAAATTTAAGATTTTTTTTGCGTTCAATAAAAAAATCTGAAATTTCAGAATCTGAAATTTCAGATTTCTTTGCTTTGAACGTACCCATTTTCATTTTCTTTTTTTTCAAATTTTGTATTTTATTTCCCAAATTTACTGACAAACACGAATAATTCTACGCAGTCTTTGTGAATAACTCGCTGCATTGTGAATTGAGGAACGATGTTATAACGAGAAAAAGATGAAAGCGTTTCTCGTCACGCTGACGTCTCGTTTTCTCGTCGCATTGTGAAACAGCCTTCAGTGCGCAGTGCGTACTCAGATGCGCGCTCGATAGGACGTTGGGTCTGCGTCAGATGCCATCAGAAATTTACAGGCGGGCAAACACTTTTTATGAAGGAGTTCTTTAAATTTAGTATGGTGCAAAAATACGGTGCGCTACTGATTTTGAAAAAGCTCTCCCATAAGACGTGTACTGCCTTTTTATGTTGGATAGACTTTAGTGACTTACAACTCTCAACCATTCCTGTGTGCGTGTCTGCAGGATTGGAGGGGTCCTACAGTGTATTTCCTCGGATTCGGCAATAAACTGTAGGACCCTAATGTGAGCGGCACTTTTCTATGACAAGTACTTTTGAAGGTTTTGTCAATTTATAAAACAAGAGCTTGTGAATTAAATATTTTTCAATTCACAAATCCAAAAGAGCTTTTGAATTGAAACTCATTAAATTCACAAATTATAATGGCTTATGTTTTGCGCAATTCATGAACTCGCAACCCTGATCTGAAATAAAAAGGCGTAAAGATGTAACAAAAAAAATAAAAAAAAAGAAAAAAAAAAAAAACATTTTTATTTATACCGATGATAATATCTTTATTATTCATACATTAATAAATACAATTCGTTTCATTATGTCCTTTTAACAGACTTAAGTCAAATTTTAAATTTCCCATAACTCAATATTTTTGTTTAAAACAAGTTTTTTTTTGGTATTAATAGAAATGTTTATAAGATAAACCGAGTACAAAAAGAGTATTAGTTTTATTTTAAGTAAATAACAAATCACACCAAGTAAATTTATATAAATGTATAAGTATATATATATCATAATTTCTATTTAAAATACCTATTAAAAAAAATTTAACAAGAAATTATTGTTAAAAGTTGTAAAAATAACATCCGAAACCATCAGAAAAAGTAGTTTTTAAAACAATTTCTTGAGAAAAAAAATCACTTATCGAGATTAAAATAAGAAATTAAATTGTATTTCTTCTTTTAATTATGTTTTAAAATTTGTATTGGATAAAATTACAATCAAAATATATTTGGGTGTAATGTCATGTGTTTTTTATTATTATTATTATTATTTTGTTTTCTAAAGTTTAGATGATTTTTTTTACATCGTTTATATTTAGATACAATTTTTGTTTAATTAGAATACTTGTACACCTATAATTTATGGTAAACATTTTTTTTGTTTTTTTCTTTATTTGGAACACACAATAATACTGCTATTTGCATAATAATTTAAATTTATTTGATTTTTTTTTTAAATATTTTTGTTTTGTTTTGTTGAAATAAGAATTATTATGACAAGTAACGATTTTGTAATTTATTTTATTCTATGTGCGGATGAGGTTTATAATTTGAATCAAGCCTTATAATTTTAATAGTTTTGATATAATTAATTTACAATGTTTTAATTGCTCACTTAAATAAAAATTGTTTATCATGGCAGGTAGAGACGTTCAGTGTTAACAGATAATTAGAAATACAATCAGCTGAAAGTTATAATGGGAATGCAGTAAATTATACAAGATCTAAAGACGACGGTTAATCTGCGAAGCGGCGGCGGCCGGCGTAACAAGGCGGTAGTCATGATAGCGTCAAGGAACACGCAGACCCCTGGCGTTGTCAATACGCCTTTTCAGCATACCAACCTACATTTAACGATATGGTGGCGTGAATGAAAGGATGTGTTGTTTCGCTTGGTATACATACATAAGTATGTATGATTTTCTCGGAAGAAGATGTGTCGGGATAGCAATCTGAATTCGTAAAGGCGACTTGGAAGAAGTATGGAAGTTCAGTCGAAATCATTTTTAATAACATCATGTCAGGCACTTTATTGGTTCAGTATATTGGCCTAATAGATTTATAATAATTTGTTAAGTTAACTCGGGAATAAAAACCCGAGTTAACTTAAAAAAACCTGGCACTGAAAAACTAGGCCTAAGACGAAATCAAAGCAGACATTTAAGCCCTAGCATCCGATGTGTCGAATTTCGGAACTGCACACTCTAAAGAAGAACAGTTTAATTACAATCTGTATTCTAAATAAAAAGCTACTCAGGGATTATCAGGGAGAGACGAAGGCCCATCGCGTACTAGGCAACTTTTTGTTGCGCAACTAAAAGTTGCTCGGAGTTGCTTGCCATCGCTCACTAGGTAATTTTCGAGCTACTTTTGGGTTCAGTATTTTTAATTGAAATGTTAAATTGGCCTTGAATTTTGGATTAGTGACGATACAAAATTCGTTCAGTGTGAAAATAAAACTTGTTTTTCGGGTTAAAAGCCTCTCATTTGGCAAAAATTTTAGAAAATTCCCAAAAGTTGCTGGAAGTTGTTCGGAAATTGCCTAGTGGGCGAGGGTAAGCAACAAAAAGTTTCCGGGAAAAAAGTTCCGCGAGCATCTACGAGCAACAAAAAGTTGCCTAGTGGGCGATGGGCCTAAGACGTCCGGTCCGTTTGTTTTGTTGTTTACTTGAAACTTGAATTTTTTCGTCCGGGGACAGTAAAATTATAAACCATGGAGCTTAAACGGAAAAGTGAGATTTCGTTGTACTTCATAGGGAAGTCTATAGTTCAAGAGCTCCAGTATTCAAAAATCAACAGAGGTTTTGGCCCCAAAAGGGGAAAATCCAAGATAAAAAGCAAGGAAAGCTCTTCACGTTTTATATTAAAGGGTTAATTTAGTAGAAGATAGACTGTAATCCCTTTTTAATACAGAACACATGCTAGAAATGTAAAATGCCTTCCTATTCTGGAGATTAAATAAAAGTTTATTAACTGCCAAATTTTCTCAAAATAATCAAATAATCTTGCCTCCTGAAATTTGTACTATCTGGCAAATAAATAGTGCCTACATGTCAGTGACATTGTTTTGTGCAAAAAAATATAGTTTGTGCTTACACGGTGCCTCTAGAGTTATGACTCTTTATGAACCTAAATGAGTATGAAAGAGACAAAATATCAATTAGTCATGACTCTTGAGGTACCGTGTAATATTCGACTAAAAACAATTTTGTTTCACCACAGATATTTTTTTCCCGGAAAAAAGATTTTTTATTTACCACAATAGTTTTTTTTTTTCAAAAGAACTTGTTACTTTGGCATCATTTTGTATGTTAATGAAAACTTACTTTTTATGTATACTTGGCTTTACTTTTATAAACGTATAGAACGTGTTCTTTATTCTTTATAAGAAATTCCACGATTATCTGCGGCATCCAACAGGTTATGGGCCCAGAAACCACTTAGAATTAAAGGAAAAAGAATAATTTATGCAATTGAGAAGAATTTGTTTGATTTTTTTTGAGTTTCATGTTAATAAAATGGCTAGTAATTTACCGGCAATAGGACGTCTCAAAGGACGTGAGAAGTACGATAGTTTGAAATTTGCGGTGGAAAACTACTTAGTTTTAGATGACTCATGGAAATCGGTGCAAGGAACTGAGACAAAACCCGAAAAAATTGCTGTAGCGAAAGCAAAATTGGTTTTGCTAATCGACCCGTCGCTTTATGTTCACATAAAAGAAGCCATCAGTGCGAAGGAAGTTTGGGACAAATTGGCAATCGCCTTTGATGATTCTGGACTCACCAGGTGGGTGGGACTTCTGAGAGAACTCACCACTACTCGTCTAGATGACTGTTTAAATATATCCGACTATGTGAACAAAATAATCGGTACTGCTCAAAAACTCAATTCCATTAACATGAAGGTGGACGATGAATGGATTGGGAGCTTGCTGCTGAGTGGGCTGCCAGATAAATTCCAGCCAATGATAATGGCAATTGAAAGCAGTGGAATCCAAATCACTGCAGACGCAATCAAGTCAAAATTACTGCAAGACTTCGATTGTTATAATGGTGGAGCTGCTGAGAGTCAGGCCATGGCGGTGTTCAGAAGCAAAGGTAAGCCTAAAAATAAAACAAAATCAGTGAAATGTTTTGGATGCGGTTGTGTTGGACACATAAAAAAAAATTGTCCAGAAAAGGCGGAAACCCAACCCCAAGGAAATTTTGCTGTGTTTACTTCATATTCTGTTCAAGAATCCACTCAATCATGGTTTGTGGACTCCGGTGCATCGTCGCACATAGCAAGGAATGCGGAAACGTTTAACAATTACAGGCAGTGTTCCGAGAAGAGTTTTGTTACATTGGCAGATGGATCAAAGCTGGAGGTTGCTGGCAAAGGTGACATAACGATGCTGATGTGCGGTGAAGGTGCTGTGAATGAGGTACTTATTCAAGACGTTCTTCATGTTCCCGAAATTAATTTCAATCTGTTGTCAATAAGTCAAATTGTAAAGAATGGAAACACGGTTGAATTTGATTTAAACGGATGGAAAATTCTTGACAACAGACAAATAGTTTTTTGTCTGAATCCAATAATTGTATATTTTTTAATTTTTTAAGCACCTTTTCCTCATCATACACCTTGGATTTTAGCCACACTCGTAATCAGGTAAGGTAGGGAGTTGCGTTCTCAAATATTTGAAGACCATGAAAATAATCCAGAAGTCAACAGATGTAATCTTCTACAGCGATAACTGTGCAGGGCAAAATTTTAATTACATTAAGAGCATAAAGGCTTAACTACATTCAAAAACTTTTTGCAAAAAGCATAAAAGTGAAAAAATACACACATACTCTAGTGACATCTACGTGTGAGAAATTTTCCTAAAACTATGGTGTGTAACAGCCATTTTTCTTTTAAAACCTTACAAAAGCCAGAATGTAACTGCCATTTTTGAAATAAAAACCCTACAAATGCCTGAATAAATGTTTGTTCCCTTATATTTCCCCCATTACAGTGACATCTAGTAGTCGTTTTTAAAACTGATGTTTTGTATGTATTGGTGTTTTACTTTTGCACAAAAGTAAAAGTTAAGATAGCTTTAACTTTAACTTTTGTAAAACTTGAGAAAGAAGATAGAAATGAGTTGTGCGTTGGAAAAAGACAAAGGATTTAGTACACTTTTGTACAAAAGTAAGTTGAATGTAGTTAAGCCTTAACTCACAAATTTTTAATTTCGAGACACAACTAGAGTGTAACTGGTAAAGAAAATGAAGGTGTCACTGAAGGACATGAAGATAATAAAATTTGAAAAAAAAAAAAAAAAAAACAAACTTAACGTTATGTCCTATAAAATTTCGTTTGGGGATAATCATTTTGGAAAAAAAATTAACATTATCATCACAAAGAGAAACTGTTCCACAAATATTAAACACACATAGGGGAGCATGAGAACACATGATCCTCTGGCATCAGACTTGATCCCTAAGTATTATCTCTATGATCTTAGTTATTTTTGATGTGATACATCTCTAGCCGCGGGTAAACTCGTTTAAAATGCCACGTTGCGACGTTGGTTACAATTGGTTAGAAATGCATAGCTGATTTTGAAGCTGATTGTTGGAGCAAAGTCAAAACAATGGAACAGAGTGTCTCAAACGCAGAAGATGTATTACACAGCTGTTGATCCTCCACATTACAGCGAAAAAGTCTTTTGTGGAATCGTACTTCAGGCTGCTTTTATGTCAATGGGATCTTACTGGTGCATTGACACATCCCATGTGTGTCACTTTTTCAATTTGATGCAAAGGAAACAGTTTTCAAAAACAAGAAGAGCGAAATCATTGTAACAGCAGCAAGGATAGGAGATCTTTACTTCATCGAATTCTGTCTGTCAATATCAGCTGTTAGCGATATGCCAAATCAACTCGACGAAAGGTATCAGCGTTATGGACATCTCAATGAAAAAGATCTCGAGAAGGTAAACTCTGAAGGAATGACAAAAGGTATCCCAAATTTGGCTGCTGGTCAGTTATCTACATGCCAAGTTTGCATAAGGGGTAAGCAAAGTGCCAAACCATTTCCCAAATAAACACAGACAAGAACCACTAAATTAATTGAGTTAGTTCATTCTGACGTGTGTGGGTCAATGGGAATAAAAACGATTGGTGGTGCTTAGTTCTCTGCCACATTCATAGACGAAAACTCAAGATTTGTAGACTTGAGTTTCCTGAAAGCAAAAAGTGATGGGAATCGTTTATAAACTACGAAAAATTAATTGAAAACGAGACAGAACTAAAAATAAAAACCTTACGGACAGACAACGGTCTAAAATATTGTGGACAGGATTTCACAGAGTTCATTTTACAAGCAGGAATCAGAAGAGAACATACAGTAGTGTATACACCTCAACAAAATGGGATCGCACAGAGGATGAACCGGACATTAGTAGAAATGGCTCTTGCACCAAGTTTCTGAGGTGAAGCTATTGCAACTCCTGCGTATATAAGAAACCGATGTCCAACGAAAAAACTAAACAGCATGATGCCGTTTCGCATTTCAAAACATTTGAAATAATAAATGAAAATCCGGCAGATAGTAAAAACAAAATTTTCAAAAACGAAAATTAAACAGACGAAATCGATCATCATGACATCAAAGGCGACGAGAAAACATTAATAACTTAAACCTTGAGCGTTTTTTTAATAGCCACAAAAAGAGTGAGATAAATCATAACATTGTACTAATATGGAAGTTCCTTCAAAGGACGATGGCTAAAAACAAAGACAAACGAAGAAAAGAGCGGTTGAGGAATAAATTGGAGTGCAAAGAAGAATAAAGTCCATAGAAGAACGGGTGGTAGTCAACATAAATACAAAAAAACACCAATAATATGCTGAGAGAAATCGTTTGTTAACTGTTCACTTCATTCCGTCAGTGTTTCTTGACAAGTCGAACAAAAAATTGATGCTTTGTCTGAAAAGTTAAAAGTTAAAAACTAAGCGAATCCGAAAGCTCGAAAGGATGTATGTGAGCACCCTCGATGAGGATGAAGGTAAAGTATTTACATATTTTATATTATAATTTTTGTTATTGTAGTATATAAATTAATGTGAAAAGGAAATGGTTTGACAGCAGTGCAATAGTGCCATTAACAAGACTCTGGATTCCAATGGTAGGTGGTGTGCCTGCGCTCGTGGAAACCTGAGAGTTGAAATGGCAAAAAGTCAATCCATCTCTTTCGCACAATTTGAATTGAAAGTTAAACGTTGTAAAAGTAAGATGCACATTATTCTGTTGTGTAAAATCAAAAGCAAATATTTTATAACTAAATAATATATCTACTCAAAATAAATATACTAAATTATTTTTTTTTTGTTTGGTAGAAGCCGAAATGCAACACAAAAGTTTGAGCGATGTCGTATTAAAAAACTGTAAGATGTTTCACAAATTTTTGAGGGAGAAGACGACTTCACTGCCTGCAGTATCACCGTCAGGCTCAGTGGCATTTCGAAAGAAAAATTGAATTGAGTAATTTTTGTAAGAAAAAAAAAAATAAATATCATCAATTAAAGTGAATGTCGGTTTTATGGTTTTTAATGGGCCGCCACATTCAGTGTCCATGACGGTGTTCATATTCGATTCAATTCGCTCGACTCAAAGTGAACCTCCCTTGACTACTATTTAGTGAAACAGATTTTTTTTTAATTTGTTTTGAAAAATCCTGAACTTATATATCATTACCTCCAATATGGTGGTGATCTTAAAAAACACTTCAGATGTTGCAGACATTTGTTCAGCCACATGTACAATGGAAAATGGTTTAAAAATAGTCCTCGTGGTTATCTACGTTTCACCAAACTAAAGAATTGAGAAAGAATTGAGGCTTAACTACATTCAATACTTTTTTGGTCAATCGATTCGTTTTTCCAAGCAAGGAGAGATGAAAAAGAAGACATAATCACACTCGTAGCCAAGTTGCAAAAATTATTGGTTGATCTACATGCGGAGTTGTCTAAGCACAATGAAAATACTCTTTTAGAAAGAATATTGAACGGTCGAATCATGTCTACTCTTGGAAAAGAATACGATAATTTTTGTGATCTATGGGGAAATATCCCAGCAGATGATCAAAAGCTCAATTTGCTAATTGAAAAATTGTGTTCAATTGATGTAAGAGAGAGTAGAAGCGACACAGATTTAAGTGAGGTAAAAGCTTTCATTTCTAAAGGACGACGCTTCTAAAAGAAAAAGCAACACTCTAGTAAAATATAACTTGCAAAGAAAAAGTTCCCGTGCAACAAGTGTAAGGAACTTGGTCACTGGGCAGCAGAGTGTCCGCAAAACAAGTCTTCAGATCGTCAAGGGGCCAAAGAAAGTGGAAGTTCCAAGAAAAACTTTGGTCTGATTGCATACTCCTTGAATGCAACAGCCAATAATTGCCGAGGCAAATCACGCCAAACAAAATGTACTTTGAAAGCTTCAAGAAATTTCTGATCCCATAAATAAATAATCTCGGTAAGCAAGGAGTCACAATAAAAGCATATGGCCAAGGAGACAGCAGGGTTCAAAGGTTCACCGAAGGAGCATGGCAAGATGCAACAATGAAAGGCGTTTGGTATGTGCCCAATGCAAATACGCATCTGTTTTCAGTGAAAGCAGCAGCACAAAAAGGTTTTGCTACAAGAATTGATAGTCGCAGTGTCAACATTCATGAGATAAAGGGTGGCCAGTTAGTCAGCACTGGATATCTCAAAAATGAATTACACGACTTTCCCTCATGGAGGGGAACGAAGAAATTATGAAACCAAGCCAATTGCCAACGGTAAAAACACCAGAAAATTCTACCCTGCAACAACATAATCTGCCGTTACAACAACGAACAACTGTAAATATGCCGGCATCCCAAGCCGAAGAATTTAACTTTCTCGCAATAGAAAATTTCGAAAATCATTTCCCTGCTCTTCCAAAACAAGGAGAAACAAATAATACACCGGACCTTCAAAATAAAAACCAGAACAGACAAAACTCTAATATAAACTTTCAACCAAGTCCACAAAGGCTGGAGGCAGCCCAAAACCTGATGGAGTTAGGAACTCAAAATTTAACCGAAGACGAAAATACGAACGAAGGCTGGAAGAAAGTTCCAGCAAAAAAGAGGAGAAATAATTCAAGGTCATCAAACTCAACAGGAAGCAGAGATTCCTCAACCCAAAGAATAAACGAGAACAGATTTCAAGTCTTAGAAAATATGGTAATTTTAAGTAGTGGTAAGTCGCCTAACGCTCAGTTTAATAAACCTAACAATATTGACAATTCTGTTAAAGTAGATAATAATGCTAAAATCAAAAACAAGTTTTGCCCTCCTATAATAATATATAGAGCAAATATTAAAAAATTAGTTGATGACTTAAAAGCATCATTACCTGAACTACAGGTTAAAGTAATTAACGTAAATCGCTCTAAGAGTAAATTGTTTGTTAACGATGTTGGGGCACACTCCAAACTCATGGAAATTCTAAGGGAATCGAAAGAAATAGAGGCCCACTCATTTACTACCGTAGAGCTCAAAAGAGTTAACCTTATTTTGCGAGGTTTAAACTTCCAATACAGTGAAGATGAAATTAAAGAGGAAATTGAAATCTTAGTTCCAAATGTAGTGGAAACCGTTTCCAAGTTCGGGACTTTACGCTCCAAAGAAGAGCAGTTTGACTACAGTCTGTTTTTAGTAAAACTATTACCTAACAGAGATGCAAAAGAACTTTTGCAAATAAAATATTTATGTTACTCTAAGATCACTTGGGAGCGACCGCGAGGTAATAAAGGAATCATGCAGTGCAGGAGGTGTCAGGCTTTTGGTCACCTTGCAAAAAATTGTGCTCGCAAGTATAATTGCGTAAAATGTGAGGATAAAAAAGACGGAAGATTCCCTCCCATACTGTATTAACTGTACAAAATATGAACATCCAGCAAACTATAAAGGTTGCCCTTATTATGAAGGAGAGCTCTGGTAAAGAGTGCGTTAGAAAAAAAAAAGAAACAAACAGGAGTTTTGTACAACAAGCCGTGAGAAACTCAAATTTTGTCAACAAAACAACTTCTTTCGCGGATCAATTTAAAACCAACTCTCCGGTTGCTCATCCCCAAACATATAACACTTCTGCTGGTGGTCAAAATACAATTAATGAGTTCTTTGAACTTTCTAAAGAATTATTCGGAACAAGTGCGTCTGATCTAATGATAAAGATTCGAAATTTTATAAGAAATATAAAAAATTCAGGCTCTATCAAAGAAAAAAGATTAGCCTATTTAGAACTTCTCAATAAAGTTCTGATCTCAAGTTCGAAATAATGGCATTCAAAATCCTAAGTCACAACGTTGGGTCCTTAATTGATCACTCAAGAAGAATTGAGTTTCTTACAATTCTTCAACATAACAATATAACAGTCGCTTTTATTCAGGAAACACATCTAAATGAGAAACATAAAGTCTTTCTAGATCTATATGCATTACTTAGAAACGATCGCGAACAAGGAGTGGCAATAGCCATCTAAAAGAACATTCCTTTTAAAACAGTTGAAACGAATAAATCAAATATATTATGTCACCTGATCGCAGTAGAATATGTATGCAATGGTATAAAAAAGAATATTCTGCTAGGTTCTTTATATATTCCATTAGGTATGACTTGTTCCTTCCTAATAAATGAGTTAAATAAACTAATGTCGAATTCCTTTTAAGAAAAAAATCGATTTGTTCAGAAGAAAAAATCGACTTTTCTGGACAAATCCCTTGTATTAAAAGAAAAAATTCGATTATGTTTAGAAAAAAAATCGAATATTTTTGGTAAAAGGAATTCGACATAAATCAGATAGCAGAAGCATGTGATGGTTGCGTATTGGTAGGCGATCTTAATGGAAGAAACCCCCTATGGGGAGATACTGTCACCAACACGAACGGTAATGGTCTTGAGAAATGGCTTTCTGATCCTAGCTGCAATTTTGTCAATGTAACTTCGGACTGTCCCACTTATCCAAGAACCTTTTCCTACTTGGACCAATTTTTAATTTCAAACAACTTAATTGATACTATAAACCCGAATTTTAGCATCAAAGCTTTGCCTTCCTTTTCTGACCATCTACCGATTCTCTTAGATATCAAAATAGCTGAAGCAGATATTCCATTGAGCCAACCTCCCATCATCAGATCATTTAAAAAAACGGACTGAAACAAATTCAAAAAAGCGCTAGACGATGAACTAAATATTATTTGCTAGCTTATCAAATCCCGAAATAGACGTAACTATTAAAAACTTCAACCTTGCTCTTCTTTCAGCAATTGAATCTAATTCAAAATTATTTCACCCACAATTAAAAAATACGCTTTATTGCCGGAAAAAATAAAAACTCTATTTAAACATAAACATAAATGGCAAAAAAAATCTCAAAAAATTGTATCATAATAACTACAATAGATTGTCACATGAACATAAAGAGTTATCTAGCAGAATTTCCTTACTAAGACAAATCATTAAAGAAAAAGTCGCAATTTGGGTAAACTAACAACTCAAAAACAGACTTACTAACATCAAACCTGGACCCCAAGCATATAAAGGTATCAACAGACTCATAGGGAAAACTAAAAAAATTCAACTGCAAAAAATTAATTGTCAATAACATTTCCATAACTGAAGAAGAAGATAAAGTCAAAGTGTTCGCAAATTATTTCAAAGAAACATATAGCATACATCCATTAAACCAAAATCATGAAATGACTGAACTAATTAAAACGAAAATAGAACAGGCAAAGCTATCATTGCCAGATAAAATCTTCATTTTCAGTAATGATAACTCAGCTCTATCCCCATAGCCCCACTAATGTTCACCTCCACAACAGAAATTAATTCAATAATCAAAAATCTAAATAGCAAAAAATCATCTGAAAAAAAAACTCAAAAATTGCAATAGAAACTCTAACCATAATAATGAACAACTACCTTAAAAATGGGTACTTTCCATTAGATTGGAAAGTTGCCAGATTGTTCCGAGTGCAAAAAAAAAATGAAATGGATTCCCTCCTGAAATTTTTAAAATTCTACTGAGCTTTCTCTCAGACAGAACGTTTTTCGTAATGATTCAGATCCTTAAATCTAACCTGATGAAAACATCCCGTGGTGTCCCACAAGGATCTGTGTTGGCCCAAGGTTATATAACATATTTATGTATGACTTCCCACATTTGTTAACAGACGCCAACATATCAGACACAAAAGGAATTTTCTTTGCAGATGATACCATAGTTCTTGCTCATGCCGATTACCCTTATGACGCTCTCCGTAACCTCAAGAAACATATTGAAAAAATTATGCAATTTTATCTTAAATGGGGAATAAAACTTAATATAGCAAAATCAGAAGCTATTTGCTTTAGAAACTCTTATAGGAATGGTAAATTAGGAGTATTTGCAGAGAGCAAGAACTTAATTCTAAAAATAGATGGTATTGAAATTCTTTTTAAAAACCAAATAAAATATCTAGGAGTACAATTGTCTAACCTTCGCCTTTTTGATGACGGGGAGCTGATACCTGCTTCAGCTCTGGTAAAAATAAAATAAATAAATTTGATGGCACAACAGCTCATGAAGAACTAGGGCCTAGTGACTTACAACTCTCAACCATTCCTGTGTGCGTGTCTGCAGGAATGGAGGGGACCTACAATTTATTGCCGAATCCGAACGGCTAACGAGCGGCACTTTTCTGTGACAGGAGATACTCTTGGAGGATTTGTCAAGGCTGGGGATCGAACCTTAGACCTCCGGCATGACAGTCCATCGCACTAACCATCACGCCACGGCTACAGCTCAGGTAGAAAAATGTATTTTGAGGGTTGCATAATCGCCAATATTTTTTGCATTTACACTTTTTCTGTGCCCAATTAGAAGAGCTAAAATGGGATGGAAGGGCTAGCGGGCTAACATTTTGACTTTGAGGAACAATAACACGAATTTCAGCCTGATACCAATTTTGTTTACAATCTGTCCAGTCTGTTATAAAAATTTTCCTGATGTGTCCCACTCCCCCCCCCCCCATTTTGTATCTAGTTTGAAGCTTATTAAACCTTGAGTTTCCGCCGTGAATCTGCCAATTAGATAATTTATTTTTTTTGTTATAAATTACACCTCATTTTGAAGCTATCAGGTTTACCTATCTGATATTTTCGATTCTAGTACGATGGTAGAACGATAGGAATGAATTTTTTTTGGAACAGTGGACTGAGAAATAAGGTGTTTATTATCCCATAAAATGCCCCGGGTGGCGGCCCTTTAAGCTTATATAGAAAAAAATAATGCTATAGACATAAAGCGGGGCTAGATCGGAAATATCGATTCACGTGATTTTTTTTTTTTTTAATTTTAAATTACATACTTAAATTTTCTATATTTACATTTCAATTTTTTTTCGTTTTGAAATACTTTGATCGCATTTTATACACGTTTTTTTTTATTTTGCCTCATATCCGCCGACGGATAAGAGAAAAAATACTTTCACGCAAAAAAATAGCAGAAATAAGTTTCAGAAGGCTTAAAATATATAAAACAATAACAGTTTTGAAAGATGAAATTGATGAATTCGATCTAACAAATTCATTCACAATATTAACACTAAACGCCATTTATCTACAAGAGAAAAAAAAAAAGATACATTATTTATGCATGTCAATATTATGTATGAGTATTTTGTTTCAGATAAAATTAGATTTACTATTCTATGACTTTGTTTCTTTGGTTAGTTTCTTTCTTTTTGCTTGTTACACATTGGTAAGTTGTTGTCATTTAAATAGAACACATGATGCTTATAATAATAATAGTTAATTATAATAATAATAATATTCAATTTGAGATAGGCTCGCAGCATTGATTGAAATTTAATATTTTCTTTGGAAAATTCATAAAATATAGATATATGATTTTTAATATGTGATGTGAGATTCTAAAAAAAAAAAAACTTTATAATAAAATAACAAATACTTATTTCTATTTATATTTTTTTTGTGAGTACAGTAAATTAAATGCATTTTTCATATTTTTTTTTTCATTATTATTAAGGTGTGTTTTCATTATTTCAATTATGTTAGTTTTATGTTTTTTTTCTTTAATTTTATTGCAATTTTAAAATAAATGCAATGGAAAAAATGCATGACAAGAATATTTGACATATACTAATATTGCTACTTTGGCTTTGTACATCTTAGTTTAATTTAAAATTTTAAATGATCTGTTTCATTTTGTTTTATTTCAACAAATATAAATTATAACTATGCATTTGTTGAATGAGTTAAATAATTATTGAAAACTTTATCGTTTAAGAATCATTTTTATTTTATGGTTATTTTATTATTTCACGTGGCGCTTGGTTCTGTTCTGAATTCTTTTGAAATCAAAAACAAATATGTTATGAAGGTGTATGAAGATTCGTTCTATTTTTAAAGATCATTTTTGTTTGTATAACTTTTATATTGAGGATGATCAAGGGCAAAAGATACTTTCGCTGTTCAATTTTTTTTGTTTTTTTTTTTTTGTTCTACATTTACTACACTGATGATCGTACTTAGATTTTATATTTTGTAACATTACACCGAAGTTTCTTTAAATAAATTAAATATGTTTATTATTTAAGATATTTAAAGAAAGTGTGATAAATCTCATTCGTTTATTTCTTCTTCTGATGATGAACTGGCCGGAATTGTAGAGAACCATGGTTCGCGGGAGTTATTTTTGATAGTTCTGAGGAAAAAAAAATTATATACACAAATATTTTTAGAATATTAAGACAAACAAATGTTCTTCTATGAAAAAAAAAAAAAAAAAACATATTAAAACTCATAACACAAAATAGTCTAGGAAAATTAGACTTTCACTTCAAAAGAATTCCGACAAAGCTGTATTTTGGTGGAAATGTTTATTTTTGTATCTGAAGTATTTTCCAAAATGTACCCTAAATTTGGACGAGGGCTAAAACTTTTACGGGAGGTGAATGAGGTAGAATTTCAGTTTTTTGCAAATTTCTCAAATACTATAAGTGTTTTTGAAAAAATGTAAAGGCAAAAGTTGTAGCTTGTGTAATTTTACATTAAAAATGTTATCACACTTCTTTTCGTACAATCAACAGGTTTTGAGAAAAACGTGCACAAATTTTATAGTGTACTGGATTTAGTCAAAAAAAAGTTATTGAACTTGTAAGATTTGACAGGCAAATATTTTTTTATCGTATGTGCTTGTGTACATCCCCAAATTATAAAAAAAAATTTCGGGGTGGTAAGGGTTAAGAAAAAGCCGCCACATTGAAACAGCTAGTCATTTTTTTTTTTATTTAAAAACTCGCCTGGATTTTATTTTGTAACGAAATGGCCCATAGAAAAAAACTTTTAGAGAATCAAAATACTGTAGGTATTACCGATCTCTAGGACTTTTTTTCATCTTTAAGTTAAAATTTCACCCATATCTAATGTGGTTTAATGGAATGTTTAGCCTTAAGACAACCCTCCTGCCTCTCCTGTGGCATTTACTGCACCAAAAGCTGTGAAAACTTTGTAGAGGAGGTTTGGTGGAATATCTTTGTCGAAGATTATTTTTCAAAATTGTAAAATTTTTCATTAACTTTTGCATTTTTAAAATCGAAAATCACATTGAAGGCGGATTCCATCACCCCTCTAGTACAAAATTTTTTACCCTTGCTCAAAACTTTGTACACAAAAATGTAGCCTGATATTCTGGATTAATTTAAAGACTCCAACCTTGAAGATCCGATTACTTAGAAGAAAGTTATAGTTTCGAAAGCCAACCATATTGTTTTAATTTGAATTATTTCTGAAGTGAAAAATAATGAAAAAAAAAAAAAAACCGAGTGGTATTGTCGGCTATAACTTCTGTTCTAGTAATCGGACCTTCAAGATGCGAGTCTTTGAATTAAGCCACGGGCTACATTTTATACATAATTTAGTAAATTTGTTTGACTAAATCCAGTAACTATAAAGTTTGTGCACGTTTTTCTCAAAACCTGTTGTAAAAAATAAATTTTATGGCACAACAGCTCATGAAGAACTTGGGCCTAGTGACTTACAACTCTCAACCATTCCTGTGTGCGTGTCTGCAGGAATGGAGGGGACCTACAGTTTATTGCCGAATCCGAACGGCTAATGAGCGGCACTTTTCTGTGACAGGAGATACTCTTGGAGGATTTGTCAATTCCTCGCAAGAGGCAGTAGCCGTTTTTTCTTTTTAAATAAATAGGTGGCGGAGGCTGGGGCTCGAACCTTAGACCTCCGGCATGACAGTCCATCGCACTAACCATCAGGCCACGGCTACTACCTCAAAACCTGTTGATTGTACGAAAAAAAGTGTCATAACATTTTTAATGAAGCTACAACTTTTGCCTTCACATTTTTTTTTTTTAATTTGCAAAAAAACTGAAATTCAACTCCTTTCAGTCCCAGTAAAAATTTTAGCTCCCGTCAAAATTTAGGGTACTTTTTGGAAAATGCTTAAGATACCAAAATAAACATCTTCACCAAAATTCAGCTTTGTCGGATTTTTTTTTTTGTAATTTGGCCATTTTTTAGTCTAATTTTCCTGGGCTTAAAATAATTCATCATCATAATAATAAAACGGCAACACGAGTTTTGGGGTACAATTTACGCGGTCTGCAACCTAAAACCCGAAGAAGTGAAAACTCCTCCAAGAGTATCTCCTGTCATAGAAAAGTGCAGCTCACCTAAGCCATTCGGATTCGGAAATAAACTGTAACAGCCATATTATTCAATGACTTAAATCCGGTTTTAAATGTACATCTGGGTTTAAAGTAAGTTAAACCCAAATGTCAAACCCAAGCATCATGTTTACTCGTTATACCCGGAAATAAAAATAGGTTAAAACCTTGTCAAGTTTAATTCGATTTAATTTAAACAGACTTCCAGAGAGCAGTTAAAGAAATTGAACTCGGGTGTAAAATCAAAATATAAAATACAAAAGCAAGCAACAAAAAAGAAATAGAAATATATGTAATTAAAAATGTCAAATTATTGATGCTACGCAACTTTGAGGTGACTTTTCAATTAAGTTTAGTTTAACATGCGTTTTACTCATTTTTATTCCATTATTATTATTAAGTTAACTTAACAAAAGAAAATTTTACATTAAGAGCGAGAGAGAGGATATTTAAAAGCAAAAATGGGTCGGTTGTTCATCGTCCACGGACGAGCTTCAGTGGAGAATCGTCACGACTTACCTACAAAAAAGAAAACAAAAAAAATAACCACAAAACAATTCAACTCATGTTTGGGTAGGCAACAGTGGGAGCGAGATAGAATAAAAAAGCTAATTTTTATTAGCCTAGTCCCACGAAGAATTTATTTAAAAGAAAAACGGCTACTGCCTCTTGCGAGGAATTGACAAATTCTCCAAGAGTATCTCCTCCCGCTCGTTAGCCGTTCGGATTCGGCAATAAACTGTAGGTCCCCTCCATTCCTGCAGACACGCACACAGGAATGGTTGAGAGTTGTAAGTCACTAGGCCCTAATTCTTCATGAGCTGTTGTGCCATCAAATTTATTTTTTTATTTTATTTAGTCCCACGAAGAAAAAATCTTTTTTTTTTTTTAAGTGGGACAAAATATCTCACTGAGCGCTGAGATTTTGGGAGATTTCTATGACGAATTTTTTTTGGATTCATTGCTCAGTTTTATTTTTAAGCCATAACAGCTGTTCTTTTGACAACCAAATTCAAATTTTGTTGTGGTGTGCAAAAGCGAAAGCGGTAAATAAATAAATAAAGACGGAATGTTAATAAAAACTAAAATAAATTGAACTTATTATTTCTCATTCATTTGAACAAGTTTTCTCATTCAAAAATCAAATAAATATTTTAAGCAAATTTGAAATTTATTTTTCAGAAGTTCAGTTCGATAACTATACAACATTTTGTTTTTTTTACTATTGAGCGGAGAATCTTGTCCGACGAAATGATTTCGCCTCCGTCAAATTGACATTGAGCGCTCAGTGAGATTTTATTTGGTAGGACACGCCTATTATCTAAGGATCTGGATCAGGATCATTTTTTAACACGTAATACAAATACAATTCGGGATCTTGCTCTCTATCTGGATCTATTTCGAAGATCAAAACATGAATTCTCACTCTGGCGGGTAGATGCTAAGCTCAGTAACTGTTTGCACCGCGCGTTGCCTTGGTAAAATCGTCATATCATGTAGGTATGTTATGTATGTATGCATGTAATAAAAACATAAATTTTTAAATAATTAATTAAATAATCCCATGGTGTTCATGTAGAAAGTTTTTCACAATAAAATTAGATTAAAAGCTCAGCACCACCAAAAAAGGAGACTGATGATAGGCGGCTCGGCACCCCTTGAAATAGCTATATCTCCAGCCAAACGAAAAAAAAATAAATTGAATTAAAAATACCTACAATTAGTGGTAGCACCTTTTTATTTAAAAATTCAAAAATTCAAAAATTTTGTTTGGAAAGGTATTATCGGTTCAGTGTTCGGTCAAAGTCTTTTTATAGGTTTTATTAAAGGGCGTATCCATGGCAGGGAAACGCAAGAGGGTAGGAAGGACGTTTTATACAAAATTGAATTAAAAATACCTACAATTAGTGGTAGCACCTTTTTATTCAAAAATTTAAACATTTTGCTTGGAAAGGTATTATCGGTTCAGTGTTCGGTCAAAGTCTTTTTATAGGTTTTATTAAAGGGCGTATCCATGGCAGGGAAACGCAAGAGGGTAGGAAGGACGTTTTATACAAATTTTTTTAATAGGGTAATAGGAAAAAAGTGTTAAATGTAAAAATTTTAACATTTTTTTGTGTCTCAACTATTGCACAATAAGATTGAGGGCAACAAAGTTTCCAAAAATTATTTTTTTAGTTGGAATTTCGCAATAACAAAATCGTTTAAACTAAAACCACGAAAATTAAATTCTTGCTGCTCTGTCGCACTTTGGGTCTTTATAAGGAAATGGCCTAAGAATAGAATATACACAAAAAAAAAAAACAAAGAAATGAAAAAAAAAAATGTAAAAGGCTGAATTTTAGAGTGCATAATGCAGATTGGTGTCAAGATTCCTTATAAATAAACTAATCAAATTAAGAAAATATAAAATTCTACTCACGGATTCTTTTTGGGATTCGTGGGCAGTGTGTGTGATATCCTATAATAAGCCTGTTCCTGCTCTTCTTTGTCATCCATCTTTCGCTGCAGTGTCATAGTCTCTTGCGGTGACTCCACCGACTCCTCGTCCAAATAATACTTTGAGCTATGTGCAATTTTGCAATTTTCGCACTCACTCAAGTAGTCATCATCTAAACTCGTATCGTTGGGCAAAAAATGTTCTTTGGGATTTAAACAGTTTTTCAATGTCGTGCAGACCGGCAGTGGTTTATCGCTGTCAAGCGGTTTTGGTTTGCCACACGACGACGTAGTCGTCGAGGGCATTGTAACGGTGGTGGTTGGAATTGTTGTTTCAATCTTTTTCGCAGCGGACCGCAAAGTTTTCGGCAAAGTGGTGCATTTGTTTGCCTGTGCAGGTCCTGCCTTATGATTGGGGCTCTGTGGTTGAGATTTCATTCGTGGTAAATTGGTGTCGTCAGTGGCTGGAATACTAATCACTGAAGGCACCTTACTCACCACACTAGCTATCGTACTATTAAGGGACATCTTTCCCGGTGTATGTTTTGGGAGTGTGTATGTTACATGATTGTTTTGCAGGGGATAAAAGGTAGATGAATTGATTTTTCCCATGCTAAGGGACTTTTCTGTGCTAAGCTGACCCGAAACGGGAAGTGTTAGCGCTGGTGGAGTGTTTTTGTCTTCCTTACGGGGAAGGGATTTGGTGAATTGGGATTTTTGATGGGAAATGGTTTGAATTTGATCATTTCCACCACCACCACCTACTCCCTGATGGGGAGATTTTTGCTGCATTAAAAGAAGAGCAGCTGATGAAGAAGTCACTCCATTGGGCGACTTGAGATTCGTTTGACTTTTATACATTTTCGGTGGTAATGCTGGATTTGCCTCTGGATAGTTCAGGGACACGGTGTTCAGGTTACCAGTGGAGTATAAAGATGTACTCTCTGGAAGGACTTTCGGTGAGCTGGATACTTTACCACTACTGCTACTGATTTTTCCCTTGTTTGAGGATGACATATGAACTTTCTCGTCACCGTATGGTTGGAGAATTGCATGTGTCTCATAGGTGGGTGTATCGGTTTTAAAATCACCTACCTGCTTCGAAATTGTGGCTATTTTAGCTTCATGCTGACAATATAGATTGGATTGATGACTCATGGCGCTACTGCCTTTCTTCATTGTTCCAGCATTGCTTCCACCACCATTTGAGGAAAGTTCGTTCGACGAAGTCTGACTGGTTGATTTTGTGGATGAAATAGGGGTGCCTGGTGGCATACATTTTGTTCCGAAGCTGGAACGGCTTGTGACCAGTTTTGTACTCAGGGCCGAGAGAAACACATTGTTGGTCTGCGAGTTATTTATTTGATTGGTTCCCATATAAGACATGGGCACGTGCTGCACTGGGCATTGACAAGTTGGCTTCTTGCTCCCAATATTATTGTTGTTGCTGCTACTGCTATTGCTACTTCCACTTGTGGCAGAAGAAGATGATTGCTTTGATCCTGAAGAAGATATCAGCTTTTGTTGAGTGGATTGTCCTAGTGGATCAACCACGGCAAAGTATCGGGGTATAGTTCGGTGGTATCGCCGAGACGTTGATGGCGTTTTGTTGGTATTTTTTAATGTTGAAGCTTGTGCTGCAACTGTTTCGCTGCTCGTTATGGTGCTGATCTCTTGAACACGACCAGCGCATTCTGCTGTTGTGTATTGAGGCGATGCCAGTTGATCTGGTTTGTTTGCAGCGGCGCACTCTGATGATTCACTGGTGATCGTTTGGAAGGTGACGCCAGTGCTAGCATTGCTGACATAGTGAATCATTTCCTGTGTGGGATGCTGCTTTTGAATACGGCGATGTGAACTGTTAAGGTGGCAGTTCTTGTAGGTGCATTCAGTTATTTGAATGCAATTTGATTGTTGTAAAGATTGTGATTGTTTTTGTTGTTGCTGCTGCTGCTGTTGTTGCTGCTGCTGTTGTTGTTGCTGTTGCTGTTGTTGTTGTTGCTGCTGTTGTTGCATATGCAGCTGTTGCTGTTGAGTACGTTGTTGAAATTGGATGTGCTGTTGTGCCTGCTGATAGTTGTGTTGATGCTGGGCACTATGAATCGCTGCACTACTTGGGAGTGGCGGGGCTGTTGTTTGGACACAAATCGAGTTATTGGACATATGAAGACGATTGTTATTGGCAGCTACTGTCGTTACATCACCGATACTATTCAATGCCGGGGAACAATTCGATGCAGATTGTGTGGAACACGGTTGATTGACTGATGTTATGCAGCTATTATAAAAAAAATATTTATATTATAAGCCTTTAAAAAAAAAAAATGGTAATTTTACCTATACGGTGGCTGATGTGACTCGCCTGTTGCAATCGTTGTAAGATTACCACCGCTATTGATGTTTATATTAATCAAATTTGTTGTACTTTGAGTTATACTTTGTTGGTGATGCTGGGCTTGCTGTGGCTGTATTTGGGCTGAAGCTGTTTGGGTATGATGCTGTTGTTGGGGCTGAGCCATTTGTCCACGACGAACAACATCACTTGACATATCACCTGGACTTATTCCAACCGGCAGTGATCGATGAGTGGTAGTGGCAACACTCACCGTACATTGAGCACTTAGAGCTTCAGCCTGTGATATTGCTACCGCCTCTTCATAAGGTGGTGGAGCTTCGCCTCGGGGAAAATAACCACTGGGTGGTTTCCATAGAGGGTAGTGTGTTGCACCTCCGCCATAAGAGTAGTCCATGCCACTGAGATTACCTTCCATATAGCCCATGTTGCCGGCAATATATCTAAATTAATAATGATTAGGCTATAAGTACTGTTTAAAGCAATTGTATTATTAACTTGTCATAAACTTTAACCAATTTAACTACTTTTTAATTTATTTATGTATATTCTAGAAAAAAGAATCTGTCCTACCCAACAACGAAGACTAGAATAATCAAGAAGTGAGTTTTTCTCTTTTTTGAAGTCATCTTGCCATTAACTCTTTCATTAACACTTTTAATTAGAACAATTCAACTTGTAGCCTATACCAGAGGCGTGTTTTGTCTTTGTATCACTGAGTTTTATATAAATGGATATTTGTCAAGGTTTATGGTCTAAACTTGAATACATTTTCTATCCAGGCTGAGGAAATGTAAGGAAAATAAGGCTGAGTTCCGAAGTGTGGAAATGTTTCGATGCGGAAGTAATGCCTACATTTTTCATACGTATCAGCAACGCATACTTGATGCTTTGTAGAAATATTACATTGTATGAGTTTGACGTTTCGGAATGCAAAAAAAAAATTAAATCGAAGCAGCTAAAAAATTTTTGGATGCGCAGTTTGCGCAGTAAATGCGCATCTGGTGAATTTTGGAACTCAGCCTAAGCCTTGATCCAGGCTAGCGAAAAAAAGTAGTTTAAAAAAAATATCAATAGAGAATACATTCAATATTCATAGCTCGAGTATTGTTGTTTTTTATTATTATTACTGAGCCTGAAACAAGTTATTAGCGATAATTTTGTTTTTAAGCTAAGTAGATGTATACGACTACAATTAAAAATGTATAGTCATATTTATGACCGATAAAATATTCTCTCAAATAAATCGAGACTAGTGTGAGAACGTATCGGTACCGAATCGGTATCGAAAGTATAAATCAAATCTATGTAGCATTCTTTTCTATTTACCCCAGCTTCAACTGGACTCCATCTATCTTTAAAATTCAGATAGGAAGTAGGAAGAAGTTTAAGATTTGTGTAAATTTAGTATTTTCAAAACACTTAGCACTTTATCATATAGCAACAGATAGTTTCGGGTGCAATAGACTGAATTAAAAACAAGATTTCCGGCGTGAAAGTTTAAGACAGAAACTATAACCCTAAGCACAAGAGTAGAGAGGAGAATTTAAAAAAATAGGAACTTTGTCACAATAAGAGCTATGAAGATGGTAACAATAATTATTTTTTGCTTTATTATCAAAAAAATATAATAATTTAAATTTTTATAGCATCTTCTATATCTATACATACTTATAATAAAAGAGAAGCCTCAAAAATGTTTGTGCTTAATAGACTCAAAAACTACTTAACAGATTTCGGTGAAATTTATTAATGTTTTTCTTTACTGGCGGTGGGAAGGTTTAGAAAGTGGTTTGAATAAAATCGGTAAACCACCTACTTTTATTACATTTTATTTAATCTAATAAATGTTCCTTTAATTTTAGTAAAATAAATCAAAATTTCATTGCAAACTCTTGCAAAAAAAAAATAATAATTTTATAACTTCCAAAAAATTAAATAAATGTACATAATGTAAGTTTCTATTTACGTTTGGAGAGAGAAACTTTGAGTAAGTATTATTGAGCCAACGGCAAACTTAATGTTTGATCCAACGCTTAGAACGATTTTTTGTGTGCCATTGTGCATTCTTCCCATATATGTAATAATGTTGCATTATTGGAACACTTTATCCATTCCAAATGTTTTTGAATTTTGAATGCTGGGGTGAATTTTGAATTTTGGGATGTCAATGTTTTGAATGTTCAATGGCAATTTAACATTCAAATAAAGTTGCCGCTATTCCAGATGATGCAATTGCCAATGCAATATTATTTCTTGGTCGTATGGTTGACAATAACAAAGAAATAAGAAATGTTTTACATGTGCCACCTGGTACATCCAAGAAATGCATTCCACCGATATTGTCAGTTATTGCTCGCTTAATGCTATCATAAATTTATTTTTGTTTTGGAATCAGTTTTTGAATATTTGATTCAACAAATGAACTCAACTTATTTATGTCGAAAAATTTTTCGCGTTGTAATTCACTATCACATAGTATATAATCTAACAACCAATTAAGTTATACCATTCCCAATTTGGACTATTCTTTATTAGCTATTGTCAAACATTTGTCTTCTGTGTTGTCGATGCAGAATCATCAGTCATACAATCCTTATATTTTTCCCATAACATCTTTGGATTAAATGGACAACATGTAGACAGTATGATTGCAAATAACGTTCGTATTTGATTCGGATGGACAGGAATTGAAGCATCAGCAAGTGAGCTATCCCAATGTGTATCATTTTCAAGTAAATTTAACTTTTGACATGCTTCTCGGTAGGTTTCACACCAGAAAATTATAAACTGTCCTTAAGTTTTGAAATGATGTTTGTCCATGAACGTTAGCCAATAACAAACGCAAATAATAACACTGCTTGGTTTGTACCTGGAGACTTTCGTCAGACATTACCAGTGTTAACCACGTGTAACACCAGCAGATGAAGTCAACGCATTTTTGAAAGCGTCAATTCTATGGAGACAGGTTGAAAAACTATACTTCTGCAGAAATTTTTGATAAAAAGTTGTTGAAAGTTGCAAATGGTGAGATTCCAGTAGATATATTAATAAACTGCATTGAATTACCAAGTGATATGTATAGAATAACAAATTCAAAAGAAGAACTTATTAGCTGCATATTTCTTAACCTAATGCAGCGGCACAAAAACCATCAATGGCTAAGTGGACGTGCTATATTAGTGGCGAAAAACGAAGACGTGAATGTTATAAAAGATACTGATATCGATAAAGATGAAGCAAATAATTATCCAATTGAATTCTTAAATTGCCTCCAAGCTAGCTGGATTGCCGTCACATAAAATAAATTTAAAGATTGGCGTTCCTGTCATTATTCTTAGAAATATTGATCCACCACGTCTTTGTAATAGTATCAGATTGGCATTGAAAAAATTGTTCAATAATGTGATCGAAGCCACAATTTTGACTGGGAAATTCAAAGGGGAAGATGTACTGCTTCCACGAATACCAATGGTACCAACTGATACACCAGTCCATTTCAAACGGTTACAGTTCCCAATTAAATAAGCTTTTAAAATAACTATTAATAAATCTCAAGGTCAATCGCTGCAAGTTTGTGGGTTGAACTTGGAGTATCCATTGTTTTTCCCATAATGTTTCATGGTAAAACTAACAAAAAAATAAAATTTGGACTTTTTAGTTATATACGTTGCATAAAAAAACACAGTAGCACATATTACATAAGCAATTAAAATTTGTCTACCCGTGCGAAGTCGGGACGCGCCAGCTAGTTCTTAAATATAACTCGTATTATTTTTATAATTTTTATAAAATAAAATCAATGCGCAATAATCATCGAGCGTTCCTCGAAAGGTATTTATTTTTTAGGAATTTCATTTTTGAAAAAAAACTCTCACATAATATGACTAAAACAGTGAGTTTTGTAAAATTTGGACAACCTGGCCGAAACGTATGTATGTGCACTAAAAAATCTTCAATGGATGAAAACTCGTATATTTGCAAAAAAAAAAAAACGTCCTCTTTCCATTTGGACTTGAAATTTTTCTTGTGCAAGGGCGTCTTTTACTATGTTTTTGTCGATAATGTAGCCGAGCATTTTTTCAGCAGCAAATGTTCCTGTAATTTATCATTACGGGCTAACCTTCCAAAAAGTTGGCGCTTTAAATTGCCACTTGTAACGACAATTTCTGAGCAAACTGAACCGATTCAGCCCATTAAAGTAGCGTAAAACAAAACTGCTCGGTCAAATCCTTAAGAAACTTTCTATATCGACTCCTTTCCGCCAAATTATCGTAAGCGACGATACTTTTATTTTTTATCGCTTACGATAATTTGGCGGAAAGGGCTCGACATTCTCATTCACTGTCAACTTTTTGCTTCTTATCAATTTTGAGTTCAGAAGTTCAAGTAAAAGACTTAGATTGATATGTAAAATAAACAGTATTAAGATAAAAATTATTGTAACAAAACGTGTTCCACCAGCATGACAAATACAGACTCGTTTGAAGAAAACAAAAATTGTACAATTAAATGAGCGAGATTAAATTTCATATAACTTTACATATTTATTGTTTATTTTGACAATGTAGCCAGCCTTGTACATTATTTATTGATTCAAGTTTATTTATTTTATTCTTTTCTGAGAATTGAATGATGATACTGCCGAAAAGACTTTTTGATTGGAGTGCAATATACTGGGTGTTTATATTTTTCATCAAATTCCTTTTGGTTTGGAAGAAGTTGGTATGAAAGAATTAAGATATTCTTAAGTAATTTTAATCTACATATTTTTTGTCTAATTTTTTAAACAATTGTTCAAAATATTGATGTGATTGAAGTAATATTTTTAAGTATTAAAATATTTGTCTCAAACAAGCTCTAGGGCCCACCCACAGCGAAATCTTAGATCCGTTACTGTACATGACCTATTATTATTACAGTGCAAAAATTAAATTAAAATCTAATTAGAGGTATGTACATTAACATGCTTATAAAATTAAATTATGTTAAGGTTTTAAATTAAAAAACATTTCGGTAAATTTATGAAATCGGCTTTCGAAACCTACAGACTAAAACCTGTTTCTGATATATTTACCTGCTACATATATGTTTGTATGTATAAAACACTGATAGTGTATTTTTAAATGCACACATTTTTATTCAATTATGCTGATTTCCATTTGAACTATGTATAAATTATACAAAACTCAATCTACTACTTCTGATTTGTATAAATTAAAAGTGCACTACACATTCTGTAATTGAGTGCTTAGGTACATGCCTACCTGCATTAAATTAAAACAAATCAAATTTCTAGTGTTGTTTCATTCACTAATAAAATATAATAAATATCAATTCTACAGTATTTCTTTACGGAACAAAGATTAAGTTAGCGATTACAAGATTTGAAGCTAAAAGCTAATTTATTTCGAATGACATAGAATACAATTATTATTATTTATGAACTTACCCAATACTCCCCACAATACTCCTTTGATCTTCGGCATTTTGACGACTCTCTCTAGCTCTAATTTTTCTCTGCCGTAGTCTATTAACCAAAAAGAATAACAACGATAGCGACAAAGTGGCAGTAATGCCACTAGCCACAAGTCATATCCCAAAATCTGTGCTGCCATCAGTGAACTGATCATCCAGGCAAATCACTTCGCAACAATTGTTGCCATTTCCGACTGTTTGAAATGATTTACATTTGGTGAATGCTTCGCAAAGGACCATTTTGCAAGCCTTCGGCAGACCGCTATCACAAATACACAAACGACACGAATCTGGTCCGGGCATGTAGTGCATGCCACTCTCGTATAGTTTACCATTGTAATCTTTGCAATGGCCTCCTGCAGTTAAGCTCGAACTAGCTGCAAGGGTGTCTAAAACAAAATTAACAATAATTTAAAAATAAAATACAGTGAAAACAAAGCAATTCCTATTAGAAAATTTAACAAAATGAAAGAAAAAAACATTCATAAAAAAAGAGGTCAACATTTTTTCAACAAATAGGTTTGTTGGAAGGAAAAGGGGTGTAGGACGAGGCTGGTATTATCAAGGGTAGCAAGTTGAATTAGAATCTTTTTCTGACTGGAATAGTGTTTTATTTTGGTAAAAAAAGAAGCACCCTAGGAATAGACTAGTAGTTCTAAACCAACTTTTTCCAGATTTGATCTTAACATTTTCTATGCAAATCAATTTTAGTATTGTGATACAAATTTGGGCCAAGGAACACTGAGGGTGGTGGATGGGTGGTGGCAGAGCTGGGTGGTAATGGTAAAAGCAAAGCAGGACACCGATCAAAAGCACTGCAAAGAAAATTTTCTTCTTCGTATATGAAAACCCATATCTTTACCTCGAATGTTTTTAATGAAAAACAAAGTTAGCACAAGAAACTTGTTCATTTTTTAATTAACAACTTATTCGCAATTGATTTGTGATAGTTTTTAAGTTAATATGGATTAAATAACTATGAGAAAAAGCTAAGTGTAGAATTTATTAGATTTTTTTCACTGCTCGCACTGAATTGTCATTTTTTTAATTTTCGTTTGGTTTTTTTTGGTCATACATCGAACACGAGAGAGAAGGACGAAAAAGGTAAACGAAAATTTGAGTAAGGGCGAGCAAGAGTGAGAGAGAGAGTTTTGCAGTGTATATTAAGGTGGAAGCACAAGGCACATGAGTGCCATCTGTGTGTGGAAAACATAATTGAATGTTTATAACGGTTCTTTTGTGATATTCATATTTAAAAAAAAAAAAAAAAAACGTTTTCAATCTGAGTTTATTTAAAATTTCTGCTAAAAGAAAAAACGGGAAACAGAATTACTTCTATGACTGTTTTTACACTACAGCGATTTCTAATCTTTGTTTATCTTTTGGTTTCCTTCCGATTGCAAATACCCTTTTAAACACTGCAATATATTTTTGGAAGATTAATTTTGTTCAAGTGAAAAGCTTTCATCTATCTGCACTCTCTACACATTTGATTAAGGGAAGTTCACAGAGTAGAAGACGAATTGAAATAAAACATACTCGAACAAATAAATAAAGAAGGGACAGATTCATGCCATAAAACCGAATGTGTGGAAATGCACGACTATAAAGAACATAAGAAAGGGCAATAAGGGACAGATTCATGCCAAAAAAACCGAATGTGTGGAAATGCACGACTGTAAAGAACATATTATCGCCTTCGTTATAATCTTCATCTTCGTTCTATGATCTGCATTTATGAAGATCTCTGCATTTTTTTTCTCTCTATATATCCAACAATTATACATTTTATTTTTTGAATCTCTTATTTTGTTTTTGCAGAATTCGCATGTTAATTCACTATTACGTGTTTTTTTTACCTGAGACAAATTTTCTTTATAACCAAAAAGTCGACTGTTGTCGTGTCAATTTCGATTGGATTTTCTACTCCTTACGTCGTTTTTCATTGTAGAAAAGATTTCATCTTTTTACGAAAAGATTTGCACTTTTCCAGTTTATCATGTTTTATTCATAAAAAGATGCGTTGGATGAGTTCTGAAGACGACAGATGCGATTTGTTTAATTTGTGAGATTTGATCTGCGTTCACCCATAAATGTAAATAAGTTCTCATGTCAAATTGAAAATCTTTGTTCAGTGAATTGAAAGTCTATATGTGTGAACATTTGTCACCAATACTATTAAAATATGGACTGTTGTGCTTTGAAGATGAAATTTTTCGATGACAACATGTTTTATTCAAAAGAGCAATTCTGGAGTTTGAGAAGAGATTTTACAGATAGCAATGAAAAACGGCATTAATTTCGACTTCCCAGATTTACACATACATTCAAACATTACCTTTGAAAAGCAATCCGACTATATATACATATGTGAGCGCTCCTTATTGTCTACTCCCTTTTGCTAAGGTTTTTGTTCCTTGGTAAAAAAAAACTTGTGTGTATTATCACTGACTAGGCAGTGGTGCGTTCTTTTATGTTACTGTGGTTAACTATAGTTAGTTTTAGTTAACTTCGGTTGTTCCTTTAATTCAGAAAGTTACTTCGAGTAACTTTATGACGTCATAAAATCGTTCCTAAATTCCAAAGTAAAAGTGTCAAAAAGTAACTTTTTGTAACTTTTTCCAACTCATCTCCTCGATATGAATTGAAATAGTTGATCTGTCAAACACAGCTGAAATGCAATGGTGGATGTTTTGTTTACTTTTTGCCCTTTTGATTTGGAATTGTTTTCGATATTTAAAATACATTTTTATCAATTTCATCGATTTTATTTTGTCGAATTTGATTTTTGGAATAGCTTCCTTTTATTTTCTGATGCATTTTATTTCTATCGGAATTTTCTTCTTTCTATTTGGTCAATTTTTCATCAAAAATTCTGTGCCATAAGCAATGAAAAAATTGCAATTCTTTCTGTTCGATTTATACAAAACTGAGTGTAAAGAAATTTAATTCGGAAATAATGCACATGTTATTTTGAATTCCTAATAATTATTTTTGCAATAAATTTAATGCAATCACATTTTTTCTTGGTTATTCATTCCAAATAAAATTCGATTTTTTTTTCAACCCCTTTCGTTTGACAGATTAACTATTATTAACTATGGTCGTTCCTTAATGAAAAAGTTACCAAGAGTAACTTTCTTAACTATGGCACATCAACTTTTATTTTTGACACATTAACTATAGTTAACCACAGTAACATAAAAGAACGCACCTCAGTACTGGCTCTTTGTGGCCTCAGGGTAAAGTTAGGCCGTGTGCGAATTGGGTTAAAAATTCGATAAAATTTTATCCTAAATTAAATTTTGACTTTTCCACGACCTCATTGTGTCAAAAGTACTTTAATTACGAATACAATTTAACGCGACTTTAAGCCGATTCCCGCACATGGCCTTAGATAAAAATTTATGTCGAATTTCTTTCAACAAAAAATTTAATTTTTTTACAAGAAAAAATCGATATTTCTGGACAAATTCCTTGTATTGAAAGAAAATAAATCGAATTTTTTGTTGAAAGGAATTCGACATAAGATAACTAAATAACAATTACAAATGTTTATTAATAACATAGACGGCTATCTATAGTTTGATAACGTTTATAAATACGATTGATACTTTTGAGATTTGTATGACATTTACAAAAGAAGCATGTGCCTGGGGCACACGACAGTTGGGCGAAACGCATTGGGCTAAAGGTTACAAAAATCTTTAAATGAATTTCATTCAATATAGTCCACAAAAAAAAAATATAATTCTTTTATCTGTTTTCCTTCTTTTAATAGGTACGACTGACAGTTTTTACTCGGCGTGGCGGGTAGATTGCTAGTCAGTCTCGTACTGTAAAGGAAAGAGACAACACATGCATGAAACACTTGACGAAAAGAAATGTAACGGTATTACCCGCTTTCGGTTTGTGATATAACAGCTGATGCAACAACAACAAAGATATTTGAAAATGTTTACATACTTATGTTGACGACACCCTATCAGAAAGTTTACCGAACGCAAAGGAATGTGTTTTTCTGCATACGAAGCCAAATATGGCTTTCTACAGTTATGCCCCTTTTTCTCCTGACTTCAACAACATAAAAATGATCAAACCACATGAATGAAAGAATACAAAATTACGCCATTTCACTTTTTTCGCTTTGTTGTTGTAATTTTTGACAGCACGTATGGCGCAATCGGTGACAAAAATATGATTTTTTCCTACTAGATAAGGCCGGAAAAAGTTTTTAACTTGAATTTTTATTTCATTGTTCTAATTTGAATTGGTAAAAAGTGAAGTGTAGTGTAATAAAAGTGCACAAGTTCTGAATTATCTATTCTACTTTACACATTGGCGCTTTATTTGCTTTTTGGCGATTTATTTTAAATGAAAAAACATTTATTTCAAATGAAAAATATTAATTCGGTATTTATAATCGTATTTCTAAACAAAAACTTTGATTTTTTAAACTAATAAACGCGCACGAAAGGAAAAAACACAACCGAACAATCGATTAACTAAACAAACTACTGGCGGCCATATTTGTTTACATATCATTTGTCACCAATGAGATAACAAATGGCGGAATATTGTATTCTTTCATTCATGATCAAACCACAACATGATCCTCTTCTGTGCATTTTTGAGAACATATAGCTGTGCTTTTGCACACGTGCACCAAACAAGAAGGAAGATATTCATGCTTGCAGGTCGGTCAGTTGCTTGTTGTCATTGAAAACGGAAGTGTGAAAAATGTTCTTATTTCAAATCATAATAACTTTGGTGTTAGGTGAGTTAGTGGCTAAAAAATATTTTTCTGATTGTGTATCTATTTCTCTTTTAAATTAATAAATTTTTATAAAAAAAAATTATTAACTTGCTCGTTTGAGTGGTAAAAGTGTGCAAGCCATATTTGGCTTCGTATGCAGCAAGGGTTGAAAATATACATATTTGTAAGGTTTTTTTTTTTTTTATAGACGAAAAATTTTTTTTATTTTTATGAAAAATGTTTTGAAACAACCCAAAGAAGTCATTTTAAGCGTATATTATTTTTTTCCTCCTTAAACAATAATTCATGCAGTAAAGGGTTGACGCCCATTTTCTTGCAAACTAACAGAGCAATTAAGTTTTTCTTTTCGTAACTAATTTGCAATTAAGTAGTTCTTAATATATATCCACTTTCGGATGTTTACGGTTGTTTAACGGCGACCCAGTTTGATAGCATGTTTATGTTTTATTTCCTTGTCTCTGCGCTGTTATTTCATAGGAAACCAATCCGAGGACTTTATTGAACAATACATAAGTTAACCTGTATTCGGTCGTTAATTTATGCCATTTTGTATTTAAAAATAAACAAGTTTTGTTTTTTTATTCTAATTACACAATTTATTGAATTAAATTCACGATCAAGCAATTTAGTTTGTAATCTACTTATATTTTTAAATCCTTGTAAAGCTTTCTTTACCCGAATATGGTTTGTGACATTGTTTATCGAACATTGAGGGAAAATAGTTTCGGTAGCATAGATATGAAACGCATATTCCCAAAAGCGATCCAACGACAACATCCTCCCAATGGTGATGGTAATCACACGTACGACTAACAGCCACTTCGACAGCTATAACGAGAGGCGTTATTGAAAGAATTAATCTCCAACCACTTCCACGGCCATTTTGGTTGAAAATATGAAGTTTGCCAGCCAAATAGTAAAATACAAAACCTAAGCTCGAAAATACCACTGTAAATAAAATGAAATGATTATTTTTTTAGGTCAGTACAAAATATTTTTCTTATCTTACTTGATGAATGACCACTGGGAAAACTTTTTCTGCCCTCATTTACTACACTAATATCACCTGTGCAGTGATCAAAATCACCAATAATTCCATCTGGGAAACATCGTTGTAAGAAATCAGGTCGAGGTCGTCCTACGCTCACTTTGAGGAGGCTTGTCAAAAATGAACATAATGTAAAAGTCAATGTGTATGCATACAATCCCTGGCAAAAATCTCTTCTGTTGCGTGAACACAAAAAGTTAAGTAGAATTAAAGATAACGGTGCAATTATAGCAAATGCTAAAAATATCTTTCCCGAAACGTAATCTTCGGTTGTTGGATTTTTATAAAGCCAAACTTCATCAGGAAATATTTTTCTTTTAAATGGTGTTAAATGTTCTATTTTTCTGTAGATCAACATTTTATTTAAAAAAAAAAAAACAATAAAGTGTTTAAAAATTTTATTAAAAAAAGAAAGACAAACATACGAACAACACATATCTGACATTAAGCACAATAAGGTCCACTTTGAAACAAAAATCTATGAATGAAAATTCAGTTAAAATACAGTAGGTTCACATTGGGCGCCATTTAAAAAATTGTCATCGGACCTTTTTCAAGTGAGGAAATGGTAAAGTCTTGGCGTGATGGATATCACCAAATATACAATTCATTCTTGGGAAATTTTGATCATTGATCGATGAATATCGATCTTTATATTCAGTATTTTTCATACAAAAGCTGTTAAAAAGGTGTTTTTCTTTTTTGGTTCGGAGCAGTTCAGAGCTTAGCCCGAACTGTTAAACAAAAATGTTCTGTTTCTTTTTTCGTTCAGAGTGCATTCAGAGCGTGCTCCATGAGCTCAGAATAAAATAACCGAGCAGACGGAGTAAAAGTAGTAGCCGTTGCGTGATGGTTAGTGCGATGGACTGTCATGCCGGAGGTCTAAGGTTCGATCCCCAGCCTCGCCACCTATTTATTTAAAAAGAAAAAACGGCTACTGCCTTTTGCGAGGAATTGACAAATCCTCCAAGAGTATCTCCTGTCACAGAAAAGTGCCGCTCGTTAGCCGTTCGGATTCGGCAATAAACTGTAGGTCCCCTCCATTCCTGCAGACACGCACACAGGAATGGTTGAGAGTTGTAAGTCACTAGGCCCTAGTTCTTCATGACCTGTTGTGCCATCAAATTTATTTTTTTTATTTAGACGGAGTAAAAACCTGAGGGCGGCCAACTTCATACAGTTTCCATGTAATTTGACATATATGACAATTGAGCGCTCAGAGGTGTGTTTCATAATTAAATCGGAGTGCTCTGAACATAATCTGCTCAGAGTTTACTCCGTTCGCTCAGAGTCTACTCAGAACTCTGCTCTGAACAAACTCTGAACTAAAAAACAAAAAAACGCCTAAAATTTACCTTTTCAGTAAAAATAATTAAACGGAGATTTTTTTTTTGTATAAACACAATACGAGGGTTGTCTGAGTCAAATTTTTTTTGTCAAAATTTTGCTTTTGCTTTCAAAATTCTGCTTTTTAATATTCTGCTTTCCAAAATTCTTTTTAACAAAATTCTAGAATAATAAAAAAAAAGTTTTGAAAAATTAAAAAAAAAAAAATTAAACATTTTTGTATTATTTGCAGAATTTAGTAAAACATTGTTTTACAATTTTAAATATTATGTTCTGTATTTGTTAATAGAAATAATGTTTATTTTTTAATTATCATCGCTTACAAAGAGTTGGTTACTCAGAGTCATGTAATTAAGTTTTTTAAATCTCAATAATAATAGCCCTTAACTACTTTCAAATCTGGATAGCAGATAGAGCCATAAAATGGAGAGAACATGAAGAAAAAAATTAGAAAATAGACCTAAAGCGCGATTTCTTAAGAAAATAGCTAAAAATATCCCTTATTTTTTTTTCACTTATTATTATAATTTGTACCGACCGATATCTTGTTTATAAAAAAATAAAAAATTAACAAGTTTTTTTTACACATCTTCATTATGGCATTTCCATTCCATATCTGCATTTTTGAAGACTTCTGCATAGTGTGTGGCAGTTTATACATCAATGCGAAGTGAAATCCAAATCGAAATGAAACATCAATAAATCTTGCCTCGAAATGTTTATAAAGAAAAGAAATTTTGTTTTATATTTGGTTTAGGTAAGTCCGTTGGATTATATTCACTTCGAACCAAATTTCTTCCTCCATGTCACTTAAATAATTGCATTTAATTTTATTGAATTTTTCACGCCTGAGAAAAAATCTAATTTTTTGTATGAAAATTTCACTTCGCTTCGATCTATAAACTAGGCTTTACTGTGAGTTTCGCCCGAACAACATTTAACCCGGAAATTTTTTTCGCCTATTGTGATTTTCACCCATAAAATATTTCATGTTCCGAAAATTTCCCTTATTGCGAACATTAATTTCAGGCAGAATGTAATGGCATCGACAGCTTAAATTTTCACCTATCTATAGTAGGCGAACGAGGAAGCTATTAGGCGGAAAAAGTACATTTTGTATGGGCGAAACTCACAATAGCTCTTAAAATTCCGGGCGAACAGAAAATTTTAAAGTGAAATTTTGTTCGAAACTCAATAAAATAAAAATTAAAAAACTGAATTTTTCAAACAAAACTTGCTCAACAAAAAGCGAGAAACATACAAATTAACCAAATAAGACGAAGAAAATCGTGTTTTTTTTTTTTTTGAATTAAATTAAATTGAAATTTTTTAAACAGAAATATACCTCTAACTACGTTGCTCAATAAACTTAACACAGCAGCGCAGCGAGATACATACAAAATTCACACAATAACCCGAATGAATGCGTGTTATTTTTTTTTTTTGCATAAGAAAGCGTCTATTAAACAGAGAGGTGTCACATTTTAGAAGGTAACTCAATATGAATGGACTTATATGAACGCCACGCTGCTGGCTGGTGCGTGGTCTCTTGCCTGTATCCAACTAATGTACATTTTGAATCTAGCATCTCATTGATGGTATTTGCTGAGTCCCCAATAAGAGTTGATATGATTATTCCTAATTTGTTTGATTGGTTTCTGTTTGTTGAGCTGTAAATTACATATTATACCAAAAAGCGTTCGGAAATTGTGTTCTATCTGTCATTTTGAATAGATTTTTTTTCACTTTTCTACTTTTTGTAAAAATCTTCCGATTCGTATAAAATCGAAAAATTTATCCGTTCCCACTGATACCTCGCTAGGACTTACTGTCATCTAACACCTGGCCAATCTAGAAATTAATAAATCTGAATATTCTGTACTGAATTTTATCTGTTGATTCCACAAAGTCGAAAATTAAATAAATCTGCTCTTTCACAAGTTCGTGAGTAAACAGAAATATAAACTGACCAACCCAAAAACAAAGTACATAAAACTCGGCAAGCGAAAGTTTAATATTAAATACACATGTGCTTTATTTTAGATACATAACCAAGTATGATTTCATTAATACCATAAATACAAATATTTTCTTTCCAAGTTTACATAAACTCCTAATACTGATGATTTTATCATCATTTTATAGTAACTAATACATACATATACCTGCATTTAACATTTTCACTACTTTAGATTTAAACTAAGGAATGGTTTTCGTTTTTTTGAGGAAGACCATAAATAAAAAAGTGCTAAAACATACATACATATTACCTATAGTATAAACAAAAATCTCATATCAGCTCAATAATATATTAACTATAAATATAATTGACCTAAATAATGATATACTAATTCATATCCATTTGTTTTCTTTTTCAGCACTTATCAGCGGCTGATTCTCATCTGTGTCGTCCGCAACTGCATTTGTGGTAGAGCCAACAAAACAATTTGTTTGATTTGCTAAGATTCTTTTTCTTGGAGAATATGCTCGATGGCAATTTTTTGCAAAAATAGAAGGGAAATACTGTCGATAGCAGAGATAAGATACACATATTCCAATTAATGACCCAGCCAGCACATCCTGCCAGTGATGATGATAGTCACATGTTCGGCTAACTGCCACTTCTAGGGCAACAAGCAATGGAACCAATGAAATACATAAACGCCAAGATTGTCCTCGGCCACGTTCATTGAAGACGTGAAGCTTTGAAGCCAAAAAAAACGACATGAAACCAAAAGCAGCAAATGACACTATAAAACAAAGACACATAAATTCTATTGGTTGGGAGAAAGAATATTAAAATGGTTATTACTTGAGGAATGCCCACTGGGGAAGCTTTTTCTGCCTTCTTCAATAACTTTCTGATCGCCTGTACATTTATCGAAACTTTCACCCATAACTCCATCGGGAAAACATCGATAAAAGAAATCTGGTCGTGGCCTTCCAACACTGACTTTAATGAGACTTGTTAAAAAACCATTCATAACTATGGCAAGTGTAAAGGCAAAAGTGGCTTGTTTGAAGTCTTTTTTATCCCGAGACATCAAGAAAGTGCTAATAATAAGTACAAATGGGGCGAATATAATCCAAAAGAGAGCAGTCGAACCAGGGACATAGTCTTTGGTAATTGGATTTTTGTAAAGCCAAACTTCTTCTGGGTGGATTATTCGTTTAAATGCTATCGTTCGTTCCAGTTTTCTGCAATTTTGAGAATAACAATAAAACCGAATAAATTATATTTATGACTAATACATTTTTTAACACAAAATTATTTGCAATTAAAAAAACGCTAACCTTAAGCTTAAGGGAAAAGTTAGGCTTTTTTATAACAAAATGAAAAAAAAAAAACAAAAGTTAGTTTATTAGTTAGTAACTACATATATTGCGATTGCCGTTAGTAAAACGTTAGTTGATTGTAAATTTAGTGTAGGTATTTTTCTTATACAGAGTGCTTTGCATAAGATACGAAAAAAAGGCTAGGTCGTGTAGGTTGATTGGAAACAAGAAAAAATCGGATAGGAGGGGTGTCCATTTCTTCCTGTGAAGGGGATGAAATAGAAATACAGAAATAGAAAAATAACACTGTGCTACAGGGATTTTGAACTTTTGTTGGCCTGTTCGAGTACATCACGAACCTATATGTACTTGAAAACTTTCCTATAGCCGCAAAATCTCAATTTATTGTTAAAAACCGTTTTCGAGTTATCTAACGCACTCAATGATTTTTAACTCGGCCATATTTCGTCCGATTTATAGTTTTAAAAAGAATAATAGCCTTTTCCAAGCATATTTTTTACATATAATGTAGTACGGACAATAATATGTATGTGTACATTTCTTAAAGGTAATTCGAAAGTAACATAAATTTTTCATGTTTTTGAAAAGTTTGAAGACCGTTCTTGGTAACAGTTTGCATTACTTTTTTTTTCGTTGCTACTTATATTTCAAGTGCTTTTTATAGTGAGTCAAACAAAATATCGTTCTTAAAAATCGGTACACAATTGTTGAAGTTTTAAATTTTGCTAAATCACCTTGAAAATAGAATTTAGTACGGAGGACAAAAATTTGGATTTAAAATTTAGCTATTATATAATACAATACAATAAACCGTAGGTCCCCTTCATTCCAGACACGCACACAGGAATGGTTGAGAGTTGTAAGTCACTAGGCCCTAGTTCTTCATGAGATGAGCTGTTGTGCCACCAAATTTATTTATTTTTTTGTTATGTGAAAATATAAAATGCCATCCGATTTATCTTACTACATATTATGTTAGTTTATATAAATACGTAGTAATGAAATAATAAATTTTAAAAATTCTTTTCGTTTTTAGTGATAATATTTAGAGGATCTAAGATGGATCTAAGTCGACTGATGAAAACAATATATACTTCGTGGATCACTTAAGGGCTATTTATTATTTATGTGGAAAAAAATACATATTTGAGCCGTTTTTTTGAAAGTGGATTAAGCCCACTTTTGAAAAAAAAATATGAGTTAATTGACCATTAAGTAAGGTTTTTGGATCCTCTTTTTATATAATTGATAATATACCCAAAAGAGCATGATTTCTTCCTTAAATGAACAAATCATTGTCGTTCTATGAAAACTCCCTAAGTCCATTTCTTTAGAAACTGAAGAACCTTTCATAAACACGGCATAGTTAATTAAATACCAAAATTTAACTTTTGTAAAAAGTACCCAACTCTTTTGCTATATTTATTATAAATATAAAATTTATCAAACTCAAAAATTTTCAAGTTATTGTTAGTAAAATTCCATAACAAATGTCAATGTTACAAAATTTAAAAAAATGGACTTAGGGAGTTTTCATAGAACGACGACGATAATGAAGTTTACGTTATAAAATTTACTGCAAAACATTTTTTTTGAAAGTGGAATAAGTCCATCTTTCTTTATAAGCATAGCTTAAGCAACTGTAAAATTGCAGTTATTATTGGTTGGATTTATTTCAGTGGGCATTATCCTACAGTATGCATCAGTTCGTACTTTAAGAACAACATCATAGACAGGATAACGGTATTTTTCGTCTGAGAATTTCAATAAGAAGACATTTTACTCATTTTGTGTAGTTTACTTTAGCAAGCCTAGCTGTTTGGTTAACTTATTCCTAAGGCTCGGATTTTCATGGAAATGCTTGTTTTTTCCTCAAACCATTTTATCTTTACAAATCCTGAAAATGCTTTTAAACTTGCATTCTAGCAATGAAGTATATTTAAAATATTTTATGCAAAATGCATTTTTTCATAATAAATGCATATTTTCATAATAAATCCATATTTTAGGTGCATATTTTTACTTTTGTATTTTTTGATAAACTGTGTTTTACTTTTGAAAAGAAAAGAGTCAAGCCCGTATAATAGTCGAATAAGTTATCACGACCAATGAAAGGAAATACCCTTCTCACTCAGTTTGCATTGTTGATGTTTTTGGAAACTTTCACGTTGACGAGCAGCTTTTCTTCCAAAATTCACATTCTTACAAATTTTTGATGGCTGAATTCATATTCTTTATTAATAAAAACTGAATGAATTTTTTAGGAAAAATAAGGTAAAACATCTAATGGTCTTAAATGCATATTTTCCCTTCTAAGAGCATATTTTAAACGCATATTTCGATTTTAAAGTTCATGAAAATCCTAGCCTTAGGTTATTACCTACTAATAAGTTTAAATTTTAAAGATTACTCTTCTTCGGCTTAATTGGTCGAATTAATTTACCAAAGAAAATTCTTTTTAGTTTTCCCGACGTTTCGACTGAGTTATCAGTCTTCTTCAAGTGCAAATAAGATTGGAAATTTTAAAATATTTTTAAAAAAATATCTAAAACATTGTTTTAATAAAAATTACACTTTTGAGCACTTCTTTGTTAGAAGTTTAGTCTACAACTTTTAAAAGTAGGTTTTTTTTCAAAACACTTTTTATATCATACAACAATTAAGTTATAATAAATTGAAATGACAAGTCAATGTGGTCTGATATTAAAAGCGATGTTGGTAAACAGAAAATGGTTTAAGTTTTTTTTGTCGGGAATAGTGTATTTTTTTTTGATAGAAATTAGGCTCATGAATGTTCGCAAAAGACGAGTAAACAAAGGTCATTATAAACTTGGTGGACATTCATGAAAATAAGTTTTTTTTTTATTTGTTTTAATTTTTTTCACATAAAAAATCTATTTAGTAAAAAACGCTATATAAAAATATGGTCTTAAATTTTCTAAATCTATTTTTTTAATAATATTTTACTATGGAAAGTCCATTTGGCGCTGAAAAACCGTTAATTTTCTTTAAGAATTTTAATAAATTTGATTGCATCTTAAAGTTTAACGTGTTTATAATCTAAAATGCATCACCTGAATTCTTTAACATTTGCCTTTTTTCAACATATTCAAACGCAAACCCTTAAATATCTCGAAACATGAAAAAATGGACGCATTTAAAGGCTAGATATTATATTTTTCAGAATTAAACTATTTATAAATTGTTACTTATGTACTTAATAAATTCCATTGTGCTTGAAAATTCAATACCGAATGATTAAAAAAAAAAGTACTTAATCGCCTTCGAGTATATTTCGGGAGCTCTATTCAAAATAAAATGTTAACTTCGAAGTTGTATTGATATTGCCTGCCTAATATGTACTGTTACATTTTTAATAAATATTTTATTTTACTTATTTTTTACAAAACTAAAATTAAATACTCTTGCAAAGCTGAGGCGGACCTAACTTTTGAATAAAAAACATCAAAACACAGGAGCGGATTCATTAAAAATATTTTTCAAAAGAGAAAATATATTAAAATAAAAATGAAGAAATTGTACGTTCTTTTAGATTTGGTACTTTTTACTATATTTTTTGTTCTTTAATAGTTCTTGTAAAATGCTCTTACAGATTTACAACTATAGCTTCCCATTTTTCATTTTTAAAGCTAACAAAAACAAATCGAACTACCTACTCAGTTTTGCTTTTGTTACTGATTTGCAAGTAAAATGGGAAAATGAGTAGTTAATAAGTACTAAAAATCGGCTTATACTCTAATAAACTTTAGCAAACTTTTGATTTAAAAAAAGACAGGCTAATGTTTTTATTTTAAAAAAAGACAAGCTAATGTTTTCATTAAAAAAAAAAAGACAGGCTAAGGTTTTCATTTTAATCTCTACTTAATTTCCGAATGCACTGTTATTCCACAAAATATACACTTTAGTTAAAATTGTCTCTCAAAGGTAAAGAAATACTTGAAATATTAGCAATGGATTTCGAAGCGAGACATTTTCTACTTTCAGATTCCTTTAAGATTTTTATGGAAAATATTATTTCGTAATTTAACACAACCTTAAACATTGAGAAAAATATCGTTGCACATTAGGAAAGAATATCTCGAACATCTGTGAAATGATTGAACAATCATTCTAGAAAATTATTAATTACACTATAAACATAACATATTACTTAAGTGTTATTAACTTATATGGAATTTTAGCCAACTTCGGTTTATTTCAAAGTTAACTCAATATTGAAAAAGAGTTGGGCCTAATGTTCAAAACATTAAAACTAGCTAATCTATGAATGTAAAACAATGTTAAAACATTTAAAATAAATGTTTTTGAGACGCCGGCCTTAAACAGTTTTATTGAAAAAAAAAATTATATCGTGAGCTAACCTTTTGGAAATAAACCTTTTCCCATACGATTTTTTTTTGTACCGACCACACCTACCCCTGCTAGCCTTTTGTTGCATCCTATGCAAAACAAAACACTATTAATTATTTTAAAATAAATGTATGTTGAGGTTAGCAAATATAATGCAAAAAGCTTTCCATTCATGAAAAAATATACCTATGTTCGAAAAAAACAGCAACAAAGAGTGGCACCTATTTTCTGGGCGATAACACATACATATGTACATGTACACTTATTTGGAAAGTCATTGTTTGTTTATCATATAAATATAAAGTGTTACGCTGATCAACATCAGCACATGTACATTACAATATACCCTAGGGTTGTATAAATACGAAAATAAACAAAAACACTAACACTTATTTTGTTAAAACGTTTTAAAATTCAAACTGTGAATGGTTTTTAATTTAAATGTGAAATATTATAGCTGCAGAATGCTCATGAATATGTACATAATTTGTATAAAGCTTTTTTTTAAAATAAAATCCAGTCTTAATGGAATAGTTGGTACATTCAGGTTTGAAAAATGCCACGGTAGTGAAATTTAAGGTGCATAATGACTTTATAGCTATTATATACTACTAACTCTTAAGCAGTTGTTAAAACTTTTTTAAACCAAATGGTTACAAATTCTGTACAAGGCTGAAGTCGCTGAAAGTACCAATTTCCCCAATGTAGTTAAATTATTATTATCGCGCAAAAAACTATAGTTTTTATGATAACTTATCACTAACAAAAACTTCGATAAGCCCAAAACCAAACTTTTCCACAAGCAACATAAAAAAAGACCAGATATTAATTTAGAAGCAATCTTTTGTCCAAATAATTAAATTTGTACTTACACTGTACCGTAGCAAAGTAAGATCCGAATAGCAATCTCTGCGAATAGATTTATATATCGCAACCTACTATTGCTTCGTAAGCTTGAGACTTCTGCTGCATCGTGGGAAGTCTGGCGCTGCATTTCATTGGGCCTCATTGTGTCTCCAGCTGATTTCTTTCTGTATTCCATACAATCGCCAATTGTTGTAACTTGGTTTGAATGGCTATCGCCAGAACTTTCACTTAACGTTTGACGATGATGTGCTTGTTCCATATGGGGCTGTACGAATGCGTTGGTCTTCAGCTTGGCCGATGGTGACAAATTACTCACCCAATCAATGGACTTCTGACTGCGATGATGGCTTTCAATAAATGGTTCTTTCTATAAAAACACAAAATAAAAAAAAAATACATTTTATAATTTAAGATAAATGAGCCAGTCAAATCGATAGGTACCTATGACTTGGCAATAAATCAACAATTGCCTCGAAATAAATTAAATTAGATTAGATAAAAGTTTTATTTAATATTGACGAATGATATTTACATACTATTGGGAATTTCTCTTCCGTGAGAAATTTATCTCGAATAGCACTGCTGTCTGCTGCGGCTTTGTCTGTGTCTAGATTTGGACTGGTTGTTGTAGCAGAAACTGTCATAGTATTCCGATGACGCAGTTTGACATCTTGGTCGGCGGTTAGACTGGAGGAGGATAACATAGCCAATTGATTTCAAATCTTTTGATTACAATTAAGCAAAAACGAAACCACTGGATAGGTTATCTCTATAATTACTGCTAAGATCAGATTATTTAACTAATAAATTATAATTGTTACATAAGTGCCACTACAAGTAACTTTTAGGCAAAATGATAAGATAAATAACAAATGTGGTTTCTTGTTTACTTGGTAATAGCACATGCGTTGAATTTTTGCTGATTATCCATTAAGGAAGATTGATGAGGAGAAAATGGCAACTTTTATGTTATATCAAGACGAAATAATTTAAGGTTTTGTTAAAGAACAATTATAAATAATGTACTTTTCTTTTTTTTTTTTAAATCAGCAAAGGCTGAAGAGGAAGCTAAAAATTTAAAAAGTCAAACTTTTGTCGAGCTTTTGAACAGCTGTGTACGTTTTTCGTTGTTTTTTCGTTGTGGTGGTGGGCAAAGAAAAATGGACTCATTCAGTAGACAAAAAAAAAACAAACAATTGGCCGCGTTCGGGTGGCACTCTTGTTTTAAGCCTAGTCCCCTTTCACACAAGGCAACTGAGTTGCCGGCATCAATTAGTTCATTGGCGAGAAGGGCAGGAAGAAAGAGGGGTAAACGAAATCTCCCCGGTCAACAAATTCAGGAGACTTTTTTGACGTTTCTCTTCACACTACGTTTGTGTGCGCTCAACCAAGGTAGTTTAAAAGGAAAATACAGCAAGTCTCCTCCAACTTTGTATCTTCGTGTGAAAGGTACAAGAGATTGATAAGGAGATTTAAAGAAAACGTCAAAAAAATCACCAGCAACTAGTACCTTCGTGTGAAAGGGGACCTAGTACAGTTTTTTTTCTTAAAATCTCTTAGTGCCTGTTTACATTGTATTTTTGAAGAACGGCGCATCCAGTGAGATGGGTAGATTTTGTGTGAGTAAGAAAGAGAAGGGTTAATTCCACCCAAATTACGCCGATGCGCCAGTTTCATTAAATGTTTTCGGATTGAGCAGGAAGAGTTTTTTTTTGTGTGAGTGAGAGATACATGGTTGTTAAGGATGTGAGATAGGGATGGGTAGACTGAAATGAAAGAATTTTTTCTCTATAATGTAAACACGAGGAACATTTTGATGAACGAAAATATGCTTTGTCAAAAATACAATGTAAACAGGCACTTATACCTTTAAGCCCATCGCCCACTAGGCAACTTTTTGTTGCTCGGAGTTGCCGGCAACAGAGAGCAACAAAAGTTGCTTGCCATCGCCCACTAGGCAATATCCGAGCAACTTTGTGGGACTAGACTTTGACTTTTGTCGCCATATTTTTTTTTGTGATGGCTGCTTTCCGGTTGTCTGGCTATGTATGATCGTAAGCTGGCAATGTGAAATAAATTAATATTTATAATTATAAAATATTATATTGAATTTTGAACAACAACAACAACTTAAAGGTGCTGCCACCAATTGCTTACGAATTAATTTTGGGTATTTTAATTCGTTTTATTTTTGTTTGGCTAGAGATATAGCTATTTCAAGGGGTGCCAAGCCCTATCATCAGTCTCCTTTATAGTGGTGCTGAGCTTTAATCCAATTTTATTTGAAAAACTTTCTACACATCATGCGGTATTTGAACCCGCGCATCAGATTTGCTCAGTCTTCGGAGCTGTGTACCCTATGTACTATGCCACCGTTGACCACTGACGTCACAGGTCTAGATGTGCTGTTTGTTTATCAATTGCATTTGGAGCATCAGCTTATAAAAATAAGCCCCTTTAAGTATGCTGTCTTGTTCCGCCTCCATTTTTCTCCGAACCTATAAAGAAGACTGATGATAGGGCTTGGCACCCCTTGAAATAGCTATATCTCTAGCCAAACAAAAATAAAACGAATTAAAATACCCAAAATTAATTCGTAAGCAATTGGTGGCAGCACCTTTAAGTTGTTGTTGTTGTTCAAAATTCAATGAAATTGACGGAATAAAGAATGGTCAAGTCTAATAAACTGACATTCTAGTATAAATAATACAATACAAATAATAAAATATTATATTATTTATTATTATAATAGCTGCATTTTATTTTCCCCCAGATCTGATCTAGGTTGGATTTGGAAACATAAATACAAGTATTACAAAAACAACACAAGATCCAAGTCTGCCTTTGGATTTGGATTTCAAAATCCATTTTCTGAACACTTTCCTAGCAATATTTTAATCTTATAGGTTGGTACCACTGCTGAGATTTACAAAAAACTCAATAAAATTAAAAATTCTCGAAATTAAACACGTGCCGCCATCATTACAATTTTTTTTATGAGTTGTTTCTTCAATTAATAGAGCCGACGCGTCGCGAGGCACGAAAACAATATATAAAAACTATTAACTTAATGGAAATTAAACTAAAAAAAAATAAAACTGTTCCATTTTTAAACATTCGCAAATATTATTTCAAACAAGATTTGTGAAAATTTTCGTTCTGTCAATTTTATTGTGCAAATAAAGCCAACTGTGAGAAATAAGTAAATTTGTGATCCAGTTTGTTTTATTATCATGATCTGATCCGGATCAGATTCGCTTTTCCTTAGAGCGAATGTTTAAAAATGGAAGTTTTATTTTTTTAGTTTAATTTCCATTAAGTTAATAGTTTTTATGTATTATTTCCGTGCCTCGCGCCGCGTCGGCTCTATTAAATGAAGAAAAAACTCATACAAAAAATTGAAATGATGGCGGCATGTGTCTGATTTCGCGAATTTTTAATTTTATTGAGGCTTTTTTATAAAATTAAAATATTGCTAGAAAAGTGTTCAGAAAATGGATTTTGAAATCCAAATCCAAAGGCAGACCTGGATCTTGTGTTGTTTTTGTAATACTTGTATTTATGTTTCCAAATCCAATCCGGATCAGATCTGGAGGAAAATAAAATGCAGCTATTGTATATGGGTGACCCAGCAGTTTTGCAGCACCCCCCTAATTTTTTTTCATCATTCCAAAGGTACTTCACCGGAGATCATTACACTGAGTTTTCGCACTTGTGAAATTCACCTTTCGGCCGCCATCTTGGATTTTAATTTTCATTGAATATCTCTGTTTCAGTTAGTCATACAAAAAGCTTTGTGACACCAAAAGTGTGCAGAATTAAATTTCCTATTTTTGTATGTAAAAATCATTTTTTCTAAATTGTGATATTGAAAAAGTTACAGGCCAACAAAGTGAAAAAATTCAAAATTTTCAAGTATTTTTCAAAATTTAGCACATAATGAACATTAAAAAAGAAATATATGTACCACAAACTTGTAGAGCTTTAAATTCTCTACAATTTTACTATACATATTTTTTTTGTACTGCAATAAACAAAAAAGGTATGAATATTTGTTTCTTAAAAAACACCGTTTTAGAACGTAGTGTCTGCTTCATCGATAAATTTGAATTCTCCTTTTGGCAATGTTTTCTTTTCGGGAGTTGTAAAAAAGCGAGGATTTTTAATAAATAAATTTGATATCCTTTTTGTTTATTGCAGTACAAAAAAATATGTATTGCAAGTAGAGAACTTAAAGTTCTACAAGTTTTTCATACATATTTTTTGTAAATGTTTATGTCCTAAATTTTGAAAAATACTTGACAGTTGTTAATTTTCTCACTTTGTTGGCCTGTAACTTTTTCAATAGTCAAAATATGGAAAAAATGTTCTTAACATAAAAAATACAAATTTAATTCTACATACTTTTTGTTTGATAAAGTTTTTTGTAGGACTAACCGAAACAGAGATATTCAATGAAAACTAAAGTACATGATGGCGGCCGAAAGGTGAATTTCACAAGTGCGAAAACTCAGGGTTATGGTCTATGATAAAATACCTTTCGAATAATGAAAAAAAATTTGGGGGTGTTACAAACTGCTGGGTCTACATAACTTTATGCAGTGCCCATGTCGAAAAACAATGAAAAATGGAACAAAACTGAGAATCACCATCGCATTCACTTGAAAAAATATTATTTAACATAAATATTTTTTAACATTAGCTCAACTTCTGTCTTTTCATTGTCTTTTGTCGCGGCGATTAATCGCGTTGGTTTAGGAGAGCCTTAAATACCATTAATAGTCGCGTTTTATTATCTACGGATCTGGATCAGGATCATCCCTTGAAAATAAAACGATATGGATCACAATGACAGCTGTGTTATATGAACATCTCTTTTTTACTTACGTTTTAATTATTTTCAGTTGTTTCCTGTATCTTTTCTTTACACTGCAATTAACAATACCTTACCATAAAAGCCATCTACACGCCAGAGTAAGAATTAATGTTTGGATCTTTGAAATAGATGATGGATTTACATGTATCTTCATCTGCAAACATCAAGAAAAGTAGAGCGGGATAGAGTCATACCAAAAAACCGAATGTGTGAAAGAGCACCACTATGAAGATGAACATGTTCGTCTTCGCTATAATCTTCATCTGCGTTCCTATAATCAAGATCTCTGCATTTTGTTCTTCTCTCTCTATCCAACAAACATACATTTTATATTTTGTATCCCTTATTTTTTGCAGAACTCGCATGAAGATCAATGTAAATCCACCAAGATCCAGATAGAGAGCAGGATCCCGAATTGTTTTTGTATTACGAGTTAAAAAATGATCCTGATCCAGATCCGTAGAAAATAAAACGCAGCTAATGAAAACGTAGTATAGGCTCTCCCAAACCAACGCGATTAATCGCCGCGACAATAGAAAACAATAACAACAATATGTTGTTTTGTTTGACAACCACGTGCTGTTATTGTTGTTTTCTTTTGTCGCGGCGTATAAACAATAACAACACGCCGTGGTTGTCAAACAAAACAACACGCTGTTGTTATTGTTTTCTATTGTCGCGTCGATTAATCGCGTTGGTTTGGGAGAGCCTTACTGCAATTTAATTAGACCTAAAATGAGGTTATTTGGCAAATTACAAAAAAAGTGTTCACATTTCACATTTCAAATTTCGTAATTTTGTTTGACGGTCCAGATTGTCAATCGCTTGTTTTTCTTGTTTTTTTTTTTTACATTGAATGGATTCCATTTGGGTGTGTTCATAAATTTCCTACAAATTTTTGGCAAATTTGGTTGAAATTACCTTCATTTTGTATGGGAAATGAGATGATTTCGAATTGAATTTGGAAATTTTGAACGAAATTACATCATTTGCTCTAATGAAAATGCAGTACTATGTAAGGCTTAACAACTTTGTTCAAAATAAAATAAAATAAAATAAAACAAAATAAAATAAAATAAAATAAAATAAAATAAAATAAAATAAAATAAAATAAAATAAAATAAAATAAAATAAAATAAAATAAAATAAAATAAAATAAAATAAAATAAAATAAAATAAAATAAAATAAAATAAAATAAAATAAAATAAAATAAAATAAAATAAAATAAAATAAAATAAAATAAAATAAAATAAAATAAAATAAAATAAAATAAAATAAAATAAAATAAAATAAAATAAAATAAAATAAAATAAAATAAAATAAAATAAAATAAAATAAAATAAAATAAAATAAAATAAAATAAAATAAAATAAAATAAAATAAAATAAAATAAAATAAAATAAAATAAAATAAAATAAAATAAAATAAAATAAAATAAAATAAAATAAAATAAAATAAAATAAAATAAAATAAAATAAAATAAAATAAAATAAAATAAAATAAAATAAAATAAAATAAAATAAAATAAAATAAAATAAAATAAAATAAAATAAAATAAAATAAAATAAAATAAAATAAAATAAAATAAAATAAAATAAAATAAAATAAAATAAAATAAAATAAAATAAAATAAAATAAAATAAAATAAAATAAAATAAAAAAAATAAAATAAAAAAAAAATAAAATAAAATAAAATAAAAAAAAAATGTATAAAATAGAATAAAATAAACCAAGAGATTTCTGGCTTTACAAAAGGGTGTAGCATGCCATTGTAACCGTACCGTTGTTTTTAAAATATTTTTTTTTCTTTTTTGAAAAGCTAAAATTTAATACGAGCATGGAATTTTAAAATCAAATATACTTTAGCTGCATTTTATTTTCCGCTAAATCTGATCCGGATCAGATCATGATAATAAAACAAACTGGGTCACAATTTTTTTTAGTTCTCACAGTTGGCTTTATTTGCACAATAAAATTGACAGAACGAAAATTTTCACAAATCTTGTTTGAAACAATATTTTGTATAAGGAAGAACAAATGTTTAAAAATGGAACGATTTTTAAATTCAGTTTAATTTCAATTTAGTTAATACCTAGTTTTTATGTATTTTTCCGTGTGTCGGCTTTATTAAGTGAAAAGAAAACTCAACAAAATAAATTGCAATGGCGGCGGCATGTGTTTGGTTTCCAGAATTTCAAATTTTATTAAGTTTTTTTTGTAAATCTCTGCAGTGTACCAACATATAAAATTAAAATATTGTTTGGGAAGTGTTCAAAAAATGGATTTTGAAATCCAAATCCAAAGGGAGACCTGGATCCTGTGTTGTTTTTGTAATACTTATATTTATGTTTCCAAATCCAATCCGGATCAGATCTCAGGGAAATTAAAATGCAGCTTTTAATAACTTTAATTTTCGAAAAAAAAAAATGGTTTGACCACAATTCTATTCATTATTTTTTCAAAATTTTTAGTTTGAAAATTAATTTTTCGAAAACTATTCTCTCAAATATCTTGAATTAAAAACATAATAAGAGAACGGATTTCTGGCTTTAAAAAGCAGTGTAGCTTGTAGCATGACAAGCGTAAGTGTGGTCGTTGTTTTCTAATGATTTGTTTGCTATTCGATTTTTTAAAAAATTGCCCCTCCCGCCTAAGCGAAGGGAAATAGACCCCCTCTTATACAATTATTTTCTGGCCTCGACTCAACCTACACGCTCAAGCTTTTTGCCACAACTTAGGTGAATCACTCTGTATGTATGTATAGATATTATTATTATTATTATAATTTATTAACATAAAATTAAAATTTACATGTTAATTTAAATGAGTACTAGCTGACTGGGGCTTCTGACTCTTAAGTAAAAGAAAAATTAAGCTAACATACATAGTTAATGATAATAATTATATAAATTTTGGTGTGTTATAGGTAGTTTTATATTTGAAAGTTGTTTGATTTTATAAAATTGTATATCATTTTGATGTTTTCTGGATCTAGATTATTAAGAATTTCTGTTGTTGAAGACGGTGTGTTGTAAACGCTGGTGTTGGAAGTCAAGGCTTTGCACATATCTAAACCCAGTATGTGTTTAATGTCTATCCGTGATTGGCAGTGAGGGCAAGTTGGTGCGTTTTCTTTTTTTAGGAGGTGTTGGTGTGTGATTGTCGTGTGTCCTAGTCGTAATCTGACAAAGACTGTGTTCATTTGCTTTGAGGTGGTGGTTGGGTAGAGTGGTTTAGTTTTGTTTACATTGATGGATTTGTAAGCGTGTGCATAGTTGTTCCAGTCAATAAGGTTTCGTTCTTTAACTTTGTTTTTTACTTCAAGTAATAAGTCACTTTTTGTAAGAGATTTGAACGATTTGACTGGGGAAAGATGAGCAGCATTGGCCGCTTCATCAGCATGCTCATTACCCAAAATTCCAGCATGTCCTGGTACCCACATTATCTTTAACTTTTTAGGGTAATTTATGAGGTAGTCTCTTATTTTGTTTACCACATTGGTGGAGTTATTAGGATTTTGTGTTGCACGTAAAACCGCCAGGCTGTCGGAGCAAATAATGAATTTACCAGGTAGTTTTGCGGTTATCGTTACAGTTTGTAAGATAGCTGTCGCCTCGGCGGTGAAGATGGAAACAAAACTATCCAATAATCCTATGGATAATAAGGAACCATTCTCAAAAGTCGATGCAAAGGAAGTGCTGTACTGGTTTTTGGAACCATCGGTGAATAAAATCTTCCATCCAGTAGTCCTTAAATCAGCTGTGATATCATGGAATAAGGATTTATATATGTTGTTGGATGTATTGCTTTTGTTATATGCGGCCATGTCCATGATAAAGGAAGATTTCTTAATACACCAGGGTGGGCAGCTTGGGAAATATTTCACATTTTTTATGAAAGGCAGCTCCATTGAATTTGCCGTTGTTATTGCGATTGATAAGGCTGATGGGATACGCTTGAGACATTTTGCTTGTCTGAGTATTTTCAAGTCTTCATTGATGATGGAACCTTGCACAAAAGAAAGTTTTGTGTATAGCTTAGCTCTGGTTTCAAAAATACGTTCTTCCACCAGGGGAAGTCCTGCCTCTGCCATCATGTTCCGTATTGGGCTGGTAGGAAAAGCATTTAAGCTCCTGCGTACTGCTTGGTGATAGGGAGCCTTGACAATGTTGATTGTAGTTTTAGGGGAGTTCCCATAAATTAGGAGACCATAGTCAATCTTACTGAGTATTAGAGATCTTGTAATATTACATAGGGTGTTAACATGTGAGTTTGATTTTTTGCTTGATAAATAATTTACAATATTTGCCCTTACAGCTAGGCTCTTTTTTAATTGTATACAGTGGTCCTTAAAATTATATCTATCATTAAAGGTTACACCTAAAATACTTAATTTATTTACAGTTTCTATATTTACATTATTAAGACTAAAAGTGATTTTTTTACATGATGTTTTACGGCAAATATGTAATGTTTTACATTTATCAATTGATAATTTAGCGCCAGAAGAGGCAGACCATATACTAATATCCGCAAGGACCTTCGAGAAAAGTGTTTTATGTTCTGCTATGTTATTATGCCTACATAAGACGTATACGTCATCGGCGTAAATGCAATGATCCAGTTGTGGATATTTTGATATAATGGTACTGATTTCGTCAAAAGCGATAAGAAACAGTATTACTGACAACGGAGATCCCTGCGGAATACCATTGTGTAGAGTAAAATATTTAGAGAAACAGTTATTAGTCTTAACGCAAAATTTTCTATTTGTCAAGAAGGATTTGACGTAGTTGAGTATTTTTGGCCCAATACCACAGGCTTTAATTTTGTCTAGGACTTGGTGAATACCGATTCTATCGAAGGCCTTTTCGAAGTCCAAAGATAAAACAGTGACATGATTGTGAGCCGATAGAGCTTTTGTTATGTAGAAATCAATGTGGAGAAGGGCGTCAGCACAACCTCTGTTCGCTTTGAAAGCAACTTGATTGGAACTTATGAGGTTCCTGGATTCTAAAAACCAAAGCAATCTTTTCGCAACGATTTTTTCTAGGACTTTTGAGGTACAGGAAATAAGTGATATTGGTCTATATCCATTTACAAAATTATTAGCTTTATTTGGTTTCGGCAAAGGAAGTACAGTTGCTAGTTTCCAGTTTTGTGGAATAATACCAGTGTCCAGTATGTTATTATACAATTGTATGAGTCTGGATTTAGCTATAGCTGGAAGGTTCTTGAGCATCGGATATGAAATTCGGTCCCTACTGGGGGTTTTTCCTTTCAACGTGGCAAGGCAGCTTTCGAGTTCAACAACTGAAATTGCTTTTTCAATATGCTGAGATTGAGGTGACAAGGAAGTATAATCTAAAGCCAGATTCAGTGATGTTTTTTTTTTAGAATAGAACTCCGTAGAGAAGTTTTCATCTTTAGAATGATTTGACCACGTATTTGCAAAAATGTTGCTAATATCATCTGGTGTTGTTAATACACGATCATGGTCTAAGATACTCATAATGGAATGGGGAGTGTAGGAACCGGTAAGACAACGGATTTCTTGCCATATCTTCGACGGAGATGAACTGGGATTTATAGAAGATGTAATTTCCCTAAATTTATCCGCTTTACAAATTTTTATTTGTCTGCGGAATTTGGCGTTTGATTTTTTAAATGAAATAAGATTTTGCTGGTTGGGGTATTTTTTAAAGTATTTCCAAGCTTTGTTTTTTTCTTTACGTAAGGCGTTAAGATCTGAATTCCACCATGATACTGTACGACTTAAAGTTTTTGCAGAGCTTTGTGGTATTGAGAAGTTCGCTGCAAGTCGAATTGTTTTAGTTAGACGAGCCGCTTCTTGGTTTATGTTTGGAGATATATTTTTAGACAAATTTGACGTTACATGATTTTGAAAACAAGTCCAATTGGCTTTGTCTGTTTTAAACTTTGGAGTAACTTTGTTAACGGAAACAATTTGATTAGATGTTAAAGTAATTATGATTGGGAAATGATCACTGTTGTAGAGATCGTCTAAAGCCATCCATGACATCTTTGGATACAATTCGGAGGAGCAGGTGGTGATGTCTACATGTGTGAGGGTTTGATGAGTGGAAAAATGAGTAGGGGAGCCATCGTTAAGAATTATTAGGTTAGAGTTCATTAAAAACCTTTCTAAGATAGCACCTCTGGTATTTGTCACAGGGGAACCCCATAAAACACTCCAGGAATTAACGTCACCAGCTAAAATGACTGGAGTATTAATTTGATCAATTATATTTTCCAGATCATTGATGGAGAATGTTTGTTTAGGATGTATATAAATAGATAGTACGGTGAACTTAGTCGCGAGATGTATTTCGATTGCAAGTGTAAGGATATGTGAGTGTATACAAATTTGTTTGTGTGGGATACATTTTTTAACTAATATAGCGATTCCTTGTTTCGCGGTTGTGATTTGATTTAAATTGTGGAAATATCCTGTGTAGCTTCTGGGAATATTTGGTTTAAAATTAAATGCACAGTGTGTTTCTTGAATACAGAAAATACTTGGAAAATGCGTTTTAATAAGAATATTTAGTTCGTTATAGTTGTTAATGAAACCTTTCATGTTCCATTGAATGATTTTAATTGATTCTTTTGCTGAGTACGTTCTATTATGTGGTATTGTTTGTAAAAAAGTAGTGTTGTCGATATTGCGGTGATCGGAAGAGTCTTGACTCCGCGGACCGGATGTTGAAGCATCCAGGCTCTGAGGAGAGCCTGGATGACTCAATTCCCGATCAGCGGAGTCAAGTAAAGTGGTATTATTGTTTTTAGTCCATTTCGACATCGTGGGGGTCTGTGGCTTCTACAAAGTAGTTATTTTTATCAAGTAGACCTTTAGCTACTTGTGAAAGAGGAGAAAGCGTTTGTTCTTTTGTGGTGTTAGTGATTTTGGAAGGGATAAGTTTGGTTTGGCTTGAAAGAGATGGTACGTTTATTGAAGTGTTTGATGTGGGTGGTTTGTCTGGTAGAATTGATTTTGGTTCTGTTGAAAGAGGTGTTTTGGTAATGTCTAAAATGTTGTTTTTGGGTTCCGCATAAGATGAATTGTTCTGTTGTGCATTTATTGGAAAAATTTGAGTATTTGTTATGTTGGTATTGTTTGGGTTCGTGTAATTAATTTTATTTGAAGTAGTTGGTTTTATTGTGCTGTCGATTGACTTGGAAATTGGTGTATCTTTTTCTTTTTCATTTACTTTTTTTGGAAGTTGAACAGGAGGAGTTTGAGCATTTAAAGGTTGTTTAACTCTTTGAGCGAATGATTCTGACGAGGATGAGAAAAGAGGAGGAATGTTGTTTTGTTCTTTATGAATTTTTTTAGCTTCAGCATTTTTTTTGGGTTTTTATAGTCAAAATTTCTTTTGCTTGTTTATAGGCTGGGCAAGTTTTAGAAGAGGAAGAATGGGACAGTGAGCAATTTGCACACATAACTCTACTGCATGGCTCGGGGTTATGCGGGGGCAGACTACATGCTTCGCACTTAGCATTACCTTTGCAACGTTTACTTGTATGGCCAAGGAGTTGGCATGTCTTACAGCGCATTGGATTAGGTATATATTCGGTGACTTTAGCTTTATAAAAACCAATATCTACCGTTTTAGGAGTGTAATACAAGTCAAAAGTAAAAAGCATTAGACCTGTTGCTTTTTGTTCTTTTTTACCTTCTACCTCAACATGTTTTGTGAACTTATAAATGCTTGTGACTCCTTGGGATTTCATTTCTGTAATGATTTCAGTTTCTTCCACATTTATCAAGCATGGGGCATAGACTATACCTTTCGACTCGTTCAATTTTTCGTGGAGATTAACTGTAACAGGGCACGTGTTTGCAAGGTTATTAACTTTGAGAAAGATGTCTGCAATTTTTTTCGACTTGACTAAGATGAGAAGATTTCCATCTCGTAATTGGGAGATTTGTTCGTACTCTTTACTAATATTGTCAATTGTTTTTTTTAGAAGGAATGGGCTGAGGGATGAAATGGGCGTTTTGTCGGACTTTGAGGATATAACGATGAATTTGGGATTTTTTGCACTGGTTGTATTAGGGAGATCAGGATAAAGGCATAAAGGGGTTGGATTTGGTTTGTGTTTTTTGTTTGGTTGATTTATAAACACGGAGTCCACGTCAAGCGGTAGGTGCCTGAAACGGGACCCCCCCTCCGAGAGGGGCATTTTCAGTTTAAAAAAATGAAAACACGCACTTGTGTTTAATGGTAAAAATAAAAACACTTGCAATCGAAAAAAAGAGTAGCAAAGAAGAACTGGTATAACGGGAGATACCGGTTGTTGCGTTATGCAGCAAAATAGAAAGGCACACAGTAGACTACGAACGATGCGAACTGTTCGGAGGTTAGTCGGTGACTGTGTGTATAGATATGTATTATATCATTGTATTCAAAAATTAAAAAAAAAATGGTACCATCTAATAACTAGTAAAAGGCCTTCCACACCAAAGAAACTGAATATGAAGAAATGAATCCTCGGCTGTCATTTGAGTTTGCCTACAAGCTCTATCAGATAAGAAATGAGAAGGTATGTGTAAAAATGGCGGTATAAAACTCATACATTCACAGTATTTATCTTCACAACTTACACATTCACAGTACTTATCTTCACACCACCCTGCTATATTGTTGTTGGATTTCACATCTATTCATCGACACAAAATTAAATTACAAATACAACAATGTAAACAAATGGGTTTCGGAGGGTGAAACGTACGAAGGATTCATTTCTTCATATTCAGTTTCTTTGTTCCACACTATCCCACTGAGTATTAACACATGTCAAAAAAGTGGGAAGTAAATCGTGTATAATAGTGTGGAAACAAAATATGAAATCACATCCCACACGACTTGACAGCCCATCTCACACAATTTGACATGTGTTAATACATGAAAATTTTTAGGATTGGTTCTAAAACCATCACACATTCTATCCCACTTGGGGGTTTGAGGTTATGGTGAATTGATTTTTTGGATTCAGGTGTGGAAGCAAAATATGAAAATCGTTTCTTCACACAAATTTGGCAGTCGTAAGTAATTCTATCACACTTTTTTTGTATTAATACTCGATGGGATAGTGTGGAACGGCTATAACCTGCATCTTGCATGTAACATGTTATAGCAATGCGCCACCTATTGTCGAGATGAATTACTTGCATTCACTTATCAATTCTGTTTAATGTTTAATCCTTGACCCCTTTTTTCATTTGGCTTTTTTAAAAAAGCTAACAATATACAACAGACAATACAATCATCTAAATTCAAATGCGCCGAATCGTGTGTTGAATGTAAAAAAAAAAATCAAAAAAGCTTCATCACCTCAATCAATCTACAATTTCAAAAACAAAAAAAGCTTTTCTGATCCGATTCCCACCACACCGCCCTTCTGTCGTGCGCCAACGGTACAATTATTCAAACCAAAACCTAAAAATACATCGCAACGAAAAGGGGGCATACACAAAAAATAACACCACAAATTCAATCCAACCACCACTTTCTAAACAGAAAAATGGCTTGGATTCGTTCAGTTTTCAATATTTATTCGTTTCCATCGCCAATGAATATGACGTTTCGTTAAGACGCCATTTTAGGTTGAAGTAATTGGAAAACTGATGAGAAGCGACTGTGTTTTCGATCAAAAATACATAATTTTTTTAACAAAAATAATCTCAAACACCAAATCATTGGGGCAATAATCTCAAACACCAAATCATTGGGGCTGCCGAAAAAAATAAAAATTTCTTAATTTTTGTAGACGTCTTATAGAAAAGTTAAATTTGCAAAGGAATAAAACAAATAAAGCAAAAGCTTTAAGTGCATCGTCAATTTCCATTTGTGGGAAAAATTTTTTTGTTCATAGTTTTGTTTGGCGCTGCAAGGCGTAAATAAACATTAAGGTACATCCTTATTAAAATAAACAATTTTGTGAAGAATACGCGTGATTTATCAATTAATTATTACCGCATAACCATTCTACCTATATATTCTTTTTTTCACTTCCAGGTGCATTCATTTAATGAGGAAGAATTGACTGGCGTTCAAAGCTACGCGATGGGTGAAATTAAATCTGTCAAAGTAGACAACTGGGGGGTATTCTTTCTACAGAAGTTACAGAATTTCTTCAATAAGACAGATTTCTGTGACTTGACACTACAATTTCGGGATAACTCGCAGCTAAAAGTCCATCGTCTGGTCTTAAGTGCTTGCACGGATTTTTTCAATGTTCTCGAACAGACATGCGAACTGATGGACGATGCTTTGATTATGCCAGCGGAGTTGCAAGCCGATGTCGTTGTGCCCATCGTCAACTTTATGTACACCGGAACACTGGAGTTCGAGTTGAAAATGTACGCTAAGCTTCTGAAGACCGCCAAGGAAATGAATATGACGGTGTTGTTAAAGTTGCTTGAAGCACATAAGCGAACTATGGAAACTTCTAAAGCGGTTCCTGTCAAGGTAAGTAGGTAGTCTTACATTTAATGAGTTTTCTTGAATAATGATTTGTATGTTACTTTTCGATGTAGTTGCAATATTTGAAGTACAATAGTAGTTGGCATTGACTTCACTATTATGCTGCAGATAATGTAATTTCTTCAAAAATTCAATTTACTAAACGTTTTTGGATTTTGTATACATAATTAACGCGCATTCAACGGGTTTTGGATACACTTATAATACCCTAACATGCAAGGGATTAATAGTGGAAAATATCGATTCTGGTGAAGCATCCTACATACCCAATGGTTAGATAAAGATTATTGTCTTCTAAGTAGTTAGTGTGAATATAGTGGAGCAATTAATAGATTAATATGTAATACACAAAAATGTTTACCTTTCAAATACATAATTACAGCTCCTACGTACTTACACAGTTCATTATGAACTTGAAATTTAACAAAGGACAGCGAATTGCCTCCAATTGGCGTTCCAATTTGGTTGAGGTACCTTTCAACTTGGGCGACCTGAGGTGATTTTATTTTGTGTGCATTCCCTTGGTGCCCTAGCTATCGTAGCAGGAAAATTCGTGTTTACTTGACTGCCCACATTGCACTTTTTAGATTCGTTTTTTATTCTTTTAGGACCAATATCTTTGAATTATATCTTTTAATTCATGTACTAAATGATAAACCCTCTCACACTCGGCTCAACACGACACACAATTTCTCTCCGGCTGGTATTGAACCCAGACCTCTGGCAGGACAGTCCAACGCACTAGCCATTTCGCCACGGGCTACTCTTGTACATACATATAAACTAGGCTTTAAAATGGAAGAAGGAATCGCCAAACTAACACAAGAAACTTTGTTTTATTATACAAAGTATTTTGATTTTTGAAAAACTCAAAAGAAAGGTATAGTTTGTCAGGCTGCCTTTGTAAACATAAAGTGTCGTCCATTTCAATTTGAAGTTATTGTTTAGCTTGACTTATAAGCTATGATTGTGAAAAATCTTTTGTTACTTTACGCTAATGGCGAAAATAGCCGGATTTTCAAATACGAATTATTTAAAAAATGGAAATAAAATTATCCTAGTGTAGACAAGATAACATCACTGCTTAATTTCATTCTACAAAAATTTAACATCGAGGAGTATTAAAAAGTATTCAATTTTGAAGGGTTTTAAATGGGTTTTTTGGTGAAAATGGAGTTTAGTTGAGAAAAAAGCTTAAATCATGGCTTAACAAATTTATTGAGTCTGGATGCAGACTTCGTTGAAAAATTTAAGGTAGGGGTAAAAAAAACAAAGAAGCGGCAAGTAAAATATTTCATTTATTTAGAGGTTATTCTTTTAAATTGCTGTTTGCCAAGGAAAGTAGCCTATGTGCAGCAAAGCTTAAAAATGTCTAAACTTTCGTCTGGAAAGGTTACGGAAATTAAGCGTTTACTTAAAACAAGTTCATCCAAGTGTATTTTCATAATCTTATTTTTTAAATTATTATAATACTTCATTATAAAATTTATTTATTGGATCAAAATATATTTTTCTATCCTTAATTTCTAACATTTTCGTAAAATTAAAATATTTTTGTTCAAAAACAAATCTTTCTATTCTGGTATTTGTTTCCTAATTAATCTTCAACAAGTATCCCCAAATTAGTTGGTTAGATAGAATGCTTTTTTTGACCACTGTGCGATAATAGGTTGGATATCATGTGCAGAGATTTTGATGCTTGATTTCATTTTCCATACATGTTTTTGGTTTGATCTTATCTAAAATTTGAATCTTGATCTAACAAATTATTAATAAAAGTCATTTAAACAATTTTTTTTTCATTTCAACAAGGCTGTTGCTAATCAAATAATAAAAAACAAACGCACCTTAATGAACGCAGGTCCAAAAATAGTTCAGTCACCACAGACAGTTAGTTCAACACAACAATCTCAGCAACGTATACAAATGACTTCACAACCAGGCACACCGTTGAGGCGAGGAGTTATGAAACCAATGCAAGATAGAATGACATATAAGCCTGCATCGAACACGTTGCTTAGGGTTCCTCCGAAATTGCAACGTGGACCGATCCGATTTGACGAGCTTAATGCTCAGACAGAGGCATATGAGCCTTCGTTCGATTCTATTTCATACGAAAGCAAACCATTGAAAGAAGAGCCAGAAGATTATACGGAAGTGCAGCCATCAACTCCATGGAACCGTTCTTCACCATTTGAACAATTGCGCAAGGGTTTCAATAATAATAAAAGGCCAGCAGTAGCGACATTCACGTCACCACCAGCTAAGAAGCCTAATATCGAAGATGTAAAAGAATTCTCTGAACAACAGAGAATGAGAAAACAAATCGCAGCTGAATTTGGTGACGATGCAGAGTTTGATAGCATTATGGACGATGAGTTCCATCATGATGATGACGATGAGGAACCTACAAATATTAATCCATCGCCATCATCGTCCTCGTCTATGGCAGCCAAACAACAACAACAAAAACAACAGCAACAAAGACAACAACAACAAAAACAACAACAACAGCACCAACAACAACAACAGCAGCAGCATAATCAACACTCTATTGTTATCAAGCAATCACCTAATGAAAAACCAACAATCGTGGTCAAAGATAGTTCCAATTCTAAGATGGATCATGCTAAAATCATCAGTGAAGTTCTACGACAGTATCCGCATTTGGTGAAGAGCAACAAAAATATAAAATTAAAAATAATGCCAAATATTGGTGGACAATCACAAAAGATAATTGTTAAGAAGGAAACAATAGACAATTTGTCGGCAGAAATGGAACAAAGTCATGAAACAGAAAAAACACAAACAATACAGCAAAAAGCACAGTCGATTATAAGGAAACCATTAAAGTCATACTCAAGTTCTGGAAAAGTTGAGACCCAAGCAAAGCCTGCAGCAACAACAACAACAACAACAACTGCTCCGAAGAATCCAAATCAAGCTAGCGCTGCGTCTGGTACCGCACCACAAAAACGAAGAATTGATAGCAAAACAATGCATGCGCTAATTGCCCAGGGCGCTGAAAATATGACAGGTATTTGAAAATTTCTTTCTTTTTCTTTCTGAAAATCTATAAATAACTTTTAAAAGATGTGATTTGAAATGATGATGATTATGTGATGATGAAGTGAATAATTTTCAAATTTACTTTTGGGCGTTTATTTGGGTTTATTTTACAGTTTTATTGTTTAGGATAGTACTAAATTGTCTGAATGAAAAGACTAAATATTTTTAATTTGATCATAACATCCTCTACTAAGCCTTGTCCTTAGCTAGCTGCCTTCATTGCTATGTCGTTCATTGAATGGAATAGAAGACACGTCACGTTGCTCCATTGCTGCCCGTAATTCTTAACCGATAAACATCAGCGAAACAAACTGAACCATATAATATTTGGTTGAATTTTCCTCAACGTAATGTTCTGCCCCATATAAAAAAAAGACCCGAAACAAAAGGTCATTGGCCTTTCTTCTTATGAAACATTGTTATTTTTTAAAGTAGTTGTCGATTAACAACTTTCTTAACTAAGTTTTATCTGCTCATGATGACGTTTTGCCCAATACTTTTAATAATTGTGCGCAAAATCCGCTTCAATGTTTTTTTAATGCGCCAATGAAAGCTCAAAAAATCGTTTCGTTCTGCCGATATTATTAGTTATTTGATATTATAGTCTTTGTCTTCTTTCGTGTTTATTTCTTTGATCAGTCTTTCTTGTATTCTTAAGCTCTCTAATGTATATCTAGTGTTTCCCCTCTTTTCCTTGTCTAGTATTTTTACATTATCAAAATGTGTGCTTCGTCTTGTCTATGTGGTGAGCTAAGCCTGTTGTTGTTTTCTTTTTTATGTCCGCTTGATGTTCAGCCTTCCTTACTCCGAGTGCCCTTTTCGTCGTCCCTATGTACACCCGATCGCAATTTTCTTCTTCATTGCTTTTGCAACCAATTTGATTTACAACGTTGTAAAGCGGGACACACATTATATATATGTACACTATTTTTGATGGTTTGTTACACGCCGACTCCACAGGACATACAGATGCCCAAGATCCAAACCACAATCCAGTCAACAATCAGCTTGTTTCTTCGCACTGGGCATGTCGTTAGTTATGTCGATAAATTCCACTTATAAGTTAGAGCAAGATAATCACGCAAAAATTCCTTTCAGTACTACTTCTACCTCTCTCACACACATGGAACGTCAAATCTCATGGCCAAGCTTTAAACAGAGCTCATGTCTTGTTCAAAAATTAGTTTTTGTCGACATGTTCATGACATGGACATCGATTTTTGTGCCTCCATTGGATTTTTTGTAGACATGTTCATAATCCTGCCATCGTTCAAGGCCAGTGGCGGCGGCATGTTAGGAAAACTCACTGGGCAATCTTGCTCACAAAAAAATTTGATGTTGACTGACAGTCAGCGAACTGTCATACGTAATCGATAATATGTACCACACACTTTGGTGTTCGAAAAAAGCTTTCTCAGAGTGCAGTTTGATTTATATGCAAACGTCATGTTCTTGTTGTCATCTTTAATAATTTGGTGTAGGTTCATAATACCACATCAAATCAAATTTTGTTTTCAAATTTGGTGGCACAAACGGCTCATGAAGAACCAGGGCCTAGTGACTTACAACTCTCAACTATTCCTGTGTGCGTGTCTGCAGGAGGATTCACTTCCTCGCAAGAGGTAGTAGCTCCGAAAAAAACTTAGGGTGGGAGCGGGTGGTATTGAACTCCAGACCTCTGGCATGCCAGTTCAACGCATTAACCATTACGCCACGGGCTGATACATAATACCAGATCACCAGTCTAAAAAAAAAAGAGTGAAGATCTTTACTAACCGAAGTGTTCCCAAATAGATTTTAAAATTTACATCAATAAAGGTATTAAGCGACAACTTAAATTTAGGTCTAATTCTCGTGTCTCTACTGTCATTACTTACAAAGTTAGCTTCAAATAAAGGGGTTAAATACAGATTTGTCTTGATGTTTTTTTTTTTTTTGACAAGAAGGGGTTATGATCATTTATAACCTTTATGAGCTGAGAACTCATTTTTAAATACATTGGCCCAGAATTTTAGACGATTTAGTATGATGTTAAAGCATTTTTAGCATGATGTTGGGTTAAAAACAGGTTTTTCCAAATTTTAAACGAGTTAGCATCGTATTATCTTTTTAACATTTTACTAAAGTTAAAATCGCCAAATGCCTATTTTATCTTTTTAGTATCATACTAAATCCAAGTATCACTTTGACAGCTACACGTGTTCAGCTAGAAAAATAGGTTTAGTATGATACTAGTTAGAAAATGTTTAAAAAAAAAAATTGTTAAGTAGTATCATGCTAATACCTTAACATCAGGCTGTTTAAAATTTTGCGCCATTTTTTTTTTGCATGAAAGTAGTAAGTGCAAACTTAACCTTTAAGTTTATGCTCCAAGAGCACAGTCGGTTCTATGAAAAGACCATATCTGAGATTCCCGACAGCAAAACGAAGCCTAAAACCAAACATTAAACAAGCCAACTCTCACTTAACCCCTTTTTCATAAAAAAAAAATTAAACTCATTTTTGCATAAAGGTGGCAAGTGAAGAGTTTTTTTTAAAACACACATTTCTCATGAATTTAAATAAAATTTGTTGATATACAAAAAATTATACATTTTTTGTCTTTTTATGGTCTTTTTCCAGAAAAAAAGTTATGAACGTAAAACTTTAAACGCTTATAACTCAAAACTTTAAAAATGTCACTTGACCCCTTCTCATTCTAGACGCTTCAATTATTTGCGTATCCCACTGATTTTATATAAAAACGTTTTATAATGTTTAAAAAAAAAAATCAAGAAGTGCTCTTATAAATAAAAAGTGAAGGAAAAACTTAATTATATTCAGTATACCACAAAAAACAATAACATGTACAAAACAATAAATAAAAAGGAGACCTTATCACATTTCAAAGAACTCATACACTGCAATAGCCGGAGCTTGGGAGAGAGTAGAGCTGTAAAATAAATATGCATTTCTCTTTGAAAGCCCAGATAAAAGGTATACCATTCAAAAAACTATATTTTTTAATAAAAGAGCTGAATACCATAGACATGAATAAGGGGGTCCAAGACCTCTTTGGTGGGCCTTCTGTACGCAAGACGCACTATAAAAATGAATTTTTAAGTGCGTCTTGCATATAGAAGGCCCCACCTAAGAAGTCTTGGACCGTCATATTCATGTCTATGGTATTCAGCTCTTTTACCCTTTACCGCATAGTGGCCCATATATGAGCCAAACCATATAAATGTGAATATTTTTGAGTTATCAACAAATTTTCTTGTTTTGATATGGATTACATGTCTTTCTCGGACGGTTGGGTGTGATGTGGCGAAAAGAGGACTGTCACGAAAACATGTACCGCTCGCGCCCTACTGTTAAGTGAGTGTTTGCACTACAGACATCATACATATACCAATCGATAGATAAAGATTGCGCAAAGATTATAGAGGAATTGTTTTAAAGCTATCGTCTCATAGTTTCAGGTGATGAGTCATCGCGTTTGGGGTAAATTGCAGCTAAATTAAGAGTACTCAAATTAATTTGAGCTCAATTTCTTCGGATATATACATATCTCATTCGAAAGGGTTTGAAAAAGGGCATCCCTTCCGCGTATTTCCCATATCGTTAGTTCACGTTATAGCACATAAGACATGTACGGCCCAATCGAGGTAACCGTCGGAGCGGAACTCTCTCCGATTTCCCACGAATCGGAGACATTTTGCTCGTCGGAGAACTACCTCGAAGCAAAATGTCTCCGAATCGTAGGAAATCGGAGAGAATTCCGCTCCGACGGTTACCTCGATAGGGCCGGTAATCCATGTTCGGTAGGTGCCACATGGGCGATCTACCAAGGGTATTTTTTTTTTTGCATATTATACGAAATAAGTACTATAAACGTTTAAAATTTTACTAGCAAGTGCCATCTATGAACGATTTTTGGGAACTAAATGTTTCCTGAGAAATTCAAAATTGTGTAAAATATATAAAAATAAAGGTATTGCTTGCAAAAAAAATATACCCATAAAGAGAACAATATAACTATTACTAATAATGTAATTTTTTTCAATTTTATAAAAAATAAGTACTTGTAAGTTGTTTTAACTGAATGGACCAAATTTGGCACACCACGCTGAAATATTCCCTCTTCCATTGTACCATATTTGAACCAACATGCATCTAGAGCACAAAAGACGCATACGTTTGGTTACCTGTTTTCGTTTTTTTGTGTTACCTATTTGTGTCTATAAAAAAACCGAAAATGAAAAGTAAACCTATGCCTTAAAGATAAAAGAAATTGTTTTACGTTATTTCACACAACATAATTTTTTTGAATAAATAATTGTTTTAATTTATTATGAAACTTTTTTTACTTTTCTGCTCAATGTGCCAAATATGGTCCATATCGGAAAAATGAACAATTTCCGGTTTTTATTCAATTAAAACAAAATTCCCGAAACACGTGTCTTTTTTTTACCATTATCTATCACATATATTTTTTTGATAAAGAGGACTTGCATATTTGCAAATAAAAAGAAAAAACCTATCTATACCTATATGGCGCCATTGAATTTTTGCCATACTTCACACCCAAAAATTGTTGTGGGATCTTGGTCTATAGTACTTGTAATTAAAATTACACAAATGAATTTTAAATTTTGTACTGATTACTTTAGTATTTATTTATTGTACTTAAATACTCTTCAAATATTTTAAATTAATTAATTTACATAATTTTTTTTTTAATTCCTCAAGTACTAATAAGTCCTTATTATTTAAGAATTTTACGAAATAAAATAAGTAAGAATTCGAAGTACTTAAATAATTAAAAAGGAATTAAAAGTATGTAATTTAGAAGGCGAACGAGAGAGCAATAAGGCGTAAGGGCGAAACCCACAAACGCTTTTAAAATTCCGGGCGAAACAAATTTTAAGGTAAAACATTGTTCGGGTGAAATTCACAATAAGGCTGAATTTATGTGCATGATGTGACGAAATAAATATAATAAATGATTTGCAATGCACATTGCACATTGTGCATGTGACAGCATAAATTGTCACCAGAAGGATTCGAACGCCGAACCTTTCGCTTAAGAAGCAAACGACTATACCATTGCGCCACGATGGGCCGAAAACTATTTATCGTTTTTTGGATTTACCCCCCAACCCTGGGCTAAAGAACTTTGTTCTAAAAATCAAACAAAGTCTCAAGTTTGCACCTTAAACATCCAAAATTTCTGGGACTTGAGAAACTCTAAAGGTGATCAACTCTAGGGTTCATAATCGAATTTTGAAAACGTCAACTTTGTGTGAATGAAAACAAATTCACAAGTTGAGAATAAAAATCCTGAAGTTATGTGTTCAACTTTAAGTGAATAAAATGGGCCTTAATTTTACGACTTTCATACTTTTTCGGCCTAATTTTCCACTTTTTATCTCCGTAGTGTATTTATCTGGTTCAATACAAATGAAACAAAAAAATCCCTATCCAATTGAGATGATGTTCAGCCGAGTTATGCGCGTAAGAAAAAAACTAATTCATAAAGTTTGAAATTTCAATATGTTTGCCGTTCGAATTTTTAAATTTGGGGCTCCGTTGTGTGTTAATCTGGTTCAATACAAATCCAGTTCTAAGTTTGCCGGTCGATTTTTTCAATTTTCGGCTCCGTTGTGTGTTTATCTGGTTCGGACCGAGTTATGCGCGTACAAACACAAAAAGAGATTCATATGTTTTCACGATTTTCTGACTTTGCCGGTCGTATTTTTTAATTTCCGTTCGAATTCTTCAATCTTGGGCTCCGTTCAGAAATTTTAAAATTTCAAGGCGTTTTCATGATTTTCCTACTTTTAAGGTCGAATTTTTTTTATTTTTCGGTCAAATTTTCAAATTTTCGGCCTTGTTATGTGTTAATCTGGTTCAAAACGAATCCAACAAAAAAAAAACTCAACCAATTTGGATGATGTTTAGCCGAGTTATGCGCGTACGAACACAAAAAGGAGTTATGTTCAACTTAAACGCTCATGTTGTAGTTTTTCCTCAGCGTAAACTGTCACATAAAATCTTATGTTGAACTTAAATATTTAAGTTTCGTTTCAGCAAATGGGCCTTAAATTTTTAAGTTCAACATAAGTTTATGCTCAGGAAAAAGTAGATCATAAGCGTTTGTTTAACATAAATATTTAACATTCGTTTCAACAATTTAATAAAACATAATTGTCAAATGCATCATATTTTTTTTAATATTTTATTTTTTGTAGTTAGTCTAGTATGTCATGTTGTGAACAAAAATTGACAAACAAAGCTTTTGATCATAAAAGTTGATCATTATGTATGTTTGTATGTACTTATATGGCAAAGTCTAATACTACGTATGTACAAATATTGTGCCATATTCTGTAATGTGATTATGTACATTGTTAGAGGTGGGCCAAATATTAACTGACAGGGCTTCTTATAAGTACTAGGATTGTGCCAAAGTTGCTGGAAAACTTTCCTGGTCGATATCGTGCCCATCGTTCGCAATAGATTTTTTTTTTTTTGTTTTTAAGATTTTTTCAGTACAATCTGTGATGGTTTCTTTTTTTTTCAGGAATCTCAACATTATTCCCGACCTCTAGAAATAGTCTCAGTCACTATTACATGTAATAAAAATTGAAACAAAGGCTATTTACTCAACAAAGTGTCAAACAAATCTTTTTCTCTTTGCAGCTAATTGGTTTTTTTTTCCAAATAACTGAGTCCAGAAAAATAATATTTCTAGTTTTTGACAACAGGATTAAGTTATTTATCTTAATCACTGTGTGTACTCAATGGTTTATACAAAATTTATAAGCCATGAAAAATATGATCTCATCTATGTACATTATCTATATGAACAAGGCTGATTGGAGTTAAAATATTCTTTTTTTTTTTTTGCTTTTTTTTCTATATTTTTTATTTATAGAGAACAAATTGTTATCACACATTATCTTTACTGTCAAACTAAATTACCTAATTTTTTTTTCTTTAATAAAGGGCTGAATTTCAAACATGAATATTATTTCAATTTTGTTTTCTTCTTTTTGTTGTGAATGTTAAAACTACTGTTTATATTTAATTGGTTTTAAAAGAAAAACAATGTTTCTTTGTAATTTTAATTTATATGCCTCTATTTCCTTTGAAGGTCCCTGGCTTTGTCTTCGATGTGGTGTCAATGGACGCCCAATAAGTATTCCATCGTACCGTGGATTCCGTCGCCATTTGGTTAATACACACAAGGAAACTATTGATTCAGCACTTTGCGAATACTGCGGTTGGCGTTCGAAAAATAATCGTGAACTTCACTATCACATGTTTATAGAACATAAAGTTGCCTCCCTTCTTTACACATTTTTCGAGTGTAAGGAATGCAATAAGATTTGCTTAAATGAAAATGAATTGCAACTTCATGGTGAACAATATCATCCCGATTCACATAAGCAACAATGCATCTATTGCAACAAGGTCTTCGTTAAAGAAATGAGTCTTTACACTCACATGAAGACATTCCACAAGAGACGTGCCCGTGAAGATGGTGTCATCGATTTTTCAGACCAAGAGATGGATGATGATAACGAAGAGCAAACGTCAGACCAAACAAATGCAGATGCAAAGATAAAAATACTCTCAGATATTGCCTTACCAAGTACATTGTTGAAGCTCGAAGAACATCAAGCATCAGTTGAAGAAGAAGAGGAAGAAGAAGAATACGCAAATGACAGCGGGCCGAAGTTTGTCAATGCCGACGGTAACGAAATGGTTCTTACAGCCGAACAAAGGGAGGAAATAATGTCACAGTTGGATCAGGATCACGACGGTGGCGTTGTTATGGTTTTGAATGAGAGTGTCTTCCCTCCAGATGAAGCCCAAGAAGTGGCGGTTGAAAATGATATGAAACTTAAGTTAGAAGCAAGGGATAACATGGATGAATTTGAAGATCAGAACACTGAATACTTATCGTCAGGTGATGCTGAATTAAGGGGAGCTGAAGTGTTAACGGAGGAAAACGCCTTAGAAACACATGAAGGCGATGAAGATTTAGCTCATGAAGAGAATGAAGAGCATGAATCTGATAATGATGAACGGTTGGACGATGAAGATCATATGGAGTGGGCTGAGAATTTAATTTCAGCTCATGATGCTGATGACGATCCTCAATTAGATGAACATAAAGAAGATGATGACGAAGACGAAGAAAGAACAGGAAAGGATGTTGACAAAATAAAAGAAGAAAAGGTTAGTTTTAAACAATATATTTTACTATTTTAAAGATTTAATTTAAGTACATAAGAAATTATCATAATGGCCAAAATAATGGCGTAATTTATTTGGTCCCAAACATGAGAATCGCGAATCACAAATTCTCTGATCATTCTTTGATTTACTGTTTTTTTCTATATAATTCTTTGGATAAATAATAAATTTGTAATAGAAAGGAGGTTATTGATAATGTACAGGTTTCAAACTTTGCACCCAATAATAGCATTTTATATGGAGGCTCTAGGGAGTTTGATTTTGAAGTCGTCTCTGAGTATGAATTAAATTTAAGCATTCTTTCTCTTAAGTCTAATTCCATTGGTGAAGATGGAGTTCCTATTACATTTGTTAAAATGATACTACCCCAAATCATTTCAACCTTTACTCATATTATTAATTTTTGTATAACCAGCTTATTGTTTTCTGATTGCTGGAAGGCTGCAAAAGTAATTCCTTTACCCAAAAAGCCTTTCAAAGGTCTTTTAAAAGGTCTTAGCAAAACAGAAATCTAATCACTTCAGCCCTGATCATAGTTGTTCCACAGTGATGGTTAAGGTTCTTAACGATATTAGAATTCAGTATGATCAGGATAAATTGACTTTACGTTGTTTGTTAGATTTTTCTAAGGAATTTGACAGAGTTAATCACGACATTGTGTGTAAAAAATTGAACTTATACTTTGGATTTGGTAGTAGATCGGTACAATTAATAAAAAGCTACTTGGTAGTAGCCGTGGCGTGATGGTTAGTGCGATGGACTGTCATGCCGGAGGTCTAAGGTTCGATCCCCAGCCTCGCCACCTATTTATTTAAAGAAAAAACGGCTACTGCCTCTTGCGAGGAATTGACAAGAGTATCTCCTGTCACAGAAAAGTGCCGTTTGTTAGCCGTTCGGATTCGGCAATAAACTGTAGGTCCCCTCCATTCCTGCAGACACGTACACAGGAATGGTTGAGAGTTGTTTTTTTTACTTGGAACACCGTAGACAGAGAGTAAAAGTTGGTGATACTCTTTCCGAATCATTGAACTGACTTGCTGGTGTACCGCAAGGTTCAATTTCGGGCCCTATATTATTCTGCATGTTCATCAATGACCCTCCTAAAGTTTGCCATAATGTCATGTTGCATATTTATGCTGATGACGTCCAAATATATCTCTCTAGACCATTTAACTTATTAAAGGACCTAGTTTGCAGAGTAAAACACGATCTTTTAGGAATCTACAATTGGTCTTTGGGCAATGGTTTGACTCTTAATCCTGCTAAATCGAAAATAATTTCAATATCTAAGAAAAAATTTGACTTAAAAAACCTTCCTCCTGTCTTTTTATCAAGTTTTTAACTTGAATTTGTTGATACTGTCACTAGTTTAGGCTTTAAAATTAATCGGACCCTTTCAGCTAACGATCATATTAATCTATCAGTCAGCCGTATTTATGGTGGTCTCCGGAAGTTAAACCTTTTCTCCTCCTTGACTCCATTAAAAACTTAGATGAGGCTTATTAAATCATTCTTACTGCCTCTCATTGATTATGCTGCGGTGATTTACTGTAGACCTGATTCTCATTCTCTCCAAAAACTTGTCGTAGCTTTCAATGATATGGTAAGGTACGTTTATGGTATACGAAGATTTGACCATGTTTCCCAATATCATCAACTTGTCCTTGGATGTTCCTTCTTCCAATTTCTTAATTCAAGATGTTGCATATTTTTACATAAAATAATTCAAAGAAAAACACCATCTTACTTGTTTGATAAGATCCGTTTCGCGCAGTCGGTCCGAACCTTCAACCTCATAACCCACTCATCGAATTATTTGAACTCATCGAGACTTTTTTTTTATTCATGCCATCAGACTCTTGGAACTCTCTGCCTGTAACAGTAAGGCAAATAATGGGAACTAAACAGTTAAAAAAACATTATTTTTGAGCTTTCAATAAGTTAGTTTAACTGAACAGCAATTTGAAAATTTTTATTATCTTTTCTATGTAATTTATAATTTATTCTTCTTTAAATTAAATTGGTATTGCTTAACAATGCTGTTTATTTTTTATTTCAATACTGTTAATATTACTAAAAGACTTCATATGTCTTATTTGTACGCCGCCGTTATAAATACATTGAAATTGAAATTACAAATGCAAACTGCAATTCTAAAACTAAAGCCCTAGGCGTGAATTGCAAATTGCAAAAGCTTTAACATACCGATTTGTTTAAAAAAAAGTTATTCGGCCCTATCGAGGTATCCGTCGGAGCGGAAAATGTTCCGATTTCATACGAATCGGAGGATTTTTACTTTGAGGTGTTTTTTCGAACGGCCGTTGTTTTGCGTTGCATTGTGATGAGGTCTCCTTTGAGTATGCATTTATCCAGCCGGTCTTAAAAGACGACAATTCCCCAACTAATTACTGTTCACAGGCACATTTATGTTTCTTCCTTCCATCATAGAATAATCAATAATCAGCCTATCAAAAACGAAATATTCTTAATGACCGACAGTGCGGCTTTTATAGCAAAGGTCCAGTAGTCATCTAATAGAATATGTCGCAGAAAAGTGGAACCGCTTTTAACATTCACCCCAATTACGAATGTTGACCTCGGAATTCCATGGCTAATGATTTCATTGACGTTTTCTATAATTCATAAACTAATGTCATATCCAAATAATTGTCTGTTCTTTTTGTTATTCTCCTCTCTTTGTGAATTTGAAAATTGAAATTACACTTTTTTCAACTAAATAGGCACACAGTGAATTGCAAATGTTTTTCTCAATCTTTTTTTTTTTTATTTTTAGAAAAGCAAAACTAAAGAAGAAAGAATCCCTTTTCAAGAAAATAGATGCACAAACATTTAAAAACAATATGCGACACGAAAAATATTTTTTGTTCAACAATTTTTAGAATTTTCTTTTGTAGTTTTTGATTTTTTTTTTCAAATTCTATTAGTTATCGATCGTTGTATGTATTGTGTTTAGAAATCAAATATCTCGAAGTCAATATTATTGTTTTTTTTTTTTGTTGTTTGTTTTGGAGAATTAATCGAGTCGAAAATCATTTTTCAACAATTTTTACCAGTTTTTTTTTGGAGTTTTTGTTGAGCTAGAAAAAACTGTCCGTTGAACTTTATTACTTGCGATATATGTATGTAGGTACTATAGAGGGCAAGTTTAGGATTTCAGCAAAAAATCTAACTCGAGATAACAATCAAACCTGACATTACGATGATAGAGAACACGAAAAAAGTGGGTTCCGCAATTCCGTCTGTCTGTCTGTCCACGACCTAAAGCCTAAACCCATTAAGCGATTTTCTTTAAACTTCGAGCATAAGGTTTTTGGGTGACTCCCTAGTAAGAAAATTGAGATTTTTTTTTAGCCCAAAATATAACGGTACTTATCATACAACCGTATTGAAAAAAATCATTTATCTCAAAAACGGCTGTAACGATTTTTTTTTATTTTTTTTGTGTACTAGTGGTGGTATGGTCTAACCGATTTTTTGATTTTGGATTTTCTCGTTAACCGCTTCACCGATTTTGATCAAAATTTTTACTTAGGAGGTCCTATCAATGAATTTTTTTTTGAAATTATGATTTTAGTTGTATCCTATTATTAACACCTTAACTGTCCCACGTATCATATTTGATACACAAAATTATTTTTTTCTCGTGCCGCCTACGTCCATGTATCATTTTTGATACATAAATATGTATAATCTTTATAGCAACAAAATCGCCTAAAAACTTTATTAAATATTATAATTTTCATTTGAACGGGTAGGTAACGTCCTATACTTTACGAAACATAAAAAAAAATTGGAAAAATGTTTAAGTTAAATAACTTTGTTTACAAGTGAATCTTTACATTTTTATGAGCATATTTTATTTCGCAAAGTGCGTAAAACATTATTTATATTTAGTAAAATACTTTTGTTTAGATACATACATACATAACTACATAAGGTAAGGCCGACATAAATGAAATATTCATAATTTAACGTTTTTTGAGATGTGTCTATGAGCATTTCTTGTACTTGCAACATTGAGATTGAGTCTTAATCTTATAGTTTGTTGTATTAGGTATGTATTTTGCACATATGAATGCAACACGAAATAAAATGTCAACTGCAATTTTACCACTTAATGCTTTTGCAAATGGGGGAATAAAATGAAGGCAATTGATCTGCCATGTTCGTTTTTTAGCATCATTATATCTAGACTATAACTGCATTTAGTTTTATATTCTCTCCACTCCACACCCTTATTGCTGTCGATTCATTGCCATGCCAAGTAGATAACATAAGCACTTCTCGATTATCCATCCTTTTGTCGAGCAATGCTTTCATCAATAGAAAATCGACTCGATTTTTGCGCATTTTTCCAAATAAGTTTATGTTTCGATTTTTCAAAAAAATTGCCAATGGTACACTATTATAATAGTTATCGGCGTAATCACATAATCTCAACAGAACAGAACCTGGCTTGTCCAGACCTTCCTTTGTCGAACTTGATCCCGAATATTATTTGGTAGACGTATAGCTATCGACTGTGCACATTTTATAAATCCTTATACCGTATTGGTAAGGGTTGTTAGTTTTTATTTCAAGTCGACAATTAAATTTAACCACAGATTCCTATAGGTACACCTAATATTTCGGAAGGAGTATATAATTAACGAAAGTTAGCCAATAATTTTCTTATGAAAAATCAATTTTGTAAGTCTTGTGTGTTCTTTCTTGGCACTTGCCGCGTGGTAAAGGGGGGGGGGGGGGGGGGGGGGGGGGAGTAATATAATACTTTTGCATTGGAATTTGTTAATTTCACTGACCCCATACAAAGTGATAATCACCCATACGTCCCATGTATCATATTTGATACACAAAATTAGTAAGCACACGTCCATGTATCAAAAATGAACACAAAACTAAAACCTTTTTTTAACAACAGTGACCAAATTTGTATGCAACCAAACCCTTCTATGTTGAATCTTACTAAAATGTTGTTTTTGAAAAAAAAGTACTGGATGTATGGGCATTTTAAAATAATTTTGTATGGGGACAGTGAAGCCGAATTCTCTGCATGTATCAAAAATGATACATGGACGTATGTGGCTAGAAAAAAAAAATTTTGTGTATCAAATATGATACATGGGACTTATTGTTGATGTCTTGAAATAATAATGGACGTACGTGTAATTTTCAATCAAATTGTATGGGGACAGTAAAGGTGTTATATTATAAATGTGAAAGTTTGTTTGTCTGTCTGTTTGTTCCTCTTAATCTCTGAAAACACTTAATTGATTGTAATGAGAATTGGTAGAGCCAGAGCTCTGAACATGAGGATGGACATGGGCTACTTTTGTTTTCTAAATTTTCAAGAGTTTACCAGAAAAGAGTTAAAATATATTTTTTTTTTAATTTTAAGAAATTTTATGTATAAATTTTTTTTTTTTTTAAACAGCTCCAACGATTTTTAATATTTTTTATGCATAAATTCATATTTTTTTTAAGAATTGAGATGGCGTTTTTATTCTGACATTAAAACATTTTAAGTGCTTGTTTTATCAATTTAAAGAACATGTTTCATGCTTTTTTTCCATATTCAAATTTCCATTCTTCAATTTATTAAATGGATAAATAAATGTAATTATTAATTACCTATGTTTTATATTACACTTTATCTTTGAAATTCGAAGAAACTTTTACTACAAGAGCAAGTTCGTGCGATCGAGTCGTGCATTTTATTACAAACCTTATCAATTACTAACTATGGCATTGTGTATGGAATAAAATTAACCTGCAGTTAATATCTCTGTGTGTTCTCAAGATATTCGAGCCGAAAATCATTTTTTAACGTTTTTTTTTTTTTTTTTTTAGACTTGTTTTGTTTTAAAGTCCTTCTAATTCTTTACTACGTAATTATGTATAAAATGAAACTAGGTCGAATTAAATAACATTATTTGTTCTCGAGATATTCAGCAAATAATCCATTTTAGAACTTTTTTTTAATTGCTGCAATTAGAAAACTGCTAATTGAATTTTTGTGAAATACCCTTTCTGCACGTTATGGCCTTATTTATACGAAGTAGATATTTCTATTCGTTCTCGAGGTATCGCCGACGAAAAAAAGATAACAAACTTACGAATGAACATTCACACACTACACAAGCATATCTCTAAAAATGTTGGATTCGGATTCCAGACACCTCGAAACGTAGAGAAATTTCAAAATTTTCGATTCGACAAATCGGACTAATTACAAAAACTTCCAATTGGAAGTTAATAAGAATGACAGATAAGACAGAAATTTAAGTTTTATAATAAGATCTTCATCTGTAAGAGAAAAGTAAAATTTCAAAAAATGTCACCTCCATTTTCTAAACGCTTCTTTTGAGATCTGATCCCAAATCTAAAGTGGTTGAAAAGTAAACAACATAATAGTTAGGTAACTATATTTAAAAAAAAGAACGCAATCTCACTGAGAAACTGCGTTGAGATTTCAGAGATTACTAAAATCTCAGAGATCCTGATTAAACTGAACTTCCTAAATGTTAACGGCCGCGCTGTCTATGAGTCAGAAATTTGAAAACTACTGTGAGTTTGTAAATTAACAAATTATCACCTAGTCATTTGTATTAACCCTCGGCAATTATTGTTTCAGACGAACACTTTATTATGCTTCCTAAAACAATCTCGAACATAGTGCGCAAAAAATATTTTATAGGTTAACTTCAAAATCAAATGAAACAAAAGTGATGCAACAATTAAACAAGAAAAAGAAGTCCGTACATGGTTCAATCACAAAATGAAGAACAATCATATGAAAAACTTTTATAGACGTGAATTGTGTCGGTTTTCTTCCACAACCGAGGACGCCGCGCCGTATATATTAGTTAAATTTAAGTATTTTGTTTTTAAGTTGATAATTTCATCGTATTTAAGTTCTTTGATTAACTTATTTCTGATTTGTGCTTTCAGGTTTCATCGACAAAATCTGTAAAAGAGGAAAACCCAGACCCCAAAAAGGCCGAAGATATAAACTTAAAATTAAAAATGTTAACAGGTGATTGGACGGATGATGAAATCGATGAGGAAGACGAAGAAAATAACGCAGATCTAGCTCAAGAACACAAAGAAAAGGCCGAAAACGTAGAATCAACATTAAAATCAGCTGCTGTTGAGGATGATGTCGAGAAATCAAAATCAGATGAAATTCAGAGTAAAATTCAAGATGAAGCAGTCGATGAATTTGAAAATGAAACAGAAATGGAAGCGGATACTTCATTGATAGCTGAAGATGAAATAACACAATCTTCACACTCTGAAAAAGTGGACGAGGAAGATGAAACAAAAACTAAAGAAGAAGCTCATGAGGAAAAATTAGAGACGACTGCCGATTCTGGAAAGTCTGAGGATGTAGTTTCAGAATCAGATGCTTCTGTACCAGCAGTTGAAACAAAAACAGAAAAAGTTTTGGCGCAAGGGAGGACATCTAGGCGAACATCAGCAGCCAAAGATAATGATACGAAAAAAACAACTAAAGAAGATTTGTCAGATTCAAGCACCGAATCGAGTTCGGTGACAAAAAAAGAAAATGAAGATGATGTACAAGAAGAAAAAGACATAGACAAAGAAAAGCCACCGTTATCAAAAACTGACGAAATTGAGAAAGAAACTATTACATCATCAAAACCAGCGGAAGAAGTATCATCTAAAACACCAGACAAAGTTAAAAGTCTGTTAAATGAATGGGCTGATGAAGATGACGATTTGTAGACAACTTCGACGAGCACGGTTGGAATCCGAACCTTAATATTTGGAACTACATAATATTGTGCTTGATAAGATTTAAAAATTTAAATTTGCAATTAAGGCAATTTGCAATTATAAATATGTGAAAATCTTCGGGGTTTCGACAAAAATAGAATGATTTTAGTTTTATTGATTTAGAATTGATTTTTTTTTTTCAAATGCCAGATGTAGCTTTGGAGCTGATTTTTTTTAATTTTTAATTTTTAAAAGAAAATCAAAAATTAAATTTTAGTATGTATGTATTATAGGTTAAAAGGCTGTGTTTATTATGAAGAAACTTCATAATACGGCCTGAATACAAATAACATTGAGAAATATGATTTTATTTTTCTTTGAGTTAATCATATTTATATTAAATTCTACTAACATTATATTGCTTGGAGATTTATATATGATAACAGTAAGTTCAGAGAATTTAAGTTTATAGATATCCACATTGTTAGAAAATAAACAAACAAAAACACAAAATAAAAATAATATCTGTGTAGAATTATTGTTTTCTTGTAAATATGCTTATAAGATAAAAATTATAACAAACCAAGGCTTAGCAATTCAAAGCTCTTAAAGTTTCCGGTTCTCGTTTTGTTGGTTTGCAGGAATAGAAGAAACCTTCAATTTTCTGTTAAGTCCGACGGTTATCGGACTTCCTCGAGAAAGACAGTGTCGTGAGTTCCAAAATTCATCCAAAAAATTTTTAGCTGCTTCGATTTAATTTTATTTTGCATTCCGAAACTTTAGACTAAGGCCCATCGCCCATTAGGCAACTTTCTGTTGCCGGCAACAGAGAGATTGCCATCGCCCACTTGGCAATTTCCGAGCAACTTTGTAGGACTAGACTTCGACTTTTGTCGCCATATTTTTTTTGTGATGGCTGCTTTCCGTTTGTCTGGCTATGTATAATCGTAAGCTGGCAATGCGAAATAAATCAATATTTATAAGTATAAAATATTATATTATTTATTATTATAATGTGTAGGTACTCACATTGCTAAAAAAAAAGGAAAGCATATTCCATTTCCAGAAATTGGCCAAAATGACAGAGGATAAAAAGGAAATGCACGCCATTTTGGCATCCACAATGTTAAGCGGAAACGCCATTTTGACATCATATTTTTGCCAAATAATGATGCTGGCAACAAAAAGTTGCCCTGTGAGCAAGGGTAAGCAACAAAAAGTTGTCGGGAAAAAAGTTCCGCGAGCAACTCCGATCAACAAAAAGTTGCCTAGTGGGCGCTTTCCCATATAAGCTAATGCAATTGGATTGGGAGCAACAAAAAGTTGCTGGGGCTAGCAACAAAAAGTTGCCTATTGGGCGATGCGCCTTATGCAATGTAATATTTCTACAAAACATCAAGTTTGCGTTGCTGATGCATATGAAAATAGGCATTACTTCCGAATCAAAACATTTTCTACATTTTGGAACACAGCCTGTCTCTGAAAAAGACATTTTCTTAGGTTACAAAGCCTCTGCCATACAATTTCTAGCTTTTCTGCTTCATTTTTGTATTCGAACTACATATTTGATAAATTCAGATGAAACAAATAAAAAATTATCACTCTCTACCAGTGCTGTCGTTTAAGAAATGGCCAGAGCAATACATTCAAAAATGTTTAGCATAATTTAAAAGCAGAGGCAATACGCACAAAATTTTTGTTTTAATATTTTTTTTTTTAATTTAAATAACGTAATAACGTAAATAAAAAAAAATAACTTTATTACTTTTTATAACTAAGCCTTTTCGTTTCATTATTGAGATATTCATTTAGGGTAGGTACATAAATTTTATGAATTTATCAAATTTTTTATAATAAAAATATCACAGTGAATACAAATGCTTATATTATTGATTATTTGAACACATATTTTATATAATATATAGGTATAATAATCTATATATAAATAGGCTTAAATAAATTTTGTGGTACCATTTTCTCAAAAAGTATTTGACCGATTTCGATAAATTTTATACGGCTGGAAAGCCACAATTGCGGAAATGTGCAGAATATACTTGAGACACGCATTTACACACTGTTGGTCATTTTTGTTTTTGCACTGTCGAACACTGTGCATATTAAAAAAAAAAAAAATAAAAAACAATTTTTTTTTTTCTTCAATATTTTCAAACAAATTGAAAGTGTCGAATTTCGACACAGGACGATACTAGTAAAATATACTCCATATGGCTAGTTTTTTTTTTGTTGAAAGCTAAAAAAAAGTATTTTTTACATTACGGTTAACAATAAAAATTTTGGATGATCAAAATACTTATTGCCTTTTTAGATTATTTGTATTTTGATAATATTTCTCTTGTTCAATAGCACTTATGCCTATTATTCACTCTTTTGCCATTAAAATTGAATTAACTGTGGATATCAGTAAATAGTTTCTTTTCCTGTCTTTTATTAAAGCTTTGTGAACATATGCGCTCGGCCTCGCTATGCTATGTATGCGGTAAGCATAAAGTAGAATCTACAAATGTTTTTAAGTGGAAGCTGGACTGGTAAAACATTGGAGCATTTAAAGCGATGTTTAAATTAAATGTGGCGCTCCAAAAATCTTCATTTTTCATCTAGCACATCAACAAGTTCTTCATCAATTAAATTTGGGAACAGTTGTCTGAGTGGTTTAGGGCTTGATGATTTAATTTGTGGATCTATGATTCGTATGGCTTCCCGTATTCTATAACTTCACCTGATATTCCCCTACTACTTAGCAAAATGATAGCTTGTGCCTCAAGTTAGATTTATTTTAAGTCTAAAAAGCATTGCAAAAATCAATCGATTTTAGAGAAGTGTCATCGATAAATTCGTTTTTAACGGCCATATTATTCACTCAATACATCTAGATTAAAACTTAAATCTGGATGTAAATCATACAAATTCAATGTTAATTCATCAGTGAAAAGTCTTTGTACTGCGATGATTTTACTTTTAGTCAGCAAGTCTTTTAACTAGTCAATTAACTGTAAGTTTTTTAACTTTTTGTAGTCTTTTAACTAAAAGACTGCAGACTTGTACTTTCAAAAGAACACGATGGAATAAAAAGAAAAGAAAAAAAAGTTAAAAAAAACTTACATTTAATTGACTGTAGTTAAAAGACTTCCTGACTAAAAGTAAAATCATCGCAGTACAAAGACTTTTCACTGACTAAAAAGACTAAAAGCAGTTAAAATTAATTAATTAACTTTTTTTTTAACTGCACAGTCGGAATATTAGTACTATTTTTGTAAGTTAAAAAACTAAGGTTTAAATTTTGATCCGTGGTTCAGGAATTTTAACTCGCCGATTTCGGCGGGTTAACAAAGGTTCAACGATGGTTCAAGGTTCCAATATGCACTAAAAGCCAATTACATGCCTGAACCATCGTTGAACCACAGTTAATCCGCCGAAATTGGTGAGTTAAAATTCCTGAACCACGGATCAATTATTTGTACAACTGGCCCTAAGTACCAGTTGTAAAATCGTGGTTTAAATTTTGATCCGTGGTTCAGGAATTTTAACTCGCCGATTTCAGCGGGTTAACTGAGGTTCAACGATGGTTCAAGGTTCCAATATGCACTAAAAGCCAATTACATGCATGAACCATCGTTGAACCACAGTTAATCCACCGAAATTGGTGAGTTAAAATTCCTGAACCACGGATCAAAATTTAAACCACGATTGTACAACTGGCACTAAAAGCCAATTACATGCCTGAACCATCGTTGAACCACAGTTAATCCGCCGAAATTGGTGAGTTAAAATTCCTGAACCACGAATCAAATATTTGTACAACTGGCCCTTAATAAAATTAGTCTTTTTAGTCAATGAACTGCAGTACCGAAAAGAATGCAGTTTTTACAACTCTAACGAATTACAAAAAGCAACACAAAAAGGCAATACAGATAGCAAAATGCAGTACAAGACAGAGGTGAGCATTACGGCAGTACGCAATACATGTATTGCTTTTGCAGTACTTTCGACAGCACTGCTCCCTACTTTGTTTGAACGCAAATAAAATTTTAATATTTTGAAGAGGAGCTTGGAACTTATGTATGTATGTATGTAATTTTATTCAAATTACTATATCCCCGAATTTCGAAATTCTTAGAAAATTTTTCAATACGAATAACGTGCATCACTTTTCTTATATCTTAAGATTTTTTTCTTTCTCTTTTTTGCGACATTTTAAGCGCCGTATTACGATGATTGACAGTGATAGCAAACTATCAATATTATTGCTCGACTAATCGAAAACCGTATATGTATATTCCTATGTACTATAATAAAACTTTTCATATTCATATGTATTTTTATCAATTATATTTGTAAAAAAATTTATTTGGCCTCTTTTTTTTTTTATTACTATACCACTTTTACTTAATCTATTAGTTAAAAAAAAACATGTTATAAGGTCCCTTTGATCATCGATGTGGCAAGTCATCTATTTATCATCATTACCTGCAAAAAAAAAACAACAAATACAAAAAATAATTAAATCCATTATGTTCCTAAACAATTATTATTTATTTTTAAATCTACCAATATAGAAATCAATTATCGTCATAACTGTAAATCCTAATGCAACAGCCACAAATTGCGCTAATCCAGCTGTTCGTCTTTCTCGTTTCTGATGCCAACGAGCTTTCTCGCGAGGCATTACTTCGCACACAGTCACATAAAATAGAGTTCCTCCGGCTAGAGCTTGAATAATTGGCAATCCAATATTTGACCAATTCGTAGGTAAATTAATAAGTAACATTCCAACACCAATGCCTGTAACCGAACCCAATGAAAATATCAAGATGGCCAGCAGTTGAGATTTTAAAGTTGCACGAGCATTTGAACGAAACTCAAGTCCCAAACAAAAACCCATAACTAATTTATGACACGCAACAGCTCCAAGAAGAAACAGAACCTGCAAAAAAAAAAAAATTAATAAACAGCATTACCGAAAACCCTAAAACTAAAAATATCTACCCTTGAACTAGAATTTTGAACACCTATCGCCAATCCCTCAATAAATGAGTGCAACGAAAGGGCAACAAAAAGACCAAATGCTCCAGTCATACTCTGAGCACACGGTTCCCGATGACTGGTGTGACAAATACGTTCATTTGCTTGTCTTATAACGGTTTCACAATTATTTTCTTTTTGTTCTTCTGGACACCTTGCGGTACTGAAACATGATAATTTTATTAAATTAAATTTTGTACTTGCTTGTTTTACTTTAAAATTCCGAAATGTGGGAACTCTAGAATGTACATACATATGTAGGTACTTGTAATACTTAGAATTTGTCAGAAATTGCGGTAAAAGTACGAATGTTTGTTTTCATAATTGGCCCTATCGAGGTAACCGTCGGAGCGGAATTCTCTCCTACGATTTCCTACGAATCGGATACATTTTGCTTCGAGGTATTTCTACGACGAGCAAAATGTCTCCGATTCGTAGGAAATCGGAGAGAGTTCCGCTCCGACGGTTACCTCGATAGGGCCGAATCTTTTTCATTTAGTAAGCGGTCCACCAAAATTTCTGTTGTTCAAGAAGACTTGACAAAATTCCGGAATGAATTATGAAAACAAAACATTTTGTACTTTTCCAATGTATCACATCTGTAGGAAAACATAGAGATAGCAATCGTAAAAACGCTTAATTCCGGTAAATTCTAGAATTTCCAGTTTGATCAAACTTGTCAATACAATGATATTAATTTTGTGGAGCGACAGCTAAGGACTTACAACTCTCAAATTTTATAGTGAGGTATTATTAACAAAATCTCTTATAAACTTTTTGTTTATTTTCGATTATCTCATTATCCGAAAAATCTTAAAAATGTTTTTTTTTTGACTTATACAAAAAATTTAAATAGTATATAATCTTTAATATAAAAAATGTTTTAATTGAAAACAATTCAAATTAATTTTAATTTTCCTTAAAGACGAGTTGATAATTTTTTTTAGAACTTTATATTAGTAAATAAATGCCAATCATTTTACTTAAAATTAATCACAAAATGTACATAGTTTTTAAATAACTGCTTAAATAATTTTTTTTTTAAAGTGTTTCTAATAATTAAGTTTTGTTAAAGAAAAAAGACGGTGTACATTAATGGTGGTTATGTTAGTGTCATAAATTTTAATACTGCAATTCATTACGGTAAGATTTTCCCAATCGTTAATTCAAAACAAAGTTGAAGTTTAAGACCATAAGCAGTAGCATCTTTAAAAAAAATAGAAACCTATCCAGTTTGCAACCTGGGTAGAAATGGAAAAAACTTATCACGTGGCATTCCGAATTCGCCGAATGGCTGAATCAATTTCTTCTAGCTCAGTGCATAGTTTTTGAGCTTTCTTATGTACTAAAAAAAAAATTCAGCCCTGTCACGATTTCCATCGTAATCGAAAAAAAAAAAATTTCACCGAATGCATCGTAGTGGAAAATCCCATTGAAATTGCCATTACGAACGTTTCAGTGATAGTTTTTTTTTTTTTTTTGGGATTTGTAAAAAATTTCCGATTACGATGGAATTTGAGATAAAAGGCTGATTGACGTAAAACAATAACGGTAACTGACATTATAACCCTTATTCAAAACCATGTTTCCAGTTTTACCCGACAAAGCTCAAGAAATGATAGATTGAGATGTGAGGTGGATCTATTATTCTAAAATCACTTTTGAACTAATTTAAGTTTGTCAACTCACTGTGTTCCAACTAGTGGCTCTGATTCACCATTAGACCCATAATTGTTATGACTGTGATTATGTTGATGCTGACTGACACTGGCATTGGATGATTCGTTATGAGAATGCTTTATGGCTTCTCCAAAGAAATAATGTATAAATTCATCAATGAAATACACTAAGAAGAAGCCTCCACAGAAGAACACCTCGGCATTGTTCGGCATTGTTTTGCGGACCTAAATTAAAATCAAAACCCCTGTAAAAAAGCAATACCTTTTTAACAAATTACTCACATCAGGAAGCATATGTACTAATGCTGTAGCTAGTAGAACACCAGCTCCAAAGCAGAGCATCAAAGAGGTAGAAAAGGGAAATCTTCTACGGTTTCTTTGAGATATTGTTGCAGGTAACATGCCAAATATAAAGCTACCCAGTCCCAGAAGAGTCATGGCGAGTATTTTGGCGCCATCGGAACCGTCCGAGGAATCTGCCACACTGGAATTCATGATCTTTGAAAGCAATACTGTTAAAATTATTATTTAATTTGATGCTATTAAATAAGGTTACTTACTATCTTGAAAGATGAAAACTCGTGCCGCACAATATCAACAAGTAGGCAGAAAATTGAGTTTATTTAATATAGTTCTGAGATGCTGAAGAGATGTTTGTTTATTAAATGATAAGATTAGAGGCAGAAGGTAAATAGTTCAGTCAAGACAACGGTGGTTGTGATAATAGTTTGGTTTAAATAATTAATTATAAATTATTATGCTTTTCAGATTATGGCAATATCCTACATAGTTTTGTATTTATTTGCAATAGTTGCGTCTTTTTTGTATTTCAATTAGGTAGGTGTGTATACTGTACTGTAGTTAATTTTGTAATATTTTTAAAATAAAAATAATTAGTCAACAATAGTTTTTTCTGCTGTAGTGCTGTTATGCCTTGTCAAGTTACGGTAAAACTTTTAGTGGACCATTCACAATAGAAAAAGAACTGGGGTGGCAAAGTACTTTTAAGTACTTTACAAAATATAGATACATAAATTAATTTAATACGGTCAAAAAAGTGTGTCCCATCGAGTATTAAAACATGTCAAAAAAAGGGATAGAATTAAGTCTTAACTACATTGGCCACTTTTTGCAAAATTACAAAAGTAAAAATATTTTTTTTCCCGCTAGCGCAGTTGTTTTGTGAAAAAGAATGTATACAATTTTTTTTAAACCAAAATTTAAGCTTTCTGCATCATTTTTATAAGTTTTCCAGTGAGAAAAACTATCCCAAAATGAGTTTGAAAATTTTCACTTTTGTACTTTTTCACTTTTTTGGCTTATGTAGTTAAGGCTTTAGTTACGAAAACTGCCAAATTTGTGTGAAGAAAACGATTTTCATATTTACATATAAATCAATTCACCATAACCTCAAACCCCCGAGTGGGATAGAAAGTGTGATGGTTTTAGAACCAGTCCTAAAAATGTTCGTGTATTAACACACATGACCAATTGTGTAAGATGCGCTGTCAAGTCGTTTGGGATTAAATTTTATGATTTACTTCCCACTTTTTTGACATGTGTTAATACTATATGGGATAGTGTGGAAGGGATGGGATTTAGGTATCTTTCTCCAGAAAATGTTAAGCCTAGTACGCACATAGGGACAAATTTTGTATTAAAAGAAAAATTTTTCTTTTCATACAAAATTTTTCCCAGGACAAATTTTGTCTTCAGTTTTTTTCCAGGCAGTACGCAGTTCACGCGCATAATTGTGACACTTGTACCCGCTGTAAGGTGAAGTCTCCACTACATTTTGCCAGGAAAAATAATAATCGAAGCATTATTTTGCGGAAAAAATTTTGACAGGTCAATTATTTATTGATAATTTTACAAAAAGAAAAAAAAAACAGAAGAAAAACATTATTTTGTACGCGATTTCTCCATCGGTTTTGTAGAGAAAAAATTTGTCTTTTCCCGATCTGCGTACTAGGCTCCCAAACCAACGCGATTAATCGCTGCGACAAAAGAAAACAACAATAACAACACGTGGTTGTCAAACAAAACAACACGTTGTTGTTATTGTTTTCTATTGTCGCAGCGATTAATCGCGTTGGTTTGGGAGAGCCTTAAAACGTTAACAAACGCACTGAACCATGTACATTAGGGGGGTTCACATTCAACGACGTGTCGAACGACCCGAGCCGTTTTGCCAGCGTTCACATTCTACGACCGTTTCACCGACTTCGTTTAAAGGCTCTCTCCCAAACCAGCGCGATTAATCGCCGCGACAATAGAAAACAATAACACCAACCTGTTGTTTTGTTTACCAACCACGTGTTGTTAAGGCTCTCCCAAACCGCAACGCGATTAATCGCCGCGACAATAGAAACCAATAACAACAACGTGTTGTTTTGTTTGACAACCACGTGTTGTTATTGTTGTTTTCTTTTGTCGCGGCGAATAATCGCATTGGTTTGGGAGAGCCTTTATTGTTGTTTTCTTTTGTCGCGGCGAATAATCGCGTTGGCTTGGGAGAGCCTTAAAAAAAATTTCAATGAGCAAACATTACACGTATTTAATTTTTTGCACCAATATATCCGCACTACTTTCGTTTCTATTTGTTGTTTTCCTTCAATTTCAACGCGTGCTATTTAATTCTTACATAAAAAATAGAAAGAAAACTGAAAAATTAAAATCATCGGTCGTTCGACTAGTGTTCACATTTACTACAATGGTCGACCGACCGAGCAAAATATTAAAAAATTTGAACTACACAACAAGTCGATCGACGGTCGTTCGAATGCTGTTCACATTAACAAAATCAGCCGACTTGATACATGTTGATCAACTTGTCGTTGAATGTGAACCCCCCTATTCGAAAAAAAATGTTCCAAGATTGGCATCGTGCCAGTGTTGGCACTCTTATTTATTACCATAAAGGGGGAAAGTTTCTTTGTAGCTCCGAATACTTCGCTTTGGTTACAAACACAAGTAAAATCTCACATTTCAGCGATTCCGCAAGAGTTAAGTGCAAATTTAACAGATAACGTCTACATAGATATGCAAATTTATTCCCGCATATTTTGAGCGTGAATAGAAAGTGTACACGAAAATTATTTACACTTGCAAAATTGCACACCGTGGTGTTCATCTAGATGATTGAGACTCACGTGAACGACTTTTCCCTTTGCTCTTTTTATTGTTGGCTCCTTGAGAAAGATTTCATAGAATGTATTGCATGCTTAGCAAATTGTTCATGGAGGCTACTTATAGTATTCTATGCAAAATTTCTTGCCACATATTGCTTTGCTCATAGAAAGCTATGAATAGTTTTCGATGAAGAGGCCATTTTCCCTTTAACATTTGTTGGTTTGTTTCAATTTTTTTTCGTTGTGTGTTTTATTCGAATGTAATCAATTAGTTTTGGTTTTTCTTCTTGTGGATTTAAGCAAAATTAACAATCAATTCTTTAAATTGTTTTAACTTACCTTTGTCTTGTGAAATTTTTGAGACAAATGAAATAGTAAGCTATGAAAATGCTCAACCAACATTTTATGGTAATACTATCGCTCTTTCTTTCTAACAAAAGTGTGACAGATAGTAATCTATGAAATATTTTAGGTGGATACCCGGTGTTACTTACAGCGCTTGTTCTTTCAGAAGTGAAACATAGCTCTCCTGAGTCTGTGCCTCTACGTTCTGTAATTCTCACTTGCATAAAATTGGTCGAGAAACGATGAAAACTGAAACAAAATACATGAGTTTTGTTCCATTTTTCAGCGATTCTCGTCTGATTTTTCGATGTCAGAGTTATTGCCATAATTATTACTCATACATCCAGATGTAAACTTAAATCTAGATGAATTTACATTGAATTTGTATGATTTACATCCAGATTTAAATTTTAATATGGATGTATTGAGTGAATAATATGGCCGTTACATGCCGCCTCCACTGGCCATAAACGATGGCAGGATTATGTCTACAAAAAATTCAATGGAGGCACAAAAATCGATGTCCATGTCATGAACATGTCGACGAAAACTAATTTTTGAACCATATGAGCTCTGTTTAAAGCTTGGCCATGAGATTTGACGTTCCATGTGTGTGAGAGAGGTAGAAGTAGTACTAAAAGGAATTTTTGTATGATTCTCTCGCTCTGACTTATTAGTGGAATTTATCGACATGACTAACGACATGACATAAAGTGCCCAGTGCGACAAAAACAAGCTGATTGTGGATTGGATTGGGGATTGGATCTTGGGCATCTGTATGTCTTGTGGAGTCGGCGTGTCACAGAACTAGGCACTGTTCTCATTTAATACCTTCTGTTTGGTAACGTGAAATTTTCACCAATTTTCTAATACTGGGGTTTTTTATGTCGAATTAATTTTACCAAAAGTATTCGCTTTTTTTTTTAAACAGAATCGATTTTTTTCTTTTAATACAAGGGATTTGTCCAGAATAGTCGATTTTTTCTTCTAAACAAATCGATTTTTTTCTTAAAAGGAATTCGACATTAGTAATGGGTTTTGACAGCAAAATGTAAAAAAATTTGAAAATTTGCAAGAAATTGCACGTTACCAAACAGGCTGAATTTTGAAAAGAACTTTGACTCTTCATGCACCGTGTAATAGATGACTGATAATTACGCGCGTGAAAGAGCGCATATATTGTGCTCAGCCCTTAATAACTAAGCACGTTCGCGCGCGCGTCTATTGTGTTCAGGTAGTCGGTGAAGTGGTGTTTTTTTACTTGTTGCTTGTTGTTTTGTTGATTTCGTATTCGTACTTCGTAGAACAGCTTATCTTTTTTTGGTGGTTTTTTATTTATTTTATCCTCACGCAGTTTTTGTAAAGTTTTTTGTGGCTTTTTCGGGATGAGTTTGATATCTTTAATTTGTTATCCATTATTTGTTATTAACTCTATGTGATCACCAAAACCTACTTCACTGTAATTCAAAAGAAATTTAATTCCGTCATAAAAAGGGTGCATTTCGCTATGAGCTCATCAACTTCCAGGGGAAATGGCACTAAGGAAGTATATATTTACGACCTGCCACCCAATGATCGCAATGATCTTTGCGCAATTCTCGATGAATTGGACGTGTGGTCAACATTGGCAAAAGACCATATGAAGTATACAAACACCGATTTGCAGGTAAAACATGCAAATCTTTATTGATGTTTATCAGTTAACTTTGATATTTTTTTAAAGGCTATCCGAAGGGCTGTAGCAAGGGGTTGTTCACCTTCAAATGAATTACTAAATATGTGGGGTGATTTGAATCACACAGTTACCGAACTGTTTGTACTTCTATACAGGTAAGTTTCTCCATCCTTATTTTGTCTTCATCCATAACTATACATTGACAGTTTTCTTGGAAATCTATTAACAATCATTTCATTGATTCGCCTAATTCAAGTCAATTCTTTCTTATGTACATAAATAAATTGTTAATTAGGCATATGATACCTACGACTATACAGGCAGAGAACACCTATGTATGTATATACGTAGACTGCATTCAAGTAGCCAAGTTAGATTGTTTTAAATAACTGGTTGCAATTTTTGTGTAAACAAGTTTGATACACCGGTTAGTAAATACAATTTAGTGGAAAAAGTGTTTTCTACTGATAAAAAATATCTCCCGTGCCAAATTATTAGACGTAACACAATCTTGAATTTGGTTTTAACTTTAAGAAGATATATGTATGTACATTATGTATACCTAAAATACATACCTATATCGTTGACAACTTGATACTAAAATTGGATTGAGGTGACAGATATTTTTAAATGATTTTTTTATATATCTTATTACCTAAATATTCTATAGAATCCATTTTCTGTAATGTTAAAAAGTCATCGATTTCCTGATGTTACTTGAATTTTAATCTGATTTTCTGCATAACCATTGTTTCTGAATTTTAGCCTTTTTTCTTTAATGTCAACGAATTACGCATCCATTTTTGTAAAATTAGTTAAAAAATTTTCTTTAGTAACAACTGGTTAATTAATTAATGGGCGTTAAGTTACCTTCCATTTGCGTTCGCCTCTTATACCGCACAGTGGCTAATTTCTGAGTGACAGTTTCGACTGCTAAATCAAGTTCAAATATTATTTCTTTGTTTAAGCCATTTACATTTTTATATTCTTAATTGCATAGAACTACATACACATGTATGTATAAATATTTATTTTTCAATGAAACAAAATTATTGTCAACAAGAAACGGCGCAGTTAAAAACTGAAAACATTGGTACCCACATATAGAATAATAATGTAGATTTTTTGTCACTATCCTAAATCTGTATTTTCGTAGCCTTGCAATTACGTATTATTATCTGACTTCGGATACACGATTTTAAAGTCAATAATCAAACTCAAATTATGATGGAATGCCGTCATTAAAGGAAAATGAAATGATAAAGGTCTTTATTTTAAACTATTTTCGTTCCAAATCTGAAAACAACAAATTTTGTACACCTAGGGCCCCGACAAACTGCCATCACTCAATGAAAACCCTATTCCTTGAACTATCTGCAACGTAATACTGTTAGGTTAGGTTTGGTTAGGTTAGAAGGGGCGTGCCCGGCCCATAGTCTGATGCATACACGGAGGCCAAATGGTCCATTGTAATCAAGATAAACAGAGATGCTAATTTAACTAATTATTGACATAGATTGGTTCATTTGCAAACCAGCCCATGCTTTCAATATATTTTTTCATGTTATACCGTTATACTTAATTAAGATAATAGAACCTATAGTATCAAAAATCTAAAGACTATGTATATGAAATTCAATCACCCTCAGTCGTCAACCGATGAGTCCAAGACTTAAACTATTTTGAATTAAAATGACATAGCTTATACTTTTCTGCTCGTTGTTGTATCTTCTTCTCAATCATCAATCATCTACCAAAGCAACCTATGCATTTTCCCTCTCAATGTTTTGATATGGAGTCGCCTAGAACAATCTTAAGGGCGCACTGCATAATCATATGTATTATTAAAAAAGAGTAGAATGCTTTCTTGTTTGTGTAATCTTCTTTTTTTCTGTAGAAGCGCGCTTGCCTATAATTTCCAAAATTCGAAAAACCCAAAACTTCCTGCCTTTATTACTTGCCGAAGTAGACATCACACCATGTTTAACGTCTGGAAATTCCACGTGCAGATCCGAAATTTACTGAGTTCGTCAACATTTGAATGGCTTATATCCATGCTCAGCTCAAGCTACGTTAGATAAGAAGAAATCGATCAAACACGCCAGTAGAGGAACACACCGAGGCGGTGGTGTTCTATCCCCTCTCTTATGGCTTTTAGTCATGAACAAAATTCTCGTTAAGTTGGAAAGTTGTGGGGTGAAGGGAGTTGGGTACTCGGTACTCGGATGATTTGGTACTATTGGTGGCAGGAAAGTTCCCGCTCGTGATCAGTGAGATCACAGAAAAGGCCTTGAAGAAGGCCTAGGTGCTAACCAACGTAAAACTGAACTGATGGTTGTCACTACCAACACAAAACTAAAATACCCCCCTTCATTCTTCCCCGACTCAACCAACAAATTCCTTCATTGTCCACCAGTGCAAAATATGTAGGCGTTGTTCTCGATCCCAAATTTAACTGGAAACTGAATATTGAATAATGGGTAAAGAAAGCCTGTATAGCCTTCTATGCTTGTAGCAAAACATTCCGGCCTACCTCTCCAGTCGAAGATGATACTGTGGACGGAAACAGCCGTGGTACGACGAAAATTCACGTACATATGATTCGATTGTATAGTGGCCTGCTCTTAATAAAGTGTATAACATCGATAAACTTAGGAAGGTCCAAAGAACAGCTACCGTTGGCTAGCCAGATCTTATAGGCTACCCAACTTCGCTAGTGTTTTCGAGGCGGAATTACTGCCAATTAGGGAAGCATGCGAGTTACTCACTAGACCCTAACCAAAATCTTTATACTGCCATCCTGACAGACAACCAGACAGCCGTTAAAGCAACTGTTTCGCCACTATCGTTTTCTAAATTGGTCCAACAATATCCTGATGATCTCGCAAGCCTAAATAATAACTTCAGGGTCTCCCTTTTCTGGGTTTCAGGTCATTGTGGAATTGATGGAAATGAGCGGGAAGACGAACTAGCCAAGCATAGCTCACTTATGAGTCAATATTCCTCTTGGTGTTATGAAGGGCAATATATTCTCAATTTTTGCTACTGAATCCAACCGTAGGTAGTGCAGTTTATCTAGATAGAGGTGGCCCACCTATAGAACAACCCGAACAACTGACTTAATATCGCAGAACATACGGCGAGTCTGGGCATCCCTTACAATGCTCACTGCCGTAGTTGTGGGGCAAGTAGGAAAAGGAAACTGTCTTTCATTTCCTCTCGAAATGTCCCGTTCTAGCCAGAATGAGATCGAAGTCATTTGGAAAAGCCTTTTTTGACAACCTCAATGAACTCTCTGAACTGCTGAAGATCAAAGACTTGATCTCTTTCCTCAAGGCGAAGAAATGGCTTTAAGGTTAGCATGGTAGCTCCTGCACCATGTTTTCCTTCAGACTTCCTACACTACAAGCAAGTAGACAACGGATTTTTGAGTGCCAACATTTTGCCCAGCTTGGCATTTTGACCCGCGAATCCCTCTTGTAAAATCACACGAGTTATGGTTTCAAAACGGCGCTCTTAAGCGCTAATTGAATCACCGAGTTAGGTTGATCGGGGCCGCCATTTCTACATACCTATCTAAAATTGTATAGTTGGCTGTATAAACTAAACAAGGTGTTTGAAATTTTGTTCTCTTTGTTTAATACACTGCTAGTTTCATGATAAGATAACATAATAATTAAATTATTGAATTGGTGTAATATAAAAATTCAACTCAGAATGTAATTGTCAAATCACTTTCAAGTCCAGCTGAATATTTTTAAAATTTCTCTTGCTTATTTTAATATCAGAATGCAACAATACACCGCTATGGATGTTATTAAGTCATCTGTTGATAAAAAATACCACAAACTAATTACACTTGATCAACCAGATTTGAGTAACTTGATGCACAAGTCAAAATCTGTAAAATTACTCAACTGCAACAACTCATCGTGTGGTGTTAGCAATTCGAACAACGAATCAACCCGTTCTGACGATGATTACACATCTTCCTCTACTGAAAGTAAATCTAAATCCGTTAATTTGAAAATTCAAAATGTCAAAGAGTACGCCAGTACAATACCGCAAATAGACTATAATGAATTGATCCAAGCAACAGATAATTGGAATTCAGAGAATATTCTCGGAAAAGGAGGTTTCGGAACAGTTTTTAAAGGTTGCTGGAAACAAACTACGGTAGCAATTAAGAAAATCATTTACAATAGCGCTGATAATGGAGAAAAAGTTCAAATACAACAAAGTCTAAACGAATTGAAGCACCTTAATTCGTGTCGTCACGACAATATTCTGCCCCTTTATGGATATAGTATAAATGGAGCTCACCCATGTCTTGTATATCAACTGATGTCAGGGGGATCACTAGAATATCGTCTTAAGTCAAAAAATTCCGAACCGCTAACATGGGCACAGAGGCTGAATATTGCCCGCGGAACAGCTAGGTAAGTAAATGTTTTGTATTTTATGATAATCTTAAACGTTTTTTTAATATATCATTCCAGAGGTCTCCAATATCTTCATACATTCCGCGAAAAACCTTTGATTCACGGTGACATAAAACCGGCCAACATATTGCTTGATCCCTGCAATCAACCACGAATTGGTGATTTTGGTTTAGCTCGTGAGGTTCATTCTCAAAACGAATCAATGGAAGTTTCTCGAGTATTCGGGACGAAACCATATATACCTAAGGATTTTTTCGCTCATAAATCACTTAGTACAAAAGTTGACACATTCAGTTATGGGGTTGTTTTGTTGGAGATGTTCACCGGTTTGCGAGCATACGATTCAACTCGCGCTCATGGTTTCTTGTATGAACACATACCAGCTGTTTTGGGTATAACTGTTCAAATACAAGATCTAATTGATAAGACATTGCGAATTAATGCAGATGTTGAAGAAACATGCAAACGAGCAATAAAACTTGGAACATCGTGCATCTCGAAGAACTCAGAACATAGACCAGAAATGGTAACGGTACTTTTAAATTTAGAGAATCTATAAATTAAACAGTTGACGAATGAATTTTAAATTCAAATAGACTATTTTTAAGACGCCGACATTTTAAGTTTTTGATTTAAATATGTCTTAATTTTGTATACATATCATAATTTTTATCTAATAAATATCTTTATATTATGTATTTGTTTGAAAATCAATATTTGTTATGTTGCAAATTTCAAATATTGGAACCACTTTTAGGCAACTGGCCATTATTTCTTCCTTTTAATTTTCAACCTAAAAGTACTTACACACACAGGTTTCTACATATTGTTTTGACTCCCTATGTACTTAGGCATATATTCTGCAAACTATTTCCGAGTATATGCGGTCTGTAATAAAAGGTTGCGATCAAAGTCGCAAATGATGACGTAAAAATGACATCAGAGTCGCAAACGTTTGCGACTTTCTGATTATAGCTTAAATTGTACCACGATGAGTCAAAATGTAACCAAAAATTGGGGTTATCGGGAACCACAGTACACATATTGAAGGTAATATATTGCGCATCTTCGAAAATTACAGTGACCTGCCAGTCAGAATTTACAAAAACAAAACACAAGTGTTTCCGAATCGCAGTTACCCTCGTCCACAATTTACAAAAAGAAAATACAAGACATGCGCAGAACTGAACAAATATGAAAACTCGGAAGATATTACCTTCTATATGTGTACTGTGATCGGGAACTTCTTTTCCGACGGAATTTTTCCCATATTCGAGAAATACGTATCGGGAACATTTTTCGAAATTAGGGAAAAATTCCGAGGGAAAAAATACCTATCGTAAACATATTTTGTATGGGAAATTTAATGGTTTTTCCCTCGGAATATTCCCCTGTCATTTTACGAGAGGAATTGAAAACGGAAGCAGCGATGTAAGTTGGTCTCTACAAAAAAAATAAATAAAATTAAATTAAAAGGCTTACTTTTTAAGATCGAATTCATCAAATTCAAAGCAAATTGACGTTTTAATTACCTTAATGAAAAAACAGAGATATTGCAAATGGATTTACAAAAAACGACCCAAGGAAGATGTTCAAGAATTTTGGAAGAAAGTTGAAAGTGATCTCAATTGTTTGGGCCCATCGATAAAATCTGTTGCCGAATGGAAAAAATTAAATGATACATTTTTTTATTGATGTTTTTCTTAAGACAAGTTAATTTAAGGTTTGGCTTTAAAAAAAAAGGTTATTAGGAAAAAAATTTCTGACGACTTGAGACAAAGAAAAGCACCTGGTGGAGGCCCTAACAAGAAGTATAAATTCAGTTCGTTGGACGAAACTATCATAAGAATTTGTGCAATGAAAGAATCGGTTGAAGGGTGTCCAAATGCTTCTACTTTTGGGTTGCCTTCATGCAGTAAAAAAAAAATGAAAGTTTGACGTTGATCAAAATAAAAAAAAACTGAAAAATAAAATTTCTCATTTTCATCAACACCCAACCGTTCTGCTGATGTATTAAAGGACAAGTCAGTTGAAGAGAACGTTCTAATGGACAAACTTATCAATTCACCAGAACCAGAGGCACAACAAGAAAAACACACTAAACAGGAAGAATCAAAAACAATAAACACCGAAAACGAAATTAAAACTCCTCGAATAACAAAAGAACGACAAAAAGGCATAACAACATAAGCTGTTTTGGAAAAAGTGGCTGTGGTAGCTCTAAAGGATTTGAGTGATCCCTTAAACTTCGCCTTATTAATTTCTGTTCATTTCGTTCTCTGCTCTATTTCTTCCATTAATAAAAAATATGATATTATTTGCATTATTTTATTGTTGACACCAAAATTACTTGTCAAACTCTTCGAAAATAAAGTTGGAATTTTTGTTTATTATTTTCATGTTGGTGAAACTTTTTCCCAAGGACAAAAATTCCGTGGGGAATTCCCGATAGCAGGAATGTGTTCCCGGGAACGATAAAATTCCGAGGGGAAAATATTTCCCACGGAATTCCCGATAGGCCTGAATAATTTTAATAAAATTTTTTTTGGTTACACTAACTAAAAATTTGGTGGGTATCCCCCTATAAGCTGGTGTTCTTTTCCATCCTTTGACTTCATCTGTTCATTTGATCAGTTCAGTAGCATATAATTTTCTCAAAAAGACGCTAGTAAACATTTTCAACTTAAAAACTGATAAAAACAGTGAAAGACAACAATCTTATGCAACAGAAAATATAAATTCAATTATGTTTAAATTGCTTTACATTTTATCAATATTTTCATATATTAACTTTTTCTCTTGAAGTTTTCCATAAAAGCATGGATATTTTTTTATATCCGACTCATTCAGATTTTCCAAACAATAAAACAATTGAAATATCTAAATTGTATAAAATTAAAGAATTAAAACAGAATTAGCTTTATATACTTCAACAACAAACAATATTCCTACCATTTCCAATAGATTACTTTCGGTAACAATTTTTGAACGATCTTCCATTGCTATATGTCGCAGTCGTTCTTCCGTTTCCGATATAAATGAAGGTCCCCAGTTCTCATAACGTTTCATGCTTTTCATACGTATTTTTTCAATAAAGGCTTTTGATAAAATATTTTTATCTAAAGATTTGTTTTTCAATGCAATTGGTTGCACAATTTTATCTTGCTTAAGCTTAAGTGCTAAACGTAGCTTTTTAGCAACATCTTCACGACGCTTACTAGCTGCTGTATCAGAATAAATCGACGCCTGATTTTGAAGATCGAAGAACTGACAGTATTTATTCAATTCTCCACCACTCTGGGTTGGCATTACGCGGCGAAAGTTACCCAAATGGCTTTCTTCCCAGGCAATCTGCTGGGCCAATGGACTTAAAGCTGGAGCGTCTTCCTCATCATAAGTTCTGTGAATTTAAAAAAAAATAGCGCCTATTAAACAAATTTAAGAGCAGGAATTAATTGGGAACATGAAATGAAAATGATAGAGGAAAGGACACTAGTTTCAAGTCGGAAGCGGAAAAAGTAGTCCGTTGCCTATAATAGGACTAAACGGAAATTATAGGAAACGGGATTACATAGGAAAGGGAAGGGTCCGAAGGTGCAGTGGCATGCAGGCAGAACATCAGAATTTAACCAATTTAAAGTGAATAATCGCTTACTCTTTATGATTGTCATTTTCGTTTTGATTTTTCTTCAAAAGTCGTTTCCTTGTCCGCTTTCGGTCTTCTTTAATAATTTGACGCTTATCTGCCAACATCGTTCCGATTAAAGTAAAAGTGTCTCTTATAAGGGCTTCTTTGACTTCATGATCAACCGATTGGTTTGTATGAAAGCTCGGCGAATGATTTACCTCCAAAATGTACGGCTTCAACTTTGAATCTACAAGAATATCAAATCCTAGAATCTCAAAGCATGCCTGAATTTTATCATGCATTGGAAAGCAGGCATGATAATTGTGTTTTAACATTGGCCAAGCGCTTAAAATTGTTTTTATTATTATATCATCAATATTTTGCCAAAGTTTCTTAACATCACAACCCTTCTCCGCCAGTAGCTTATTTATGGTCTTGAAATTCCGCTTACTACCCATTTCTTCACATTTGGAAAACTCTGTGCTATGTTTGTTTACAGCATAGTTTGTAAGGTGCATAAATAAGTCTGTGGCATTTTCGGGACTTGGATTTTTGTACATATTTGTTGCAAATCTAGCTAGGCCTTCGTTATAAACAAAAATTCGTAACGGATCGACAGATGTTATTAGCGTATAAACTCGGAGATCGAATTTATACCCATCAATAAGGAGTGGCTGTAATGAGATATATGTATACAAAAAATTGAGAAGTTATGGTTTAGTATTAGGTTTGATCTGAATCATACCTTATGGATGTAAAGTTGACATATCATTCTATCGTTGGGATTGATGTTACTTAGATCATTTGTTAGCCAAATTCCGCGGCCTTGAGCACAATGGTCTGGCTTTAAAATAAATGTTTTGGGTTTGCGTTTTTTGCTATAAGCAATTGCGGCACCTAAACTAAAAAAAAAATAGAACGCATGTTGGTTGCATTTATAGTAGGTATGTAGAAGATAAAAAAATTATCAATTTTTAGGTTCACCCATTCACAAGACAAATCGGGACTTTTACTTGAACTTCAATGACATAAGTTTTGTTTTGGACATTTTTGAAAAAAAAAAACTGTTCAAGTGTAGACACTATCATCGTATAATTCTTCGAAAAACCCACAAACGAAATTAATTTGATGGGACAACAATTTATGAAGAATTAGGGCCTAGTGACTTACAACTCAGGGACTTACATTTTACTGCCAAATCCGAACGGCTAAGGTGAGCGGCACTTGTCTGTGACAGGAGATACTAGGTTTGTTCGTTGAGTCCTAAAGTCACCCTGGGGTCTCCCCAAAGCGTTTTTTGAAAATCCTGAACTCACTCTGATAATCCAGTTCTCTGTTTTTTTGCGACCTAGGGTTGCCCTGCCTGAACTCGCTCTGAAGTAGATCTAGGTTTTTTGCTAGGGCGAGTTGAGGTAACGAATGAACTGCCAAAGTGGCATAAGTTATAAAGCATTTATTTTATTGAAGATTCGTGATTGTTTGTTTTTAAAATGGAAATTAGATAAAATAGTACACTAATTGAGTAAAATTAAAAAGGAAAATAAAATAGAAACGCTTACGGCCATATTATTCACTCAATAAATCCAGATTAAAACTTTAAACTGGATGTAAATCATACAAATTCAATGTAAATTCATCTGGATTTAAGTTTACATCTGGATGTATCGAGTGAATAATATGGCGGTTACAGCCATATTATTAAGTCACTTAAATTCGGTTTTAAATTTACATCTGGGCTTAAAGTTAGTTAAACCCAAATGTCAAATCCAAGCTCATCATATTCAGTCGTTATAACCGGACATAAACTTATTTGTAAACCTTGTACAGTTTGATTCGATTTAATTTAAACAGACATCCAAAGAGCAGTTAAAGAAATTAAACTAGGGTGTAAAATAAAAATATAAAATACAAAAGCAAGCGACAAAGAAGTAGAAACATAATTACAAATGTCAAATTATTGATATTACGCAGCTTTTAAATAGTTTTCAATTAAATTCAAATAGTTTAACATGCGTTTTACTCATTTTTATTCCACCAAGTTTGATGCTTTTTTTTAGTGAAAATTATGGACAAAGTGTAAATTGTCGGGTTTAAAAAAAATCGGATTAAATGGGGACAGGTATAAAGTTCATTTAAACCTAAAGTATACCTGAAGTGAATAATATGGCTATTTTTTTTGACAACTATTGGGTTTGTCAAGAAAACCTGGTTCAACCCTGAGTAAAGTGTTTGTCAATTCCTCCAAGAGGCAGCAGCCCTGAAAAACACTGTTTTTTTTAGGTGGCAGTGGCTGGGAATTGAACCCGGACCTGTGGCGTGACAGTTCAACGCACTTCGCCACGGACTACTACTCGAAAAACCGACCGGGACAAAGTGTTAAGATAGCCATATCCTAGTCAGAGGTAACTGTATAGTTGGTGAACTGTGGTCAGAGGAAGAACGAATAATGTCCGTTGAATAACAGTGTGCTGATCCAAAAGAAAGAATAGGTAACTTCTGCGCTGCGCAATGGCAGAAACATCGATCTTATCGACCCCTTTCCGCCAAATTATCGTAAGCGACATTTTCATATTGTCACATAAAGTTATTTATATCATTTTTTCCTGTGCATTAAAAGCAATCGGACTTTTTGTTATCTGTCAGTAATAGTATTTTTTCAATAATATTCGATGCTGAAATTGGTTTCGTTGCTGAGCAAACAAAAACTAAATTTCGCTTACGATACTTTTATTTTTTGTCGCTTACGATAATTTGGCAGAAAGGGCTCGTTATGTAGCATCAACATTGGGATCGTTCAGAAGACGTAGGTGACTAGAAAGCTAGGCAAGTTTCTAGTTTATGATTGGTCAGCTGTAAAAAACATGCCTTCCAATCTAGGCAAATTTTATTGGAATATGGCTGAAAAGCTAGGTGAAAAATATCTCCCTACATTTCTAGTCAAGTGCATTTATGTCAGAATATCAGCTGATTATATTTTGTCATTAAATAGCAAACTGAACTTTATTCTTCCGTGACTGTTTTTTTTTACGTTTGAAATAAAAAGATAAAGATTCAATTTAAACAATGTATAATTATTAAGAAAAGTTTACAAATAATATTACAAAATTCCTAACTGATTTCTGCCTTGTGTGAAGTGATTTTCAGATAAAAATATTATTAACAGTACTTTCTTCCTACCAACGGAAGGTAAAGGTTTGAAGTAAAGTTCGTAGTTTGGCATAATGACATCTCTATTCATCAGCTAGGTTCCTGGGTCAAATTTGCGTTCAACGAACATAGTTGACTACATATGAAGTTCCCTATGTCTTCTGAACGTACCCATTTTTTTTTGGGTATTGTTGCGAACGCCTGAAATTGTCCGTCTACATATCTGGTGCTCTGCTCTGTATTTCGTTTCGAATGTCAAATTTTCCGAAAACAAATATTTTAAAGCTAAGAGCAGACGGCATATAAAAGCCGCAAACGTTTGCGACTCTGACGTCACGTTAAAAGTCGTAAATATGTCGCAAATTCTGTTTCCATTGCAGTGTCCGCACACTTACACACAGGGTGTTCACACCAGACCTGTGTAATTTAAGCATAAGTACAATTACAAGTACAATTACCATGTACTTTAATATTTTAAGTACAAGTACAATTCCATGGTAATTGTACTTAAATTTTCTAAGTACCAGTACCGGTACTTGTACTGGTAATTATAATTCCTCACAAGTATTTAAAAATTTGGTATTGATTACTTTGGTACTTAAATGAGTTGTACTTAAATACTTTTTAATTCCTTAAGTACTTATAATTACTTTTAATTACTTCTAATTCCTTTAGTATTTCTAGTTTTCTACTTTCTAGTTCCTTTTTAAGTATCTAAGTCTTAAAGTTTTTTGTTCTAAAACACTTTTATTTTAATGCATACCGTGCATAATCTTTATTATAATTACGTACAATATAAGTTGTTAATTAATCGAATCAGCATTGTTTTTATGTATACATTATTTACGTAAAAGTGATATAAAGTGAACTGAGGTCCTTTTGCAAATAAAAAATCATTCGAATTTTTTACGAGTAAATAAGTAGCAAGTGTTGTACCATTTTGAAATCTAGATGAAACGGGTCAGTTTTTTAAATAACTTGCTGAGGGTAGTCTGGTACATTTTTTTGAAAATATGAAGTGTCAAAGTTAGCTTAAAATTTTTTTTTGAACAATGACTCAGTCAAACTAAATTTTTCTTACGATTTGTGATTGCGATTATTAGCATGGTTATTAAGGATTACGTAAAAAAAGAAGACACAGCAAAATTTTAAAATTTGTGACCACTGTATATAAAAATGTGAGGTAGGGTATCGATTTTCATTATTTTTCTTAATATTGCTATAACTACCAAACCAAGCGAGAGAGATTATTTTTTCACACTTTTCAAAGAACGGGCACAACCTGCCCTATCACCCGGTACCCGCTTGACGTTGAGTTTCGGGACACCCTGTATACATAAAAACAATGCTGATTCGATTAATTAACAACTTATATTGTACGTAATTATAATAAAGATTATGCACGGTATGCATTAAAATAAAAGTGTTTTAGAACAAAAATCTTTAAGACTTACGGCCAATTTCTTGACAAAGTTCTAACCCCTAAAACTCGGTTTATCGAAAAATTAGAACTTGATTGAGTTCTAACTCATTTCTTCACCGAGTTCTAACGCGTTAGAACTTCGATTTGGATCTCAGTTTGAGATAGAACTTCGATAAACCTGGAATTCGGGGGTCTAGAGACTTAGAACTCGGTTTAACAACTTTTTTATTTCTTCAAAAAACTTATTTGGTTATAAATTTTGATTCGACTTGAAAGAAAAGGTAATTCAAATCAATTTGGGATAAATTTAGTTTTAGGTGCAAGCCTTTTCGCGTGCGCTGAAAATTCCATATAACCAGATAGCGTGCTGGACAAAACACAAATTTGTGTACCTATGTACATATTACAGGCTTTTAACTACTATATTTTCCTGGTGAGGAAAGAAACATAAATGCATTAATGTTGCCGTTGTTAGTTAAGACAAAAAATGCATCTAAAGCACTATTTTCCTCGAAAATTAATGACAATTGTTCGCATCTTGACACTGTAGAGTGCGTATTTGAATCTGAGAGACATTTTGAGTAATCTTAACCCCGGACAGAAGCCACAAAAAACACGATCTTTGTGGTGTTTTTGTATATAGCATTTATGTAGGTAGATATATTGTTTTTAAGTTATCCTTTTATTTCATTTTAAGTAAATGGTCAATTTTGTTGCAACCAATTTACTTGCATATGCTGGTGTTGTTTTTAATTCTCGTGGTATAAATTTTTTATATTGTGCATTTTGTTAGTTTGGATTGATATTTGAACTCGCACCAGATTTTTGTTTCATGAAAGAAAGCCAAAAGACATGTGGTATTGCATGCTCAAACCTCATCTTAAGTAATTGCAAGTTTTCGAAACAATTTGTCAGAACCACATCCATAATCAATGATTCGGGACATTGGAACAGTTACCTTCTTCTTTTTTTATTATTTTTGATGCACTTTGATGCACATGCACACATATCTTTTTGGGTTTATTTCACGTCAAAAATCTGTTGCGAGCTGTCGGACTAATAAAAATATTTACTACTTGCAAACACCAAGTACTTATTCAAAATTCAATACGCGCGAAATCACACAACATAGAATTGAAAACGAAATAACAACATCAACACCAATACAAACAAAACTGGCACAGCAAAAATGAGAATATGTTTTTAATTATTGAGAAAAATAAAAGAAATATATTCACAAAAAAAGAATCCAGCAAAATGAAACTGACAAATATTTAAATATTTGTTGATAGATTGTCAGGAATTTGTGTCAGAAAATGATACTGGGTGCTACAAAAGTATTAAAATATACACTAGAACTTCGTTTCTTTAAACCGAGATCTAAAGTACTTAAAACTCAATAGTGATCTTAGACCGAGTTCTAAGGAAATGATTAGAAGTGAAGAAATGATCAAGTTCTAAATGTTTTTGAAACTAAGTTCCAAAGATAAACCGAGAGTTACTGGATCGAGTTTTAAATTGATTTTAGAACTTTGTGAAGAAATTGGCCGTTAGATACTTAAAAAGGAACTAGAAAGTAGAAAACTAGAAATACTAAAGGAATTAAAAGTAATTAAAAGTAAGTATAAGTACTTAAGGAATTAAAAAGTATTTAAGTACAACTCATTTAAGTACCAAAGTAATAAATACCAAATTTTTAAATACTTTTGAGGAATTATAATTACAAGTACAAGTACCGGTACTTATACTTAGAATTTTTAAGTACAAATACCATGGAATTGTACTTGTACTTAGAAATTTAAAGTACATGGTAATTGTACTTAAGTTGTATTTAAGTCCCAATATATTTAATTATTTTACAGGTCTGGTTCACACGATGTGCAAAAACTGTCCCAAAAGTTGCAAATGCATTTGCGATATAGGTGCTTGCACATCATATGTCCGCAAATATGATCGCAAATGTTTTGGTCTATATGCGGGGTGTTCAGACGGTGTGCTACAAAATCCGCATATGACCCAATTCCAATCATATGCAGGTTTGCGAACACATATTTTCTTTGGTTTGCATATTGGCTTGTGAGTCGCTGTCAGTGGTTTAAAAAATTACCATTGAAGAAACTGATGAAGTGGAGCGCTGCAGTACGTTGGTCTCCAAAAAAATAATCTGGGTAAAGAATTGCCATGACACTGAAGGTGGTTCTGTGCCCTGCCCAGACTTCTTCGTGCGCATCTTTGTTAAATTGGACTTAAAAGAGTCACTCTCAAACAGTCCCACTTGGATTTCGCTTCGTTAATGCTTATTTCAAAGCCGAGGTCATCCACCACCTCACGCCAACCATCAATTTTGAACAGTTTGTAGTCTGGAGCACCAGCATCCCAGAGTCTGGGACGCTTCTCCACCGCATCAATTTATCATATCGATTATGGAATAGGTAAAACCTCATCCGCAATGTATTGCTCTCTTTTCTCTTCATCTATTTGCCGTGAAAAAAGACAACAAAATACTGCGAATCACTGCGGATCGACTAATGCGGATTCCATAATCGACATGAATAAATTAATCTGATCGCGCGTCCAGCCTTGATGCACTCTTCTCGTTCCCGATACAAATTTTATCTTGCTTGGCTTTGGTTGTGAGGGTTCTATATGTACGTGATCAGTGGATGTTGTTCCCTCAGGCTCACTATCACTCATTTTGTGTAAATGTACCATCACGGTGTATTTTTTTTTATTATTATTTTTATTTTCTTTTTGAAATCAAAACAAAGCATTTAAAATTTCATATAAATGCTCGCAAATGCGTCAGATATGCAATGTTATTTTTCCAGGCCAACGCAAACGCCTGGGACTATCGCAAATGGTCGCACATTTTCGCAAACTGTCACAAATAATATGCGAGGGTGTTCACACGATATGCAAAAAACTCGCAAACTAATGTGCGATCTAGGTGTCGCACATGCTCCGCAAATTGTTCGCGAGCATGTGGAGACTGTCCCAAATGGGTGTTCAGACGATGTGCGGCCAAAAGTAGCAAATGATGACGTAAAAATGACGTCACAGTCGCAAACATTTGCGGCTTTTATATGCCGTCTGCTCGTAGCTTAGTCTAAAGTAAAAAATGGGAACTTAACTCCAAATGACCCTACATGAAAAAAGTGAAACAATCTAGGTCTGCAGCAGATTTCTTAAATAAAAATAATATTAAAGTAATATATAACTTACTCAGCAGGAAAAACCCATGTCTTTGGAAAAATGTCATATTCACATGGATACAATTTAAGCATTCTGTTTAAATTTCTCGAAAGAAGATCCTTTCTACAGATTTCGATCATTCCGGGAAAATGATTGATTTGCTGAAAACGTTTCATATTCTTATACACTTCTACTCCTGGCATTGAATCTGTCCACAAAATGTTCCACAATTTCATATCTTTTACAATTTTAAATCCCATTGACTTGGAAACGTTCGGAATAACTGAATATCTGGTGTTGGTAACACAAATACTCTCCTTGGTTCTTAAAATAAAAAAAACAGATCGTTAACTCTTTATGAGTACCTTACATTGCTTAAGCGCAAGTTTTTCAGTTAAGTTAAGTCTGAGTTAAACCCAGTTAATTAATCTTGCCAATAATTTTAACCCTATTTCACTCAGAAGCAGTTTTCTGTGTAGAATTAACTTTAACGTTTCAAACTTTAACTATTAAAATAAAAGTGCGGCGGTATGTAGAAATGCGCTTTTCCTATATAAGGGCGAAACAATGCAGCACTATGGAAAGAATGATTTCCATAGTGCCCCCTCGTCGTGTTTATTTCGGTAGTGATTTGACAAGCATCTGTTAGAAATATCTATTCCGGTTAAAATAGAGGGAACTCGGGCTAAAAATTGACATTACAAAAATGTTTCAGGAGTTAAGTTGGATTTAACTTCGAAACTTTGGACGATCTCGTACTGAAAAACTGGTCCTTATTATTTTGATTATAAATTAGGAATATATTATAAAAAGTTTGTACCTATTTATTTTTGAATCTTCATTGGTTTTGAAATGCGAATGATTTTGAATCTGATTATTTTTGATATTTTCGGGACATTTAAAATGAAAGCAACAATCATTCAATGTTATAATTCCATTGCCATATCCAGATGAATGTTCAATTGGTATGATTTCCATTTGTAATGATTCTAGGTCATCATTTTCACTATCAAAATATTCAAGAGCTTCTTTTTCCTTTTGAATATCTTGATCTTTCTTAGATGCTAATGGATTTTGTTTATTAGTTTTTCTGGACGGCTGAATTTCATAAAAATTAGATTTTTCTTTGATATTCATGTTTAGAAAAAAAAAAAAAAGAAAAAAATGTTTTCTATAATATGAAATAGTTTGAGGTATTTTGAATTTGAAAACAAAAATAATTAATTGAATTGGCTTCTTGGTTTATGTCGATTTGAAAAATATAAGGTCTGTTCCTTTACTTTAAAACTCTGTGATTTTCTCTGCATTTTACTGCCATTTTATTTTTTTTTATTTTTGAACTTTGATAGAACGTTGGACTAAAATTCACACAAATGCATAGACAATCACAGGAACCGTGACAGGAACTAAGCTATAAGTTTTTAACATGCGATATACATACATGCTAACAATCTGAACATATTTTTTGTTAAAAGTGTGGAGGAGATAAATGACGGAATACCTTTCGAACAGTATACCAATTTGATAAATATAAACAATATAAACAATTTTAAATTTAAACCAATCACCATGAATGAATTAACTGTTATTATGAAAAGCATGAATAGTAAAAGAGATTACAACGGTCTGTCCACAAAGATGATGCTGTGTGCTTTGGATATTATTGGACCCTGTTTTTTAAATATAATAAACGAATCGTTACGTACCGGTATTTTTCCTAGCCACTGGAAAGAATCAATAGTGGTGCCGATAGAAAAGATTAAAAAAACTGTTAACCCAGCGGAATTTCGCCCGGTCAACATGCTTATGACGGAGAGTAAGATTCTTGAGAAAGTGGTACATAAACAACTTCAAAATTATATGGAAGTCAACCATTATCTAACGGACTACCAGTCAGGGTTCAGACAACAACACAGTTGTGAATCACTACTGAATCTCGTAGTAGCACAATGGAAAACGGAGGTTCACGACAAGAAGGTTGTAGTGGCGGTGTTTCTGGACTTACAAAGGGCATTCGAAACTATTGATCGAAATATTTTACTTGAGAAAATGAAAAGATATGGTGTTCAAGGAATGGAACTTGAATGGTTCAAGAGTTATTTGTCAAACAGAACCCAGCGAACCAAAGTTGCGAATGAATTTTCGGAAGTTCTGACTGTTACCCTGGGTGTACCGCAAGGAGCTGTGTTGGGGACTCTTCTTTTCATAACTTATATTAACGATTTAGAAAGTGTACTCAGACATGCAAAGGCTAGGCTGTTTGCGGATGATACTCTGCTTTATGTTTCTGGAAGTTCTGCGGAAGAGTGCATCAATCAACTTAATTTAGATTTAAAAAATATTGAGATATATTTTAAAATGAATAAACTGAAGCTTAATACTGCAAAATCAAAAGCTATTATAATAAATGGAAACTCTGTTCAAAATATTAAAATTAGTGAAGAGGCAATTGAAATAGTTAATGAAATAAAATACTTAGGAGTTCTTATAGATAAAAAATTAACTTTTGAAAGTCACATAAACTACATATGTAATAAAATTGCTAAAAAAATTGGTTTTTTTCAGAGAATAAGGAGTAAAGTATCACTAGTTTGTGCAATAAAGATTTACAATGTAATGATTAAACCACACTTTGAATATTGTTCAACAATACTATTTTTAGGATCTAGTCAAATGTCAGATAGGCTGCAAAAACTACAAAACAGAGGAATGAGATGTATTTTGATGTGCGGTAGATTAACTCATATACAATTTATGCTAGACACTTTGAAATGGCTTACTATTAGGCAAAGAACAATAATGAATGTACTTCTTTTTATATTCAAAATGAAAAATAATATGCCACCTAATTATCTTTATAATGAAATCGTATATGTATCTGATGTTCACTCATATAATTTAAGAAATATAGGAGATTTTAGACCCCCGTTCTTCAGAACAAATAGATCTCAAAATATTCTTTACCATAAAGGTTTTAAACTATTTAATAATCTGCCATTAGACTTAAAGTCAGAAAATAATGTAATTTTATTTAAAAATAAACTGATCGCGTATGTAAAATCAAATTATACATAGATTCGAACTATACCTAATTGTAAAAACTATATATTGTGAATTGTTAAGTTTTTTCTTTTAACTAGTTTTAAGTTAAAATTGTTATAAATAGCTGAGGCTAAATAAAGATCAAATCAAAAAGAAAAAAATATACATAGGTACTATACAGGGTGATTCACCTAAGGTGTGACAAAAAGCTGCAGTGTGTAGGTGTAGTCATGACAAGAAGAAAATTGTATGAGAGGGGGTCTATTTCCCGCCGTTTAGGCAGAAGGGGTAATTTTCTAAAATATCCACTTATAACAGAAAAAAAAATCATTAAAAAACAACAGCAATACATACAATGTCATGCTATATTTCTTTTTAAAGCCATTCATTCTTTTATTTTCTTTTCAATTTGAGTTATTTGAGAAAACAGTTTTTGAAAAATTAATTTAAAAAATTAATTCGATTTAATTTAAACAGACTTCCAGGGAGCAGTCAAAGTATTTAAACTCGGGTGTTAACTCAAAATACAAAACACAAAAGCAAACGCAAACAAATCAAAAACATTTTTACGAATGTAAAATAATTGATGTCGAATTCCTTTTAACAAAAAAATCGATTTGTTCAGAAGAAAAAAAATCGATTTTTCTGGACAAATTCCTTGTATTGAAAGAAAAAAATGGATTCTGTTTAGAAAAAAAAATCGATTTTTTTTTGTAAAAGTAATTCAACATGATATAACGTAGCTTTTAAATGTGTTTTCAATTAAGTTTAAACCAATGGTTTAAACAGTTTTGCATGCGTTTTTCTTATTTTTATTCCATCGAGTTTGATGTGTTTTTTTTTTTAAGTGAAAATTATGAGCATAAGTTTAAATTGTCGAGTCTAAAAAATGCGGATTAGAGGACGAGTTTAAAATTCACTACAACCCGAATAACACCTGAAGAGAACTATGTATATGGCTGTAACAGATAAAACAGATAACAAAATTGATAAAAATTGGTATAAATAAAAAAATACAAAGTAATTTCAAAGGAAGAGTCTTCAACTTCTACAAGTCTTTGTAGACATCATTCAAATGTGGTCCACCTGGGCGTATACGCACTTTATTTATTTTATTGAATCTTTAACAAATTTTACTACAATTTTTATTTTTGCACGTCAAGTTAGTTTACATCAATTGAAAAAGCTATTTTTGAAGAATTATTTTTCTCTATTTAAAAAAGATGTTGACGTGGTACGCTAATTCAATAATTTAAAAAGATCTCCTGTCAAGATAAGTGACCAATAATAATTTGTGTAAGGCAGTAAATTGTCCATCTCTACAGCAACTAGTACAAAAAACTGCGGTTATGGTATTGAATGAATGAATGAATATAAAAGGATGTAACACTACGACCTATAGATCTATTGTGTCTCCGCTTAGAGCTGGATGGGTTTGGTCATCCTACAGCTCTACCTCCAAACCTATTCCTCTGACGAATTTTAGTATTTGGGGTATTTTAAGAGAGGAAAGGTCGCTCTCTTCTACCTGGTAGCATCCCATGTGTTTTATTCTTTGATGGATAAGTGCATCACATCTGCCCAGGATGTGATCTGGGGTTTCCTCATGCATATGCTACAGAATCTGCATGTGGCACTGCTCACTAGACCAAGAATACTAAGGTGTCTTCTAAGTTTACAGTGGCCAGTGAGGAGACCCGTTACTATTCTGAGGTCGTTCCTACTTAGGCTCATACAGTTAGTAAAACGTTTTTGGTTATAGTTCCCAAGAAGAAGTTTGGCCTGCCTCAGTTTGGGGAGTTCTTTCCAATTTTTTGATCTATTGGCCTCCTCTTCTTTTTTGATGTTGTTTGTAATCATATTTTCTCCTATACCGAAATAAGGCTCAAGCCCCGTTAGTGGAGTCTGCTTCTTCATTTCCGTGAACACCAACGTGGCCAGGCACCCAATGAAGTGTGACATTGTTGTTTTTACCGAGTTCATTAAGCCCGCTTACACATTCCCGTACTGTTTTCGACTTTATGGAGTAGGAGGATAGTGCCCTGAGTGCGGCTTGACTGTCTGACATAATGTTAATGTTTTGGTTTCGGTAATTTCTTTCGAGATTACGATCTTCGCATTTTTCTATTGCATGTACTTCCGCTTGAAAAATGCTGGTAGACTGTCCCATCGGTATGAAAAGTTTGGTATCAGGCCCACAGATTCCTGTCCCAGTCCCTTTAGTCGTTCTCGATCCATCAGTGTACCACTTAATGGCATTTGCTTTGAGAGTGTAGTTAACTGTTTCGCCTACCCAATCTTTTTTTACAACTTAATTCTGTTTTAAAATTTTTCTCAAAGTTGTATTTTCTAATTATGCCATCTCTTGGAATGTGAATAAAATTAATTACTGTAGACTTCGGCATATTGTCTCTGATTTTACGACTTTACCTTTGTCAATCTCAGTTTCCTCTTTGGCAAATCTCATTATGGCTCCCTTAGCGGCACTATCAATGACCTCGTGTAGAGGGCACAGATGACGGATAAACTCCATGGCCGCTGTAGGGCAAGTTCTCATTGCTCCAGTAATGCATAAACATGCGAGCCTTTGGACTCTGTCTAGCGTTTTCCTAGTTGTTAATAATTCGGTTCTTTGTGCCATACAACCGCACCATAGGTAATGAGTCTTACCATCATTGTGTGCAACATCCACCTGAGGATCTTTGGTTTACAACCCCATGATTTACCTGCAAGCCTCTTGCATATCATAAGGACCTTTTGGGCTTTCCCGACTGTAATTTCAACGTGTTTATTCCAGAGGATAGTGTAATTCCTTTGTTTCTATTACTTCGCCAACCAATCGGATAGGTTTCATGTGTGGCAGAAGTCTTTTTTTTTAGTAAATGGCACTAACGTCGTTTTTGTAGGGTTGATTGATAGTCCTACAGATGAACACCATTTCCTTGTAATTGTAAGTCCTCTCTGTATAATATTACAGAAAGTTTCTTCAAACTTCCCAAGGGCTGTAATTGTAATGACGATATCATCAGCAAATCCAATACAGCGTATACCTTGAGAAGTGAGATTTTCTAGCAGTTCATCAACTATACAAGACTCCAAAGCAAGGGTGATAGTATTACTTATATATATATTTTCTCAAGACATTCGAGAACCCTATCCTCAATCAGTCAGAGAAATTTAAATGTGATTATAGTACGTCTATCTGCTAGGCGCGGGTGGTCTCAAAAAATGTTTTTTTTAGAACCGGGCTATGTTAGCTTGCATAGTAACGTGTAAAAAATGCAAATGCGAGAGGAGAAGCCCAGGGATGGAAAAACCTAAATACACCACTGATGGTATCGATAATATACATTACATATGTAATAATCACATAATACCACATTCAATATTAAACATTTAAGCTAAGAACGTCCCATTCTGTCATAAAATTATGCAGGGTGTCCCTTAATTGGTCAGTAATATTTTAGGGCATGATTCGTGGGTAGGTAGGTAGGTAGAAATGGCAGCCTAAGCTCGGTGACCCAATTAGAGCTGAGGAGCGCCGTTTTGATACCATGACTCGTGTGACCTATATAAAGAACCGGTGTTATAAGAGGGATTCACGGATCAAAATGCCAGGCTAGGCAGATTGTTGGTTTCAGAAGTCTATTTACCACCTGCTTGTAGTCTATGGATTCTGACGGGGGAAATGGTGTAGTAGTAGTAGCTACTTAAAGAATCATCTTAGAGCCATTTCGACCCGTTGAGAAAGGAGATCAAGTCTTTGATCTTCAGTTCGGAGAGTTCATTGAGATCGTCAAAAAAGGCCTTTCCCAATGATTGTGTTCTGATTCTGGCCAGAGCGGGACATTTACACAGGAAATGGTAAACAGTTTCCCTTTCCTGCTGGTCCCCACAGCTACAACAGTGAGTGTTGTGAGGGATGCCCAGCTTCACCGCATGTTCTTCGATGGGCCAGTGCCCAGAAAAGGTCGCAACGACCCTGGCTATGTCTCGCCTGGGTCTGCATAAAAGGTCAGTTGTTCGGTTTTTGCTATAGATGGGCCACGTCTTTCTGGATATGACGCAGTTAGCTAAACTGCTCCACCTACGGTTGGATTCATTTAGAAAAATTGAGAATATATTGCCCTTCATAACCCCAAGAGGAATGTTGACTCTTTCCGCAAGAGAGTCATGAAGGGCTGATCCTTGCCTGGCCAGTTCGTCTGCCCGCTCGTTACACTCAATGCCACGATGACCTGGAACCCAGATAAGAGAGACTCTGAGGTTCCCATCTAGGCTTGCGAGCTCATCACGACAGCGATGTTAGGAAGATTTGGAAATGTTCAGAGATTCGGAAAAAACACCCGAACCAACTCCACACTCCATCTTTGAACCATCAGTGAAGATAGTTGTGTCGAAGCCTCTCGTCACGAGGTCATCTTTCCATTCCTCCCTGGTAGGAAAAATAACTTTAAAATCCGAACTGAGGTCCAGAGTAGGAGTGCAGTAGTCAGTGGCTGTTGAGAACATGTCCATAGGGATCAGTTTTGTAATATTGCTATGACCATAAGATCTGGCAACCCAACAATTCGAATCTTTTAGTCTTATCGCGCTGCAGGATACTAGATATTTTATATGTAAGTCGGGTGGTAGTAGGTGCAGAAAAACGCTTAAGGCATCTGTTGGGCATGTTCCTAAGGCCCCTGTTGTGCCAACGCTAGCTGTTCTTTGTACTTTTTTTAGCTTGTCTATGTTGTAGGCTTTATTAAGCGCGGGCCACCATACAATTGAACCGTACGTGAGGATTGGTCGTACCACGGCTGTGTACGTCCACAGTATCATTTTCGACTGGAGGCCCCACTTTTTACCAAATGTTTTGCTGCAGGCGTAGAAGGCTATGCAGGCTTTCTTTACCCGTTCTTCAATATTTATTTTCCAGTTTAATTTAGGGTCGAGAACTACGCCCAAGTATTTCGCACTGGAGGACAATGAGAGAGTTTGACCGTTAAGTCGGGGTAGAGTGAAGGGTGGTATTTTAGTTCTGGTAGTAAAGAGCATCAGTTCAGTTTTACTTTAGTTAACTCCTAGTCCACAACTCGTAGCCCAGTTACTAACCTTGTTCAATGCCATCTCTGTGATCTCACTGATCACGGGCGGGAACTTTCCTGACACCAATAGTACCATGCTTCGTGGGTATATTCTAAGAAAAAAAAAACTTCTATTTCCCCCCTGGGGCGGGGAGGGGCTTTTGTGAAAAATTAACTTAAAATGAAAAAAATATTAAAAATTAATGATAGTATGTAATGTCAAAGATACAAAGACAAAACTCGGATATAAGAAAAGCCGATGTGGTTAAAGAAAGATTTTCAAAAATTTTACGATATTTTATACTTTACATTTTCAATAATGAAGTTATTGGAAAACTGCTGAGCCGATTTTTCAGGACCGCTATCCTCTAAAACGATTCCCCAAATGTCACCTTTCAATCACCATATAATATTTGAGAATCAGATACAATTTTTCGGCGTTACCTGTCTGCTTTTTTTTTGTTTTTGACACTGCCAAGGTCACGATTTTGATGAAATTTCATCCAAAAAATTTTGGTCGATTTTTGTTAAAATTCGTACATCGCTGGAAAGGTCTTTTAATTTGCAATTGAATACTGAAAACCACAATCATTTAGGATGTACGGTTGTGGAAATATCGGCTTTAGGAAATTTACTTACAAAATCAATTTTGACGCAGGGTCACGATTTTGATGAAATTTCATCAAATTTTTTTGTCGAGTTTTGTTAAACCTCGTAGATCGCTGGAAAGGCCTTTTAATTTGGAATTGAATACTGAAAACCACAATTATTTAGGATGTACAGTTGTGGAAATATCGGGTTTAGGAAATATACTTCCAAAATCAATTTTGACAATGCCAGGCGGGTCACGATTTTGATGAAATTTCATCAAAAATTTTGTTGTCGAGTTTTTTAAAAATTCGTACATCGCTGAAAAGGTCTTTTGATTTGCAATTAAGCATTTATGAGGCACGGTTAGGGAAATATTGGGTTAAACAAAAATGTCTAAAAAAACAATTCTGAACCGATGCTGGCATCCCGATTTTTATGGCGGATTTTTATCGACATTTTTTTTGTGGAATTTTGCAAAACCTTATACCTTGACGGAAAGTTCTTTTTTTTTTTGATCTGTTCTTAAAACCGCAGCCTCTTACAAGGTTTTATTTTGGAAAATATCGGCATCCAATCCTTTTTTAAAGGTTTAGGATCGAAAAAAGTAAAAGTTTGGATAGAATTATTTCAAGAACGAGATCTTATAAAAACTTCCAGTTTTCAGTTTTGGAAAAATTTTAAACAAGTTAGAAGAGTTTAACACCGTTACGGAGATATTAATATCTAAAACTACCTATGTAATTGGAAAAACTTCTAACTGTTTTTTTCTATCTAACTGAATATTTCATTTGAAAAAAATTTGTGTCATTCTTATAATATTAGATTAACTTTTACCTATTTTTCTTATATTAAGTTTATATAATCTATATATTAAGTTTATATAATCTTTAGTCTAATTGAGTATAATTGTAAACTCTAGTTGATGAAAAAAATAAAATAAAAAAAAAAAAAAAAATAATATATCATATAATTGCTTTTTGTTATATGTACGTTAAGAAGTTAAAATATTAAGCAAAATAAATTTCATACCTAATCCAAGGGATATTTCTGTAAAACTAAACTAACATTCTACAAACAAGTTTTTTATTTAATAGAAAAATGCAATCAATCACTAACCCCTTATTAATTAAATTTTCTTACAAATTATATACACATTAGAGATACAGAATTGTGCTATCGCGGAGATAAAAATTCTTATAAGTAAGTACTTATTCAAAAAAAAAAAACTAGTTTGAAAATCAAGTTACCCATATTTAATGTTCAGTTTAATAATAACTTAACCACTGCTCGCAATTTTGAAATTGGAGATGGGTTTTATTAAACTCAATTAACTCAAATATATCGAATGAGTCAAATTGGTAAAAATTAAAGCTTAATTGAACCTAGAGAGACTTCAATAGATTTTCTTCAGTAACCTAGAAAAAAGCTTAGAAAAGCACATTTGTAATAAATAATATTCCCCACATTAAAGTATTATTTTTGTAATTTGTTTTAAAGATAAGATAGAACTCTTCTTATCATTTATTAAAGAATACATATTTCGAAAAAAAAAATTCTGATAAAAAATATTAGTACATATTTACTAACCCGCATTGCAGGACGCAGTACAGGATGATTTATTTAATTTTTTTTTCTGGTTGATTTTTAATTTATTGAATTTGTTTAAATAATTTTAACAAAGTTATAATGACTTCTTGCCAAATTATATTCGACGAAAATGATCATGGAACTTATTTTACGGGTCAACTTGTAAGCGGTAAAGTTATAATTGAATTGAATAGAAGAACAAAACTAAAAGGTAAATAATTGTAATTAATAACATTTTTTTTTGCTTTTTCATTAATATTTTTGTATTAATTTTTTAATACTTTTAATGGCAAAAATAAAATTGGTTAATTAGTGTTGCTTGCAAAATATGTTTGTAAGATAAAATAATTTCAGAATGAATGTTCGGTATCATCCAGGTGACAGGTGAGATAAGAATTCAAAATTAAATAAGTGTGTGAAGTAATTTCATACTGTTTTCACTTTATGTAAGCTTATGACGAGATATGTTTAGAAACAAATAAAAGTTAGTGCCTACATACTTACATTATAATCAAAGCAGAAGTTTCAGAAGTCGCAGGTATAAGAAGTTTTATTATTTATAAAAAGAGAAATATTAGTTAACCTAATAGGCAGGGCCTGATTTCGATCTAAGTTAGCCCATACAACAATTATTCTATAGATGTAAGCTTTTTTTTTAAAAAGTTTGGTAAAAAAAAACTTTTTTTCGCTTCAATTGCTTCTTTGGTAGATAACTAATGTCGTTTTCCATTGGTTTCACTCAGGGATTCACTCATTCTGAAATCCAATGGAACAGTACTAACTACTTCTACTGAACTTACAAATTTTGTCATTGTATTGGTGAATCGTTGTATCATTATTTGATTTGATATTTTTGGCTGCAGGAGAATGACAAGCATGGCGTCCTTCGATTTCCAAGATGTTTTTATTTTCTTACATTGAGTGAGTTTGTTCTGACGTTAGAGCTTTTAATGTATTAGTGCTTCTTGAGTGGATTCTGATTTTAAATCGAGAAGCGAAATTCTCTTCTCAGAATCGTCGGTTGACCGTTTTTTTTGCCAATGGAATGGTTTTAGAAGAGTTTAGTTTGATTCCGGACGCTTCCAGACGTCCAATGGAAAACGACATAAGTATTTTTAAGAACTTTTGGTAGCTCCTTTGTCGTTATTGAAATCAGGGACGCTCGCATATTTAAATAAAATTCTAAGTTCAATATATTACTATTATGTTCTTCTAAATTCATTTCGTCGCATTAAAGCAATACGTATATGCCTATCTCAGACAGAAAATTGTTTAACATGAAAATGAACGAAGAACTGGAAGTACCCATTTAAAATAGCCAACATCTTTGCAAAAAAGTGGGCATCATACAGCGCAGATACTACATATCAAGAGAATGCTATACCAAATAAGGAAAACTTTTCTTTACAAATCCTTCAGACAAACCAAGACTCTTGCGATCTTTTAACAGAAAAAATTTAACTAATTGAACTCGAAATGACTTTTAAGATGGCAAAAGGAAGTAGCCCTTACTTACTTTACTTTACTTTAGATGGCGCTCACAGCCCAGGATGGACTACGGCCTCAACCAACAAGCCCCTCCAGCCAGCTCGGTCCCTAGCTAACTGCCTCCAGTTACGCACTCCAAGTTGGTTGAGGTCGTTCTCCACTTGTGTGCGCCACCTAAGATGGGATCTTCCTCTGCTGCGCAGACCGTCAGGGGTAGATTCAAAGACTCGTCGGGCTGGTGCGTCGGTGTCCATACGCTCCACGTGCGTCCCAACCATCTCAGCCGCTGTATTTTCAACTTCTTGACCAGGTCGACGACGTCGCTGTAAAGCCCGTAAAGCTCGTTGTTAAATCTTCTCCTCCATACTCCATCGATACAGACTGGACCGAAAGTCACCCGAAGAATCTTCCTTTCAAAACACCCAAGCAGATTCTCATCCGTTTTTGACAGTGTCTATGCCTCTGACCTACATAGCAGGACCGGGATGATTAGGGTCTTATATAAGGTCTCCTTGGTTCTCTGAGAGAGGGCTTTATTACTCAAATGCCTTCTTAGCCCGAAGAAACAGCGATTGGCAAGAGTAATTCTTCGTTTGATCTCTGCGCTGGAAGTAGCCCAGGTGAAAATAAAATCACCTACAAGATGGTTGAACTAAGCGATACTAGCCTCAAAAATAGAATTTGTGCGCTTTTTAATGTTATTCTAACGACTGGGACCTTTCCACATGACTGGAAAAGAGCAAAACTCAAGCCGATTCCAAAAAGCGCACGAAATAACCATTATTTCAATGAATATCGCCCGATCTCTCTCCTTCCAGTTCTCTCCAAAATTTTCGAAACAATAGCTGCATTTTATTTTCCACTAAATCTGATCCGGATCAGATCATGATAATAAAACAAACTGGATCACAAATTTATTTATTTCTCCCAGTTGGCTTTATTTGCACAAGAAAATTGACAGAAGGAAAATTTTCACAAATCTTGTTTGAAATAATATTTGGTATCTAAGGAAGAGCGAATGTTTAAAAATGGAACAGTTTTATTTTTTAGTTTAATTTCCATTACGATAATAGTTTTTATGTATTAAATGAAGAAAAAAATCATAAAAAAAAATGGAATGCATGTGTTTGATTTCGAGAATTTTTAATTTAATTGAGTTTTTTTTGAAATTTTAGCAGTGGTACCAACCTATAAAATTAAAATATTGCTAGGAAAGTGTTCAGAAAATGGATTTTGAAATCCAAATCCAAAGGCAGACCTGGATCTTGTGTTGTTTTTGTAATATGTACTTGTTTTTATGTTTCCAAATCCAGTCCGGATCAGATCTGGGGGAAAATAAAATACAGCTAATTGCGAGACGAATAAGTTGGTTACTAGAGAAAAAGGCTAGTACACAACAACACGCTTACAGACCAAATAGTGGAGTTTCAACACTCTTGCACCTACTGAAACACACACTAGCATAAAACTTGTCAAAAACCAAACACAGTATAGTAATGTCATCCGACTTAGAAAAGGCATTCGATAGAGTTACTATGGTTCAGTAATTGAGCAGCTTTACAAATGGGGTGTACCTAAAAAATTACTAATGATAATAGCTGTATTTTATTTTCCCCCAGATCTGATCCGGATTGGATTTGGAAACATAAATACAAGTAATACAAAAACAACACAAGATCCAGGTCTGCTTCTAGATTTGGATTTCGAAATCCATTTTTTGAACACTTCCCTAGCAATATTTTAATTTTACAGGTTGGTACCACTGCTGATATTTACAGAAAAAACTCAATAAAATTAAAAATGTCTCGAAATCAAACAAATGCCGCCATCATTCCAATTTTTTTTATGAGTTTTTCTTCATTCAATAGAGACGACGCGTCGCGAGGCACGGAAAAAATACATAAAAACTATTAACTTAATGAAAATTAAACTAAAAAAATAAAACTGTTCCATTTTAAACATTCAATACCAAATATTATTTCAAATAATATTTGTGAAAATTTTCCTTCTGTCAATATTATTGTGCAAATAAAGCCAACTGTGAGAAATAAATAAATTTGCGATCCAGTTTGTTTTATTATCATGATCTGATCCGGATTAGATCTGGGGGAAAATAAAATGCAGCTAATAATATCCTTTATGAGTAATAGAAATTTTAAAGTAAATGTAGACAGGTACTATTCAACACTTATGAAATTAGACAACGGTACATTACAAGGTTTACCGCTTTCTGTAATTCTATATAACGCATACATAGACTCTTTGATAGATGATCTTTCCCAGCCGACTTACGATCTCGAATTTATTGGAGTAATACAATGGGCGCAATTATCCCTCCCTAAAAAATTCCATTAAAGAGAGAAACAAAGATTCTTGAAGTTATTTTTACGGGAAACTTGAAATGGGATAAACATGCTAAAAAGGTTGTGAATGATTTTAAATCCCGAAACAACGCCTTAAAAATGATCTGTTCAAAACAAAAAGGACCACACATGAAAACATCTCAAACTGTTTGTACCACCACAGAAATATCATACTAGCTTGGATACCCGGACACCGATTTTGCAGCAAAAAACGCTATTCGCTACCCGCTTATTGTTGAGTATCCTAAATTACACCAACTTCTGCGAAAAACTTTTGATTATCTTCAAAAAAAAGAGCCGTTATCACACGTATCCCGTACAATCTATCCTTAAGTAGAGAAGATTGCATAAAAATATTAAGAATCAGAGTAGGAAAAACCCTGTTTATAAGCAAACACTTCTATACTCGTGAGGCTCCAGAGGAATGTTCCAACTGTGGAATAACTCTTACAGTTTGGCATATTTTGGTGGAGTGTCCTGTTTCTCGACAAATAGATGCATTCACAGACAATGTACCAGAGATTCTCGCCACCATCCTGAATCTATCCGTCGAATCTGCCCACCAGAAGTTTGAAGAGATCTAACTCAGTTTATTTTGCCATCATAACTTTAATTAATTTTCAATAACTTGCTTTTAATGTAGGTACATAATTATGTAATTCATTGTAAATATTTTCTTAGATTCTTGTAAAGTTATAAAACGGCATCATATTGTCTGGCTACCCTGATGCCTTAAATGAGTAATTTATAAATTTATTTTGTAAATTATTTCAATAAATATAAATAAATATATAAATTTCTACCTTGACTAAGGGCCATTTGCACAAAAGTTTTTTTTGACAGCAGTAACTCCTGATTTATAAATAATTAAAGCTATCTGACTGATTTGAATCAAATCATGTTGCAGCAAAATATTTTTTTCTCTATCTCAGTTTAAAAAGTTATCTTCTCCTCGTTCTCTGGATAAATATTTAAACTCTGAATAGCTCTCATGTCAAATTTTAGAATTTCTTACGTGAAAGCAAGTCAAAGCGTTAGAGTTTGTTTATTTTTCAATGTGTTTTGTGTTTGTTATGTTGGTGATTCCGAGAAAATACTGTTATCCGCTTGTTATTTATTTTTCGTTCGTGCAATTAAAAAACGAGAAATTTTTATTTATTCATTTAAACTGGGATAGTTATCCTCAGTTTTACGTATTTATCCGTTCGCTCTGTGCAAGTCGCCCTAAGCTTGTCATTTAAAAATAATTACTTGTCGATCAAGAATGAATACACAAATTATTTTTTTTTAAAGTAGTCTTAAATAGTCTTTGATGCGTCTTTCATATTTATTTTTAGGTATTATTTTCAATTTTCTGAAAAAACTGAAAGACAAGCATCTGATTTTTAGTGTTTGACACAACTTAATAATCTAAAACTGTTAACATATTTAACATAATATAAGACTTTTAACATATTTTTTCTCAATTTTTTTTTTTTTTTTTTTTTCAAATTTTGAGTTTGAAAATTATTTTTGAAAAACTATTTATTAAAATAACTTTAATTTAAAGAATGAATTTTTGAATTTGAAAATTGATAAAGCATGTGACATGATAGATAAGTAGATATTGTCTTTGTTTTTTGAAGATTTTTTTTTCTATTTCTGACTTTTTAGAAAATTGCCCCTCTTGCCTAAATAGTGGGAAACTGATCACCTTCTTCCTCTCTTTTTCTTGTCTCAAAAAAATTTTTATATTTATTTTTCCAAATTCAAATTCAAAGTTTTCATCATTGATTAATCTATAACATTTACTTAAAACATTTTGTTTATTCATAAACTTTTACTAGCTTATAAGATTCATCTTAATGTTTAAGTAATATTACAAATAAATAAACTAAAACTAAACTAAACTAAACTGGGTTCTCAAATTAAAGCAGTTTACTAACAACCCATTTACAAATAGTTCTTTTGATTACTTCTTCCTTCCGGTATTATGAAATAACAGTCGATATTGCATCATTTCTCATAGAAGTGTGTCGAAGTCGAAGCTGGTTGCACATTGAACTGCACTAATTATTATCACACAGCCTTCATTTCACCTATATCTATACGCACTCGGTTAATTTATATTTCTGTTTTTATGGTTAAAATTTCCGCAAAATTTCAATACTCTTTATCAGAAGCTTGTTGCCAAGCTTAGTTTACAGTAAGTATGCAAAAACAATTGTAGATTCCAATTCTTTTAGTTCACGTATATATTGTTACGCTTGCAACTCAGTCTTATTTCTTTCATTCGGCCGGCAAATGAGTGTCAAGTTAGCTAAACAACGTCAGTTAGTCGTGTATTAATTGTGATAATTTTAAATTTGTCGTTCGATGTTTTCTATGTATTTCTTGCTGCTTTGCTAACTTGGCATCAACTTAACCATTCATCAGTCCTGAATTAGTTGTAACAATTTCAATTTTTTTTTCTTGGGATGTTTTCTTCTTTTTTTTTTATTTAGTTTTTGAAAAAACATAGAAATCATTGCGCGACAACTAAAGGCAATTTGTAAAGCAATAAACATTTCCATATCACAAGTTGTAACCCCTTTTCCACGGATGCTTTTTGAACTTTATATGAAATTAATAAAAAAATATTAAAACAAAATATAGACAAATTTTGCACGACAAAATTGAAGCTTTTAGAACTGATTTAACGATTCAATATAAGAAGTTTTTACCCCTAGTCCAGGGGGTGCTTGGCTAACTTGATAACAATTTAACAATTTCGCAAAAAAAAAAAATAATATAGAAAACATCGAGCGAAAAATTCAAAATTGTCACAAATATTTCACGATTAATTAACGGCTTATTGTAAAGCAGTAAAACATTCAACTTAACAATAGAGAAAAAAAAACATAGAAAACATCGAACGACAAATTCGAAGTTATCACAACTAATTCACGACTAATTAACAGCTAATCATCCATATCTCAGAAACGGTTTGCGCTAGAGAAAAACTTTATTCCACAATTTTGTAGCTGTGGCAATTTCCCACAAAAATAGTATACTAAATTTTTTTCGTAGCATTAACCGTTTAAAAGTTACAGCACATTTTCATGACCTTTGGCTCCTTTTAAGGGATTTTTTGACTTTTCGATTTGCTGTAACTTTTTAACGGTTAATGCTACGAAAAAAATAATATATATACCATTTTTGTGGGAAATGCTTTCAGCTATAATATTGTTGAAAAAAAATTTTGTCTAGCACAAACCGTTTCTGAGATATTTGAAAAAAACTAATTTTTATGACTTTTGACCCCTTATAATGACATAGCTGTCATCGGATCGGTGAGGAACTCTCTCATTGTTTTTCTTTTATGTTTTTTTTGTATTTCTTTGTGTGATGTGATTGAAAATGAGTGGAATGAACGAAACATATATGCGTGCTTTGGTCGTTTATTCAAAAACTGAAATGATTGACGTTGAGATTGATTGTGTCGGTTTACTGTGATTGCAATCAATCATTCATTTTGATGAACGGGTCACAAAGACCGAATCAATCACGATTGACACAGCTCTACTCGCAGGCCCAACATGCATACATGAAGGGCAAATCTGTTGAGACGGCACTTCATGAAGTAGTTGGCACGATTGAGAAGTCAATCCAATTCAAGGAATTCATTCTAGGTGCATTCCTTGACATAGAAGGGGCCTTCAATAATGTTGAAAACGTGGCGATTCGACGAGCCCTTGAATCTATGAACATTGATCCGATTTTGTCCAATTGGGTTGATCGTATGCTTCCGAATAATAAACGCAGAAATGGGTAATAGCAAGCTCAAAGTAAGGGCGTGTAGAGGCACTCCACAAGGAGACGTTATATCTCCCCTGCTTTGGCTACTGGTTGTTAACCAGATTTCAGTCAAACTCAGTCTTGACGATGTCAAAGTCGTGGCTTACGCCGATGACATAGTAATAATGGCCTCAGGAAAATTCATCCCCACACTGCGTGATCTTCTACAAAGATCCCTTGACAAGCTCAGCGATTGGGTCAGCAACTGCGGACTTAACGTCACCTCACTCAAGACTGAACTGGTTTTGTTTACAAGGAAACATAACATTCCAAAATCCAAATATAGACCCTCCCATCATAAATGGGACACCGCTCCTCATCACTGGTACGGCAAAATATATCGGAAACTGGAAAGAAAACATTAAAGAAAGGGAGAAGAAGGCTTCAGTAGCATTCTATACCTGTAGTTGAATTTTTGGGAAAAGATGGGGTCCCAGCCCCAAAACCATTCATTGGATGTACAAAGCCATAATAAGACCAATTTTGACGTACGCCTGTTTGGTTTGGTGGCTAGCCTTGATATTCAAAGCCTTGATATTCAAAGCCTGATATTCAAAGACTTGCGTGCATTGGTACGACCAGTGCCATGAAAACTACATCAACCGAAGCCCTGGAAACTTTCCTTTCGCTAGCCCCACTCGATTTAATGGCGGCCAATAGTGCTTTAAGACTTAGACAGTGCAACAACTGGAAAGAGGGCCTTTTTGGGCATAAAACAATTATAAACTTTTAAGACAAAGGCATTCAAACAGACTATTTAATACCGCAAATTGATTTCAACCCAGCAGCCCTAACAGACATTCCTTACAGAGACCGACCGTTGCGTTGGGCTGAAAACCGGGTCATAAACGTTGATCATATTTCTGTCTTCACGGATGGCTCCAAGACAGATAAAGGGGTAGGGTCAGGCATTTTTTCAGAAAACCCATCCTTAGATAGGTCAATAAAACTTCCAAATTTCTGCACTGTCTTTCAAGCAGAAGTGTTTGCAGTTTGTGAGGCTGCAAAATGTTACATGTGAACTATCAAACAGGAATATAGATGTATTCATTGACAGCCAGGCGGTATTTCCTAATTCGTCACAAAGTCTAAACTGGTGAACCGTTGCCATAACGAGCTGAAATTACTCAATGCAACAAACACAGTTACCCTCCGGTGGGTCCCAGGACACCGCGATATACATGGGGATGAACTGGCCAAAAATGGATCATCTCTTGATCCGAGCCAAACTGAATCCTCTGCATTCATGCCACTGGTACAAGAAAAAAGTAGAATTCGCCAGAGTTTCCGAAAGGTCGCAAACGACAGATGGTCAACAATTGATACATGTCGGGTTTCGAAGAACCTATGGCCGGATATATCTAAGGAAAAACAGATTACCTTCTTAAACTAAGCAGACCTCAACTGTCTCTCTTGGTTGGAATCCTAACGGGTCACAACTCAATGGGAACCCACATAAGCAGAGGTGAGGAAGGCTCTTATCACTTCCTTTGTGAGTGCCCCAGCTTAGCAAGAACCAGAAAGACGGCCCTTGGAGAATACTTTTTTGACGAATTGGGCGACATATCAAGTTTGCCACTTAGAAACATCCTACAATTCACCCAGAATTCAAGATGGTACAGGAAGACACCCATACCTAACCCCTAAGCTCTAATAACTCCTTTCCTTTATGATGCAATAATTAACTATTTTTTTTTTTATTTTTCACATTTTTATTTATAATAATTTTTGTAACAATTCATTTTATAGCATGGCTTTCGCCGTCTGCCAGAGTGACAACTTCTGGTTTAAAAAAAGAAAAAAAATATTTGATAATCTATACAATTCAAATTTAAGTATATAGCTTTGCTATATTCCTAAAACATTTCATCAACAATGCATTTTCTATATTGCAACGCCCAGCTTATATACTTATAGAGGTTTTCCCAACTTTGGCCATTTAGTATATTATACATTTCATTATTTGTGAGATGATTTTTGCCATACACATTCCTTCTAATTTCCATCAGGATAGGGCACCTGCCTAAGAAGTGAAGCACATCCTTTTTTTTCTCTCAGATTGCAGAGTCCACAAATTTCTGGAAGGTCACTTCTATTAGGGATGAAATTGAGAGTTAGTAACTCGGCTCTGGCTTTGAAGACAAGCGTTATCAAGGCTGGTTGATAAGTGGGGCTAAAATAATTATTGTTGCACAAATTGTGGTTAAGCTTCGAATAAATTACTTTCTGTCTTGAATTCCTTGATTTTATTTCAAAATCAATCCTTTTTTTTGCGTGCGTCGACTGCATTTATGAGGTCATACAATTGGCTTTTCCAAGTGTCCCAGTTATTATTTTGAAGATCAAGTGTAAGGTTGCAGTAATCCGCCAAACGTTTCCATTCTGCCATCCATAAATTTTGCTTTCTTATTACAAACATACTGATCTTCTTCGGTAATCTTCTGTCGTCGAGCCTAAGCGTTTTAAGAACATAGTCCACCTGCATTTTGAATGTCGAGATAAACAAAGGAGAAAGTCCAGTTTCTAACAAGAGTACGTGATTTGGTGTCGTGCAAGGTAATTTGAATGTTCTTTTCAAAAAATATCGCAAGAGTTGTTCGACTTCATCAAACTCTTTATGCCTCCAGACTTGCGCCGAGTAGAGCATTATTGCTTGCGAAGTTGCTTGAAACACTTTATATTTTGAAGCTGAGTCTACCTCTTTATGTGCCATATTACTCCTCCAGGTCGCGTTTAGTGCATTTTTCGATTGAGCGAGCTTTATTGTCAAATGTTTTCTCATATTCAGATTTCTGGTAATAACCATACCTAAATAATTGTACTCATTTACAACCTCAATGTCCTGGTTTAAAAGCTGCCATTTTTCGTTATTGCAATTTCTACCACCAGCTTGCCGAAAGATCATAACTTTCGATTTCGTTAAGTTAATCTGCAGCCTCCATCTTTCGCAGTAGTTTGCCAGACGATTAATCATGAGTTGGAGTCCTTGTGGTGTTTCTGCAAGTGCGACGATATCATCAGCAAACATAAGATGGCTTACTCTCACCGTATCGAAGAGGTTCACTCCACCAGTACAGAAAATTTCTTCAATGTCATCGATGTAAATGGAAAACAACAATGGACTGAGGTTACAACCTTGCCTTAGGCCGATTTCTACTTCGAAGTACTGGGATAGTTCACACCCGTTAAAAATTGCTGAAGTTGTGTGTGCATACAAACTTTCGATTATTTTGCCAAACTTCATAGACATTCCTTTGTTATATAACTTCAGCATTAGAGCTCTTCTGTCTATAGTATCAAAGGCTGCCCTAAAATCTATGAAAAATGCGTATAATTTTTGTTTTTTATCTCTACAGAACTCAGCGATATTAGTAAGTGTATAGATTTGATCCACCGTAGAATAATCTTTTCGGAATCCTGCCTGATTTTCACTTAAGAGGTTGTTGTCTTGTACCCAACTATATAATCGATTATATAAGACTTTCGTGAAAACCTTCATCGAAGCATTTAGAAGTGAAATTCCTCTATAATTTGTGGGATCAGTATTATCTCCCTTCTTGTGGATCGGCTTCAAAATCGCTCTATTGTAGAATTCTGGAATGGACCCACCAGAGTCTAAGATGTAATTGAAAGCATGTGCGAGTTGTTCAATAAACGCAGCCGTACTATGTTTGTAAAACTCCATTGGGATACCATCTGAGCCTGGTGCTTTGTTATTTTTCGACTCTTGCAATGCCAATTTTATGTCTGATGTTGTAAAACGAGCATCTAGAAATTCATTTTGTTGAAATGGAATAGCAAATTGAAAAGAGGTGGAATGATTATTTCTCGCCATTTCTTGAAAGTAGCTGGTTAACACACGGAGTTCAGTGGGTATTGTTATCTTTTGGGGATCCTTTTTGTTAATTTCCCGTGCTAACTTCCAGAATTCAGACGCGTTTCTGCAATAAGATACACTATGTGCGATGTTTTCAGCATATATTCGACGCTTCGTTTTCCACAAGTGTTTGTATTCGCTGTTTGATTGGATATACTTTCGCCTGAAGAAATGGTTTTTGCGTAGGATTCTCAACCACACAAAAGATCTGAGAATATTTGTGATTTGACTTTAAAGTCCTTGACCAAAGTGCACCAATCTCCCCCGGCGAGTGCATAATCTATTGTTGAACTTCCTTGGTGTCCAATAAAGGTAAAGTCTCCGTCCTTGTCTCCAGGTGAACAGCCGTTACAAATACTTAGGCCAAAAGAGTTGCATAGGTCAATTAGCTTCTTTCCTTATTTATTGACAACTGAATCTCTTGATCTACGTTCTTTCCCCCATAATTTTGTTTCACTTTCTTCAGATCCTGTCCTCGCATTGAAATCGCCAACGAGTAGAATATTCGTGAAATCACTTTTAAACAGACTGTCGACAAGTTTGTTGAACTGATTTTCCCAATGGCTACAGTTAATATAGATTGGAATCAAGGTAAGTTTGTAGTGATCGATCTTAAGGTCAATATATTCGAGTTCAATAACGCATTCAGTATTCATTAATATTAACTACTATTACAAATGTTCAAAGTATTTTTTTTTTAACTCATATTCTTTCCAAAATGATAAAATCTTTCATCTATTACAGGCATTCAATTAAAAATATGTGGATTCTCTTACACCACATGGAGGGATCGTCGATCAGGTGCAAAGAAAGAATACCGTCATAAAAAGCGCCGGTTCACGGGTAGAGAAGATTATATAGCTTCCAACACATTTCTCAAAGGATCTGATAATGGTAACTTCTTTTGTAAGATTTTAATTTTAATTTTTATTTTAAATCCTCCATCTTAATTTTGTATATAAGGACAGGATATAATAGTTGAGCCCGGTTCGCATATGTTCACATTTCAGTGTATAATTCCTGAAAATTGTCCTTCATCATTTGAAGGCAAATATGGCCATACCCGATATGTTGCCAAGGTTATAATGATTAATTCATTCTCGAAAAACCATACATACACCGTTGGGTTTACAGTTCTGAAACTCTCTGACTTAAATTGGGATTCCAGTGTATTGAAGGTAAATTAAAAAAGTTGTATATAGCATTTTGGTAAATTTAATAATTTATTTTAAGATGCCAGCAAATATCGAAGCAATTGAAGGATTTTGCTTGAGTACTGCCAAACCGGTTCTACTAAGCGTGGATATCACTCAAACGGGATATGTGCCAGGTCAAATGATTTTGATTAGTGGAGAAGTGAATAACCAATCAAATTGTGATGCCAAGAAGATAAATGTCTTTCTTAACTTAAAAGCAACTTATACCTCAGACTGTCCTCGTACAAATACAAAAATTGAGAAAATTTGCTTAGTCAAGAAAGAATCAAGTCCTGTAGCTCGAAGAACTCGTCGAAATTTTACCGAAATCATTCGGGTTCCAGCTACAGCGCCCTCGTGTGAACATCTAAGTAAAGTTGTTCGTATTTCTTATGAAATCTCTGTGGTTGCAGTCATGAATGGCTTCATAAGAAATGCCAAAGCTGCTATACCAATAACCATTGGAAATGTGCCACTTCATACAGCATCAATACCTGCTCCACGGCTTGGTGATGTTCCATCGACTTCAGCAAGTGCTATGGCTCTGGCAGGTGGATGTCAATCACAAAACAATGATTCTGAAACAAACGAGTTGGAACTTCGTAAGATTTACCAAAGAAATTTATTTTAATTGGTCTAATATTTTGTTGATGATTTTGTTGATTTATATACAGCTCCTCCATCTTACGAAGAGGCAATGTTTATGACAGCCGATATTGGAGATGATGAGGTACGATCAGCGAATGGGAGTCACGAAACAGTTCGATTTACTCCTCGATTTCCGGTTTTCGATGTCGATGGGCTTCTTATACCAGATTCAATAGCTATGCCACCTACACAGCCGTCTGCACCTGCAGTCATAGAAAAGCCACTTGTAGATGATGTCAAGTATTTGATTTGATTTTGATGATATCATAGCCTGCAGATATAGCAGTAAAGCTAATATAGGTTTTACTTGTGGCATTTTACCTACTCTCATCGCAATAATTTAAATATACACTTTTCTAATATAGTACCTACAGAGCACCATTTTTTTTTTGTGTTGAAAGAAGATCTTTAAAGATGCCGCGTCGTTGTAGGTGAATCGGTTAGGTAATAAGAATACATTGTGGACTCTGGACAGTAATCGACAGAGTAGAAGTATCGAAGGCATCGTTTTTAAGGGCCCATTTTCAGTGGTGAATTAACTTTAAATTAAATCAGATTCAGATTATTTTAAAAATACGTTAAAATCAAGTGAATTCGTTAGATGCTCCTAATTGTAAAAAATACTTGTTTAAAAATATTGTAAAAACCCTTTAAAGCGTGGCAACCCTATGCCTTGACCACTTTACGGAAGAGATATCGAAGAGATTTAAATAGAATTAAAAAAAAAAGAAAACTAGTGCTTTCAGAAACCGTTACAAATTAAGTTATTAATGTCACGGTTTAACTTCGAAAAACAGCGAAAAACCGTTTTTTTTTTATTTTCAAAAGGGAATATCTCAAAAACGAGATGAATTCAGATTCGAGTTCAGCACACGAAAAACCTTTGGAGTAGTATATTTTGGTTTCTGTAACAAAAACCTTGTCGATCAGTGCTATCGAAAAAGAGATAAAGACACTATACGGTGCTATGTAAAGATAATTTCTATAAAGTTGCACTCTCTATATTTCGATAGTTACTTGATATGAATCTACCAGAAATAAATAGAGGATAGTCCCGGAAAATTTATAAAAAATATCCGGACTTCCGGACATTCCTCGAATACAGAAAAAGAGTATCTTTTCTACACATCCGGGACAGCCCGGGCAAACGGCAACCCTACCTAAAGTTGCAATTAACCTATATCCTCCTATGTCTTTAGTTTTCCTTATATTCATACTAGTTTTCTAAGACATGCCTTTTAATGAGTAGTCGTAACTTTCTTTGTAAACGCTGGGAATCGAACCTCAAACTCCGGCATGACAGTCCTACGCAGAAGCTATCATGCCATGGCTACTTCTGATTTACTTCAGTAGGTTATATTATATCAAGTTTATGTTATAAAAAACTTTCATAATTATTTCCTTCTTTTCGATTTTGTTGGAAAATAAGACTATTTTCGTGATTTGTATGGGTAGACCTCCTGGAATTTTACCATTGACAAGGGAATTAATACAAAAAAAAGACTACGCACTACGATAACGATTCACCTGGCAGCAGTGTGTCATTTTTTTGATGGCTTGAAAGTAGGTATGTGAAAAATGAATGAGTGTCAAATTATCCAAACAACCAACATTCACCGATCGAAAAATTATTAATTGAATAAATATAGCTATTAATTAGTCGTGAATTGGTTGTGATAATTTCGAATTTTTGGTATGATGTTTTCTATGTTTTTTTTGCTGCTTTCCTTTCAACTTAGGGCAACTTGCTCTAAACGAACGGATAAATATATAAAGCTTAATTCACACTATAGTGCCGATCAGCGTTGCCACAAAGAAAAAAATATTGAGGGCCACTTTGAGGGCCATTTCCTTAAAGTGCGGGTCACAATCCGTGAGAGAACATTTTTTTTAAAGTTGTACATTAGCTTTGTTCGTGTATACTGTTCAAAACTACGAATTTCTACACAATTTTTTTTTTTTTATATGAACATTGAATTATTTTTGCTGAAAATTTTTAGAAATTAATTATTTTTTATAGAAAATCTGTTGTCTAATTAAGAGAGCAACATCTGAGCGCTCAAAGTTTTTTTAAGGGGGACAAAAAATTTCACATAGGAGGTGAGATTTTTTTCGGAGATTTCGACTATAAAAATGTTTGTATTGTTCAAAAAATTAAACCTTTATTCAGAAATTTTAACCCACTGGTTTTAGCGGATTAACTGGTAAAGCCAATAAGGGCTAGTTGTACAAACGTGGTTCAATATTTAACTCGTGGTTCATGATTTTTAGTTCGGCGGATTAACTGACTAACACTAACATGCTTAAACCAGGTGTTGAACCTCAGATAGTGCATTTAAATCGGTGGGTTTACACTTTAAATTTTAAAGTCTAATCTAAACCAAGGTTGTTGTACATCTGGATCTTGGTCAAAAGGGCCGTTCGTTTTTGAAGCCACAATGTAATTAATATCAAAGCAGTAAATAAATATAAAACGAAAATGGAATAAAAAACAATACAAATTTAAAAAAAATGAAATTGAAATAAATTACGAAGTGCGGGCCATTTCTTGGTGGCCCGGGGCCAAGGGCCAAAATGAAAAACAGAGGGCCAAATGGCCCGATCGGGCACATTATGGCAATAATAATATTTTATCGTATCGAGAACGATATCGGTATCGGCACTATAGTGTGAATCAAGCTTAACTATCCCAGTTTAAATAAATAAATAAGAACTTATCGTTTTTTAATTGCACGAACGGAAAATAAATAACAAGCGGATAATAATATTTTTTCAGAATCACCAACACAACAAACACAAAACACATTGAAAAATAAACAAACTCTACGCCCTGGGCGGCACTTTTAGGGGGCGGAAAAATTTCAAAGTAAAAAATACTTATGTCGAATTTCTTTCAGCAAAAAATTCTTTATTTTCTAAACAGAATCGATTTTTTTTTCTTTCAATAAAAATCGATTTTTTTTCTTCTAAACAAATCGAATTTTTTGTTGAAAGAAATTTGACATTTATAATATCTTGATATTTGAACCATTTCATTTTTTGTCGCACCGATTGAAATGATTTCGATTTAAGCTTACTCTGAAAAATTTTTGGAACTTCCCGCCTGGAAAAAGAATCTAGTTTTCAATAAGGCCCTGGCAAGTTTTTCATTGTTACTAACAAGGGTCTAGCAAGGGTTACAATAGGCATTCGCTAGGCTCTCACCAGCTATGAACCTTTTGGCCTCGTCAGATAAATTCTGCCTAAGCCCTGACAAGTAAAAACAAGATTTGTTCCACATATATTCTCCATGGTTTTTATTTCAACAGACACTTCTTGTTGTTGTGTTGCTTCGAAGATTTCAGTGTACTCACCACGTTTCAGCTTGCCGATGAACTGGTGGTCATCCTGGTTGGACCTGTTTCCAACATAATTCTCATGGTACCTATCCTGCCGTTTGTGGCATTTACGTGTCGGTTTAAAAACGTGCAGCGTCCGGTAGTGTCATCGTTTGTGATTCTGCGGTGATGCGCTTTCTGTTGCTTATATTGGGAGGTTTGGAGGTATTCAAAACACGTTTTTTCTTGTTTAAGATAATAAAAGTTGACTAATTTCACGAATTAACCGCGAATCCATTTTTTTTAAATTTTATTTTATTATAAAACACTGACACTAAAAAATTCTTGCACTTGCTTTTTAGGTAGAACAACCTAGAACAGATTTCTAATAAATGAATTTCAAAATCAGTTGTGATTCTGTCTTATTCTGTTTTGTCTGCAGTTGCGATTTTACTACATGACATACCGATTCACAGTCATTATTTAAATAAACGGTCTCAGCGAGGCACTAATAGGGGCCTGTCATGTTTTCCTCTTCCATGTTTTCCTTACCGAAAACTTGCCGGGGCCTTACCTAAACTTACCAAAAACTTGCCATTTTTCCAGGCGGGTTAACTCAGAGTTTTGTTGGAAACAATGGCGCAACATTTTAAACAGCCTGATGTTTAGGTATTAGCGTGATACTACTTAATTTGCTAACTTTAAAACTCTTTACTATAATATTGTTAGTTTTAAACATTTTCTAACTAGTATCGTACTAAACCTTATTTTCTAGCTGAACACACTTAAAACAGTGACAGTTTAACCCATTTTTGCAATTGTAGCTGCCAAAGTGACACTTGGATTTAGTATGATACTAAAAAGATAAAATAGGCATTTGGCGATTTTAACTTTAGTAAAATGTTAAACAGATAATAAGATGCTAACTCATTTTGGAAAAGCCTGTCTTTAACCTAGCATCATACTTTAAATGCTTTAATATCATACTAAATCGTCTAAAGTTTTGCGCCACTGTATAAAGAAGTAATGTCGGGGTTTTATTCACATGCGTCTATCTTGAAAGCCGCTTTCATTTTTTATAGTATGTACTAAAAATTACGTTCTAAACGTAAACAAATTGAGCTTTTTTATTTTAACCGTGCAAAGCTAGTAATTATTATATTCTTTTGTTTTGTTAAAAATAGCCCTAAATATCTATTCTATCAAGCATGTCACACGAACTTTATTGAAAATTGAAGTTTAAGTGAGTTTTTTCCTACTTAATTCTAATTAATAAAAATAATTACTATGATAAATCAGAATTGAGTAGGTACATATTTATTGATGAAAGCTTAGGCAACAGGTACCTACTCAAACCAACTTAAGCTATGAGTAATTTTTTTAGAGCCAAAGTAACATAATGATTTTGTTAACACCACATCAGTGTTTACAAGATCGTTGCATTCAGATGCACGTTTAAGGTCGGCAGGGTTTTGTTTTTTTTTTCAGTGATCGTATTTTTTGTGTCATTTCCTTGTGTTTTATCCGTTAAGTTGCTATAATTTCCTATATCGCTTAATTATTTAATTTATTTAATTCGGTTTGATTTTTGTGGAAATAAGCTTACAAAGTACGGTGGCGCACGAAGCGACGACGGGTATTTAATTTGAGAAAGGGCTGATTTGAATTTTAAGAAGCCCTCCGCCCACTTCCCCCAGTGTTTATTTTGATTGTACAAAATTCAAACTATTATTTTACAAGAGGTACCTATTTTTTAAAGTATTATTCCTGGTAAAATATGTACATATTTGTTTACAATGTGATTAACAAGTCTTCCGAAGAAGTAATTTACTAATTTAGTGTATAGTTAAGTTACATCCTACACTTTGTTTTTTTTTTTTATTGAATAATTCAAAAGAAATGTGAGCACAATATTCGTGATAAATTCCGTTGCACTCCAGTACCGTTTTTTATTTCAAAAAAAGAAAAATCCCCAACAAATAGTTTATCAAAAAAAAAAATATCTTGAAAAATGGTATTGCTTTTCTTTAGAACGAATTATGCACTCCACAAAAAAATCAGTGTTTTTTTTTTAACATCATCGCTTTTGATTCTAGTGATTGTTTCCGCAATAATTAATAAATTAATATAAATAGTAGATATGCACGACTGGATTACACGAAAATGCTTTTGTGGTCCAAGGTTATACGGTGGTCAAGCAATTCAATGCTATAGTTTATTAAAACAATTACATTTATAATGGAAAAGTGTGAAAAAAGTATTAAATATTAATTTTTTTCTTTGATTTTTTGTTTATAAAAATTTCAAATTTGGAATAGAATAATATTTATAATTTCTATATGAGTGCAAAAGATCAACATCAAAAAAGTTTCTCAAATTACGTAGTAGCCCGTGGCGTAATGGTTAGTGCATTGGACTGTCATGCCAGAGGTCTGGGGTTCAATAAGTGACAAATCCTCCAAGAGTATAGCTAAGTACAGACGATTGTCAGATCTTACAATATTGTCAGATCTGTCACTGAAAATACTGTCCCAAATGTCTTACAATCGTCTGAACACACAATTTTGTCTGACAATATTGTCAGAAACGTCATTGCCAGATGAAGATCTGACAAAAAATTGTCAGGTATCTTACAATCGTCTGAACGCACAATTTGTGTCATTGTCAGACGATTAGGACACTGTCAGACTCATTGGTCATTGTCAGATGTTTTCATTGAAAACATCTTACAATTGCTGACAATTTTTTCATTGTTCGAAATGTCAAACGGTTGCAGCCGAGTTGAGAGATAAAAAAAACTTTTTTGTAGGAAATTGGTAGTTTTTCCACAACTGAATAAAATCAATCTATAATTCAACTACACTCACTTTTATATTAAATTCCTTGTGCTCGAATAAATAAAACCATTGAAAGTATCTACTCAAATGAAAATTAAATACGATGAAAATGAAGTGAACAGCAAATTCCAACAAGTTCAAAAAAATGGACTTCAAAATGGCCAAGAAACAATTAAATTGTCAGACTTTGGCACAAAATCTACCAATCGTGTGAACGGACAATTTTACATTGTAAGACATTTGTCAATTGTCAGCTAATTGTCCGCTTTTGTCAGACCATTGACAGATCTGACAATATTGTAAGATCTGACAATCGTCTGTACTTAGCTTATCTCCTGTCTCAGAAAAGTGCCGCTCACCTTAGCCGTTCAGATTCGACAATAAACTGTAGGTCCCCTCCATTCCAGCAGACACGCACACAGGAATGGTTGAGAGTTGTAAGTCGTTAGGCCCTGGTTCTTCATGAGACGTTTGTGCCACCAAATTTATTTTAATTTTACGTCAAAATGCACTATTTCTTTTAGGTATATAAATTTTTCTCTATAGAATCCGCGGAAACGCATCTTTATTAGAATCACTTTATTCAATCAAAATCGGCGTTTTCGAGGAAATTTTAATAAACGCTATGAACCAAAACGGAAATCCTAATTTTTCCTCTACTATAGTGCAGTAGACCTAAACAAACAAGATTGTGAAAACAGAGTACCTACACAATTTGTAACTTGGTTATCGCATACAATGACACAACAAAATCATGAACGAAAAATTTTGATATATGCTTTTTGTTTTGTGATACGCTGTTCGGCGAGCGAAATAGATAATATTTGTAGCAGATTATTTGGAGAGGTCTCCGCTTTTTTTTTTGGACAGAATTAATTGAATTAATTGTGGGCGAGCTGTATTCGTGTTTGTATTCAATAGGCGTGTTTTATTGGTAATCTACATATTACAGTAAGAAATTCACAATAAAATGCATCGGCAGTAGCGTGGTATTTATATTTCACATTTGGTACTATTGAACACAAATATAAAATTAAAATAGACAATTTTCAAGATGATAGGTAAAAAGTCTTAAAAGTTAGTTTTTGTAAAATAACTAGCAGACTCGTGCTCGCCTTGCTTCGCATTTAAATATTTTTTTTTGGTACAATATAACATGTATAGATAAAGCTGCATTTATTCGGATTTCTCTTTCAATTTGTTTGCTATTTATTTAAGGTATGTACATTCATATACATTACAAAGAAAATACAAAATAATAATTTTTTCCATTAAATTAAATTCTTAAAATAGTTAATTAAAGACCTTTTTGATACGAAATATTTTTTCTTCGAAGAGTTCTTTTAAGTGCTTCAAATGATTTATGTGCCATTGTGCACTCATCCCATACAATCAGTTTGCAAGTTTGCAGCACTTTCGCCATATTATGACCCTTTTGAAATATACTACATGTTTGAGCTTCTGCAAAATGCATAATCAATGGCAACTTGAGTGCCGAATGAGCTGTCGGCCCCAATACTTGTTGATGCAACAGCCAAAGCAATTCCATTTCCTGTGCCACCATCAGGTGCATCAAGGAAAAACAGACCGCCTCAACCGTTGGCCAACGCATTTGTTTATTATGTCGTTACGCCTGTTTTTGATCTACTAAAGTAGTTGTTTGTTTGCCCCGACAAATGCGTGCAAGTCGTCAACATTTAATTGTTGTTCTCTTAATAAATCTAGATCAAAAAGGTCATTCTCAGAACGATCTGGTGATGGACATGCCAAGTTGAATGAGTTTTTTTTGTTATTAATTGTTAAGCATACGTCTTCGATTTCTAAGAGCTTTATTGAAAATGTTTTCCGAAAAAGAAATATTGTCGTTGCAAAATATCTTCGCTCAAATCCTCTTTGAATTTTTCCCAGGTTTAATGGTGAACATGCACTGCACATAGTCAAAATATGATAGCGAACAATAGAAGCCTAGTTTCTTTACTTTGAAACTCTGTGATTTTCTGTGCATTTGTGGACTGAAATTTCAACTTTCTGTCAAAGTTTATATACAAAAATAAAATGCCACTAAAATGAAAAGAAAATCACAGAGTTTCAAAGTAAAGAAACAGAGCTATTCTAATTTGTCGCGGATGACAACAGATACAGGCGTCCATAAAGGCTGATTTCCAATGGCGCGTTGGGCGTCGCTTTGACAGATTTTTCTGTCAACGCGAAAGTTCACACATAGCAATTTTTGCAAAGTGTTTACAATGACGCGTTGGCCAGTAATGTTACGATTTGGCACCTATTAGCATGTACACAAACCAACGTAACATAAGCTACCTCAACGTTGAAGTTAAAAAAAATCAACTTCAGCGCGCGTTTTGACAACTCAACTCATGTTAAATTCCTTTCAACAAAAAAATCGATTTGTTTAAAAGAAAAAAATCGATTTTTCTAGACCAATTCCTCCTATCTAAAGAAAAAAATCGATTTTGTTTAGAAAAAAAAATCGAATTTTTTGATGAAAGGAATTCTACATTACAGTTCTATAGGTTCATTTTGATTTTCAGAATGACACTTCAGTTGTTTTTATTCACCTGATTCTCTTCAAGTCGTCTGTTATGTCGAGGCGTTCGTAAAGCTTGTAAAAGTAACGTAAGCGTCTCTAACGCGAACGCGCCATTGGAAATCTGCCTTAAAGGTTATTTCACAATGTTGATCATTTCCGAGTAAATAAATGAATGTCTGACATTCTACGCAATCGATCGTTCTAAGATTTTGAAATGATGTTGGACATTCGACATTTATTAGCAGCATTCAGCAGATAGTAGCAGTCGTTATTATTAGGATATACTGTATAGCGCATGCGTCCTATGGAAACAGATTTTTGATAGCCATTTGGCGTGTTCAGGAAAAAGAGATCTCTGGGATTTCTCAACTTCAAAAATTGAGCAAGCGAATTCAAAATATTTTTTCCTCAGAGTTTTGACAGCAAAACTGAGAAATTTTGCTGAGGAATCCTGTTCACGTAACTGAGATTGCTGAGGGCTCTGAAATCTCATTTTCCTCAACTTGCCTATTAGTTCACATTTTATTTTTATTTTGATTGACAGTCCTAATTTTTTGTACTATTTGTTTATTATTGACATATTTTTATTTCTTAATTTTTTGATTATTTTTTATACACGTTATAGTGTAAAATTTCAAATTTTGTTATAATCTTGGTGTGTAGTTGACGGATTTTACTAAAACCACTCCACAAACCCTCCCACGGTTTGCTAGCCTATAAAAGACGAACACGCAAACATTCATTTTTATATACAAGGATTAACAAAGCCCGGCGAACGATTTATCGCCCTCAAAATAAAGTTGTAGGCGTATTTGTTTCCAGACGTTATTCATGCTTGCATGGTGTTTCAAATTCTATAGAAGAACAAGTTCTAACTGGAACTTGTCCAATTCTTGATTCATGTTGACTTAAGTAGGTATAAGCCCAGGAGTATTCCTATTAAGTTTCGTCAAAATCAGTCCGCTTATGATTTTGACCAAACTTCACAGGAATACTCTTGGACTTATGCTTAACGCGCCATTGGAAATCTGCCTTAAAGGTTATTTCACAATGTTGATCATTTCCGAGTAAATAAATGAATGTCTGACATTCTACGCAATCGATCGTTCTAAGATTTTGAAATGATGTTGGACATTCGACATTTATTAGCAGCATTCAGCAGATAGTAGCAGTCGTTATTATTAGGATATACTGTATAGCGCATGCGTCCTATGGAAACAGATTTTTGATAGCCATTTGGCGTGTTCAGGAAAAAGAGATCTCTGGGATTTCTCAACTTCAAAAATTGAGCAAGCGAATTCAAAATATTTTTTCCTCAGAGTTTTGACAGCAAAACTGAGAAATTTTGCTGAGGAATCCTGTTCACGTAACTGAGATTGCTGAGGGCTCTGAAATCTCATTTTCCTCAACTTGCCTATTAGTTCACATTTTATTTTTATTTTGATTGACAGTCCTAATTTTTTGTACTATTTGTTTATTATTGACATATTTTTATTTCTTAATTTTTTGATTATTTTTTATACACGTTATAGTGTAAAATTTCAAATTTTGTTATAATCTTGGTGTGTAGTTGACGGATTTTACTAAAACCACTCCACAAACCCTCCCACGGTTTGCTAGCCTATAAAAGACGAACACGCAAACATTCATTTTTATATACAAGGATTAACAAAGCCCGGCGAACGATTTATCGCCCTCAAAATAAAGTTGTAGGCGTATTTGTTTCCAGACGTTATTCATGCTTGCATGGTGTTTCAAATTCTATAGAAGAACAAGTTCTAACTGGAACTTGTCCAATTCGTGATTCATGTTGACTTTAGTAGGTATAAGCCCAGGAGTATTCCCATAAAGTTTCGTCAAAATTAGTCCGCTTATGATTTTGACCAAACTTCACAGGAATACTCTTGGAGTTATGCTTAAGTTTTATAAATAGCATGTATTAACTTTCAAATAACTTTTAATATCGGACGGTTCTTTCTGAGATATGTTCGATTTTTTACTTTTGTTTATATAATTTTTTTTCCAAGTATTTGAAAAACACTTTCCAAACACTAAATGAATTTGAGAATGGATGAACCTCAAAATTCATCAGATGTGAATTTACTGCGCAAATTGCGCATCCAAAAAATTTTTAGCTGCTTCGATTTAATTTTTTTTTTTGCTTTACGAAACGTCAGACTTATGCAATGTAATATTTCTACAAAGCATCAAGTTTTCGTTGCTGATGCGTATGAAAAATATAAGCATTACTTCCGCATTAAAACATTTTCTACATTTTGGAACTCAGCCAATCATATACAATTTTCATCGTATTTGTATAGGTACTAATTTTTAAAAACTATGTACATACATTTTCTAGGTATAAGCTCTCAAAAAACGATTGTTCAATATCTTCACATGGTTTCTATAGGATTAGTCCGAAAATGCATACAAATTGTTGGCAAACTATGGGACCTATTTTGAACAGACATACTCATAGGAACACACTGCGCTGCAGCATTGTTGGCGAGCTGCTAGACCAATTTTTAACAAAGATACAAAAAGCGATTCCACAGCCACACTGTGGTGTGTGAAAAGTTAGTTCAGACCGGAATGGCAATGGTTACCTACTTTTACTATTTTCCCTGAAGTTCTGAGAACTTCCGAATTTTCTTTCGTCACATTTAAAGTGAAAGAGAACATTCCATTTCTTTTCTTCAAATTTCATTCTCACTTTTTGATAGAAAAATTCAGAATCGTTTGTGATGAACAGCTTAAGAGCCTTTTTCTAGCAAACCTCAATGATACGTGATGCCTCACAAGTTACAACAACCTCAGAAGGTTAGGTAAAATTGATTTTGTGAGTTTTTTGTATTCTTATCTTAAAAATTATTCGAAAAACAAAAAAAAAATATCAGAAAGATTGATTTGTCTATCCAATGGAAAATTACAACTAATACTTCAGTTTTTGTTGGCAGTAATAGTACTGGCGAGGCGATGTTGTTTTTGTAATGCATGTACTGTACAACGGAAAGCTTTTCCACAAGCGTAATGTTTCTTCACTCACAACATGCATTCTTACAAAGGGTGATTTTCGTAAGCATTTCGCTGTCATGTTGGAGACGAAGAAACAATTTCGTTTTAAATCAGCAGCATATTAGGCTTAAAGCTCAGCGCTTGCCCCCTTAGATTTATTAATTCGATTTACGTTCTTTTTAAATTCCTGTCGGACCGACGAAAGGTGGTGTAGACAAAAAATATTCAGGGACAAAGATAGATGGGTCGATTGATTGATTATCAACCTGAAGATTGTTCTCTCAACCTTTCTCTATTAGAGGGATTTATCATGAAAAATGTTTCAAAAAAAAAAAACTTTTGTAGGTAGGTAGAAATTACGGGCTCATTTCTGAAAATATTCCTTAAAGTAAACAAATTTGCCGACTTTGGCCGAAACGTTTATCCTGATTTAAGCCATTTTTGAGGGAACCAATCACACGAAAAAAAAAAAAACATTTTTTACGACTTATTTAGGTACGGCAATGAATGCTTAGACAAGTAGCATAAAATAGTATAATTTTTCATATCACATTTCTTAACTCATACTTTATTCAATCTTTAGTTGGTACGCTAAATTATGGCATCTTTATTTGATCTTAGTTTCGTCTTTATAAGGTAATCTTTTCATGCACTTTAATTGGTATGTTCCCTTCTACTTAAATCATTCTTAAATACTTTTTCAATCGGCATTTATTAAATCTGTATTTTTTTGTTTCTTTAATACTTCTTAAATCCTTCTTTAAAGTGTCTTTTTTTTTAACGCATTACATCGGTATTTGTGGAATTCTTTAATACTTCTTTAAGCCTTCTTAATGAAGTATTGATAATTTTGCCCACAGTGTTAATGGTTAGTGCGAAAGGCTATCAAGCCAAAAGTTTTGGGATCGAATCCCAGTCGGTACCATCATTTTTTTGATGTCTCTAATATACTTGCTTCTTTTATACTAACGTTTTTCTATTATTCCGATTGAAGAATATTTTAAGAATCAAATTATCTACTTAATTCAATCTATCGGACCGCCCATTTGCGCCTTTTCTCTACTTAATATGTACTTAAAAAAAAACTTTTTAAAAAAGGAATAGAAGTAACGCTGTTGAGTGACTGGATTCAGAAGATGCACTCATTATTTATCATCCTTCCGTGATCAGCTCCTCCCCAATGTGTATTAAAAGTTTATCGATTGCATTAAACTGACCAGCATTGTTTCTTTCTTGATTTCCCCGTACCTACTCAACTTATAATAGTGTACATTTTTTAACAAATTCTATTGCCATTGGAATAATGAATAATAATATCACATTAAGGGCGTTAACTATCGATTGCGTTAAAGTTTATGAGGCTCATAAATTCGAAGATGTATCATTTGTGTTTAAGCTGACCAGACGTCCCCTTTTAAGACGACAAGTTTTCTATTCGTTTTGTTCTTAAAACATTTGGTCCGCTTATTTTTTTTCTATGAAAGCAAACTTTTGTATTTTAATATTTTAAAATGTCTTTAGAAGTTATAACAAAAATCTCAAGCCTGCAAGCCTGCGAACTTTTGATGTTTGCACCGGTTGTAGAGCGCAAAGGTATCTTTCCCAGGGTTGTAAAAGACACTTTAGACTTTCACACTTCAAATTATGCTATCATTATTCCTATGAATTGAAAAGAGATTGTTATCATTTTTATCCACATTCATTTTACAGCAATATTTTGCATTCAAATGAATGGTTGAAGTTAATGTAATCTTTTAAGTGAATTCAATGAATGTTTTTTAAGGACTGCATTCACAAATGACGACTTGCATGTTGCATTCTCTTACAGCCCTGTTTATTTTCATTTATAATGAAGCAATTATACTGAAAAAGGGAAGAGATTTAAAATCAAAATGTAAAATTTCTTTTTTTTTAAACAAAACTTTAAAACTCTACTGCCTTATTTATAAAAAAAAAATGTTTAATTAAGCTCTTGTGTTCAGGGTAACTACACCATTGAATAAGATTTTGCCGAATTCAAACTAAAGGCAATTGCTTACTGCTCCATTTGATTCCGGAAAATTCTTATTCCATGGTGTAGTAACCCTGAACACAAGAGCTATAATAACCATTTTTTGTTTATAAATATAAGGCAGATAATTTTTGACTGAGTTAAACTCTATTTTTTCCCGATATTTGTCCCAGGATAAATTAAATATTTTTATACCAAAAAATGTTATTTTCTAAAGTTATTTGCATGTTAAATAACGAATGACTTATTTATTTTGATTGTTTGTATGTATTTTTATTACAATAAATTAATTATATATTGGTATATAATAGAAATGCTTCCTCATTCCCTCTAATGCGTACGTACATTCAGAATAGATTTTCAACACGCAAGGTTTTTTGCCCAGCAAATACTTTATATATTCATTTGGCCTTCACAACTTTTTTTTTAACAGTTAACAGCCTAGCTACAAGGGATTAAGCTCTTTCCTAAAGTCCAGTTGTTTTTGTGTAGTTTGTTAGTCTAAATAGTCCATTGAGACTTCTTCTCTATTCTGGTCGAAGACGGGTCTTAAAAGTATAAAGGCTCTCCCAAACCAACGCGATTAATCGCCGCGACAAAAGAAAACAATAACAACAACGTGTTGTTTTGTTTGACAACCACGTGTAGTTATTGTTGTTTTCTATTGTCGCAGCGATTAATCGCGTTGATTTGGGAGAGCCTTTAGTTTGTAAAAGAAAGGAGTTGATTATTAAAGCAAATGAGGTAATTTCGTTCAAAATTTCCAAATTCAATTCGAAATCATCTCATTTTCAATACAAATTCAAATTTCCAAATGAGGTAATTTCCACCTAATTTGCACAAAATTCTGTAGGAAATTACGTAAAACTTTTATGAACACACCCAAATGGAATTCATTGAAAGTGGATCCCATTTAAAATGACAGAATTCAATGTAAAAAAACAACAAAAACAAGCGATTGACAATCTGGGCCGTCAAACAAAATTACGAAATTTGAAATGGTAACACTTTTTTTGTAATTTGCCAAATTACCTCATTTGAACTCTAATGAAAACGCAGTATTAAACATAAAAATGAACTTTAATAAAACTTAAAAACAAAACCTAAATAATTGCGTTTCGTTGTGTTTCCAATAAAACACATATAATTATATGCACCTAATTCTCATTTTTTTTTTTAGATTTTTCAATCACCACAGATGTGGTCACCCTATTTGTATAATACACTATTTAAGATTTCCAATAAAAACAGTACATGTTTTTGTTTTGAGCACTATCATAATTTATAAGAATGATCGTGACTACTCTTAAGTCTTATGACAGCTCATAAATGTTGATTATATATTTTAAGAGCTCTACAAGATTTATGCGTCTTTAAACTTTATAAGCACTACAATTATAATTGATACCCTTAATGCTACATACACATAAAAATATCATGTTCATTCAATCAATAGGTATATTTTATGTACAAAAAATAAAACGCACTAATAAGATAACACTTTGGTTCTTAATGATAATTATTGGGTTTGTTTGTTTGTTTCCCAAAACAGCCAGGTTTCGTTCAATTTTATTTTTGTTTATATGAACTTTGACAGTACTTTGGACTGCAATAGGCAGTTGGTAAACTGTTAAGGTGCATTTAAAGGTCAAATCAAAGAGCACTTTAATTAATATTGTGGCACTTAATTAGGTCCTTATTACTGCATCATTAGATTCTTGAATTCCTTCTGTGGCGGCGCTGTCTTGACATCAAGTTAGCACCGCCAAAAGTTTGAGGGGGGAGGAAATTAAGTGCTCAGCTAAAATTGCAGCACTTAATTAGCGCCTAATTAGGTCCTAATTATTGCATCATTAGATTTTTGAATTTCGTCTATGGCGGCGTCATCTTGATGCACCTAACTTTTTTGAACAGAAAATTTATCGAGAGTTTCGGCGCTCTATAGGTGATCTTGGCAAAAAAGTTAAAAATATAACTAAAAATAATTTAGCACCTCTAGTGAAAAACAATAAAGTCATTTTCTCGTATGTTTGCACAAGCAAAAACAGCTTAAGTATCAATTTCCCATTTCTCGTTTTACTTATCGTCGGCTTACAAGCAAAACTGACCAACTGCCAAAAATAGAATTTTGTGTTTTTGATGTCAAATATTATAAAAAATGGCGTAGAAAATTCTGTAAAAACTGCCTATCTGATATTTTGCCTAAAATTTTGCAAACTTGTTACAATTGTTGGTTGACTATCTGCCTTCATGTATAAAAAACTTCAGGAAGAACTGACCAACTTCAGATAGACAGTTTTTCCAGTAAAAAAATATACATACCGTATTTATGCAGGAATGAACTTGCACCACCCTATGAGGTCACAGAACTCTTGTACGAGGACTTTAAAAAACTTAAAAGAGTTGGCCAAAAAAATTATTAAAAACCGTTGCATTGATGAAGATGGTAACAGAGTTCAATGGCTCAAACTTAAATGCTTAAAAGCTCTAAATATATTTTTTTGATATTTCGGATACTCCATCGTATTGTGTATAATTTTTGATAAAAGTATAAAAAAAATCTAATAGAATCGCAGTTTTATCATAAGTTACAAGGATTTAAAGAAAATAAAAAACTTGTTTTTCGTTTTCCCACAAACTACGTTTTTGCAGATAGTCATTTTTGCTTGTAAGCACTTATATTGTAACAGTAGATCAAATCATCACACACATAAGTCGACATATGTACGTTCTTTTCCCAAAATTATAATCCAAAGTTCTTAGAACATAAGTAAGACTTGTGTCGTTTTTTTCGAATAGTTAATTGTTTGTTTTACAAAAATGACTAGACTTGTGCTGTTTTTCCTTATTCCCATCTTTGAAAAAAACTGAACACAAGTGAACTTATGATTATTTTCCAAAAGACGTTACTTAATTTCTTGAAAATAACTTCACTTGTGTGACTTCCCAGAGCAAAATGGAGTTTTGTATGTAACTTATGTTGTTTTTTCGTACAAATGTTCACTGTTTGAAGGTATGTAATTGTGTTGCAGTTTGGGTCTGATTCTGGTATAGTTTTAGGTATGTTTTTCAAAATTTAAGATCGAATTTTGAATGGTTTGCTGAAGAATCATTGTTAATATTGTAAAAGTTGCTAAATTCTTTGTGTTTTCCTAAATTGTTCTTAAAAACTTTTGTTAAGTAATTACTGAGCTAATGTTGACTGAGTGGAACCCATTTAAAATGTCAGAAAAAACAACAAAAACAAGCGATTGACAGCCTAGGATGTCAAACAAAATTATGAAATTTGCAATGTGAACACTTTTTTTGTAATTTGCCAAATTACCTCATTTCAGCTCTAATGAAAACGTAGTATTAAACAACTTTTGAAAATGTTTTAAAACAAATGCTATATACAGTATACTACCGATATCTTTTTTTATTTCATTAGCAAATCAAAATTTGTAAGCAAAAAATCGTAGGAGAGCATCTAAAAAATAATTTTGTTAGGGTATGTACAATGTACATACATCCTATTATTTCCTATTAATATTATAAACGTAAAAGTTTATTTGTCTGTCTGTTTGTTCCTCCCAATCTCTGAAAATACCTTATTGATTGTTATGCAAATGGTTGAGCGAGAGCTTGGAACATGAGAATGGACATAGGCTACTTTTGATTTCAGAATCCACAAAATTTTACCAAAAAACAATTAAAATATAAAAAAAGTGATAAATTGTCTGAAATGTCAGATATTTAAATACAAAGAAATTTTAAAAAAATAAATTCTAAACATAAAGTTAATTAAACATGCGGAGCAAGACCAGCACGGGTCTGCTAGTATGTATAGAAAATTTTGTAAACATTTTTAAGAAAATAAAATGGTACGCCATTTTTTAGTATGTGTTTATTATTGCAAAGATAGGTTTAAGAAAAAAAATGATGAAAAGTACTCATTTTGGAAACATCGAATTTTCAAAAAAAAAAAAAAATCGTAATTTTTTTCTTTAAATCAAAAATTGTTTTTTATTTTTTTTTAACTTGATATGCAATTTTTACCAAAAATTTGTCGAACCGCTTTTGAACGAATAAGATTTTTCAAAAATGCTAAAAATAAAAATAATAGGTCGGCCAAACGTCCAAAAAATGCTTAATTACAAGTTAAAAAAAATTACCCTTCCGTTTGGGCTGCAGTCTTACAGACAAACAGACGGGCAGACGGACAGAATTGCAGGACCCACTTCTTTGGTTTTTTTTCGAATAACTTAATTTTGCAACATTTTAATGCATTTTTGGCACGTTTACCTAAAGTCCGTCTCTGGTTCGTAATTCATTTTTACCTAACCGCATACGATAGACACACATACCAAATGTTGGCTTTGATAAAATGACGAATATCTAGCGGCCCTGGGCATCTTACTCTATTCTATTTATGTACTTTGGAAAAGAAGAATGAGCAAAATTTTATTTTGCTAAATATTAACTGTCAGTAATTTGAAAAGTAGAATTTTATTGAAACATAATCGAAAAAAATAGAAATTTTACAAGGGAAGGCAGAATTTTGAAAGCAGATTTTCGACCCGCTCCCAAAAAAATTAGCTTCTTCTCATGCATACATATTTTGTGCTGTGAGATCTAAGCATCATACACTTATGGGATATATATTAACAAAAAAGCATGCCATCAAAAAGGTCAGTGGTTCAAAAAAAAGTCAATTATTGGCAGGATTTGGAAAATTTGTAAGTAATCTATGTAATTTAAATTTGTTCAAGGTCATTAGGGATTTTTAGCACCATTATTAACATTTAAAGGTTATCACCGGATCGTAATCAAAAGTCAACTACTTTCAGCTATTTGGTTAGCCAACCTTTTGCAATTTCACCATGAATAGTCTTATAGGCCAGAACGAAACTTACAATTTTTTGCATTTTCTTAAATTACAGATTTCGTCAGGCGTCAGGGTCATGGCGTGCCAAAAAAAAATGTGGACCTAAGCCTTTCTGATAGCCTTCCTGTTCCAATATTTCTTTTCAAAAAATTGATGTTCTTTTTATTAACTTTTCTTTACTTAAATTCCACTATCGTATCGCAAACGTGAATAATCTCACAAGGGTGTCTTGGTTTTTATTTATACATATTCATAATCACAAGTTATAAAGTTATAGTGCCTAAACTTTTAACTGGGACTTATGTCTATGTCTATGCTTATATAATTAGCTCATGCAAGTAATTTACATACCTACGTATATAAAATATGAATACTTGATCGACAAATCATTTACTCATTTCCATTTGTAGTACCTACCTATGTACGTAGCAGTTTCGGGAAATCCCACCTAGACTTGCATTTGCATATTATGCATAAAAACTAGTTTTAAGTTAGTATACAGCTAGATATGCCTATAAAAAATGCCATGCTTAAATTATTTAAATGCTCAATTCTTTTTATGAAGTATTGTATTATTTGTCAAATATAACCTTTTCTCTTGCGAGAATCTTTTATCAATCGGTTCAGCAAACCTTTTGGAAGGTATGCTGTAGTAATGTTTAATCAATCAAATTAATGCCTATAGTTACCTATTGGGCTTTAGCTAAAAAAAGCTTTTCCGGTGACCGGAAATAATATTTTCAGAAATAAAAAATGATCTGTGAAAGCTACAAAATTATTTCTTGCGCAAAAAAGTAGAATTTAAAAAGCTACAATTTCTGGCAAAATTTTTTTTCGAAAATTAATTTTTTTTTTTAAATTTTGACCGTTACAGTGGGTATAATGTCTTATTTTAGCGGAATTTTTTATAACAAAAAAACCATGCGAGCTAAAAAATTGGGGTTTACGGGTTTCATTAAATGTAGGGAGACTACAAATTCGTACAAAAAAAAAATTTTCGATTTTCTCATTATTTCAGATTTTGGAAGCTCACTTTTGAGCTAACTTTTAAAGTTGTTAGCTTGAATATACAAAAAACCGTTAGAGCTACAAATTCCGTGATTGTGCAACAAATTAGCATTTTAAAAGTTACAATTTCTGGCAAAAAGAAAAAGTTGAAAATTCCACTTTTTTACCAACTTCCTGATTATTTAAACGGACCATAAATGCAATTTCTAAACTTTAAAATCGAATAAAAAATTAACCAAAAAAGCTATCGAATTAATTTTTGCGCAACAAATTAGATTAAAAAGCTAAAATTTTTGACACCGAGAAATTCATTATTTTCGTACTTTTGTTCGCTAACTTCAGACTTATTTTAGCGAAAACTTGCATATTTTATAAACTATTTGAGCTACAAAATCGTGGTTTTCACGACTTAAGAGCAGTTAAAATTCAAATTATTTTAGATTCCGTCCGCTAACTTCAGACTTATTTTAGCGGAAACTGTAATAACTCGGAAATTATGCGAGCTACAATTTTTTTTTCTATAAAGCCTACAACTTTATTTCACACCAAATCATATTAAAACAAAATTACACTTTAAAAAGCCTAATTGATAAGTTTTCAAAAATGCAGTAAGGGCTTTGATGCCACTATAAAACAGCATTGCCATTTGTGGTGGGGAATCTTAATGAGTGTGTTTCTTTATTCATTCCGGTATGTCCAGAATATTCGGAATACCTGTTTTGCGTTTCTTTATTCCACGGAATATTTCGGATAAATTATTTTGTTGTTACTTTATTCATTCCGGAACATTTGGAATGCATTCTTTTTATTCCATAAGAAGTGTGGAATAAAAAGAATAGAAAAAGAATACTGGGCGCGTTCAGTGTAGTTGGCGTTCTTAAAATCAATTATGGCAGATTCACATTGGTGTTAATTATTTCAAAACAGCAAAATAACGCGAATAAACGTACCAGAGTATAAATTCTATGCATTTAATGTAAAATTTACTAAACTCTTGACTTTGTGAATACATAAATATCCAAAATGAAAACATTTATTTCTTCAATTGTTTTGACATTTCACCAAACAACTGGATTGCCATTCTTTTTTTTCTAGTTTTGTTTCTTTATTCATTCCATTCTAGATATTCTGGATAAACATTTCGTCTTTTCCATCCATTCTGTTCCTTATCCGGAATGAATAAAGAAACACACTCAATATGAATTTGTTTTATGCGTAATTAATGTTGATAATTTTTTTTTTATTGTATGGAATAAACTATTGTGCTGCAAGCGCTTGGTTGGAATAGTATTTTGTATAGGAGTTGGTTAATCTACTTCTTCCATGTGTAATGCATCTTCAGAATCCTCTACAAGTGGTGCGTCACCGGCAGCAGCTGGTTCTTCTGTGGCCATTGGTTCATCGTTGTCGATTCCAAGACCTAATTTAATCATGCGATAGATTCTTGAAGCGTGAACTTGTGGGCTGTTCAATGAAAACCCAGATGAAAGCAGGGATGTATCGAAGAGTAGGATGACTAAGTCCTTGACAGCTTTGTCGTTTTTATCGGCATCGGCTTTAATTCGGAGTGTATCGACAATTGGATGGTCTGGGTTTATTTCCAAATGTTTCTTTTCAGCAATGTATCCCATGGTTGAGGAATCACGCAGGGTTTGTGTCTTTAAGATACGCTCCATATTGGCTGACCATCCAAACTGAGATGTTACAATACATCAAGGGGACTCAACAAGACGGTTTGAAACGACAACTTTTTCAACTTTGTTATCCAAGATTCTCACACTTGGCTTTGTCTTCTTCGCGCTTCTTCTTCTCCTCCTCGTCTTCTGGTAATTCCAAACCTTCCTTAGTCACTGAAGCCAACTGTTTGCCTTCCTTTGTATTCCTTCAAATGCTGGATAAGGCGCCAGTTATAGCGATCAGGAAAATGGATCAGAAAAAAATTTTCTTTTGTATAGTTTAATGTTTTATTATAAGATTTCAAATATAAAAAGGATACGAATCGATGATAAACCAATTGAAATATTTTTTTCATTAAAAAAATTTAATTTGTAAGAAATACTTTGTCTAAAACAAGTACTTATTCATTTTTCTGATGGAAATTTCGTACAGAAAACGAGTTTCCATCAGAAAATGAATTTTATAGAATAAATATTTCCTCCAAAGAAAATTTTGTTAATGAAATAAATATTTAAAATGATTTATCATCGATTTGTATCATTTGTATATTTCAAATCGTATGATAAAACATTAAATTATCAAAAAGAAAATTTTTCCTGATGAGTTTTCCTGATCGCTATAACTGGCCCCTAACGTACTCATCGATGGGTTCAGTCATGTAGACGACCTCGAATCACGTTCAACAAATGCAGAATTGCTAACTTGATCTTGTGATTCACCAGTGATAAAGTAGATGTGCTTTTGGTTTTCCTTCATGCGACTGACGTAGTCGCTTCCTCGCCCGATGCAGAAGTTTGATATCGCAACAAATCAGAAAGCTTAGCTCTGCTGTTGTTGTCTTCGTGGACGCCGAATTTCAAATTCTTGCTGAACTGTTCGTAGAATTTCTTGTAGTTCTTCTTGTCTTCGGTGAGTTCCTCAAACAATTCCATACACTTTTTGGCCAAATTCTTGCGGAGCATTTCACGAGAAATATTCAGTGGCGCAACAAATTAGCATTTAATTAGCTACAATTTCAGATATCAAAATTTTTTGATTCCGCCAAAAAGTGTCCGCCAAAGTAAGGGACGTAAAATATGACACGTTAATTTAATTTCGGGCGGCAACGCTGCGTAGGGACGATAGAATATTCCACTTCGGCTAACCCTCTGCACACGAAACGTCATGTCACGTCATGGATAAATTAGTGCCTATACATTTTCACTCAATTTCATACAATTTCGTTATATCTGAAATACTGCAACATGTACGTCCGGCGACTGACATTGCTGAACGCCCGGTGATTTGCAGTTTCTGTGCTGCGACGAATAAATGCAGCTTACGCAGTTGTCTATTAAAACAAACGTGAGATACATGCACAAGCATCACACAAGCCGCAAAAAATCGTAGGACGCGTCTATATGACAAAACGCTTCGTGTGCAGAAGGCATTTTACACCAACCACTAGACAATATTTTTTTATTTTTAGATATCTACATCAGATAACTGCTGATGATGCTTATTAATAAATAAATAAATTTGATGGCACAACAGCTCATGAAGAACTAGGGCCTAGTGACATACAACTCTCAACCATTCCTCTGTGTGCGTGTCTGCAGGAATGAAGCGGACCTACAGTTTATTGCCGAATCCGAACGGCTAACGAGCGGCACTTTTCTGTGACAGGAGATACTCTTGGAGGATTTGTCAATTCCTCGCAAGAGGCAGTAGCCGATTTTTCTTTTAAATAAATAGGTGGCGCGGCTGGGGATCGAACCTTAGACCTCCGGCATGACAGTCCATTTAAAGAGCTATAGACCACCAATATTTCTGTAAAATTTCAATTTAATCCATTGAACCGATTTCACGTACCGAATGATCAAAATCGTATAAAAACCAATTAAAGGAACAAATTGGATGGTTCATAAACATTGTGAAATTGTTATCAAATTGAAACGAAAACAACAATTTCTGCCCACTTTTTTCACAGTTTTGCGTTAGTTACAATACTGCAGAATCTTGCAGAATATTAATTCCAGTTTTTAAAACCACCCTTTAATTTTCAGTGTCGTCATTCCTTGCGAAGATATTGGTAGCAAAAGTCAAAACTCTGTTTTTTCATTCAAAGCCGGATATTCTTCTGAAAAAAAATTGTAGAATGACGAAAAAGACTACCTTAAAGCTGAACATAAGATTGGCTCAAAAAAAAATTTCAAAGAAAATGTCAACGTTCAAAAAAAGAAAAAAAAAAGGAAAATTTTTGTGTCGTGCTGCTTCTTATGATTGCGCAATAATGGTACCTTAAAAATATCATTTGCTAAAATTTCTCAATACACAAAATATAAAGCTTCAGAAGACTTTTTGCTTCATCTCAATATGACCACTTTCTCACAGAGATACAGCTCTTCAAAAAACACAAAAAAAGTGATTTTTTTTTTTTTTTTTGAAAAATGGTTTCTAGAGTTGACTGTGAATAAATAATGTCTAAAGTTAACTAACTCTGGTTTAACTCGTCACTGAAAAACTGGTCCTAAAACTATATTGTAAAGAACTTTATGTTCAAATTGAAAGTGAGATAAATAAATATTTAGCATCCAGTATGTATGTATTTAGGTTTTTAGCATCCAGTGATATTGAGTGTAAAAAATGAAAAACTAATATTTTTGACTTTTCACCAAATTTTAAACACCTTAACTGTCACTCATGCACTTTGATTTAAAACTACACATACGCTCATTATTATTAAAAGACATCAACAATTATTGTATCTTATTTAATACATAAAATTTATTTTTTCTCGTGCCACATACGTCCATGTATCATTTTTGATACATGAACAGAATTCATGTCCCCATACAAAATTATTTTCAAATGATGATTTTTTTACCTAAGGTTCCACACACGCCACTCCCTTCCCCTTCTTACACATACCTTACCAACATCCAGGGGATCGTAAGGGATCCACTGAAATTAAAGTGAGATGACGCGGTTTGCCGAATCATCATTCATCACCCCTTCTAACCTAACCTGTAATATTTTTTAAGTTGTAATCACTGCAAGCAAAAAAAAAGGCAACTGAGTTGCCGGCAACAATTAGTTCATAGGTGAGAAGGGCAGGAAGAAAGAGGGGGAAATGAAATCTCCCCGGTCAACAAATTTAGGAGATTTTTTTGACGTTTATCTTCACACTACGTTTGTGTGCGTTCAACCAAGGTAGTTTAAAAGGAAAATAAAGAAAATCTCCGGGTTTTTGTTGCTTGCGTGTGAAAGGTACAAGAGATTGTTAAGGAGATTTAAAGAAAACGTCAAAAAAATCACCAGCAACTAGTATCTACGTGTGAAAGGGGACTTTGGTTTTGTGGAGGAGGAACACATGCATAATCTACAAACTTAGTAAAGAAAACTTTTCGAATATATTTTCATGCGAAAACCCAATATTTTCGACACTCTATCTGGTTTTAAAACCGGGTTATCTTCTAAATGACCGCTCTTAGGAAAAAATTATCACAAACTTTCTTGTTGGCTAGAAAATTTCACGATCTGAAAATATAAAGTACTTGAAGTATTTTTTCTATATAACTAATTATTTTGCTACTAAGTCTACTATACCTCTCAATAAACTCAGTTCTAGGTAAATTTCAAATTGATAATTTAATTCTACATTTATCACTCGATCATTAATATTAACAAACATTGTTTGTATCTTGTTATTAAACTGTTGATTTTTTTTTGCAGAACTATGTGTTAAAAACCTATATTTTTGACAATATGACTTAAAAAGCAATAACACGAGGCTATAGGCTGTAAAAATGTGGTTATTTCAAAGATTTTTTTCTTGGTAAGAACTTTATAGCAAAATAAACCTAAAGTAAGGATTAACCTGAAAACAACTTTATTGCATGTATGTAAATTGGTTTGGTTAATCATTATTCATTATGCAGCAATGATGATGTAATTGCACACTGTTTAAATTAAAATTAAAGTATATATCTAATACATATATGCATGTAACATGACTTTCGGAGTCATGCCGCGTTCGTATGGAACTAAAATTTAATTGTTTTTCCAAAAAATCATTTAAGGGCATATCAGGAAAAATAGTAATTGAAAACATTAGTTATTTGTATTTCCAATACCCAGATTTAAAATGTTTGGCAATGAGAAGGTTCTTTTTCTACATTAATATAAAACAGGTTGATTTTATGAAAAAGGCAGACAATACCTCTCGCGTCACTTAAAAATAGATTCATAAAAATATTTTGATGTTATAAAGCTAATAGACTAAGAGCCCACAGCAAATTTTGGGGTGTGAAAGTGAACCAAAAAAAAAGGTATATGAGTCAAAAGCAGTGTTCAAGCTGATGACAGAAATGAAAGTCTTACAGTCCCTGGTCGCGGCGTTAGTGAGCAATAGTACGTTAAAAACCCAAAAAAATCAACTCTTTGGATAATTGTATGAACCAAAATTCGTTTTAACCCACCCCTTATGCTCCCCTGATCTCGGAACAGTGGGTCCAAGACCTTTTGGAAGCGGCAAAGGGGCTAAACTGTTCCGTGTTCAGGGGAGCATTATCTAAAGATTGGTGAAAACGAATTTTGGTTCATACAATTATCCCCAAAGTTGGTTTTTTGGGGTTTTTCAAACGGTCTGGCAGAGTAAAAGCCGCTGCTTTCAAATGGTCTTGGACCCACTATTCCGAGATCAGGGGAGCATTAGGGATGGGTAAAAACGAATTTTGGTTCATACAATTATCCCGCAAGAGTTGATTTTTTTGGGTTTTTAACGTACTATTGCTCACTAACGCTGCGACCAGGTACTGCAAGACTTTCATTTCTGTCATCAGCTTGACCACTGCTTTTGAATCATACACGTTTTTTTTGGTTCACTTTCAAATTCTCACAAATTCTGTACAGAAATTTTAGATTACATTTGAAAAATAATTTTCCAAATAAGTGAAGGTGCCTAAATATTTAACCAATAATTAGATTATACTCTCACTTCCACTCACTATATTATCCAAAATTCAAGCACATACGAGAGCAATGTATAATTTTATTGAAACTTACATAAATATAGGTACATATAGTTTCCCACCTAGCACACAGCCTAAAAAGCGTCGACAGAAAAAATTTTAAAATAAATAATCTCACATACACAAGAAATAAGTGCATAATTAAAAAAATATTAAATATAATAATGGTGAAATATAGCTGCTATCGAGTTTAAAATCGCAACTATATCTGTTCAACTATGAATTAAAATCTTGACAATTAATTCGTTAATTTTTTAATATTTAAAGCTTCAATATATCCGAACAGATTAAGATTAGAAACACTCTGCCTTTTGGGTATTAAGTATTGGATCCACACTAAAAAAATGTCTACCTATACCTATGCACCTCTGTGAGGGTCATTTTTGAATACATTACTCGCAGGGGTTTCCAAAGAAATTAAAAGATTTGATTGACATGGGTTTTCTTGAATCTGTAATTACAAATTCCATGAAGAACGTGAGCAAAATGTGAAGTAGGTACTATTGACACAATTTGGAGTTTAGAGTTTGCTTTAAATTACTGTTGTTCATATTTTATCATTCTATATGAAACCAAAGACAATAAGGGGAGTCCCAAGGAATTCCGGTTAAAAAAAATTAATTTATTATTTTAATGAGGGTATTTTTCTCTACTAACGTGTTGGTATAACAACGAATTAACAATAGGGCTGTAAAAGTAACGACAATTTGAATTCCCGTATGTTTACGTTACTTTTGGTTCGAGTACGCGTTACTTTGGTATCGTTACTCGTTACTCTCGTTACTTTCATTATATTGGTATGTCGATACCCTGAAAATGAAAAAAGCATTCCAATTCGGATTTTGTATTGTAACGATACGAATATTACTATGTATTTGTATGTGGTTCGGACTATTTTGGACTACATAATTACTCATTCTGTCAAAATAAAATTGTTCCAGTGGTCCCAGAGCGTCGGCCGTGACGTATCCGGAAATATCCACCTCCTAAATCGATTGGCGTACTCCGTTTTTCGATCCGACGTAAAAAAATGTTGGCATATTAAAAAAACCTGTCAAAATAATAGTGTTCCAGTGGTCCCAGAGCGTCGGCCGTGACATATCCGGAAATATCCACCTCCTTAATCGATTGGCGTACTCCGTTTTTCGATCCGACGTAAGAAAATTTTGGCATATTAAAAAAACCTGTCAAAATAATAGTGTTCCAGTGGTCCCAGAGCGTCGGCCGTGACATATCCGGAAATATCCACATCCTAAATCGATTGGCGTACTCCGTCTTTCGATCCGACGTAAAAAAATTTTGGCACATTTGAAACCTGTCAAAATAATAGTGTTCCAGTGGTCCCAGAGCGTTGGCCGTGACACTAGGTAATATCCACCTCCTAAATCGATTGGCGTACTCCGTTTTTCGATCCGATGTAAAAAAATTTTGGCACATTTGAAACCTGTCAAAATAATAGTGTTCCAGTGGTCCCAGAGCGTTGGCCGTGACACTAGGTAATATCCACCTCCTAAATCGATTGGCGTACTCCGTTTTTCGATCCGACGTAAAAAAATTTTGGGACATTTGAAACCTGTCAAAATAATAGTGTTCCAGTGGTCCCAGAGCGTTGGCCGTGACACTTGGTAATATCCACCTCCTAAATCGATTGGCGTACTCCGTTTTTCGATCCGATGTAAAAAAATTTTGGCACATTTGAAACCTGTCAAAATAATAGTGTTCCAGTGGTCCCAGAGCGTCGGCCGTGACACTAGGTAATATCCATCTCCTAAATCGATTGGCGTACTCCATTTTCCGATCCGACGTACAAAATTTTTTGCGTATTTGAAGCCTACTAAAATAATTGTGCTCGCCTTGTAAAATGATTTGATTGAGAATGACTAGAACGACCAAAACGTACCTAACCTTTTTCGTTCAGTATGGTATGTCTATGTAGTATGTATAATGTAGTATGTTTGATATGTGCGATATCCGATATAGTACTTTTTGTATGGTATTGGAAAAGTAACGAAACATGCGAGTAACGAGATTATCTAGGTAGTAACGTTTCGTTACTCGGTATCGAAGTGAATACCCGTATCTAAGTAACGAATACATACGATTCGTTACAGCTCTAATTAACAATCTTGATATCATTAAATACATACATGAAAATACGGCTTGTAAATAAATAATATTTTGGAAGATAAGTATTTCCATGAACTGGCATTTAATGCATATCTGAAATTCCATTAAAATACAAATATAGTATGTTTTGAATTTTATTTAAAATTTATAAAATTTAACATTAGAAGATTATTACACTCGTCTCTTTTCGTTCATAGTTTAATGGCAATACCAAATAATCCAATTCTGAGTTCAACAATTTATTATGTGAGCAAATTTTTCAATTTATTTAATTTTATACAATTTTGAGGGTGGTATGTATGATTTGTTAGAATAAATAAATTGGTGGCACGACCGACGACGCCCAACAACAACGCGGAAACCCAGCCTTATCACTTACAAACTATCATATCCGTTGTTGTTGTTTAACAGAAGAAATAGCATTTCGTAAAATTTACAATTTTTTTAATTTTTTAAGTAAAATTGGCACCGTCGTTTTCGATTTTCAAAAAAAAAGTTTTCTTTAATAAGCTCAACTTGTGCTGTCATTGTTCTGTCCGTAAATATTTAAACAAAAGTTCAAGCTTTAACAAAAATTTCATTCATAAAATAAACTCATTTGTGAACTTTTTTTTTTATTATTTACGCCATCGTGAGCACAAAATCTAGCAAATTTTAGCAAAACCTTTTTTTGAAAATCTAATATAGAGATACTTACGAAATAATGATTATTTATTGACTATAATCACTTTGATTTGAACTCATAAAATTTGCCACTTGAAAGCTTTGACTTGTTCTTTGCAAAAAATATACACTTCGGGATTTCAAGAGATAATCGTCAAAATTGAAACATGTAAGAAAAAAATAAATTGAAGTTAAAAGAGGTAGTAGCTCGATAATTAAACATTTACAACAAAGTTAAGCGAAATTTACTATTCCAGTGTCTTGTATTACCCCGCCCAAACTCTAATTACAACACTTCTAAATGATTTTTCATTGACCTGATGGGTCTCTTGAGTGTCTCTTGCGGTATTCTTTCCAATTCGTCTAACAGTTCCGCTTTCAGTTTTAAATGGTCTCAGGAGCTAGATTTTTGGCTCTAACCCTTCGCTTAGGCTCGTCTCACAAATGCTCGATAGGGCTCAAGTCTGGGATTAGCAGGAGCCAGTCCATCGTGGCAATACCAACTTCCGTAAGGAATCCGACTGTTCCCCGCACAGTGTTGCATCGAGCGTCAAATACGAAATTTTCGACACTACATCCAGCAGAGGTAACGACGCGACGTGATGCAGCAGAATATCGGAGATATACCGATCCGCAGTTAAACCCCCCCTCGACTACCACCAGTCAGAAAATCCAGCTTACTTTTCCTTCAATTTAAATGCATGCATGTATCATACAAAACTAGGGTTTCCAACTTTCTTCGAAACTAAAGGAGGACACAATTTTTCTTAATATGTAGGTACATAAAAATGAAATACGGTAGCCACCTTATTATTTATTAAATTCGAAAGCTCAAAGCTCATTTTAAATAAAATCCTTGCCGTCTTGAAAATCAATTAAGTTTTCTTACTAGGCGCCAGCAAAGCAGGTACTTTCAAAGTCAACTAGGCCCTCGGCAGTTATTAACATTCTACCTCGAGAGCAGACAAAAATTGGTTTAATTTAGATTCGGTACGATAACTTTCGGCTTACTAGTCTAATACGCTAATAATTACACTGGCTACTTTGAAATAAAGACGTACAATGATGAAAATAACTTTAAACTTAAAAGGGGTACATTTAATGGGATACCAAACTTTCCTAAAAAAATTTTAATCAAGGGTCTAACGAGTATTTGCCAAGTTTTCCTCTAAAAAATTTTCACTGACGATTTTTCCAAGCGGTTTTTTGTCATAAATTATTAAAAAAAAATAATAAAAACTAATAAATAAATTAAAAATAAAATCATAAAAAATTCGCATTTTTTTGCCATAATAACAAAAAAAAAACCTTAAACTCAAAAAATTCAAAAGCTTTTGAAATTACAAGTATTTTGGTTGAAATCTTCTTATTCATCACAATATATATTGCATTTCAAAATTAAATATTTTTTTTTGAAAGAAATTACTGAGATTTTGTCAGTCGTGTGCAGCAAAACAATTTGCACTCCATCCAGTGGATCTTGTACAAAGGTACATACTAACAAAATGAATAATTGATTATAGCCTTTAGATTTTTGAAAAGGAGGATATTTCAAAGTGAAGAAGGACGGGAGGACAAATTGTTAAAAAGAAGGACTGTCCTCCCAAATGGAGGACAGTTGGGAACCCTAACAGAACCCTCCCCCATTAGTCACGGTTTCGACAAAACAGCTTTGTTCAAATCGCTCACTAGGTCGTCTGTATATTCTGCCCATACGGGCACTTCCATGCAGACTCATTTTGCACTCATCGTAGTGTACAAGAGAAAATCGTAGTCAACCTTGTCGGTGGTTTGCAGTCGATTTCGATCCCCTGACAGGTCATTTCGGGGTAAGGTCTGTTTCTTTAAGTCGTATTTTACCTGTCCGTGTCCATTCACTAGCAATTCTAGTGTTCTAGCTGTTTTTGGATGGTTAAGGCCAGTCAAATGAAGACTTTGGAGAGAAGTAATTGCGATGAAAATTTCATATCTCTAAAGCTTCGTATTCATTATGCGCGGCAAACCAACGAACATTGTTATACGCCTCAGCCGCGCAATATGAATACTGGGTTGCTGCGGGCAGCAGCTCAAACATTTGTGCGCTACAACATGCCGCGCATCGATCCATTCGCGATGGATTTTTGAAGCGCGGCAATGGTCGAACATGGTTTTGCTAGCGCGCAGTTGAGACGGTAGTTTGTTTTGTGATTTGCGCACTAGCTAATAACTGTTAATTGGATCGACTGCCGCGGTTCATCAACTTTTTCTCAAAAAATTATATGCGTGGCAAATATCATGATTTGCCGCGGACAAACATGGTGCGCGCGGATGCCGCGCATAATGAATACGAAGCTTAAGTGGTACACCATCGACGTCAAGATTTTGGTATTTTGGGCCCCAGCACGTTGGTTTATTCCCTGTCGCAGTAGTGTATAACAACTTGAGCAACAATAATGGGCGCGTATATTGCGTATCAATGTTTCCTACTCGTGGTTCCTTTTTTAGTATAATTTGTTCTTTTCGTTATTTTGACGAATAATGCAAAAACTATCCAATGGATTTTTATGATTTTACCTCCAACTTAAAGTTCGAAGTTCAAGCTTTAAAATGTGACCATTAACATTGAAGCATACATATTGAATCCATATAGACTTTTGCTTTAAAAGGCGAAACGGAGTAATTCCATTTTTTTGCTCGCAATTGTATAATAAAGCATACAAATCTTTTAACTTCCAGATAAAACATTGGTGCATACTTACATAATTTTTAATAACAACTCGAAATGGGAATACGATTTGAAGTTATTTATGATCATAATCCTTTGGGAATATACTATGCTGGACAGACAGTAAAAGGTCGAGCTATAATTCATCTGGAGGAAAAAATAACAGTAAAAGGCAAGTTAATAGTTTGTTAATTCAAATGATAATTTCTTTTTTTTTATTGAAGGTGTCAAATTACGTGTACGTGGATATGCCAAAGTTAGATGGGATGATACCGCTCCACCTACGGATTCAAAAAATGCAGTTGGTTCTTATAACCGTATTGATGAAGAGCGTTTCTTTGAGAACACAACAGATTGCATTCATGCTAAAGGTAAGTGATAATCACATAAAGACATAAGTGCCTACCTTCTGTATCCTTCGCCGATAGATAAGTTGGAATGGAAATCATATGATGCCTGAGACACGCCAGCTTTCCATCCTCCTCGATCCCGGGCACGCTATCTCCAGTCATCTAGACCAAGCACTCCAGCATCCACGATAGCTTAAAACTGCCAGGTTCGGTCTTCCTTGTCGTCTCCCACCTGGCGGCTGGGATTCGTAGATTCTCTGGGCTGGAGAATTTGTTGTCCATTCGCTCGTTGTTATCCAAGTCAATGCAGTCGGCGTGTGTTTAGCTTTTAGGATTACATCCACATTTTGGTACAGCTCATAGAGTTCGCGGTTAAATCTTCTCTCCATTCGCCCTCCTCGCACATAGGACCAAATTTCCGTCGAAAAATTTTCCTTTCAAAAGAGCCAAGTATCAGTTCTACATTTCTCCTTATCATCCAGCACTTGGCGTTGTAATTCGGGACTGGCAATAGCCGCGTTTTGTTTTCTACGGATCTGGATCAGGATCATTTTTTAACACGTAATACAAAAACAATTCGGAATCCTGCTCTCTATCTGGATCTATTTCAAAGATCCAAAAATTACTTCTTACTATGGCGGGTAGATGGCTTTGATGGTAAGGTAGTGTTTATTGCAGAGTGAAGAAAAAAGACAGGAAATAAATGAAAAATAACAAAATGTAAGTAAAAAAGAGATGCTCATATATCACTGCTGCCACGATGATCCGTATCGTTTTATTTTGAAGGGCTGATCCTGATCCAGATCCGTAGATAATAAAACGCAGCTAATATAAAGGTTCTGTAGAGCTTGCACTTCGTTATTCGCATGAGGAGTTTATTTTGCTTAACCGAAGTAGTAGCGGTTTGCTAGGAAAATTCTTTGTCGATTATCAACTAAGGTGTCTTTTGTGGAAATAGCGCGATAACCTTATCTTAACTATACTTTAAAGGATACAGCTCCAGACGATGAATGCTATAATAGGAGACTTTGAAGTCCATGAATAGATAGTCGGTCTCGACTTGAAAACTCCTTGGTCTTTTCCAAAATTTGTCTAATTATTTGGATTTGGTCTATAAGTCAATTTGCCGGGGCAGAATCCAAACTGGTATTTGCGGATCAAGTGTTGCAAAACGGCTTAAGACGCTCACACAGAACGTTGGATAGGATCTTATATGCGATTTTAGCAGGGGTATGCTTCAATTCTTACAAGACATAAGATTGCCTTTTTTTCTAGATCGGGCATATCGGGCTGATCGTCCAATCATCGGGCATGCTTCCTTCCACCCATGCTTGGTTGATGATTTGACGCATGCGGCCTATCAAAATATATTCCTTCCGTACTTGAAGAGCTCGGCTGTTAATCTATCGGAGCTAGCGGCTTTTTTTCTCTTGCTCTTAAGGTTTTTTATTGCTAGGCTATACTTATGCTCATTTCTCGACTGATTTTATCCATGATAGAATTACGAAAGGTGGGCACTGGTTTACAAACTAGAGATGTTAAATATTTTTGTAAAACCTTTCGACGCGTGATTTATTGATGTTTCATTTCAATTTTGATTTCATTTTGCAATAACGGATAAAAGTAGGCCTTATATTTAAATATGAACCACTGGGCAAATATTGAACCACGATTGTATACAACTGGCCCTTAGAAAGTTATTTTGCTTATTTCAGAAAATGTGACTGATTTGGAAGCTGGAACTCACACGTATACCTTTGAATGTCATTTGCCACTTCTGTGTCCTGCGACGTTTGAAGGCACGTTTGGACGTATACGTTACGATACAAAAATCATCATAGAACGACCCTTATTGTTCAACAAGTCGCATTCAATGGAATTTAATGTACTTCAACTTCTAGATCTTAACCGTCTTCCTATTTTACGAGTAAGTTCCTACTTAAATGCTCTCTCAAACCGTCCAGCGCGAAATATTCGGTGCGAATCTGTGACAACCAAAGAATGTTCCAAGATTCGGGTCGTCAGTGTGCATGGGCACTCTCATTAATCACTAAGCTCCGAATGTTTCGCGGTGGTTTGGGACTTGGGAGAGCCTTAAAACTTAAGCTTAAAATATTATTTTTTCAATCCACAAAAATTTAGATTCCATCCAATATGGAAGTCATGAAATATTTTTGCTGTGGTCCCTGCATCTCAAAACCGCTTGTTTTCTCCCTTGGTTTACCACAAACCGGCTATGTTCCGGGCGAATTAATTCATTTTATCGTTAAAGTAGTTAATCACAGTAGCACTATGGTGAGGCAAGTGCGATTTGTGTTGAATTTAATTGCTTTATATTCAGAAATAAAACGAAAAGAGACATGGACCGAAAAAATTCCCATAGCCAAGAAGTACTTTGGGCCATTTGAAGCAGATGATTTTGAAATAAAAGATACAATTCAAGTTCCACCGACACCAGCAACCAGCGAAGAGCATTGTAAAATTATAAAAATCACCTACGAAATAGAAGTAACAGCTAGTTATAATGGAGCCCACAAATCATCCGTTATTTCAATGCCAATTACCATCGGAAATGTTCCGTTTATTGCCAATTTGAATGGTGTATCGGAAAACACAATAATTGGAATTTTAAGAAATCGCATTGCAACTGGACGCCATGTTAACCTGAATCTTGAAATGCGTAAGTGTAAAAAAATAGATATCTACATAAATCACAGTATTGAGTTGAATTAATTTTTTTTTTTAATTTTAAATATTACAGCTTCGCCTTCATATAAAAAAGCCTCATATGTTAAGACATTAAAACCAACAATTCCCAAGGATACATTATTTATTCCACGATATCCCTTTTATAATATTTAAATTTATGAGAAAAATACATAAATAGAAAAAAATAATTGATTTGTTTTAAAGAATTAAGTAGGTCAGTATCCGCAAAATATCAGCAATATCATTTGGGTTTTGATCGTTTTCGCAGCATTTCTTTGGCCTTGATTTTTGAAACGCTTTAAAGATTGTGCAAAAATTGATATGTTTGCGCGTCTATCCATTAATGAAAAAATAAATCCATTTTATATTGTTTTAACATTAAGGGCCGTATTATCGTTCGCGAAGCGAACCAAAAAGCTGGCGAATGAATCAAATCCGTATTACAATTAGCGAATATTCGTCATGTGACTCGCCTCAGACGTCAAAACTAAGCGAATGAAAATTGTTAGTGACAGGCCGGCGAATACAAATAAAATATGAATTTATTAATTAAAAACATTATGTTTTCAATCAAAATGGGTCTAATAATATCGCCTATTAATACACAAAAGTAAAAATAGCCATTTTCAACACAAAACCATTAGAAAAACAACTTTTAAAATAACACACGGATACACCAAATTAAACTACATAGCTGACAGAGCGCTCGCCCGGGTCTGGATTTTTTGATTTGCCGCAAACAAATTGGATGATTATTTAAAAAAAGTTGTTGTGCCACGAAATATTTAGTTGAAGTTATTAAAAAACGTTTAAAACTTGAAGAAGACTGCAAAAATTGCACACACAAAATTATATTTATGACAATTATTTTTTTTTTACTGTGACATCAATAGCAAATCATTGACAATAAATGAATTTTCGATGATTTTTTTTGCGAATGAGTTTATTCGCCAACCCTAATATGAAATTGTAGAACGTTCGCCAAAACGTTCGACTCCAAGCGAACGTTTGCTTCGCAAACCGTAATAGGGCCCTAAATCCACTCATTAATCTAAATTTGTAAATCCAATGTCGGTAAATCCAGATAATTTTTCACTTCTTTTGTAGTTTTTATGATTTTGTTGTTCCAAAAAAAAAAAAAAAAAATATATATAAAAAATGTTAAATATCTATGTATTAATCTATATGTATAAACAAAACAAAGTTGTATTAGTTACAGCATTTATAACTCAAGAACGGCTGGACCGATTTTGATGATCTCTGATTTGTTGCATTTGTCTCCGCCCCGAATAGCAGAATAACTATTAAAATATCGGAAATGACAATAATGAGTAACGCATTTAATCGAGAATTGAAGCGTGAACGTGAATATGATCGACATGAATTAGACCAATTAGTTCAAACGAATGTACCACTGTTTAACCGCCAACAGAAGAAATTCTATGATACATTAATGAAGGCAATTGATGATGGAAATAGTGGATTATTTTTTCTGGATGCCTCCGGTGGAACTGGGAAGCAGTGTTGCCATGTAGATAATTTCAGAAATCTGCAATAATGACGTAAAAACCATCTGCAATGCAGATTTCTAATAAAAAAAAATATTTTATAAATAAATTGTAAATTGGTTATTAAAAATCCACAACAAGAAAATAAATAAAAATTAAAATTAATAAGATCACAATGTTATTATTATATTAATATTTAAATCATACATACTTAAGTTGAATGTCCTTAGCATTTCTTTATTACTGGCTGAACAGAATAGAATGACGGAACTGGAGCCGCAGACGGAACTGGAAGAGCTATCAAAAAGTGTCGTACGTTATTTTTTTTACATGTCCACAATGGAGCTGTACAGCTTTGAAAGTATTTTGAATAAAAACAAAAGAATATTCCTGTGTATAAGCTCAAAATTCACATTTTTTGTTTCCAATATTTTTCCTTTTAATTAATAATTTTTTTTCGCGATACAAATAACAACAATATTTTTTTCCGACCCAAAAAGTTGTTTTTTTTCTTCATACAAAAGTTGGTGAGCTCTTCCGTCTGCGTCTGCAGCTCCGTATGCGTCTACGTTCCGTTGTGTTCGCAACATTGAATTTGCGTGTATTCAATATTTTGACAGCTATTCTAGCTCCGGCTCAGTTCCGTCTGCGTCACCATTCTGTTCAGCCAGTTAACCTTAAATTTAGTACAGTTTTTTGGTTTGTTTTAATAATATTCTTCGGAAAGAAGAATTCCACTCAGTGTGGATGCTTGCAATTTATTTCTTATTTTGGTTTTATTTAAATTGATTTGTAAGAAAATGCGTTCAACATTTGCCGATGATACAGGAAACAGGAATCGATAGTGTCGAGTAAACAATTTTTTTTAAGAATGGGAAAACATTATTCATTTTCATCCCCCCGTTTTATCAAAAAAGTTTCATGCCAAAAATTCTCTAATGATATTTTTTGTTCAACGGCAATATCAGAAAATCATAATTTTCTCAGCTCGCGCTGCTCGTTATCTAAATTTTGAAGATCTTTTAAGTTTATCTCCTTAGGAAATAACTTCAAAAGGGAACCAATTTATGAATTTCTACCGATAATAACGTTACGAGGTGCAATCAGCTTTCTTTTGCTCAACTAGTCAGCTGTGTTCGCCTCGCGCCGTTTGAATTTTGTTATATATTTTTATTTTTTGAGAAAACGAAATCTTATTTTGACAAAAGACTGCATTCACTCAATTTGATTTCATGTTTAAAATAGAAGTGAATGCTAACAAAAGTGACAATACACAGTATACCGATGAATCGTTGTAAAAAGAACAAAATATTTTTTAGGCACATTATCCAGACAAAACCTGCAGTGCAGATTTGTAGATTTCAAAAGTCTGGGAATGAGTGGAAAATCTGCAAAATGCACATAAATCTGCACTATTGGCAACGCTGCTGGGAGGGCATTCCTCATATCATTGATTTTGGCGACTATTCGTGCGAGATCAGACATTGCGTAGCAGTTGCTTCTTCTGGAATAGCGGCCACATTGTAAGAAAGATGCCGTACGGTTCATTGCCGTTAAACCTTTAAACTATTGAACAACCGACATGTAACATTGCGAAACATTCCCCAATGGCCAAAGTTTTAGTAGCGCCTAAAATCATCATTATGGCACACAAACGCGCATTGGAAGCTCTTGACAGAACATCTGCGTAATGGCTGGAGATGTTTTGGAAGTCCAATGATTTTACTGTCTGGCGCCAAACACTATACCAATCATTCCAAGATCGACTGCTTCCGATGAAATAAACGCTTGCCTCAAACCCTCAATTCATCAAATCTGTGGCGTTAGTGAAGAAACTTCAGCTGCCATGCAACAATGCAACATTGGAGTTGCATTGCTGAACGATCCATCCGCTCAAGATTTGTCCAAACAATTGCTGTAATAGCCATGTTCCTGCTGACGAATTAAGAAGATTGATTTCATTTCCTCTGAATTTTTGCAAATTTTGTCTCATTGAAAGACGAGCTCATCAACAAAGTATTCCCAAACATCATTACATTACTAACCATAAAAGTAACGAATGGTTGAGTGAGCGAGCAGTGTTAGCGGCTAAGAATAAAGATGTTGATGAATTAAACTTTGCAATTCAGAATCAAATCGTTGGTACTCTGCATTAATTCAAATCTATTGACTGTGTAACAAACGAAGACGAAATAAACTGAATTTTTAAACTCCTTGGATGTGCCTGGCTTACCACCGCACAATTTGTATCTCCTGTCACAGAAAAGTTCCGTTCGTTAGCCGTTCGGATTCGGCAATAAACTGTAGGTCCCCTCCATTCCTGCAGACACGCACACAGGAATGGTTGAGAGTTGTACGTCACTAGGCCCTAGTTCTTCATGAGCTGTTGTGCCATCAAATTTTTTTTTTTTTTATTTTTATTTATAATATAAATAATATGTATTCAGTATGTAGTACTTACTGGCATGCCGGAGGTCTGGCCCTTGGTTGTACACGAGCTGTCGCGCCACCAAATTTAAATTTTTAATTTAATTATTAATACAAGAATCGGTATTGATGATGATTTCGTCCTTCAAAGACGACATTTAAGAACTAAGTGGGACAGGAGATCAAGACCCAACGTACAGACATTGGTTTTTTAAGCTGTTGATGGCTAAAATTATTTAGTTTTCATTCTAGAGTTCTTAATTTTCATTTTTATGGGAAATTTGAGATTTCAGAATTAAAGAAAATTTAAATCCATTAAATGCACGCCGTATGCGAATAGGATTAAAAATGCGTTAAACCTATACGTGTGAAACATCAAAATTTAATCTCGGATTAAAATTTTAATGTAATTCCACACTGCCTTGAACGGTGCAATCTTTCGAGTGAACAGTATGGGCAAGGGCACTAAGGTGGTTATTTAAAAAAAACTTTTCTTGGATGGGCCTAAATCAGTTCGAAATAAAAATTCTCTAACGGCCAATTTATTGACAAAGTTCTAACCCCTAAATCTAGGTTTATCGAAAAATTAGAACTCATTTCTTCACCGAGTTCTGACGCGTTAGAACTTCGATTTAGATCTCAGTTTGAGATAGACATAGAACTTCGATAAATTTGGACCCTCAAATTAAGGGGTCTAGAGACTTAGAACTCGGTTTAACAACATTTCTATTTCTTCAAAAAACTTATTTGACTAGAAATTTTGAATCGACTTAAAAAAGGATTGCAATTCAAATCAATTTTGGATAAATTTTATTTTCACTACAAGCCTTTTCGCGAATCCATACAACCAGAAAGCTTGCTGCAAATAACACAAATTTATGAGTTCCTATCTATGTATGTATATAATCAACAAGCTTTTAACCCAACTATATTTCCTTGGCATGGACGTAAACAGAAACGCATTAACTTTGCAGTTGTTAGTTAAGATAAAAAGTGCATCTAAAGAATTAATTTACTCAAATTAAAAAACTTGATGACAATCATTCGCATCTCGGCACTGCACAGTCTTTTGCTAGTTTGCGAAACAATTTTCCTCCAAACTGCTGACATCTAAAAAATGAAACCTATAATTTAACTGTTCTTTGTTTGGCGCTAGTACTGTACTTCCAATCAATGATTCAATAATTATACGAGTCGAGTATGTGTATATGCACTTACATTTATTTGACTCAATGAGTTGAGATAAGTAATGTCTACAACAGTGCCGTAGCAACGCAGAGCTAGGGGGGCTTTGTATAGGTTATTATTTCTGCTGTAAACTTGTTCGCAATTTTCTTAGAAAACCTTTGAAAAAAAAAATATTTTTATTTGGTTATTGAAAAAATCATTCAATTGTTGTTTTTTTTTTTTGTAATTAATTTATATAAACAAAAATGAAATTTGAATTTTTCACAATAACTTTTTAAATATTTATACACACTAAATTTGAAGAATCTGCGAAAGCAGTTGTGGACCTATAATCCAGTTGTTGACCCACTTAATTGGGGAATTTTGGCCCTTCAGTGTAATTTAAAAGTCCACATTTGATTTGTGGACTTGTAACCCACCCAAGTGAGTCAATAGTTTATTGTCTATTCTCGGCGTCAAGCTGATGTTGTCTGTGAGCGGGTATAATTATTATTCTATTCTAATTTTATCTGTATTATCTACTGCCTTGGTGAATGGCAAAATTTCATAAATAGATGTTAAATTTAGAATCATTTCTTTGCCCCCTCATTCCCCTCCCAAACAAAACCGAGTATCTCCGGACTGGTCTACAATGGGTCAAACATGAGATAAAACATACTTGTTATATCGGAAAAATAGACTTGGTCTTGGATTCATAAAAAAATAGAACGCAAGAGGTCTATTTCCCCCCGTTTAGGCAGGAGGGGCAATTTTTTAAAAAATCAACCTAAAATAGAAAAAAAAAAATCATTAATAAAAAACAACAGCAACACTAACAATGTCATGCTATACTTTTTTTAAAGCCAGAATATCGTTATTTTACTACGTTTTTAATTCAAATTATTTGAATAAAAAGTTATTGAAAAATTAATTTTCAAACTCAAAATTTTGCAAAAATAATGAAAAAAAAATTGTACTAAACTATGTATTTTTTTTTATTTTAAGTTATTAATTAGTACTTTTGTTTCTAATATTCAATGCTCCTATCAATTTCTAGTCAAACACTGAAAACCGGATGCCTAAAAGTCTTTTAGTTTTTGAGAAAATTGAAAATAACGTAATCTACCTACTTAATTAGTAGAAATAGGATCTTTGGAACAACAAAATATCGGATGGAAGTCGAATTTAAGGAAAACTTACTTTTGTTATTTTCAATTTTCTCAAAATCTAGAAAACATTTTGACATATAATTAGTTATTGACTAAAAACTGATGGAAGCATTGAATAGTAAACACAAAATTATTACTTAACTAGCAGACCCGTGCTCGCCTTGCTTCGCATTTTTAAGAATTTTTTTGTTACAATACAACATGTAGATAAAGCTGGGCGTGTTCAGATTTCTCTTTCAAGTTTTTTTTTGCTATTTATTTTAGATATGTATGTATACACAATACACACACATACATACATATTATGTACAAAGCATGACAACTCTTGGGATTTTTGTACATGTCTCCGAGAATGAGATGCTGTGAGGCAAGTGTTGAGTTCATCAGCTGGTGTTTATTTTGGCATAACCGTTAGAGTCTGTCGGAAGTCACCTGCTAATAAAATAAGAACTCCACCGAATAATTTCGAAATATTTCATGTTTGAGCTTCTGCAAAATATATTCAATTTCAATGGCAATTTGAGCGCCGAATGAGTTGTCCACCCCCTAATACCTGATGAGATGATGCAACAGCCAAAGAAATTCCATTTTGAGAGCAAATTTGTGCTAATGAGAAACTGATGAGAAACGTTTTTCCTGTGCCACCAGGAACTTCCACAGACCAGCACAACCGTTGGCCACCACATATTATTATTCAGGCCTATCGGGAATTCCGTGGGAAATATTTTCCCCTCGGAATTTTATCGTTCCCGGGAACACATTCCTGCTATCGGGAATTCCCCACGGAATTTTTTTCCTTGGGAAAAAGTTTCACCAACATGAAAATAATAAACAAAAATTCGAACTTTATTTTCGAAGAGTTTGACAAGTAATTTTGGTGTCAACAATAAAATAATGCAAATAATATCATATTTTTTATTAATAAAAGAAATAGAGCAGAGAACGAAATGAACAGAAATTAATAAGGCGAAGTTTAAGGGATCACTCAAATCCTTTAGAGCTACCACAGCCACTTTTTCCAAAACAGCTTATGTTGTTACGCCTTTTTGTCGTTCTTTTGTTATTCGAGGAGTTTTAATTTCGTTTTCGGTGTTTATTGTTTTTGATTCTTCCTGTTTAGTGTGTTTTTCTTGTTGTGCCTCTAGTTCTGGTGAATTGATAAGTTTGTCCATTAGAACGTTCTCTTCAAATGACTTCTCCTTTAATACATCAGCAGAACGGTTGGGAGTTGATGAAAATGAGAAATTTAATTTTTCAGTTTTTTTTTATTTTGATCAACGTCAAGCTTTCATTTTTTTTACTGCATGAAGGCAACCCAAAAGTAGAAGCATTTGGACACCCTTCAACCGATTCTTTCATTGCACAAATTCTTATGATAGTTTCGTCCAACGAACTGAATTTATACTTCTTGTTAGGGCCTCCACCAGGTGCTTTTCTTTGTCTCAAGTTGTCAGAAATTTTTTTCCTTATAAACTTTTTTTTTATAAAGCCAAACCTTAAATTAGCTTGTCTTAAGAAAAACATCAATAAAAAAATGTATCATTTAATTTTTTCCATTCGGCAACAGATTTTATCGATGGGCTCAAACAATTGAGATCACTTTCAACTTTCTTCCAAAATTCTTGAACATCTTCCTTGGGTCGTTTTATTGTAAATCCATTTGCAATATCTCTGTTTTTTTCATTAATGTCGAATTCCTTTTACCAACAAAATTCGATTTTTTTTCTAAACAGAATCGAATTTTTTCTTTTAATACAAGGAATTTGTCCAGAAAAGTCGATTTTTTCTTTTAAACAAATCGATTTTTTTCTTAAAAGGAATTCGACATAAGTTAATTAAAACGTCAATTTGCTTTGAATTTGATGAATTCGATCTTAAAAAGTAAGCCTTTTAATTTTATTTTATTTATTTTTTTTGTAGAGACCAACTTACATCGCTGCTTCCGTTTTCAATTTCTCTCGTTAAATGACAGGGGAATATTCCGAGGGAAAAACCATTAAATTTCCCATACAAAATATGTTGACGATAGGTATTTTTTCCCTCGGAATTGTTCCCTAATTTCGAAAAATGTTCCCGATACCTATTTCTCGAATATGGGAAAAATTCCGTGGGAAAAGAAGTTCCCGATAACCCCAATTATGTCGTAGGCCTGTTTTCGATCTACAATAAGTAGTTTTTTGTCTACCCCGAAAAATGCACGCAAGTTGTCAGCATTGAATTGTTGTTCTCTGAATAAACCTCGAAAAAAAGTCATTCTCAGAACGTTCTGGTGGAATTATGCCAAAGTTGAATGAGTTTTTGTTAAGAATTGTTAAGCATACGTCTTCGATTTCTATAAAACTTTTAGAAATCCAAACATTCCGAAGATTTCCGGAAATGAAATATTATCGTTGCTAACGGTGCGAAAACGTTGCAAAAATGTCTTTAGGGTTTTATAGTGAACATGTAGTTAAAATGATAGCAAATATAATATTCTAATTTTTCGCGAATGACAACAGATACAGGCGTCCATCATAATTTCCGAATGTTTATCATTTTCGAGTAATGTCTGACATTCTACGCCATAGATCGTTCTCAAATCCTAAAATGTTGTTGGACCTTTGACATTTATCAGCAGCATTCTCAAATAGTAGCAGTCGTCGGTGTCGTGACTTAAAGCTAAGTGACATAAGGCCCAATTTGGGTGTTTGGCCATAAGCCAAATTTTAAGAGTTGGCCTTTTGTCACTTTTGAAAAGTGACGTAAGGCCAATTGGGCCTTATGTCACTTTGAACTGTTTTCTTTAAAACCGAAACTATATTGAATAAATTCGGCATGTAGCCACGTAGATGTATATGTATTATGTACGTTACTGTAAAAAGCCGAAATAATAAAAATCTAGAATTTACCAATAAATCCAAGAGCACCCAGCATTATGACGTATAAACAGTGTGGTATGTAAATATTTGTATTAACACAATTATAAAACATCAATGTTTGTACTTTTCTATTTTAAGTCAATTTTTTTAGTAAATTACTCCTCTCAAAAACTCAAAAAAAACATTTGAGTTTTTACTCTTCAAAAATTTTGAGAAAAAAAAAAACAATAGTTTGAGTACAATTCTTTTCATTATTTTTAAAAATTTTGGGTTTGAAAATTAAATTTTCAAAAAATATTCTCTGAAAAAATTGTATTAAGAACATAATAAAGAAACGGACTTTTGGCTTTAAAACAAAGTACCTATAGCATGACATTGTCCATGTTGCCGTTGTTTTTTTAAAGATTTTTTTCTATTTAAGTCGATTTTCTTGAAAATTGCCCCTCCCGCCTTAATGGTGGTAAATAGACCCCCTGCCATGCGATTTTTTTTCTTGTCTCGACTCAACGCTCAAGCTTTTTGTCACACCTTTCAATCAAAAGTTAAGTGCAAATACCATACAAATTTGTATGTGCACAGGTTAATGTGACTTCGTTAAAAATTTTGTTTATTGAATAATTTATTTTTGCTGGGAGTGAAGTTTTTATTTATTCAAAATGATTTTGAGAAATAATGGAGACCCTTATGATTATACATAACTAAACACACACACATACCTAAACATTTATAAAATATTAAATTCTGAACAATTCATCAAATGATTGCGGGCGCAGGGCAATTGCGCACAACCCCGTTGTGCATTTTATTTTCTTTGATATTATTTAAGGTAATAACAGAAGTACTACATTGTGATTCATTACTTTTCCAGTTGCTCTGAATTAAAAGAACGTAAACATTAAATTAAAGATAGGGAGCTCATATCTTACCGATAAAACTTTTATCACTATAACATACACTTTTCAACTTCTTCATATCTATAAAACGATCTACAAAATCCATACAAAAAAAAAAACAACTTCTTTCAGTCAGAATCAGTTCGTTTGACCAAAAAATAAATTAAAATTCGATTTAAATCACATAATGGTAATCAGATTTGAAATTCTATTCGAGGAAAACTCGAATGGAATGTATTTTACCGGTCAAGTAGTTAAAGGCCGAGCTTTAATATACGTCGACGAGCAGATCCCATTTAAAGGTAAGGTTATAAATTAATGTAGTTGTAAGGAATAATAAGGACAAAATAGTAATCAAAGTTTAAAATTTAAAAGGAATTAAGTTGCAAGTACGGGGATACGCAAAAGTTAGATGGGATGAAAGTTCGGCCGGTGAATCATCAGACATACACTTTGATGAAGAAAAATACTTCGATGCCGTAACAGAGTGCATTGATACAAAAGGTAAGAGCATTTAAAGTTTCAAAACAACAAACATTGAGTGTTAAAGGTAATCTCACTCAATCACTTTAACACCACCGTAGCTGGAACTGACAGTGATGCCAGATGAGATTTTTAAAATCCCACCATATTTGACAAAAAATCCCACAATTTTTGTACTGGAAGGATAAAAAAACTACCATGTTTTTTCTGCTTTAATGTTACCTAAATGTTTATTGTGAACAATTACTTACTTCTACATTTTTTGTCTCAAAAGTTTACCTACTGAAAATGATTTTTCAGCGAAAAAAATAATACATTAGAAACAAAAGCGCAAAATTTTAACAGCCTGATATTAAGGTATAAGCACGATTTTACTGAACAATTTTCTAAATTCGAGGCTCTTTACTATTATTTTATTAGTTTTAAACATTTTTTAAATAGTATCATACTACCTAATTTCCTAACAAACTCACTGAACACACCTTAAACAGTGACAGCTAACGCCATTTTCACATTTGTAATTGTCAAATTGACATTTCGAGTTAGTATGATAAAAAAGAAGATGATAAAACAGGCATTTGGCGATTTTAACTTTAGTAAAATGTTAAAAATATAAAACGATTCTAATGCGTTTAAAATTTAGAAAATGCTGTTTTTAACCTAGAATCATACTAAAAATGCTTAAAATCATGTCAAATCAACTGAAATTTTGCGCCAATCTTTATAAAATAAATCATAACCTCTGATAATAAATTAATTTTAAACATTCTTTGACTTCATTCAGGATGTTAAGTAAAATATTATTAAATAAATTTATATCTTCGGTACATTTTCATTCTCAGCGATTTGTCCATTACCGATCTGTAATTTGTTGTGGGAATATGTAAATAAATATAAAAATATTACGAGAGGGAGAAATAGAGCATAATAAAGCATTCTGCATTCGTGTAGTGTGGTTAAAAAAGAATTCCTGTTCTTGAAATTTGGCTCTGGGTATGAGTTAATCTATTTAAAATGCACAGAACGGCCATAACAAAAGAAGAGCACAACGACAAAAATCCCATCCATCTTTTATTTCTTAAAAAGTATCTCTCCTTGTTGATATATTCTCTGTGTACATATACGATTAACAGGTAAAATAATTTTTTTATCGAGGGTGCAGTTAAATTATGAATATGCTGTAAGAAAAAAAGTTGAAGGAAAATAAAGAGGTGGTGAATTTTTTAAGTTGTGGTTATGGTAAAAATAATATTTCCGCCCATTCAAAAATATTTCCAATATTATCCCACCATAAATCCCACCATGAAATTTTTCCCAACAATATTCCGACCAAGCTCGTAATTTCGCACCAATTTGGTGGCAAAAACCACCAATCTGGGAACACTGGGCACTCAACTCAAAATCCATGCGAGAATTAAAAATAGATTCAAGATCAAGAAAGCTCTCCCCAGCTTTATTTATTTCTTCAGTTTATAACTTGCTCATGCTCTTTAAGAGGGCAAGTATTGGTTTCGTGATAAAAACAAATTTCGAGGTTATTATGTAGATAATCAAATTGACAATACGATTAAATTATAGATAAGCCCTAAAAAAGTTTTCACCTACAGTCCATCGCTTTCGCTTCGGTCTGTGCGACTGTGCGTCCATGGGCCCATGATAACTTGGAAATTCTTAACAATTCTACTGAGCAGGGCTGTCGTTTTGTCTTTTGAAAAAGTAGTACTTCAAGAAAGAAAAAAGCAGTACACAGCAATACGGGCAAAGAAACGGAGTTTCGTGAGCGGAACAGAGAAGAGAACCCGAGATGGGAGTTTAAATCTTTTGAACTCGCAAAGCCATCCAAGAAAGTAATGTTTTAAGAAAAAGTGTCGATCTCATCAGTTTATCACATGGCGATTAAAAATTTTCGCTGATGATTTGAAAATTATTTCTGAGAACGAAAACTTAATTTTTGATCATTGTGTAGAAATAGGTGTGCTTACACATTTCTTCGCTTAAAATTGAAAGGTAGAACAAAAGCCGTCACCTCATACTTGACTTCTCAGCCAAATTTGTTCTTTATAATAATATTCGAAACCAAAGCAGCCAATTTTTTGTTACGCAGTTTGCGCAGTTACTGCGCATCATAGACTTTTCGGATGCATTGAAGTGACATACATTAATGCATCGTAACTCTCACATATCGACAGGAGTTCTCGTTTAAATCTTCTTGAATATAATTTTAAATTTTAGCTCTAATATTGATTAATCTTTTTAACACCAAATGTCGCAATTTTTTATGTGATTTTTTACCTTTGTTCATTTACTTCCCAAAACATGGCAATTTCTACCAATTTTTGTCCAAACTTCAGTCCGTGTTCATTAAAAAAAAGGGTGAGTGTATTAATATGTATGTACACATGCAGGAAGTGAAACTTCTCCGACTGAAAACCACATAAAAACAGCCGTATAAAGTGCATAGTAAAAAAAAATGTTGAAAAATTGTTATGCCCCAGAGCCAGGCGGGGAAAGTGCTCCCTCTTGACACCCTCGCGGGCGTCTATGGTGCCCTTAAAGTTTGCAAAAACTACAAAAGTATAAAAATATTATCTATTGAGTATGAGTAGACAAGGTTTAAAGAACATATCGTCTCAGTCATCCAGAAATTGTATTGCGTCTAGTCTTCTGTATAATAATTAAAGTATGCACTTTTTATTAAAATAACTTTCTTGTATTATAGGACTTGAACAAATTCTGAACCCTGGAACATATACATACAATTTTGAATGTGTTTTACCAACCGAATGTCCTTCGTCTTTCGAAGGTGAGTTTGGACGTATACGTTATGACGCAAAAATAATTGTAATACGACCACGAGCATTTAATAAATCATATTCAATGGGATTCAGCGTACTAAAAATTTTTGATTTAAATCATTTCCCCGAACTAAGAGTGAGTATGTATTTTTTTTTTTTTTTATAAATGTTGATAGTAATAACTTTTTTTTTTTTAATCTCACCACGCACAGGTTCCTGCAAAAATGGAAGAATTTAAAAATTTCTGCTGCGGACCATGTAAATCAAGACCACTTGTTTTGTCACTTGAAATACAAAGAACAAGCTTCGTTCCAGGAGATTTGATAACATTTAATGCAAGATTAATAAATAATAGCAGTACAGCGGTAGAACAAGTTCGCATCACATTAAACCTTATAGCTCTATACTCTGTCAGAACACGTATCAAGACAAAAACACAAAAAATTGAAATTGCTAAAAAAAAATTCGGTGCATTTGATACAAACAAAAAATTTGAGTTTAAGGAGAATCTTCAGGTGCCACCAACACCTCCAACATGCGATGGACTTTGTCGTATTATTAAAATAACATATGAAGTTGCCGTCACTGCTAGAGTAAAAGGAGTCCATCTTAGTCCAGTTGTTGCAATTCCAGTAACAATTGGTAATATACCCTATGTTGAAAAATCAGCCAATATGTCTGAAGATTTCTTAATTGCAAATTTAACAAACGGTATTGCACCGATAACATCACCGGATGCTGAGTGTCGTAAGATTATTGAAGTATTTTGGAAATTTTAGTTTTTTATTTCTTTTGTATAAATAGCTCCGCCATCGTATGAAGAAGCGACTTTTATTAAAAACTTTCAAACATATACAACTAACCAAAAGGAACCGGATCAAACCAATAAAACTTGGGGGAAGTTCACTCCGAGGTATCCGTTTTATAGCGAAGTGGTTTATAATAGACATTCCTTTGAAGAAATTAAGGAATAGTTACCAAGAAATAATAAAAAATTACATAAATTAAAAAATTATACAGGGTGTCCCGAAACTCAACGTCAAGCGGGCACCGGGTGATAGGGCAGGTTGTGCCCGTTCTTTAATAAGTATGAAAAAATAATCCATCTCGCTTGGTTTGGTAGTTATAGCAATATTAAGAAAAATAATGAAAATCGATACCCTAGCTCACATTTTTAGATGAAGTGGTTACAAATTTTAAAATTTTGCTTTGTTTTATTTTTTTTACGTAATCCTTAATAACCATGCTATTGATCGCAATCACAAATCCAAGAATTAAAATTGTCAGTTTCGTAAGAAAAATAAAGTTTGACTGAGTCATTGTTCAAAAAAATTTTGTAAGCTAACTTTGATACTTCATATTTTTAAAAAAATGTACCACACTACCCTCGGCAAGTTATTTAAAAAAATGGCCCGTTTCATCAAGATTTCAAAATGGTACAACACTTGCTACTTATTTACTCTTAAAAAATACGATTGCTTTTTTATTTGCAAAAGGACAGCAGTTCACTTCATATCACTTTTACGTAAAAAATGCTTTTTTGTGCTCAAAAATATGGTTTACCAAGGACCAAGGTGTATGTAAGATAAACAGAGGCACTTGAGTAAGACACTGTTTGCAGTAAATTAGAGTGAGATAGATCAACATTACACACGGTACGCTACGATCTACGTTCTGTGGGCTTTGTTCCTCCTTTTACTAGCAATTTCTCGTAATTGTTTGCATTTGTGTTACCCTGGACTCGATTAGTGTTGTGAAAATTATGTTAGTTAGTATCTAATAATACGTAGGTCCTTAAAACCTTTCACGAATAGCGTATTTGTCGAAGCTCAAGAATATAAGAATATCCGTACTAGCTCATTGAAATGTTACATTAGCCTGGCATTTTTTTCAGGACTAAATGTTTTTGATTTATGGGAGGGATAAGTGTTGGTGTAAAATGAAATTTTCGGGGCTTAAAGCCCCTCCCTCTTTTGGGCGCCATTTTGGAAAATGGGGTGTTAAATGTTTTTCGCTATATCTTGAGATTAAATTATTCATAACTTTTTAGTAAGTTGACAGATTTTGTTTAAATAACTTTTTTTAAATTAAGCATAAATAAGCGCTTATTTTCATCATGCGTCTTACAAAAATAATTTTGCACATTTGTGTATAAAATTGAATTTTGTACAATAAATGGTAAGGCACTTTTTATCGCAAAATTGAAAACAAATTAAAATTTAAAACAGACGAAAGTTTTAAGAAAATTATAATTAAAGGGATATAAAATGCCAGGTTACTGTTACTTTCAATGGAGGATGTTTTCATATTTTTGAACCATGTACTAATACGCTATTCGCGAAAGGCTTTTATTACGAATTACCAAATAATAACTAACATAATTTTCACAACACTAATCGAGTCCAGGGTAACACAAATGCAAACAATTACGAGAAATTGCTAGTAAAAGGAGGAACAAAGCCCACAGAACGTAGATCGTAGCGTACCGTGTGTAATGTTGATCTATCTCACTCTAATTTACTGCAAACAGTGTCTTACTCAAGTGCCTCTGTTTATCTTACATACACCTTGGTCCTTGGTAAACCATATTTTTGAGCACAAAAAAGCATTTTTTACGTAAAAGTGATATGAAGTGAACTGCTGTCCTTTTGCAAATAAAAAAGCAATCGTATTTTTTAAGAGTAAATAAGTAGCAAGTGTTGTACCATTTTGAAATCTTGATGAAACGGGCCATTTTTTTAAATAACTTGCCGAGGGTAGTGTGGTACATTTTTTTAAAAATATGAAGTATCAAAGTTAGCTTACAAAATTTTTTTGAACAATGACTCAGTCAAACTTTATTTTTCTTACGAAACTGACAATTTTAATTCTTGGATTTGTGATTGCGATCAATAGCATGGTTATTAAGGATTACGTAAAAAAAATAAAACAAAGCAAAATTTTAAAATTTGTAACCACTTCATCTAAAAATGTGAGCTAGGGTATCGATTTTCATTATTTTTCTTAATATTGCTATAACTACCAAACCAAGCGAGATGGATTATTTTTTCATACTTATTAAAGAACGGGCACAACCTGCCCTATCACCCGGTGCCCGCTTGACGTTGAGTTTCGGGACACCCTGTATATACACTCACAGGCACATTTAACCGCCCACCTCGTATTTCTGTAAATTTAAAGAAACCGTCAAGTTTAGACCACATTGGGTGTAAGTAATGTTGAAAGCAAAGTTTGAAAAATAAAATAAAAACAAAAATTCTGAGAAAAAAACACTTTTATTAAAGAATTAACACAAAAAACAATCAAAACCACAAAATACAGAAAAAGATGTTATCTTTTGTTGTTAAAAAAGTGGTAAAATTATTGAAAAACTTAATTTTTAATAATGGGTGTTTGCGACGCAGGCTCTAATTAATTCGTGGAGCCGGTTTGACAATCCGTCAATGATGTCCTAAACATTCGACTGAGGGATGTTGTGCCACTCCTCTACTGCAGCTGTCTTAAGCTCCCCTAGAGTGGTAGGGACATATATTCTCGCTCGGACACGTCTTTTAAGGTTGTCCTAAAGATGATCGATAGGTTTGAGATCTGGACCGCAAGATGGACATGGCAAAACTGGAATCCCGAACTCATTTAGGTAGTTAGTTACATAATTTGCGGTATGGCAGAGTGCGTTGTCATGCATTAACCGAAAGTTTTCACCAAAAATTGTTGCGAAAGGCATCACATGGTCTTGCAAAACGTTGTCCACGTATATCTGAGCGTTCACACTGCCTCTATCGAACACAACAAGGTCAGTGCGAGCTTCATAACTGATGCCTCCCCAGTTACCCTCCTTGGTAACCTACTGTTTCGGTTATCGTGCATGGAGCAAACCTTTCGTTTTTTCGCCTGTAGACACGCTGACGTCCATCTGGACCTCGTAGACCTATTCTGCTTTCGTCTGAGGCTAAGACGTCCCTTCCTTTCCTCTGCAGTCCAGTTAACACATTCTCGCGCAAAACGAAGTCTTGCTGTACGATGCTGTGGGAGCAATTTGGGGCGCGCGCTGGTCGGAAAGCTCTGAAATTTAATTCTGCCAACCTTTTTCTGATGGCACGTTCACTCACACCAACATTCCTCACCTCAAAAAGACGTGTACGAGCTTCAGTAGCAATGCAAAACCGATTTCTCAGGATGTTGTTTAAGTAACTAAAACAATATTAAAAACGCTTAAATTGCAAAAAATGCTTCGATGACAATTTTATCGGGTCTTAGTTTTTTGTTTCTTCCGAAAATATCCGCTAAACAAAAAACAAATCAGCAGATAAATTATAGTGAACTTAAAGAGTTAGGGTGACGAAAAATGCAAATGGGCGGATAATTGTGCCTGTGAGTGTATATTCAGGGCTGCATCGTACAAACTTGCTCCTATGGTTAAAACCTAAAGGTAATGTTACCTACCTACACATTGGAGATGGTTCTATAATGTTTTGAAATCTTTAATGAAAAAATGAAAAGTTTTTAAACAAAATAGAATTTTTTTTTGAATTTTGAACAACAACAACAACTTAAAGGTGCTACCACCAATTGCTTACGAATTAATTTTAGGTATTTTAATTCGTTTTATTTTTGTTTGGCTAGAGATATAGCTATTTCAAGGGGTGCCAAGCCCTATCATCAGTCTCCTTTATAGTGGTGCTGAGCTTTAATCCAATTTTATTTGAAAAACTTTCTACACATCATGCGGTATTTGAACCCGCGCATCAGATTTGCTCAGTCTTCAAAGCTGTGTACACTACGTATTCTGCCACTGCTGACCACTGACGTCACAGGTCTAGATGTGCTGTTTGTTTATCAATTGCATTTGGAGCATCAGCATTTTTATAAGCCCCTTTAAGTATGCTGTCTTGTTCCGCCTCCATTTTTCTTCGTACCTTATTTTGATAGACTACAATTCGTAGTAGCTGACCTTTTATAAGGATTAAGTTATCTTTCAGATGACATAAAATTTTTTTCGAAAATTTCACAAATGAGGTGCTAACAGTCTATACGACCTTGAACAAAATTTATTAAAAAAAATTTAAGGCTGACCAATTTCTGAAATTAGCTGACCTTTTATCAGGATTGCGCTACCTTTCGGATGGTATACATTTTTTTCGAATATATATATAAATGAGGTGCTAACAGTCTATACGACCTTGCTTGACCTTCGAAAAACTTCAAACGATTATAAACAAAAACCTAAGGGTGACCAATTTCTCAAACTAGCTGACCTTTTATCAGGATTGAGATACCTTTCGGATGGTATAAATTTTTTTCGAATACCCCATAAATGAGGTGCTAAAAGTTCATGTGACCTTGTATTGACCTTGAAAAAACTTTAAAAAATGATTTAAAAAAAACTATGCCTGACCAATTGCTGAAAATAGCTGACCTTTTACGAGGATGAAGTAGACTTTCAGATGACATACAGTTTTTCTGAAAATTTAAGCAATGAGGTGCTAAAAGTCTTATACTGTGACCTTGAAAAAAACTTTGAAAATTAATTAAAAAAAACCTATGCCTGACCAATTACTGAAATTATCTGACCTTTTATCACTATCCAGTGGCCCTTCATGTGGTATACTTTTTTTTCGAATATCCCCTAAATGAGGTGCCAAAAATCGGAGGTGACCTTGAAAAACTTCAACCTTGGATTAAAAATTTTCTAAGCCTGACCAATTTCAATGTTAAAAAATAGGATGTGGTTTTAAAAAAGTTCACTCAGTGTCAAGTTGTTCATTGGGATCCACTATCCAAACGTAGTTGATTTTGACTATGCAAACGTAGTTGATTTGACTATGCAAACGTAGTTGATTTTGACTATGCAAACGTGGTTGATTTTACTATGCAAACGTGGTGGATTTTAACTATGCAAACGTAGTTGATTTGACTATGCAAACGTGGTTGATTTTACTATGCAAACGTGGTGGATTTTAACTATGCAAACGTAGTTGATTTGACTATGCAAACGTGGTTGATTTTACTATGCAAACGTGGTGGATTTTAACTATGCAAACGTAGTTGATTTGACTATGCAAACGTGTTTGACTTGACTATGCAAACATAGTTGATTTGACTATGCAAACGTAGTTGATTTTGACTATGCAAACGTAGTTGATTTGACTATGCAAACGTGGTTGATTTTACTATGCAAACGTGGTGGATTTTAACTATGCAAACGTAGTTGATTTGACTATGCCAATGTGGTTGATTTTACTATGCAAACGTGGTGGATTTTAACTATGCAAACATAGTTGATTTGACTATGCAAACGTAGTTGATTTTGACTATGCAAACGTAGTTGATTTGACTATGCAAACGTGGTTGATTTTACTATGCAAAGGTGGTGGATTTTAACTATGCAAACGTAGTTGATTTGACTATGCAAACGTGGTTGATTTTACTATGCAAACGTGGTGGATTTTAACTATGCAAACGTAGTTGATTTGACTATGCAAACGTGGTTGATTTTACTATGCAAACGTGGTGGATTTTAACTATGAAAACGTAGTTGATTTGACTATGCAAACGTAGTTGATTTTGACTATGCAAACGTGGTTGATTTTGACTATGCAAACGTAGTTGATTTGACTATGCAAACGTGTTTGACTTGACTATGCAAACGTGGTTGATTTTGACTATGCAAACGTGGTTGATTTTGACTATGCAAACGTAGTTGATTTTGACTATGCAAACGTGGTTGATTTTGACTATGCAAACGTAGTTGATTTGACTATGCAAACGTGGTTGATTTTACTATGCAAACGTGGTGGATTTTAACTATGCAAACGTAGTTGATTTGACTATGCAAACGTGGTTGATTTTACTATGCAAACGTGGTGGATTTTAACTATGCAAACGTAGTTGATTTGACTATGCAAACGTAGTTGATTTTTACTATGCAAACGTGGTTGATTTTGACTATGCAAACGTAGTTGATTTGACTATGCCAACGTGGTTGATTTTACTATGCAAACGTGGTTGATTTTAAAATGCAAACGTGGTGGATTTTAACTATGCAAACGTAGTTGATTTGACTATGCCAACGTGGTTGATTTTACTATGCAAACGTGGTGGATTTTAACTATGCAAACATAGTTGATTTGACTATGCAAACGTAGTTGATTTTGATTATGCAAACGTAGTTGATTTGACTATGCAAACGTGGTTGATTTTACTATGCAAACGTGGTGGATTTTAACTATGCAAACGTAGTTGATTTGACTATGCAAACGTGGTTGATTTTACTATGCAAACGTGGTGGATTTTAACTATGCAAACGTAGTTGATTTGACTATGCAAACGTGGTTGATTTTACTATGCAAACGTGGTGGATTTTAACTATGCAAACGTAGTTGATTTGACTATGCAAACGTGTTTGACTTGACTATGCAAACGTGGTTGATTTTGACTATGCAAACGTAGTTGATTTGACTATGCAAACGTGTTTGACTTGACTATGCAAACGTGGTTGATTTTGACTATGCAAACGTGGTTGATTTCGACTATGCAAACGTAGTTGATTTGACTATGCAAACGTGGTTGATTTTACTATGCAAACGTGGTGGATTTTAACTATGCAAACGTAGTTGATTTGACTATGCAAACGTGGTTGATTTTACTATGCAAACGTGGTGGATTTTAACTATGCAAACGTAGTTGATTTGACTATGCAAACGTAGTTGATTTTGACTAGGCAAACGTGGTTGATTTTGACTATGCAAACGTAGTTGATTTGACTATGCAAACGTGTTTGATTTGACTATGCAAACGTGGTTGATTTTGACTATGCAAACGTAGTTGATTTGACTATGCAAACGTGGTTGATTTTACTATGCAAACGTGGTGGATTTTAACTATGCAAACGTAGTTGATTTGACTATGCAAACGTGGTTGATTTTACTATGCAAACGTGGTGGATTTTAACTATGCAAACGTAGTTGATTTGACTATGCAAACGTAGTTGATTTTGACTATGCAAACGTGGTTGATTTTGACTATGCAAACGTAGTTGATTTGACTATGCAAACGTGTTTGATTTGACTATGCAAACGTGGTTGATTTTGACTATGCAAACGTAGTTGCTTTTGACTATGCAAACGTAGTTGATTTGGACTATGCAAACGTGGTAGATTTGACTATGCAAACGTAGTTGATTTTGACTATGCAAACGTGGTGGATTTTAACTATGCAAACGTAGTTGATTTGACTATGCAAACGTGTTTGACTTGACTATGCAAACGTGGTTGATTTTGACTATGCAAACGTAGTTGATTTGACTATGCAAACGTGTTTGACTTGACTATGCAAACGTGGTTGATTTTGACTATGCAAACGTGGTAGATTTGACTATGCAAACGTAGTTGATTTTGACTATGCAAACGTGGTTGATTTCGACTATGCAAACGTAGTTGATTTGACTATGCAAACGTGGTTGATTTTACTATGCAAACGTGGTGGATTTTAACTATGCAAACGTAGTTGATTTGACTATGCAAACGTGTTTGACTTGACTATGCAAACGTGGTTGATTTTGACTATGCAAACGTAGTTGATTTGACTATGCAAACGTGTTTGACTTGACTATGCAAACGTGGTTGATTTTGACTATGCAAACGTGGTAGATTTGACTATGCAAACGTAGTTGATTTTGACTATGCAAACGTGGTAGATTTGACTATGCAAACGTAGTTGATTTTGACTATGCAAACGTAGTTGATTTGACTATGCAAACGTGGTTGATTTTACTATGCAAACGTGGTGGATTTTAACTATGCAAACGTAGTTGATTTGACTATGCAAACGTGTTTGACTTGACTATGCAAACGTGGTTGATTTTGACTATGCAAACGTGGTAGATTTGACTATGCAAACGTAGTTGATTTTGACTATGCAAACGTGGTTGATTTTGACTATGCAAACGTAGTTGATTTGACTATGCAAACGTGTTTGACTTGACTATGCAAACGTGGTTGATTTTGACTATGCAAACGTGGTAGATTTGACTATGCAAACGTAGTTGATTTTGACTATGCAAACGTGGTTGATTTTGACTATGCAAACGTAGTTGATTTGGACTATGCAAACGTAGTTGATTTGGACTATGCAAACGTAGTTGATTTGGACTATGCAAACGTGGTAGATTTGACTATGCAAACGTAGTTGATTTTGACTATGCAAACGTAGTTGATTTTGACTATGCAACGTAGTTGATTTTAACTATGCAAACGTAGTTGATTTTGATTATGCAAACGTAGTTGATTTTGACTATACAAAAGTAGTTGATTTTAACTATGCAAACGTAGTTGATTTTAACTATGCAAACGTAGTTGATTTTGACTATGCAAACGTAGTTGATTTTAACTATGCCAACGTAGTTGATTTTAACTATGCAAACGTAGTTGATTTTGACTATGCAAACGTAGTTGATTTTAACTATGCAAACGTAGTTGATTTTAACTATGCAAACGTAGTTGATTTTGACTATGCAAACGTAGTTGATTTTGACTATGCAAACGTAGTTGATTTTAACTATGCAAACGTAGTTGATTTTAACTATGCAAACGTAGTTGATTTTGACTATGCAAACGTAGTTGATTTTAACTATGCAAACGTAGTTGATTTTGACTATGCAAACGTAGTTGATTTTAACTATGCAAACGTAGTTGATTTTAACTATGCAAACGTAGTTGATTTTGACTATGCAAACGTAGTTGATTTTAACTATGCAAACGTAGTTGATTTTGACTATGCAAACGTAGTTGATTTTAACTATGCAAACGTAGTTGATTTTGACTATGCAAACGTAGTTGATTTTGACTATGCAAACGTAGTTGATTTTAACTATGCAAACGTAGTTGATTTTAACTATGCAAACGTAGTTGATTTTGACTATGCAAACGTAGTTGATTATGACTACGCAAACGTAGTTGATTTTGACTATGCAAACGTAGTTTATTTGAATATGCAAACACGGTTGATTTCTGACTATGCAAACGTAGGTGCATGGAAATTAGTCCCCAGGAACTAAGTCCACTGAGGGACTAAGGGCCGTTTGCTGAAACGAAACTTAAATATTTATGTTCAACTTAAAAGCTTATGTTTTACTTTTTCCTCAGCGTAAACTGTCACATAAACTCTTATGTTGAACTTAAATATTTAAGTTTCGTTTCAGCAAATGGCCCTAAGTTCTCACTTAAAGGGGACGATATCCGCTTTACTAAAGTGGTCTTTGTTCCCATGCAAGGTGGGTAATTCGTTACAAATTGTGAGATTTTAGTTCCTTTTGAATGTAAAATAAATTCCCATGTTAAGACAGAAAAAGAATAATTTTGCAAGTATTTTTAGTTTTATTATTATAAGAAAAATACATTTCTATACAGATTTTGTTTTATCGAGATACCAAATTTAATTAACAAAATTGTTAAAATTTCGAATCAAAGGTAAAGTTATTTTCATTTTATCTTATCTTATCTTAATACTTTTAACCAGCAATTCTTGTATCTTATATATATATATATATAATATTTTAACAATTTTGTTAATTAAATTTGGTATCTCGATAAAACAAAATCTGTACAGAAATGCATTTTTCTTATAATAATAAAACTATATATATATATATAACTGGTTTCTTTGAAACGGCTCTTACGATTTGGGTGAAATTTTCAGAGTTTATTCTATTGAGTGAAAAAATATTAAAAAAATTTGCTTTATGAAAATCCGCCCACTGCCACGCCCACATTTCACATTTCTTTTCCTCTCGAAAACTATTTAATTTTTTCATATCTCGGAAACGAATGAATCGAATTTATTGAAATTTTCAGGGTGTTTTTTTTTGGACAAGGAAAAAATTAAAAAAATATTTTTAGTAATATCCGCCCACTTTTATCAATTTCTGGTTTTTCGGAAACGGCTCCAACGATTATGATGAAACTTTTGGAGTTTGTTCTCATGAACGAGAGAAAAATTTTGAAATTTGTTTTAGCCAATCTGCCAACTGCCACGCCCACTTTCACTATTTATTAGTCTTTCTCAGAAACGAATCAATTTCAGGGTTTTTTCTCTTGAGTAAGAAAAACATTGAAAATTTTTTTTAGTTTTATCTGACCACCTCCACCCCCACTTTTACTATTTATTGGTCTTTCTCGGTAACAAATCAATCGATTTGATTTAAAGTTTCAGGGTTTTTTCTTTCGAGTAAGAAACAAAATTGAAAAATATTTTTAGTTATATCCGCCCACTGCCACGCCCACTTTTATCAATTTTTGGTTTCTCGGGAACGGCTCAACCGATTTTGATGAAATTTTCAGAGTTTGTTCTTACGAACGAGAAAAAATTGAGATTCGGTATGACAAAATCCACCCACTTCCACGCCCACTTTTATTATTTATTGGTCTTTCTGGGAAACGAATCAATCGATTTGATTTTTATTTGCAGTTTTTTCTTAAAAATTAAAAAAATGTTTTTGGGACCTATTATCCGCCCGCTGCCACGCCCACTTTTATCAATTTTTCTCGGGAACAGTTCCAAGGATTTTGATGAAATTATCAGAGGTTGTTCTTATGAAAGAGAAAAACAATTAAAAATTTAGCTTAGTAAATTCCGCTTACTGCCACGCCCACTTTTACTATTTGTTGGTCTTTCGCGGAAACAAATGAATCATTTTGAACTAAATTTTTAGGTTTTTCTCTTTTTAGCAAGAAAAAAAAATTTTTTTTCATGTCCGCCCACCACCTCGCCCACTTTTATCATTTTTGGTTTCTCGAAAACGGCTCTAATGATTTTGATGAAATTTAAGAATTTGTTTTTATTAATGAGAAAAAAATTTTAAAATCTCCCAGGTACTATTTCCTAAACCCGATATTTGCACAACCGTACATCCTAAATGATTGTGGTTTTCAGTATTCAATTGCAAATTAAAGGGCCTTTCCAGCCATGTACGAGGTTTAGCAAAACTCGATAAAAAAATTTTTGATGAAATTTCATCCAAATCGTGACCCTGGCAGTGTCAAAATTGATTTTGGAAGTATATTTCCTAAACCCGATATTTCCACAACCGTACATCCTAAATGATTGTGGTTTTCAGTATTCAATTGCAAATTAATAGGCCTTTCCAGCCATGTACGAGGTTTAGCAAAACTCGATAAAAAAATTTTTGATGAAATTTCATCCAAATTGATTTTGGAAGTATATTTCCTAAACCCGATATTTCCACAACCGTACATCCTAAATGATTGTGGTTTTCAGTATTCAATTGCAACTTAAAAGGCCTTTCCAGCCATGTACGAGGTTTAGTTAAACTCGACAAAAAAATTTTGGATGAAATTTCATCCAAATCGTGACCCTGGCAGTGTCAAAATTGATTTTGGACGTATATTTCCTAAACCCGATATTAACACAACCGTACATCCTAAATTCAACATTCAACGAAAATTCAAATTATGTCTAATTTTTAACAAAAAAAAAAACTGCAAATGTTTATTTTTATACACACTACAGTTTTTTTTTTACTACAATAATTGTACTAAAACTCAATCGGTGTTGCAAAAAGTGAAACACTTACTGTAGTAATTTTACGAATATTTCTTAGAGTGTATACAGTGTACCTACTCATATTTTAAAGAAAGGATTTCAAACCAAGTTTAAAAAAAAAATATGGTCCATGTTAACCCTTCCCAATGATAATTGACCAAACACGTGAAGTAAAATCATTGCTAATGAATGCGTGTAGTCAAAGAATGGGTCCCTCGAAGTAGCTAAAGTACATTATGAGCTACTTTTACCATTGAGTAAGGCACATGACTTCAGTGGGTACTTGAATACTGTAATGCCTCAATTACACGAGTCACAAAATTTCATAATTTCTTAAATTTTATACCAATTTTTTTTTGTTTTAAAGCAGTATTCTGACAACAATTGGTATAAAATTACAAGAAATAATAAATTTATAATATCGCTGCAAGCCCAAGCTTCGGTTTCGGTTTCGTTATAAAGGTCCCCTTTATTTTTGTCGGACAATGCGCACACCAGAATGGTGTAACTCGTCACCAAAAATTATTTATATGACGCTATAATAAGTATTTCTCTTAAATCTAAAAAGAAGTTTTCGTTGCAAAAATCAATTGAGCTTAGAGCAGCGTTGCCGAAGTGGCACGATCGTGCTTTTTTGACACGATAATTTTCTCGTGGCACGGTGGCACGAAAAATTTCAATATGGCACGTTTTTGTTCCATTATTTTACTCAAAATGCAGAAAATTTCAACAAAATTTAATGAAAATCGGTTCAAATTCCATAAAAAGTGGGCAGAAGCACATCCTTTTTGACAATGCACGAAGAGATCAAATGATTTCCATTAAGTTTTTTTTATTGTATTAAACCCTGTAATAAAATTGATTACAGGCTTTTCACGAAAATAGAAAAATTTGTGGCTTTTTTATGTGGCACGAAAAAAGGCACGTTTTTCCAATAAATATGGCACGTTAATTTTATTTCGCGCGCTAACGCTGGTTCAGAGAAGTGGCGTAGATAAATTCGTTTTTAGAAAAGTTTGACAGTATAGATATAGTTTTAAAACAAATATTTACCAATTGAAAGCAACATATTAACAAGGGATTGTTCTGATTCTTCTGTGAATAACGAATTATAAAAAAAGCAGTACAAAAAGCAAAATACAGTACAAAATAGGAGTTAGAAGTACGGTACGGGGGGTAACTTTGGGCGGTATGCATAAAATTACAGTTTTTACTTAAAGTAAAAAGTTTAAATAAATACTAAAATTTAAGTAAAAGCTCCAATTTTCAGTATTTACTTTGTTTCATATGCATAAACAAAAGTTTTTACTTGATTGCAAATACTTTAAGTAAAAACTGAATTCATTCAAGTAAATACTTAAAATTCATCGAAAAACGTAGTAAATACTTTTTTTTTTTTAAAGTTTATTACAGTCACTTCGTTTTTAGTGTAAACATCCATCACTCTACTCACTACGCTGGCTGTTCGCCGAGCGAAGTAGATAATTAGAAGATTATTTAGAGAGGTATCAGCCTTTTTTTTTGCACAAAATTGATTGAATGGTCTACCTTATTAATTGGTGTACAAAAAAGTGACATTTGAGCTTTATTGGTGTTTTATTTGGTGTTTCTTTCATTACAATATTACTTTTTGTGCGTTTGTGTTTGTTTTTTGTTTTTTTTTTTTTTTCAATCGTTGACACTTTCAATGGGTATTTTGTCGCAAGCATTTCGCTAAAATATTGGAGACCAACGAAAAATTTTGAATCGCATTGGCAGTGTACTAGGCTTTAACTAGGCAGTATACTAGATTCATATTTTGATGAACATTTTATCCAATTGAATGCCTTATCTCTTTTGGGTTTTAGAACACAGTAAATTGAAAAAGCGGATAAAATCTGTGTTACCGGCATGAAGTTTTTAGGCGCTAGTTATAGCTATCATTGAAATTCATCATTAAAATTTTTAATGATTTATTTCAAGACATAGAAAGCAAAATCCATAAATATTTTGATGCCAAAATAAAGCATATGCCTTAATAAATATATCTGGCCAAAAAAAAATTTCAGTTCGGCCCAACCTTCCACATTAATTGATTTTCATTATTTCAATGATTGCACTACCTTATCAATGATCACTGAAAAAATAAAAATTATTTCATGAGAAAGGTTGGGCCGATTTTAATTTTATTTTTGGCCAGATATATTAATTAAGCCATAAACTTTAGTTTGACATCAAAATAATCATGGATTTTGCACCCTAAATGTCTAAAAATGAATCATTAAAATTTTCAATGATGAATTTCAATGATAGCTATAACTGGCCCCTTATGAAAAATCCATCTTTTTTTTCTATGATGGCGTCGATCATCCCCGATGTCGATTTTTTCAACCAATACCCTCTGGGAGTAGGCAAAAGTATATCAAATGCTATACATTTCCTTTTATAAATATTTTTTTATTTTTTCCTTTGTACGGAAAATCCCTTAAACGGACAACAGTATTGCGACCGTCACTCTCCGGCTAAGGGAGCTTGCACTGTATTCTATTCCTTACTCCACTCAGTTGAAATCAGTAATGTTTCATTTTTTCATAATCTTTAGCAGCTTTCAGTAAACCTTTTTTTTATGCAGCTTTCTACTGAGTACTGACTGCCCATTTTCCTCTCAAAATATGTACATTTATGCAACACTTCGGTTCACTGCAGAAGAAAATAAACACTGCGCACGGCAGCGATGCCCATATTCAAAATATGTAGGTATGTATGTAACATTTTGGTTCGCTTAAAGCGGCCCATACACACAACACAAGTGTGTGCACCGGTGTCATGACACCAGTGTGGCCTTCCGCCATACACGCAACACATTTAGCAACACCGACACAAAAAATCAAAAGATTTTGATTTTCTTGACACCGTGATCGACACCGAAATCGGTGTAGACACTTGGTCATACACACACCACATTTGAGTACACCGACACCAGTGTCGACACAAGTGTTGTGTGTATGGGCCGCTTTTAAGAAGAAGGAAAAAACAAACACACGCATTGGCCGTCGTCGTTACAAAGTCCCCTTTCACACGAAGATACTAGTTGCTGGTGATTTTTTTGACGTTTTCTTTAAATCTCCTTAACAATCTCTTGTACCTTTCACACGCAGATACAAAGTTGGAGGAGACTTGCTGTATTTTCCTTTTAAACTACCTTGGTTGAACGCACACAAACGTAGTGTGAAGAGAAACGTCAAAAAAGTTTCCTGAATTTGTTGACCGGGGAGATTTCATTTCCCCCTCTTTCTTCCTGCCCTTCTCGCCAATGAACTAATTGTTGCCGGCAACTCAGTTGCCCTGTGTGAAAGGGGACAAAAAGTCAACAATTAAGTGGAATTGGAATGAAAGGAGGAATAAAAATGTAAATGAGTGGATGAGCGAACAATTGAGTGGACAAAGATTCAGAAGCAAATACACAAAAGAAAATGCACAAAACAGGGAACGATAATGAAATGGAACAAAGCATCAACCCAGTCATTGCGATTGAATCGAATTCATAGATGCAAAAATACAAAAAGTTGATAAATTTATAATAAGTAAATAAATTTATTTCTCAGCTTATAAGTACAGTTGATTAATTTGCATAAAATTATTGACTTTATACAAAAAATCCCATTTTTGTAAAATATCAAGCAGGTTGAAAAGCATAATTGAATATGTTGATTAACTTCGACAAAAAAGTATACGAAATTTTCTTAAAAATTAATAATCTAATTCAACAAATATATTTAACAAATAAAAAATATCTATTTACATGCTCCAAAGAATAAGGAAAATTATAAAATTTGTTTCAAGTAAATCGGTTGAATACTTTCTGAGAAAAACGCGGACAAACAAAATATTTGTTTCGTCTTTCAATAATATATAATGATTAAATTTTGTTTGTAGTAACCAAAATGAAATGGTACATAGCAAATTGAAAGAAAGTATATGCTAGTTTTATGCATTCCAAAAAAGTATTTATCTACCACAAAAATTCATCCACAAAAAGTTTATACTTTTCTTTAAAGTAAATACTTATTTTTTAGTATTTACTCCATTTTATGCATATCAAAATAAGTATTATTTACTATCTTTTATGCATGCCACCCTTTGTTTAAAAATAATTATTCATATTTTATATTCAAGAAATCAATCCGAGGTTTTTTCCTTAGCTCAAATTATTATTATTTTGTTTTTTTTGTTAAACATTTTTTATTCGTATTTACTTTGCCAGTAGATCAAGTACATGGGAACCAGTTGGGTATTTTATTTTTGGCTTTATCGCAATGGGGCGTGGTATCTTGTCTTTTATTTTTGCAAACATTTCGTGGGATGGGTATATTTTTTCATTCAATTATTAATGCATTTAACAAAGTCATGAGTCCATGACTACCTCAAAAACGTTCTCCACCAAAATGTATACAATATCTAATGATGTTTGACTCGACACATACGAATAATTTTTTACTGATAAGATATCGATATCTGCTCGCTTAAGGTTCAATTGATTTGTTTTCAATCAGCCAATTTGCAAGCAACGCAACGTGTACAAAAATACTTATTTCCATAAGATATATTAGTCCGCTTTGTCTGTTTGACTTTTATACAATATTAACAATACATTTATACAAACGTTCAATAAAAAAGCACTTTAATATTTATTATTTTATAAAAATGGTTGTTACTTGTGAGATTGTTTTTGACCAAAACTCACATGGAACTTATTTTGCTGGACAAACCGTATCTGGGAGCATTATTTTTAACACCGACAAAACAAAAACTATCAAAGGTTTGTTAACAAAATATTTCTAAATATTTTTTTTATCTGAAATGCATCTCTTATTTAACATGAAAAAAGTGTTACTAATATTGTCGCTTGAATTATAAATTGTATAAATAAGTTCTTTAAGGGGAAAATACAAATTTATTGTGATATTATCTGATTAAACTTGTTGGTGGTTATTTATGCATAATTTGCTTCAATTCTTTCTAAATTTAATTAAATGCATTGATCGGACTTAGAACAATTGTGTGTGATTTGTGATTGTTAGTGCTGCGCTTATTTTTACTGGAATACATTGGGCCATACCAATAATCAAATTTAGTTATGACTCAAATATTGCAGCGAAATAAACCATAACGTTAAGGATCCTAAATAATTAAACATACATTATATTGTCAATTTTTTGGAATCAATTCAATATATGGTTCATTATTTATAGTCCACGTAAATATTTAATAAATACCACGCATGGTTTATTATTTAGAGCCTATTCCATTATGGTTCATTTTACTGAAATGTTTAAGTCGTAACTAAATTTGATTATTGGTAGGGCCCATTGTGTTTCTATTGAAAGCGAATATAAACAACTTCGTGTAATTATATGAGACGTGATTCTTTCATATACTCAATTTTTACTTGCGATATATATGTAGGTACTATATGGCAAGTTTTGGATTCGGTAAAAAAAATTGAACTTGAGATAACAATCAAACTTGACATAACTATGATAGGGAAGGCGAAAAAAGTGGGTCTCGCAATTCTGTTCGTCTGTCTGTCTGTCTGTATGTTGGTCTGTCTGTCTGTCTGTCGGTCTGTCGGTCTGCCTGTCTGTCGGTCTGTGGACAGCCTAAGCCCATGGGCCGATTTTAATTAAACTTGATATAAAGTGTTTTCGGGACATTACCTCGACACGTTTTTTTCCTTTTATTTTTAGGACCAAAAATAACGGTACCTGCTATATAATTTTTTTTAGCATTTTTGGAAAATCTTAATTTTTTCAAAAATGGTTCGATTTTTTTTTTTTTAAATTTTTCTAAAAAAAATCAATAATTTTTATTAGGTATATGCTACCTTTTTGTAAAAATTAAATTTCCAAAAAATGGTTTTAAATGGTACCTCCCATAGAACCATTTTTTTTATTTTTGTTTTTCTAGAAAAGTAATAAACTGATTTTGATTATTTTTTTAAATGGAGAATCTTATGAAAAATTTTAATAGTTGTGTATACCAAAATTTTCCAAAAACTTTTTTTTGGATTTTCAAAAAATGTTTCAAATTTTTTTTTTGAAAACCAAATATTTCGAAAACCATTTCGTTGATTTTTATGAAACTTGGCACCAAGCAGTTTTTTAACATTATCTAAAATATTTTATACAAAACTTTTTCTTATAGTCAAAATTAACGGTACCTTTCATATAAATGTTAAAAAACCGTTACAGAAAATATAAATTTTCTCGAAAACGACTCCTACGATTTTGATTAAAATTATTGTAAATACTTATATTAGTATGGTCTACGATCTGCCAAAAACAAAATTTACAGTTAGCCAGTATTAAGAGTACCTCTCATAGAACCATTTTCTTTATTTTGGACTATCTTATTATATGTGTAACCAATTTAAATTCAATTTTTTGCAATCTTAAAAGTTGCAATCATACTGCATATCAAAATATTCAAAAAAAACAAATTTTAGATTTAAAACAAAAATTAAATTTTTTTTTGAAAATTCGATATTGCAAAAACGGGTAGATATTTTTGTTTCGAAATTTAGTTTTTAATTCAACATAAATAAATACTAAAAAATAGTGTACCAATTTTTGTTTTTAAAAATTTTTACAAAATTTTATATATAAAAAATTAATTTAAAAAATAACCGCTCCTACGATTTTAATTTTTTTTCTCCAAAACTAAGATTAGTTAAAGAAATCAGATGGTGTACTTGTTTTAGCTCTCAAAACAATTTAAGAAGACTGTTTTAATAAATTTATTACTGTGTGTCGATTTTTAATAATTTTTCAATTTAAGCTCTATAATGTATAATATTAGTTTTATTAGTTCCCATAAAAAAATTATTTAAACTTTTAATACGCTCAATCTTTGAAATTCGAAGAGACTTTTACTACAAGAGCAAGTTTGTGCGATCCAGTCGTGCGTTTTATTTCAACTTCAAACACCTTTCATGGTAATATGTAGATCATAAGGAAAACTTTATTAAATTTTCTATTTATTCACTTCTTATTAGCTGAAAAAAATCTCAGCTCTTATGTGACATTTTTTGTCCCCCTTAAAAAATCCTTGAGCGCTCAGATGTTTCTTTCTAAATTAGAAGACAAATTTTCTATAAAAAATAATTAATAATAATATGTAACTTTGTTCGTGTACTGTCCAAAACTACGAATTTTCAGCGAAAATACTTATAAAACAAAAAAAAATTGTATAAATTCGTAGTTTCGGAAAGTACACGAAAAAAGTTAATATAAACTTTGTTTGCCAAACTATTAGCGACAAAAGAAAATAAAAAAGTTTGTCTTAGGACCTACAAATTAAAAAAAAAATTCTCTGACGGATTGTGGCCCGCACTTTAAGGAAATGGCCCTTAAAGTGGCCCTCAATAATTTTTTCTTTGTGGCAACGCTGCTTACAACTCTCAACCATTCCTGTGTGCGTGTCTGCAGGAACTGAGGGGACCTACTATTGCCGGCTAATGTTAGCAGCACTTTTCTATGAAAGAGATACTCTTGAAGGTTTTTGTCAATTCCTCGCAAAAGGCAGTAGCCGTTTTATTTTTAAAAATTATTAGGTATAGTATAAACCAAGTAAAAACTAAAACAATAAATAAACTAAACATAAATTTTAAAGTGAAGACCATTTTGGAATTCAAATTTGAGGCCCTCTTTTCCTTCCGGAGCATCTTTTACATTTTCCATTATTATGAAATCATCTGATCGAAAATATTTTCCTAAAAAATTATGCGTATTCATGCAACGTCAGAAAACCATATCGTTAATGTCTTAAACGTCGGAATTCCTGTACAACTTTTGGAAGTTTTCAATGGTTTTCCGACGTTGCATGAATACCCCTAAATGTAAAGATCTTTTTATCCTTGATCAAATAACTGTCACTAAAATAAAAGATTTAAAAATAATATAAATAAAGGCTGAGTTCCAAAATGTAGAAAATGTTTTGATGCGGAAGTAATGCCTACATTTTTCATACGCATAAGCAATGCAAACTTGATGCTTTGTAGAAATATTACATTGCATAAGTCTGACGTTTCGGAATGCAAAAAAAAAAATTAAATCGAAGAAGCTAAAAAAAACTTTTGGATGCGCAGTAAATGCTCATCTGATAAATTTTGGAACTCAGCCAAATTATTGAAATCGCACATAACATAACAAATTATAATTCAATCATTATAGGTTTAGATCTAAATGTAGTCGGATTTGCTCGTACAAAATGGACTGAAAACTCTGACACAAACGTGAAGTCAAACTCTGCTTCAAAAAATAAAATCACCATCTACCATGGAAGAGAAGACTATATTATGTCTACAACACATCTTCTAGGGTCTGAGGAAAGTATGAATGCGTACATATTCACATGACAAGTAAAAAAAATTCTATATTTTTATTTTTACATTGGAATAATTCCAGTTGAAACAGTACAAATTGCACCTGGAACACATAATTTTGCCTTCTCATGTGCTCTTCCTCAACAATGCCCGTCGTCTTTTGAAGGAAAATGTGGTCATATACGTTATATGATTAAAGTTGTACTTATTCGCCCATGGAAATTTGACCAAACGTATTCACGTGGCTTAACTGTTCTTAAATTAATGAATTTGAACTATGACTCACCAGTTCTTAGGGTAAGGGTGGCTTTGCATTATTATCCTATTAACAATGACTGTTCTCAACAATTGTTTATCTTTCTTAGGTACCCGCAGTCCAGGAGACTTTCAAAACCTTTTGCTGTGGGCCCTGTACTAGTCAACCTTTAAAGTTGAACGTTTCTGTTCCACAAACTGGTTTTGTTCCAGGTCAAGATATTATTGCCACAATCACAGTAACGAATGAAAGCAGAGTACCAGTTACAGATTTGAAAATAACCTTTGTAATGCTTGTTACTTTATTTAGTCAACATCCCAAAATGAATTCCCATTTAGAACGAATGAATTTGGTTCAAATCAAAGGAGGAGCTATAGACTCAAAAACAACGCGAACTTTAGTTCAACTTATTACAGTTCCAGCCACACCTCCGACTTGCTTCAATTCATGTCGTCTTATCAAAATTTCATATGAACTAGAAGTTGAAGCAAGGCTTAAAAGAATACATCAAAACCCTGTTGTAACGATTCCAATTACGATTGGAAACGTTCCCATAGTTGACGTGATAAATCATCAGCCATTACCAGATCTAAGCAAGTTCCACCCAAGTGAATTTGAAGACATCAATAATTCATTTGAAGAACAGGTTTCTACAATTTCATCTAGAAATTTCGATTTTGCTGATCTTCAAATTCGTAAGTTTAATAAGATAGCTTCATTTATTTTGATTATGATAATTTTCTTTTTTGCAGCGCCTCCATCATATGAAGAAGCTTTATTCATGACTCGAGCAGATTGCAACGAAGAAGATAAAAATCCACTGGGGAAGAGTGAATTTCTTCCTAGGTATCCAGTTTATTGTTTTAGAGAACCATCTGCCCTGTTTGAAGGTGAACCTTTTACAAATAATGATCCTGATAAGAGTACTTGGTTGTAATAAAATTGATATTTATTCCTTATTTTTAATTTAAACATACGAATTGATTCATAAATTAAATACAAAAATTACATTCTTTATTTTAATTATTATTATCGTGATTGTTAGGACTTATTTCCGTAGGAAATTTTCAAAGGTTCATTGCTGAAAAAGTATGGTTTTCTTCACTGAAAAAAAAAAACAGTTATTAAAATTATCAATAATATTTTGATGCATTTTTCTCGAGGTTGAGGTAACCTTGTCTGGGATGAGAATCTGCTTGGGTGCTTTGAAAGGAAGATTCTTCGGGTGATTTTCGGTCCAGTCTGTATCGATGGAGTATGGAGGAGAAGATTTAATAACGAGCTTTACGGGCTTTACAGCGACGTCGACCTGGTCAAGAAGCTGAAAATTCAGCGGCTGAGATGGCTGGGACACGTGGAGCGTATGGACACCAACGCACCAGCCTGACGAGTTTTCGAATCTACCCCTGACGGTCTGCGCAGCAGAGGAAGACCCCACCTTAGGTGGCGCACACAAGTGGAGAACGACCTCAACCAACTTGGAGTGTTTAACTGGAGGCAGCTAGCTAGGGACCGAGCTGGCTGGAGGGGCTTGTTGGTTGAGGCCGTAGTCCATCCTGGGCTGTGAGCGCCATATAAAGTAAGTAAGTAAGAGGTAACCTTGTCGTCTTCGGTCATCTAGGGTATTCCCGAAGAAAGGAAGAAAAATTCGGGTTAAAAAAGTAGAACTCTAACCAGTTAACAGTTTTATCAATCAATATTTTATTTCATTAACAGAAAGGGTTTTAAGCCCCCCCCCCCATTCGGCCGCCATTTTGGAAAAGGGGGCATATAAATTCCTTGACCCACAGTACACATATTGAAGGTAATATATTGCGCATCTTGTATACACTTAGAAGAAGAGTATCAGGGATAAAACGCTAGGTCGGTATGCATAGAACTCCGCTCAAGGCTAACCATTATAACCATAAGGCAAAATTACTTTGGGAGAACAACGGTGGGAATCTGATCCCCGCCTAGTGCTCCGAGGGAAAAAGTACTACGGAAATTTTATAACCAAAAAGGTCTGCTATAGACGATTCACGAAAGGACAAATCAAAGTAACCTAAAGCGACTAAAAGTTGCTATACAAACTTAAATCAGCTGGAATCTTATTTCTCAATATTTCCACGTTATAAATAAGGAACTACAAACAGCCCATAAGTTTCGAAATATTTGGGTTTTCATACGTCTTCTTGTTATGTTTCTTAGCAAAAGAAAGTGTGAACTCTAAAACTAAAAAACAAAAGCTTTGTTCCAGACGTTGACCAAAACTGCCAATTGTCACAATTTGTCAACATTTTTTTTGGGGTAATATTGATTTATATGGACATACATATGAGATCAGATTACATTTTCTTGCGCCCTGTGTATTTGCACATCTTGCACTAATCAGGGCCGGATAGCATGGCATTGTAAGTTAAACCGTTGTTTTTAAATAATTTTTTTTCTGATTGATGAAAATGGTAAGAAGGTGATGAGGGAATGAAAGATGGCGAGGAAAGGGGTTGCTTAGGCGAGATGAGTAACAATGGCAGGGTGGGTATTGATAAATGTTCTCGCGACGTCATAACACCTCGATGTTGAGCCTGGCATGATTTTTTTTGTCTGCGCGGTTCCGAGAGGGGTCAAGAACCAACTCCCTCCGACAAGCGTGAGGCTGGTCAAGCATGCCAACACAGACCCCGACGGCAACAAAGGAGCCCGCAACAAATTGCTGTTTCTGTTTTAAGTCAATTTTTTTTAGAAAATTGCCCCCCCGCCTGAACAGGGGGAAATAGACCCCTTCCGATACGATTTTTCTCTTGTCTTAACCTAACCTACTCGACCTAGCTCTATGGTGCACCTCATACGGAACACCCTGTATAGAGAAAATGAGGAAAGAAATCCAATGTCTTTAAGCATATGTTACGAAAATTGAGACCATTTTATTTGTATAGTATGCACCTATGGAATGGGAACACACTTTTTTTTAACACCCAAAAAGCTATATATGTCGCTTATCTTTACGCCAAGCAAATTTTTTTAATAATTTTGAAGAAGTATTTTCTTCTCTTTTTTAAGTATTAAGCTTATGGAATGACCAGTTTAAAAAAGCTAGAAGGTTGAACTATAGGTTCGTTCCTTTGCTTTGAAACTGCGTGATTTTCTGTGCATTTGTGTTAATTTCAGTCCAAAGTTTTGTTGAAGTTTATATAAAAATAAAATAAAATTGTACTAAAATGCAGAAAAAATCACAGAATTTCAAAGTAAAGGAACGAACCTTACAATTCGAAACATAGTAACGAAAGGAAAAAAATATGCAGTTTAGACCGAAACCGGGTTTTTCCTCTATTTTTTCCGGTTACAATCGTTTTTTTTTTATCCATAATAATTGAGTTTTCCCCATTTATTCTACGTCACTGAGTTTAACTAAGTAATTTTAAGACCTTTTGTGAAAAAAAAAAATGATAAAGTGAAAAACAAAAACATATGGGTATATGGATTTGAGATGCCTGTTTGTGAAAAATTTCAAAAAGTTGTGTTTGAACTGTCATTTTAGATTTATTTGATAACTACAATTTTTTGGTATACAGTTATCTTTGTCTAGAGCATGTTGTTTTTTCCTCTTCCACTTTTTGTCACTAAAGGTCATGAATGTATAGTAAAGCCTTATTTGAAATGTTTTTGTCCATGTTGTGTTCTATTAAGATGTCGCTACTTTTTCTTTTACGATGCGACTGGGTCGCACGAACTTGCTCTTGGAGTAATAGTTTCTCCGAATTTTAAAAAAATTTCGTAATATAAAACACATAATTAATAATTATATATGTATTTATCCATTTAATTATGGTTTATCAGCCTTAGCAGTCCAATTGTTATCATCCTATCTTCCAGACAGAAGTCAAGCATGTGTCAGTCGGTAATACAATTTCAAGTTTCCTGCGAACTTCTATAGAGGGGTTCCTCAAGGCTTAATTTTAGTGCCCCTTCTTTTTTCGCTGTATATAAATTAACTCCCCAATAAGATAACAAGATCCACAATCCAGATGTATGCCGATGATGTGCAAATTTACAAAAGCTGTCCTCTCGGGCTTATTGAAAACTATGTTTATACAATTAAGGAAGATCTAGAAGAAATCTCGCGTTGGTCGGCTAATAATGGTTTATTCTAAAAACCTTTAAAATCGAAATGCCTAGTCCTTACCCTTACCCTTAATTTGGAATACTTTCCTATAATTATACTTAAATAGTTTACCTATCGGTAAAGTTTATTGTATGATCCGAATGCTATGGTGCTCTCAGCATTTTACTCCTTTGAGAACTCGTTTGTTATTAGCCAAAACACAGTACTGATACTCACATATGGGTGCGAAGTTTTTTTGTTTTTGTGATTCATTCAGTCAGCAAGAGAAAACGAAAACTCAATGTAGCCTTTAATAATACCGCTCGCTATATTTTTCGCTTGCGTAGATTTGACCATGTATCAATTTTTTCAATGCAAATCCATGGTATCTCACTCGAGCACCTCTTCCACTTTCGAACTCTTTTAATGCTTTTTAATGTAATTCAGTCTAAGCAACCCTGCTATTAATAAAATAGGATAGAGTTTTGTTCCTCTAACAGGCCACTGTAAGCTAAGAAGACACCTTAGTATTCTTGGCCTAGTGAGCAGCGCCACTTGCAGATTCTGCCCATGAGGAGACGCCGGACCACCTATTAGACAACTGCGATGCACTAATGCACCAAAGACATAGATGCCTAGGACATCACCAGATAGAAGAGAGCAGACTATCCTCTCTAAAAATACCCCAAATACTAAAATTCCTCAAGGAATCTAATTTGGAGGTTGAGCTGTAAATTAGCAACCTCATCACACAACTCTAGATGGGGGGCACAATAGATCTTAAGGTCGCAGTGTAATAACACCCAAAAATGTTCCTTCATTCTTCAACAGATTCCTTCAACTAATTCATCCGCGTTATTCCTGTCTGACTTCAAAGAGACAGTATTTTGTCAGCGCCATCCGACTGTGAAAGTGAGGGGCGAAGCACAGTTTCGTAGAGATCCTAAAATCTATTTTCAAAACTAATTCGGGCTATAATACTTTAAAACAATCTTTTAAAATAGAGATATATTGTATTATTAATTCTATTTATCTCTTTTTTTCTGCTTTAGGAGATACTTTGATCTATATTTATTTATTTATATAATTTTAAAATTAAAAAATATCAAATTATTTGAAATTGTAATTATATATTTTTTTTTTATTTGTGTTCATTATTTTTTATTATTCATTGTGCTATCTTCATTATTAGCTTAGCACTAACTTATCAGAAGCAAATTCTTAATATGTAAGCCTCCATTGAATTAAATAAATATTAAATACTAAGAATGGAAATTTGAATATAGAAAAAAAGCATGAAACACGTTCTTTAAATTGATAAAAAAGTACTTAAAATATTTCAATCTCAGAGTGATGCAAAAAAAATTTTAAAAATCGTTGGAGTGGTTTTCTTAAGAAATGATTTTTTAAATTTAAAATTTCCTGAAATTTTTTACAAAAAAAAATTTGGTACGTTATTTTTAAGAATATAATAATATACAACTAAAACTATAATTTCAAAAAAAATTCATCAACCCGTTTCCAAAAAAAAAAAAAAGATTTTTCAGAAAGATTTTTTTAAAAATCCAACAAATATCTTTTTTGAAAATATAAGTATGCAGTATTTTTTTTACTTGATAGCACCTCCTTAGTAAAAATTTTGATTACAATCCAAAATCAAAAAATCGGTTCTATGGCAGGTACCCCTAATAATGGTTTTTGGTAATTTTTTTTTCACCAAAATTTGAACCATACAGCCCTTAGCATTTTAGTGTGAGTGCGTTGGCCAGGTCTAACGTCTGATTTCGATTCTCAGCGGCTTCCACCTAAAACAAAAGTTTTTTTTTTCAGGGTTATGGCCTCTTGTGAAGAAGTGACAAATCATCCAAGAGTATCTCTTGTCATGAAAAACTGTCTCACTTCTTTGTCGTTCGGATTCGGCTAAAAATTGTAGGTCCCTTTAATTCCTGCCTATGCCTATAAACAAACACTCACACGAAACAGGAATTGTTGAGCATTGTAACTAGTTCATCACTTGGCTCTAGGTTCTTCACGAGCTCTTGCGCCACCAAATTTTATTTATTTATTATGCCTGAAATACAAAGAAATTATAGGAATTTAAAAATTTAATTTTTTGAATTTGAAATTAACTGCTAAATTATTTCACCAAAAAAAAGCTTCTTCATTCTAAAATTTGTTTACATGTTAGGTATACGAGTGGTTATATTTTGAAAATAAAAATAAATTATTATCTACAACAAAAAAAAGCACATCAACACTGAAGCTTTTTTAGATTCTTTTTAGTTAGGTATACGAAATTTTATACAAGTACACAACCATCATGAAACTTGGCACTACTTGCGCCACCTGATGTCAATAAATTCAACTCACGAATAAATTGTGGATGGTATTTTTTGCATTTAATTTAAAAAATAATTGAATTTGAATGCCATTTAGAGGTGGGAGAATACTTCGGTTTGTGTCTCTTCTTCCTTAATAAAAATCCATTGATACCAAAATCGTGTTTGTGCTTTGTACGTAGGTACGAATGTATTTAAAATTATGTCCAGATAATTTTTAATACATCATATCAAAAAACGATTTGGTTTACTTGGAATTTTATCGAAAATGTCATTTAATTTGATTAAACTTTGTGTGTATCTCTGATGTTAAAATTAATTTCATATTTTTTTGTCACAAACCTGAAACTAATTTTTTTTTAACAACTATTTTGGTCATTAAAAGTACGAAGTTTATTTAAAATCGTTAGGTAAAGCCGTTTTTGTTTTAGATGACAAAAATAATAAATATGACTTAAAAATGCCCTGTACCAAATTTGAAGCAAATCGCGGTTCACTATCATTAAGGCTTACAGAGGGCGCACGAACGCAAAGACCGACGACGAATTGTATGACGAAAACCATATTTTCGGACTTCTCCATCATCGTAGTGCCAATTTGACTTTTCAAATCTTTTTTTACACGAGACCCATACTTGCAACATAGAGCAAGTACAAAATTCGAGGTTGTAATTAAAATTTACGATAGTGGAGAAGTCCGAAAAAGTTGGTTTCGCGATATCGTCCGTCGGTCAGTCTGAGCCTCAACGGGATGGCCAATTTTCTTAATATTTGGTAAACAGAACTTTTATGTAGAGAATTTTTGATTTAGCTCATCTAGAACAGTTAGCTGCCATACAAATAATTCGTGTTTTTTTTTTTCAAATTTGCGGCCAAAGAAGTTGTAAGAAAACAGCATTTCGAGTTATTCATGTATTTTTTTTAATGTATAGACCAAATTTTGTTATAATTTTGCAATTTGGTGCCTTTACAGTACCCGAAAACTGTGCGACACTTTATTTTTCGATTCGGCGATGCATTTTAAAGTGCTTTTTAGGGCCACTGCTTCTTGCGAGGAAGTGACAAGTCCACCAAGCGAGTATCTCCTGTCATAGAAAAGTGCCGCTAACCTAAGCCGTTCGGATTCGGCAGTAAACTGTAGGTCCCCTCTATTCCTGCACACACGCACACGGGAATAGTTGAGAGTTGTAAGTCACTAGGCCTTGGTTCTTCATGAGCTGTTTTGCCACCAAATTTAATTCATTTTGTTGATTAATTTTATTTCGTACGTATATGTTGTTTTTTTTTTTATACAAAATTACCAAACATTTTTATTTTAACTTTCGATCATGCAGACATTTTTTGGTTCGATGATTATGGCCGTTACCAGGTCTTCCTTAATTGTTTGAACTTATTCCGGTTTTCCTCAATGATGAAATTGGATTTAAAACATCGGAATCGTACTTCTCTGAACCTAATAACCTCTTTATTTGCGGTGCTTATGCACAAGCACTAATTTTTTTTTGTTGGGCGAAACGAGTTAGGGTTGTTATTATATTTGTTTTGTTTAATTTTTTTATTTTGAGGAAATGAACTGAGCTGAGACGTTTTTATGGTTATTGATTCTATGCACATGCATCAGAAGTACTGGTGGTGGTAGTGTTAAATTATTAAATTATTTTATTATTTAATTTTATTTTGTTTTTCTTTTAATTTTTTTTTTAAGTAAAGAAAACTTTCAGTCCAACATACGATTATAATAATATAAGAATCCCGTGGTATGATGACCTAAACTCAAAAAGGTTCCAGAGGTTTGGAGAGGTTTTTTAGATAAAAACATTTCGCGCATTGGTTGCCTAGCGAAAAGTGGTGGAGACAAAAGGTTTCCACGATTTAAAGATAAATTTTTTATTTTATGAAATTATCTGACAAAGCTTATATCGTAGTTTTAAAATAGATAGGTACATAAAAAAATTCTTTTGAAAAGGTAATACAGGGTAAAATAGGATCAACAAAGGTAAAGTTTCTATTTCCTAAACTAAAAATGATAGAGAGTTGATTTTTTTTCTTGCTGTATAGAGTGTAGGCAATTATTGGTTTTGTGTGAAAAAAAAAAATCGTGGTTGTAATTAAAATTGACACTACGATGATGGGGAAGTCCGAATAAGAGAATTTCGCTAGAGCTAGAGCCCAAGAGGGTGGGCTAACTTTGGTACAGGCCATTTTTATGTCATACGGGGCATTTTTATGATTTAGGTCTTTTATATAAAATAGGTAGCTGCCATATACAAACAATTTTCTCAAAAACGGCTCTATTTTGATTTAACTTCATTCTTCACGTCGTAATGGCTAAAAAAAAATGAGTTTTAGACCTTCGCCAAAAAATGTACATTGCGGGGGTGTGGATATGATGTTTTTTACTTAGAAAAATGCATTATTTTTTAGTATTTCCCATATGTCTTCTGAATTTTTCGACTTATTTTCTTATAGCTTTGCAATCTTGTGCTTCTGGGTAGGTTTTAAACATTTTGAAAATAAATAGGTAATAATTAATAATTCTTCAAAATTTTAGCACATTTGTGTGGAGAATTAGATTCTACAATTTATGTTAAGGCCACTTCTTATCGCTAAATTGAAAACAAAAAGTTAAAATCAAAAAAAAAATTATCGTTGTCGTTGGAAAGTCAAAATATGGCGAAAATGTTATCCTAGTTAGGGTGATGTTTCAATGGGGAAAATATTATCCTAAATAAAGGGTGATATTTCATTGAAATAAATTATATATTTTTGAAGCGCAGATAAAGAAAATAATTTACCCCGTTTTTGGCCAAATTTTTTATTAAAGATTTTCTTTGGCTAATTGAATTTTTGAACATTATTTTTATTTTTTTTTCTTATATTTTTGGTGATTTTCGATTTTTGTCGTTTTAGGTACAATCATTGATGTTTTCATTAAGAATATCATCAGCACAGGTAAAAATAAATTTCCTTCTACACGATCTTAGCTTAGTCAGATAGTTGAATAAATCGAAAAAATTGACTTTTATTGTGGGGCTTTTACCACTTGTCGCTTGCCAATCCGTGTGGTAACTGGTAAATAATGAAGAATTGGGAAAACCTAAAAAAATATCAACTGACAGTTTTTTTTTTGTAAATCGGAGACAATTTAATTTTTTCTGAATCAGTCTAATGTACACAATGTTATAGTTGATAATTCGCGACCTTAGGACAAGAGTGTTCTAACTGCATACCCATCACCAGTGTTGCCCCCCTAACAGGTTGAGAATGTAGTGTGACAAAATTTAAATGTAGTAAAATTTAAAACGCGCAAAAACACAACATACTAAATTGTAATTTTTTTCGGAACGACAATATTATTTGTATAAATAATAAAAGGTCTAAATTTGGATTTTATTTCATGCATATTTACATACCAAAAATATCTGGCTTACAAAAACATTTTTGCAAATTTCCTACTAAAATTTCAAAATCAAGGTGGACACACAACATTATTAGAGCATTATAATTTGTTTATGTCAATTACATTGGTTAATTTATATTTTATTTTTAAAATTGATTTTTTGGTGTCGAATATGATTTCATTGATTGATTTTTTTGTAATTATAATATTTTCCGAGTGATTACTTAAAAAAAAAAGTGAATCACATTATCCACTTTCAGAAACGAAAAATTGATGACTTCTAAAAAAATTGGTCGAAAAAAAAACCGCATCGGGGATTACCGACTCCCGCCATCACAGAAAAACATGGAATTTCCATACACACTATCCAAAACGTGTATGTATGTAAATATTGCCGGTAAAACAGTTTTTCGACGCGCTTAAATTAAGAACCGAGAATTCCCCCTACTGTGCCTAGCTAAACCCGAAGCGAATTAGTTGTTGTTGGATTTAACACGTAAGCTGTTTAGCCCGAACATCGTTTTCTTCATCCAATTCCTTTCGGGATTGCAAAAAAAAAAATTCAGCTATTGATAAACAAAAAAAAAATATTTTGCCAAATGGAAAGTAAGATCAAAATTGTCCTTCGAAATAAGAATATTATGTTTTGAAATTGTAGTGTATTTGGAATATTTTACGATTGTACGGAGTGAATTTTTCTTGGAAAAAAATGTAGCAAAAACGCTACATTTGTAGTAGGGGGGCAACGCTGCCCATCACTTCCGAGATATCTTAATCAGAATATTTTTCATGTTGTATAATTTTTGCAATCATCTTAATCGAAACGTGTTCATGGTTTACACAAATTTTATTTTTTATATTTTTTTACAATTAATAAATTTAAAATTTATTTAATAGTTACTCAGTAGTTCAGGTTCAAAAACATCGATAGAACTATGTTGCTTAACGATAAGGCACTTCGACGTAGGACAATGAGGTTCTCTTGGCTGATAGAACTTTGGGTCACGATTTAGATATAAACTTTACATCACAATTGATTCTAGTAATGGGATGCTTTGGAGAAAGGAGGGTCTATCTGCAACGTAATAAAGTTCTATTTACGAGATTTATTTATTTTGCCTAAGTGCACAAGGTTCTATCTGGCTAGTTAGAAATTTGTGATCTTAAGATGGAAATACATATATTTGTGTAGATAGAACTCTGTTTTCTGCTTTTTCTTCCATTATTTCCGAAACTGTATGAGATAGAGAGATGCGGATAGCGGCACTCGAAAGAGCATATATAGGCATTTTAGTATGATTGTTGAATATATAACTCAATTTTGTTAAAAATGTCAGTTTGAACCTGCTTGTCCTCAAAAAAAAAAAAAAAACGTACAATAAACCTCTAAAAATTGTTGACATTTTTTTTTGTCTTGCATTTATTTTAAAAACAAACGACCCAACTTTGGTCTTCACTTGATTGCACACCTGGTAAAAATAGAAGTTTTGGAATATGCATCTTGAATTGGCGATTTTCTTATCATAAATAGCATAGGGTATCCGTATCGGGTTTCAATAGGGCACCAATGCGAAGTTATCACTATATAAGTCGCACCCAGATGAATTGGTTTACAATATTCATAAAAAAAATCCACAATTTGATCATATAAGAGCAAGTCAGGGGCGAACGCAGAAAATAATTTCGGGGGTGTTATAAAAATTTTGTTAAAATTTTTTATAGCAAAAATCAATTTTAAGAAGCGAAAGCCTGGAACAGTTTAGAAAAGCCCTAGAAACACCTGGTGCAAGTTTTTGAATTTTGGATTTCTAAAAAGGGGGGCCAGCGCAAGGATAATACGAATTTTTCATTTACAGTGTTTTTTGGGCTTAAAATCTTCAATATTTTTGCATGAATCTTTGGAACAATTGGATTTAAGCGATTTTGAACTTGAAACAAGTAATTGATTTTCGATTTTGGAAAAAAAAGGGGGGGGGGTAGAATTTTGTTGACATTTTTCATGGCAAAAATCAATTTTAAGAAGCGAAAGCCTGGAACAATAAGAGTCCTAGAACAACCTAGAACAAGTTTTTTAATTTTGGATTTCTTAAAAATGGGGGCGATAATAGAATTTTTATTTAATATCGTAAAAGTTGTTACATGCTTTTAAGATTTTATATTTTATTTTTTTGTGTGAAATCATATCAAAATGAGTTTTTCTCTATATTCGTCAGTTTGAATTCGGAATACGATTTAAAATTTGGAATTTTTTTTTTGGGAGGGGGGTGTAAATTTATTTTGATTATTTAATGTGTATGTTTTTTTAATTATTTTTCTTCAGTTAAATGTTAAGTTAACCTTATTAAAAATGAGACAGTATGTATACTGTTCGATTTTCAAAAGCGGGCCGCAAAATAAAAATGTTTGTTTAATATCGTAAAATTCGTTTTTTGGCTGGAAAATCTTTGAATATGGGTATTTTTTGACGAAATTTTGAAAACCGTTTTTTTTTTAAGAGGGGGGTCAGAGGGGGTTTTGGGTATTTCGTCTGTTTGGTGTGTGTTTTAAACAAACAAGATTTTGAAGCCGTTTAGATAATTCTCAAGTTTTGAAAGGAGGGGAGGGCGGTCAGGGGAATGAAAAAAATGCTTAAATAGTTTTTGTTGGGGTTAAGCCCTTAGTTATTTATATTTTTGGATAAAGTTTTGGGATATTAAAAGCTTGACTTGGAAAAACTTTGCGATTTTCGATTTTTGAAAAAGAGCCGCTATGGAATTTTTACAAATTTCAAAAACTAGAAGACTTTTTTTGAAGTTGGTTTCAGGAGTTATAGAATGCATTTAGAGATATATTTTTTCTCAACACATGTATATAATATAGTCAAATAATCCTAATCAAAGGTTTTCAAAAGAAAAAAAATATTTGACAGCCGTATTTTGCATTTTTCAAAAAAATTTGAAAGGCCCTATCTTTAAAAATAAAATTTCTAAATTTTTAATTCTTTGGAACAATGTTCAGAACACTTTTTGGAACCAGAAAAAAAAATTAAAAATTCGAATTTCGAATTAGAATTTTTTCGAACTCCGCCCATAACTTACGATATTTTGAACAGTTGAAAGTTGGAACAATGTTCAGAACAACTAGAACAACCTGGAACAATTTTCAAAATTTCGATTTTAAGGTTTTCAGAAATGGGCTAGGTCAAAAATGGCTTTTGGAGTCTAAAACCCCCATTTTTGAATATTTTTCGAAAAAAAATTTCAAAAATAACAAAATCAAAAAAAGGGGGGCTAACTTCACACATTCTATCTTATTTTATAATTATACGTACTCGCTGACCCGGTGAACTTTGTTCCACTTATAATTGATTAAATTATTAAAGTCGAGCAAGCTCCATTTGTTATCACGACTTTCCGACTTTTCCAGCCTAATTTTCCAATTTTTATCTATGTTGTTTATAAATCCAACAAAAAAATCTCCAAGAAAATCGAATAATGATGTACAAACATAATTTAATTTCAGAAATTTGGAAATTTCAAGGCGTTTTCACGATTTTCGTACTTCTTCGATCGAATTTTCTAATTTTCGGTCAGATCTTCTTTTCCGTTGTGTATTAAACTGGTTCAATACAGATCCAACAAAAAAATCCCCATGCAAATCGGGTGATGTTCAGTTGAGTTACGTGCGTACGAACACTGATAAATTTTTATATTTCCATTTTGTTTTGGGATCTTGAAATGTATTGCATGTGGATAAGGTGAAAAAATCCTCTTTATTAATCTTTGCATGTTTTTAGTTCCTATGTATAACATTACAGACTCTTAAAAATAAAAAATAAAAAAATACAAAATAAGCATTAGAGGAGTCACTGTGGCGTATACGTACTTTTTTATCAGCATAATTTAGTTAGACTTATAAATCTGTACATCACAGCCTTTCAGTTAATTTTTAATAATTAGATATATTTTGAATAACAAACCCCTCTTAAGCTAAAATATGTCTTTATGTGAGCTAAGTCAGAGTTTGTTGTTTAAAAAAAAAAAAAAACAACATTTTATCCCACTATAATATTACTTCCTTCGGCACATTTATTTTTTTGTCTTTTAATCACTGACGAAGGGGTCAAATTAATCGCACAATTTGTATATATTAAGCTTTTCTTAGTAATACAAAATACAAATACTGTTTTAATACGAAACGAATCCAACAAAAAGATCCCCATGTAAATTGGATAAAAAAAAATATTCAATTCAATTTACTTTCGTTGCATTAAAATTGAAAAAACAGCAATAATTTGCGCACTATTGGCCTTCTTGTGAAAGTCTATTTGAAATAAAACAATCAGTAAAAATTTGAAATAATCAAATTAAAAAATACTAACGATAAGGTTTTTAATATAAGAACAGTATAAATAAAGTCTATTTGAATAATCTATTTTTAATAGACTTTCAGTATAATTATCCGTATCGATGCAATACCAATTCGTATCAATCGCCAATGTAGAGAGACCGTTCGAACAAAAAAAAAAACAATTCAAAAAGTATGCAATTTATTGTTATTACCACTTTCCGACTTTTTCCGGCCTAATTTTTCAATATTTATCTCCGTAGTGTGTTTATATGTTTCAGTATAAATTCAAGAAAAAAATCCCCATCCAATTTGGATGATATTTAGTTGAGTTATGCGCGTACGAAAAAGAAAATTAATTAAGAAGGTTTGAAATTTCAAGATGTTTTTACGATTTTATAATTTTGCCGTTCGAATTTTCTAATTTTCGGTCAAATTTTCAAACTTTCGTCTCCGTTGTGTCTAAATCGGGTTTAATACAAATCCAACAAAAAAGACAGAACCAAATCGGATGATGTTTAGCCGAGTTATGTGCATACGAACACAATTTCATTTCAGAATTTTCGTACTATTTTCCTACTATTTAATATGGAATTTTCTACTTTTCGGTCGAATTTTCCAATTTTCGACTCCGTTGTCTTTTAATCTGGTTCAATACATTAAAAACAAAAAAAAGGTTAAAATTAAAAATAGATTAAAGTTTTAAGGAAATTATCATTAAAGGGACATAAAATGCCAGATTAATGTCACATTTAAATGGACTAATATGGATGTTCTCATATTCTTGAGCTGTGTACAAATACGCTATTCGCGAAAGGTTTTTAGTATCTATAACTAGATAATAACTAACATAATTTTTACAACACGTATCGAGTCCAGGATAACACAAAGAATTTGCGAGTAAAAGCAGGAACGTAGTGTACCGAACGTAGATCGTTGCGTACCGTATGTAATATGTTGATATGTCTCACTCTAATCTACGGCAAACAGTGTTTTATTTAAATGCCTCTGTTTATCGTACATACAACTCGTTAAAACCGATATTTGAGCACAAAAAAGCATTATTTTTCGAAAAGTGATATGAAGTGAACTGATGTCCTTTTGCAAATAAAAAGCAATTATATTTTTTACGAATAAATAAGTAGCAAGTGTTGTACCATTTTGAAATTTTGATGAAATGAGCCATTTTTTTAAGCAACTTGCCGAAGGTAGTGTAGTAAATTTTTTTGAAAATATGAAGTGTCAAAGTTATTTATTCTTGGCTTTATTATTGCGATTAATACCGTGGTTATTAAGGATTACGTATAAAAGAAAACACTGTAAAATTTGATAATTTGTGACCACTGTATCTAAAAACATGAGCTAGGTTATTGATTTTCATTATTTTTCTTAATCTTGTAATTATTAGATAACCAAGCGAGATGGATTTTTTTTACTTTCCCCAGAACGGGTACAACCTAACCTATCACCCGGTACCCGCTTGACGTTGAGTTTTTGGACACCCTGTATATGTTGAGTAATATCAACCCATTTAGTCGCTCCTCACCAGTCTTGTTGCGCAGATACGTTTTTAATCTGCGAAGACAGGTGAAGGACCGTTCGCTTGAAGCCACATATATAGGAACAGTTGCACCGATACAATGTAGAATCGCAACAGTTGAGAGGGTCAATAAATGTTTTTGGACGTTCATCCATCGATATACTTAAGCATTGCCCAATGAACCCCCAAACACCTCCCCCCCTGCGTTCGCCCCTGCAGCAAGTTATTTTGACCCATTATTGCTGAATTTTATTTAGTACTAGCAGACCCGTGCTCGCCTTGCTTTGCGTGCTAATGATTTTTTTATCTTTTAACATATGGGTATCGGTATATATTATGTATTCAATGCAGGAGAAATTATTTACTATTTGGTTGTCTTCTCTCGTTGTAACTTTTTCGAGTTAACAAACAGGAATTTGTAAAAATTTGTGCAAATTCTCAAGAAATTTCACGACATCAAACAAAGCTGTTTGTGTGGGATGAATTTAATATTTATTTTTCCATACTATGTTGCTTTCTCACATTTTTGGTTTTTACAAATTTTCAATTTTGCTGTCCTCCCATAGGAAAAAAGCCCAATTGTGGAAAACTTGATGATAATTTTACGTTACCAAACTGGCATATTACCTTTGTTTAGTAACGTGCAATTTTCACCAAGTTTCTCACACTTTGTTTTTGACAGCAAAATAATAAAATTTGTGAAATTTCACGTCACCAAACAGACTGTATGTATGATAGAGTGGAAGGGCTTCAAAGAACATTGTCCTGTACCATTACACAAACCACGTCATTCAATTTTTCAATTTTTTATCTGCAATTATACTGTATAGTTGTTTGTTTAATTTTTTGTACAGACATGTATTGAAAATCGTAAAATCGTTCCCGTTGGCATTGAATACGAATTTTTGGAGTAAGTATATTTTTTTTTTTATTTCTGTCATATTTTTCTATTTATTCGAATTTTAGTTTTTTTTTTTGTAACCACATTATAGTGTTAAATTTTAAATTTTGTAAATATCGGGGTGGCTGTTCTGCGTATTTTACTAAAACCACTTTACAAACCCTTTCGTTGCTCATAAGAAGATATTCTGTGAATTTAAACTGAATCTGTTCAACTAGGGTTCCCAACTTTCTCCGAAACTAAAAGAGGACACAGTTTTTTTAAATATGAACATTAAAATAAAATACAGTAGGCACATACTTATTTTTTAAATTCGAAAGCTCAGTATAAATAACATCCTTGCCGCCTGGAAAATTAATTTAGTTTTCTTACAAGGCGCCAGCAACGGAGGTACTTTCAAAGTCAACCAGGCCCTCGCCAGTTATTACTATTCCACCTCGAGAGAAAACAAAAATTGGTTAAATTTAGATTCGATATTAGAACTTTTGGCTTACTATAGTCTAATACGCTAACCACTGCACTGGTGAAATACCAGAAGTACATTGATAAAAATGAATAACTTTAAACATAAAAGGGGTAAGTATAGCAAAACTTGCCTAAAAAAATTTTAAGTAAAGGCCTAACTAGTATTTGCCAAGTTTTCCTCTACAAAATTAATGAATTATTGAATTATATCCTGCAGATTTTTGAAAAGTAGGACATTTCAAAGTGAAGAAGGACGGGAGGAAAAATATTTAAAAAAGAGGACTGTCTTCCTAAATGGAGGACAGTTGGGAACCTTATGTTCAACGGTGCGCGAGTCGATAGAAGACGAACACACAAACATTAATTTTTATATATAAGATTTAGGTATCTATTTATTTGAAAGCATTCACATTAATCAATAGATTGATTGGGTATCCCACTTCCTATGTGATGCCCATAGTGCATTCAACAAATATTAATTCGAGCTATACATTATAGAGCATTTGCATTTACATTACAATTTATAATTATTAAAAGATTAAAACTGATTTAAATTCTAAATAAATCAAGTCAATATACATATACACATTACACACCTTTTTTTTCATTTAAAGTCCATATATGTTTTATTATTTTTTGTTTTTAATAAAAAAAATGCAATAATTTTAAGTTCATGTCTACAAAGTTATTCACTGATAAACCAGTTATATTTTAATCACGCTTTGGAATTATCAAATAATCCAAGCAAGTTCTCTTAAAAACACCTTTTAATAATATGTAAACCTGCTGTTTTTGTATAATTAATTATAATAAATCATTTATTTATTATATTTAAATGAATTCCCCTCTAATTGAGCTATATACCAAGCCGATTGGGAGAGAATTTTACTTTTCGATTTCTTCAAGCTGAACCAGTATCAGATCTGACCTTAAGATGAGAACTGCTAACTACTGTATAAGTTTTTCTGTTCTATTTATTTGCATCGCAATATGTGTATTTGCTGATAGTGAGTTAAATTCCTTAACAACACCTTTGAACATAAACCTTATATTGGTCATTTTTTTTTTGCAGAAAATTGCTTGAATCCTAATAAACGTAAGGGCTATTGCATAACAATCAAAGAATGTCCAGTTTTAAATACTTTGCGGACCAAATCATCAGCAACAAGCGAGGAAAGAAAGTTCTTAAATGATTCAGCTTGCGAGGATGGTTTTGGCGAACCACCATTGGTGTGTTGCAGTGTTGATGATAGTTTTAATGATCTTACGATAAGTCAAAGGTTTTCAAATGATTTATTACCGGGACTTGAAAATTGTGGTGATCAACCGAGTGGGAGTAAGATCTATAGTGGAAAAGAAACAGAAATCGACGAGTTCCCTTGGATGGCTTTACTAAATTATGGTGAGTTTAGTTGAATAATTTAAAAAAAAAGTCGCCTAACTATGTTATAAAATGATGTTTGACAACAAATAATGTTGAGATATGGAAAAGGGACTAGGATGTGTAAACAAGTTACTTAAACTTTTAGGCTAATGTCACACGAGCGTCTTTTTCTGCGCGTCCATTTGGAAGTATGTCCTGATATATTTCTGAAATTTTCACAGGTAATATAAATAATGTATCCAAAATTAAATTAAAATTGTTCTATGAGCTCATATCATTTTTAATGCATGCATGGTTTGATTTGGTTTTATCTTCTTCCGAATGTCGGGAAAATAACGATTATTTTGATACTTCATTTGATATTTTACATGCCCCACAATCCTAATTTTAATTTAATCGAGAAAGCGGAAAAATTGCATAGAAAAAGTGTGTTTGGTTCATTGCTCTCGGTAGTCTAGCATTGCAGAAAGGTCTGTTAATTCCAAAATTGTGGTAATTTTCAAACTTAAGCTATTTTTTACAAAATTATATCTTTCGTTGTAATGATCCGATTTTCAAGGTTAAGGTCTTAAAACAAAGATAAAATGTCGGGCTATAATTGTTAAAAAAAATTTGAGGAAAGGTATCCCCTTCCACCCTAAAAACGTAATGGGAGAGGAATTGAATTTGTTTCTTGGAATTTTAAATTGAAAAGTTGATGAAAAATTTCAGAAATTTGAGAAACTAATTATGCAAAGTTATTCCCTGAACCCTTGCCTAAAATAATGCTGGTAGTTTTATTGATAAAAATTTTTTCGATTTGACATTCAATGTATTTCTCATAAGAAAAAACGAAAAAATGGTCTGGAAAACATTAATTTTACTAATTCATTTTATATGAACGGGTGTCGGTATTTTAATTGCAATGTAATAATAAAACATGTGAGTTTGTGAATCGAGCTTAAAATATATCGAAACTAAAAACTAGAATGCTTTAATTTATAGATAAAAAGTGTAAACAAATCATCCTCACAATGATAAACAACAAAAACGATACCCAGTTAAGGAAAAAGCAAGGCAGAAGCGTAGCCAGCTTTATTTAAAATATGTTTTGTTTTTATTTTGTGTTGTGTAAAGTGTGTTTGATAATTTTAAATAAATTTTGCCCATAATTATGAAAATACATGCATTTATTTTTTTTTTATGAAAGTTTTAAGAATTTTGAAAAACAACATTCCACATTGTTACTGCCCCAACTCCCCTCTACAAAAATGTTTTACATTTTATAGGCCTCATTACAACAGGGAACAGGGAAGGCGGTAGGAGCCATTTTTTTTAATTTTCACCCACTAATTCTATATATTAATTTAATTTATCAACCAAAGAAAAGGAACTTAGTAAACTATTCCGTCCGCGCGTACAAAAAGAAGTTATCAAGAGAGTTTTATCCTGGACTTCCATTTGGACGCTCGTGTCGCATTTGTTTTAGGAATTGTTTTGGAGAATCGTCAAAAATTACATTGTAGTATATTCATACACATATTATATGTAGATACGAGATTGATTACTGATTTTTTGTTGTAACTCATGCTTTAATAACTTGCGACAAGTAATACATGTTTTTGAAAACTGTCTTCTTAATCAGGCTGAGGCTCTGAGTGATTATAGGTTTGAAATCAATCAAAATTTATAAATCATATATGTACATAATGCTATGCATGGACGTAAATATGTATGTATGTATGTTTTTATACGCTACGCCACTTTTACATTTTTAAGCGTTGCATAGGGTTTGTTTCATCTATCAGATAAGAAAATTATTTGAGTTGGTATAGATTCGTGAAGTGAGAGGGGAACAAGCCAACATATTTAATTTTTGAAAAACTAAAAAAAAATTTAAATGCTTATGCCCGTAATATTCACGCCGTTTAAAATCGGTTTAGATTCAAAAGTCGGTTTAAAATTTGTAAACCGACTAATCGGTAATATTCACTCACTTAAACGTTAACCAAAATTTTAAACCGAATGATCGGTTTAACTACGATAAACCGACTCCAACTTAAACGAGGCATTTTTGTGTCGTTTAGGTACGGTTTAAATGGATTTAGCTAATATTCAACATTTTATTGGTTTATTCAGTCAGTGCAAAATATTCAATCGTGTTATTTTCGGCGATGATGGCTAGGCTATTCAAACACATCATATTTGTGCACGTTATTCACACATCGGGGTAGAGTTGACCAATTAACCAGAAAGGGCCATAGACCTTTTAGCGATATAGCGGCCCTAAGACCAACGTAATGTAATTTCAAAATTCAAAAAAATGAGATAAGTTTAAGTGTATTATACCGCTCCAAATTTTGTTATCATTGTTTATATGGGTCCAAATTAAATGCCATCGGTCTGGCAGCGATACCGTGGCCCTAACACCTATATAATGCACTTTCAAAATGCAACCAAAAAAATCAGAATAGTTCGTGGTTACTGTCCACACTCAATTTCATCAACTTGACAGTAATACCTCATACCTAGCACCCCTATAATGCATTTCCAAAATTCATTAATTCAAAAAAAAGGTGTTTTGAATCGATCCAAATGTTGTTTACATAGTATTTTTATGTGTCCAAACTAAATTCCATCAACCCGAGAGCAATACCGTAGCCATAGCACCATTATAATGCACTTAAAAAATCCTAATACTATTTTTTTGTTAGGAAAGTGCATAATGGTAGTGTAATGTTCACGGTATCGCTGCCAGACCAAAGAAATTCAGTTTGGACAGATATAAAATTTGGAGCGGTTAAAAAAACTTTTCTTGCATTTTATATGTGCATTATGGAGGTGTTTGGGCTGCGGTATTGCTGTTAGGTTGATGGAATTTAGTTTTAGTTGCCATCTTTCTTAATATAATATGATAGATATTGGAACCGAATTCACCACCGACGCGGAACTGCAACCAGATCAAGAAGAATTCAACTCGCAACAAATCTTTCATGGAATGTTTGGAAGACGCAAGACGTTATTGTTGACATTTTTTCACAACGTAAAACACGATAAAGAGGAATGAAAGACATTTCTATGCGTATTTTTATTTGACACGAATTAATTAATTTATTTTATTTAAATATAAAATGACAATTCAAAAAATAAATGTCAAGAAAAGCCTGTTTTAGTTTTTTCATACTTGCGATTCTATGCGACGATCGGTTTAAATCACAAATTTAAACCGACGTAAACCGAATGGAATTTTTTGCTTAAACGGAGTGAATATTACCGATTTAAACGAGATTTTGTCGTTTAAATTCTATCGGTTTAGTTCGGTTAAATGTAGTCGGTTTAAGGGCTTTTAAACCAAGTTTTAAACGGCGTGAATATTACGGCGGTTAAAATAAAAATTAATTTTGTATTATAACCAATATTTTTGAGTTTTTAAAAAATGTGATTTGAAGTACATACATTCCATTTTATGCTACGTCTCATTGATGTGCAGTAGAAATATGAAAAAAATCGAAACTATTCCGAGAAGCCATAAGATACCTCGAAACTGCAGCTGTTGAATATACCAATCCATAGCTTTAGTCTATACATTAATCAATTGATACACAACGGAACGAGGGAACTTACAACCTACACATCTGTCAACTTGTAATTTGTATTAATCTATTTTTTTTATATATGTATATCTACTATTATATAAAAGAGTAACTGTTTTTGATTTTCATTTTGGCTCTATGTTCCAGCAAAACTCACAAACAGACAAAAGTAACCTTTTATAAAATAGAATACAATTAAAGCTCCACTCAGCTGGTATGTTTATGATCAAGCTGAAAAGAAAATATTTACTAAGTAAAGAATAATAAACAAATTTACAAACTTACCACAAAAAAATCGTATAGAATTTTTCTAAAATTAGGCATGTAGGTATTTTTCTTGCAAAATTGTTATTTATATTTTTTCAGTTCACATTTACTTAAAGTTCAATTGTTTATAAGGAAGAGTTACCATGGAAAATTTAAATTGCCTTTTGTGGAGATTTGACCGGTTCAAATCAATATTTTTGGTTGTTGCTTTGCCTTTAATGCCGATTGCACTTTTCGACCCAAATGGTATGAATTGGGCTGATTTCCAGAGTCGGCTTAAAAAAAAAATTTTTATTTAGGTAATATTTTTATTTTTTAATACTTTATTTAGGTAGTAAAAATGGTAAAAAATTTTTGATGAGATTGTGGGTAAGTGATGGGTGGGGTGGTATAAAAATATATGCAGGTTTTTTGGCAGCGAAAGCTTAGAAGCAGCTGTAATGACGCCAACCTAATTTTGCCGTAAGCAATGATCTATGTACATCCACAAAACATTAACAGTCGGTAGGTATTTCTCTGTAGTGTAGTAAGAATATGAGTGGACTGGGTAGGTATAACATTTGCAGCAGAAAACAAATTTTGAATTTTGTATCTACTGAAATTGTTTGGTTTGGCGGTGGGTGTTTGGTGATGGTGAATGGAAACGAACTTATTTAGAGGCAAGGACGTGCACAAGGAGGGGTAAGGGGACATTTGCACCCCTGATAAAAAATATTTTTCAATTTTTTTTTCTGGGTAATTACACAATCAAGGGCGTACGTAAATAGGATAGGGAGGGTGCTAATTACATGCAAATTGGCTTAATTTACAACTTGAGTTCTAATTGTTGGATGACTTCTTAAATGAAGACTAAATGTAATGCAACAAAAGTGCATGCACAAGAAGGGGCATTTTCACCCCTACTAAAAATTATTTGTCTAATTTTTTTTTTGCTGAGTACCTAACTACACATAGCCAAGGGCGTACGCAAGGCTGATAAGGGGGCAATTTTTACATACATGCAAATCTCATTAATTTACATATTGAGTTGGATTGGGATGGGGTCGAAATACTGTAGGGTCAAAATACCGTTTTTAAAATACTGTATTTCAAAATACTGTTATTTAAAATTCTGGTTTAAAAAATTCTGTATTTTCAAAATTCTGTATGAGTAAAATTCTGTATTTCAATATTCTGCTTTAAGTATGCACTTTTTTTTAATTATGAAAACAATTTTTTTAAATACAGAATTTCGAAAAGCAGAATATTGAAATAAAGAATTTTACTCATAAAGATTTACTCAAATACAGAATGAACATTGAAAGTGTGAATGAAATGAAATCTTATATTACAACAATTTTCCTTGTACTGGCTATACTTGTATTAAATTTTAAGGAAAACAAAATTTGGAAAGTTTCTACACTCAAGCCTCATTATACTGTATGTACGGCTACGTGAAGTTTGGTCATAATGAAAAATGACCCTAAACAAAATATAATAAATATCCCCAAAATTGGAGAAATTACCCCATTTTCAAAACGAAAAAATGACTCCAACTAAATGAAAAAAAAAACGCCATTTTTTATACTGAAATTTAACCGAAAAATTAAAAACATAAACAGTTGATTTAAAAATGGAATGAAATAAGAGACAGATATAACAATTTTTAGTAAGTGTTGCTATTTTTTTTATAAAATTTTTCAACTTTAAATACTTTTTTTTTTATAAAATGCGCAAAAGCATTTAGTAAGCTCAAAATGAAAAACAGATAGGGCTGGCAACGAGACCGAGACGAGACTACTTTAAAAATACCCGAGACGAGACCGTATTTTTGGTACCGAAATTCGCCGAGAGTCTCGCTAGTCTCGGTGCTCTCGCCGGTCTCGGTGGTTTGGTTTCGGTTTTCGCTAAAAGAAATATTTTTTTATTTAATTATTTTTTAGTAGGTACTCATGTTCAATTTGTATAATATTCACAAGTTTTTTTTGCGCGTTAAAATATCGAACCACGCAAATGTACCTACATAGTTTTATACTCAGGTGCACTGCGAAAATCCAGAAAAAAATACGTATGCATGTCGTTGGAATAGAAATCGCTCATTTTTCAGACTTTGTTTTCCCCGCCGGAAAAAGGTTTTCCGATACATTGAAAGAAAAAACAACAATTTTACAATTTATATACAGACAGACGGAATTGCGGGATCCACTTTTTCATGTTATCTATCGTCGTAATGTCAAGTTAGATTGAAATCTCGAGTTCGATTTTTTGCAAGAATCCAAAACTTGCCCTATAGTACCTACATATATCGCAATTGAAAATAGCCCAGCAGATGATTTATTTACCGAAATGTGTCACTTCACTATGCTTTTGATTCATGAAAAATATTGTTTTTATTTTTAGGTACTGGAAAGGATGGAAAGCCGCAATTTTCTTGCTCAGGGAGTCTAATCAATTCTAGATACGTTATCACTGCAGCTCATTGTGTCGCTGAAAAGACGCTGTAAGTAATAGATTTTTTCTGTTTGTTTTTTTTTTTTTTAATTTAAAAAGCAGTTTTAAAATAAAAATTGACAATACCCATACCATTGTATACCTTATTCAAGTCAAAGCGTTCGCTTAGGAGAGTACGATACCAGTAATGAAAATATTGATTGTGTTGGAACTGATTGCGCTGATCCAGTTATTGATGTTGATATCGAAAATATTATACTACATCCAAATTACAATTTAAAAAGTCTCCATCGACATAATGACATCGCTTTGATTCGATTGAAAGATGATATTAAATTCACTTCATTTGTTTCACCCGTTTGTATGCCTTGGGTATTACAACTCAATCGCACTGAAGTGGGCAAAAATTTGGTAGCTGCTGGATGGGGCAGAACACTAAAAGGTATCTTCTGTATTTTTAAACATCGCATTTCTCTTTCATGAATTCATATTTTCTTGGTTTACTTTGTTCCAGACAAAAGAAGTAATATTAAGCTAAAAATCTCTCTGCCAGTAAATGGGCAAACTGAATGTCAGAATGCATACAAAAGAGCAAGAACATATTTATTGGACTTCCAACTTTGTGCTGGAGGAAAGTTTATCGAAGATACTTGCGATGGTGACTCGGGAGGACCATTGATGGTTTACAAACGTAAATGGGCAATCGAAGGGATAGTTTCTTATGCACGAGGATGTGGATTGGAAAATTTACCCGGAGTTTATACACGTGTTGCTGAATATGAAGACTGGATTGTTGGTAATTTGAAGGAGTAGCTAGATGGACTACTTTGATTTTAAAAATAAAACGTTTCTATTTTATCAGCCTTGAATTTATTATGTATATAAGAATAAATAACTAGATAAGTAATGCTCATTAAAATATTTGAACTGTAATTTTTATATCTACGCTTGACAATTATTGTTGATTTAATAAAATGAACGGCTGTGTAGTAGCAATTAAGCCAGAAATATGCCTCATAAATAAATAAAAATAAATTTGATGGCACAACAGCTCATGAAGAACTAGGGCCTAGTGACTTACAACTCTCAACCATTCCTGTGTGCGTGTCTGCAGGAATGGAGGGGACCTACAGTTTATTGCCGAATCCGAACGGCTAAAGAGCGGCACTTTTCTGTGACAGGAGATACTCTTGGAGGATTTGTCAATTCCTCGCAAGAGGCAGTAGCCGTTTTTTCTTTTTAAATAAATAGATGGCGAGGCTGGGGATCGAACCTTGGACCTCCGGCATGACAGTCCATCGCACTAACCATCACGCCACGGCTACTATGCCTCATCGCTGAACAAAATATTGGTCAGAAAAAAGCCCAAAGACTGAAACGGTGAGAATTCAAAAGTTGGACTTGAGTCAATAGGTCTGTTTGTTTACTTCTCAAAACTGCCAGTTTCAGTCCAAATATTTTATTTCTATTTTATATCCTGAACTTTAACAGAAGTTTGGACATAAATGTGTTGTTTTGGGAAGAAAACGAACACGAGTTGAATATTGTATGCTTCCAAATCAAAATCATTATACATAAAATAATCTAAGCTGTTGTATAGATATGGAAGGTGAAAGCTACTGACAATGGTGTTGAACAGATTAATCTTGGTCTTTGCATTCAGTATCAGTTATTGCCGCTATATTTTTCACGGCGTTCTGGGTTTTGATCAATTTGTTTGTAAATTATCCAAAACTGAAAACTGGGTTTGAATTTTTCCACTGTGAGGGGAAAAGTGGGAGACTTAAGCAATTTTTTTGTAAAACTGTTGAGACAAAATTGTCTGTTAACCTCAGACGCATGATAGAAACGTCTATATAAAGCTATACAGTAATCTAAACAGTTTTCCAATTTCCATTAGGAACGGGTCTATGTTGACAGTCTATGGTAATGGTGGTATATGTGAAATCTATTGTTTATTATCCAGTTCCTGATGCCAAACTAGTAGATATGGCAAATTACACGATTAAGATGGAACAGCGCACCTCCAAATGATAAAACTTTATTATCAAAATGCAGTATTCGTTAGTACAAACGTGTTGTGTGCTTATTTAACGGCATACGTAATGGCGTTTCAAAGTCCACTCTTCAGCGCTTGCTGGAAAAAATCAAAATTTAGCGATTTCTGAAGTGGTAAGTCTATGCCAGAAACCCACGATTATAACCGATGCAGTTAAGGTCAACTTAACTCAAGCCATCGTTGCGTCGGTTACTAAAACTTAACCGGATTTATGTCTATGCGGTTATGTGCCACCGCGCCGTGCGAAGCCGAGTTTCAAATTCAAAATTTCAACTGTCATTGTATTAAGTGTCAAATTTCAAGTTTTAAGTGTTATGTTTAAAGTGTCATGTTTAGAAGTGTCAAGTGTCAAATTTTCAAAGTGCCAATTATTAAAGTGTTAATTATAAAGCGTTAAGTATCAAGTGCGAAGTTTTAAGTATCAATAGACAAGTTTTTACTTTTAATAGTTAAATTTTAAGTTTTAAGTATAGGGAGCTACACATTCAACACCGTTTTGCCCAACAAGAGTTGTTTTGCTAGCGTTTACATTGAACGACCGTTTAACCGACTTCACCAAAAAAATTTTCATGAGCAGACATAACATGGATTTAATTTTTTTTTTCACTAATATTACCGCATTAATTTCGTTTTTCGTCGCTATAAGTTTTTGTTGTATCAATTCGATTTCAGCCTGTGCCCATGGCACAAAAAATAGAAAAAAAAAAGCTTCAACATTTTAGATCATCGGTCGTTCGTCCAGTGTTGCCGATTCTCATGATTTATCATGGTTTTTGACACATGACATCATGAATTAGTTCAAAATCTTAAGAATTTTTTGCTTTTTCTCTTGTTTTGGATTTCTTACTAGATTGGTTTAAAGAAAAAAAGTTCTTTTTTTATCTCATGTTAATAAAATCAAATATTTGATCATATTAACATTTTAATAAAATTTTCAGTTTTTTGGCAATGGGAAAATTTCAATTTCATATTCAAAAGAAAAAAAATACTGAACCTCAACATCTGAACACTCAAAACCGTTAACAACCATGACTGTGAATTGCTTAAATCATCAACTAAACTCTACAAAACATAAAAAAGCCTCAAGTATTTTCATCACGGGTGACAGTAATCCTAACGTTGAGGGATTTAAAGAGCTTGTTATTTAAGTTTATTAATTTTAACTTTATTTGTCCGAAATTGTTATACTGAAAAGTTTTAACAAACAAATTGAACTTTTTAGCATATTTTGCGTAAATAAATTTTTTTTTCTAATTAGTATGAAGATTTTTAAAGTTGTATGAAAAATAATTAATCTCATGATTTTTTTTTGTAATACCATGATAAAAATCATTATATTTTTTTTTATTGAAACGGCAACACTGTGTTCGACTAGTGCTGAAATTCCCTACAATGGTTGTCCAACTGAGCAAAATATAAAAAAACTGAACTTCAGAGCCCGTCGATCGGCTGGCGCGGTGCGGCGGGCGGCGGTCAAGAAACGGAAGTGTTCCCAGATTGGTGGTTTTTCCCACCAAAATGGGGGGAAATATGAGCTTGGTGGGAATATTGGTGGGAAAAAATTCATGATGGGATTTATGTTAGGACAATATTGCAAATATTTTTTTATGGGCGGAAATATTATTTTTACCATAACCACTACTTACAGCCACCTTCCTATTTTCCTTCAATTGTTGTTCATATAGCATAATATTCATTATTTAACTGTACCCTCGATACAAATTATTTAACAGATATAATGTTGACAAAGAGAGGTACTTTTCAACAAATTGTGTAAAACGTATCGTATGAAAGATGGATGGGATTTTTGTCGTTGTGCTCTTCTATTCTTATAGCTGTTCTCGATATTTTATATAGATTACCTCAAATCCAGAGCCAAATTTCAAGAACAGCAATTCTTTTTTAACTGTACTACAGGAATGCAGAATGCTTTACTTTACTCTGTTTATCCCTCTCATTATCATATTCAGAAAATTTAAAACCAATATCATTCGGTACCTCCTTTTAAACCCTATACTATTTTTCTTACGCGCACTGTGTTTTGACGTGTAAGGGGTATTCAAAATCCCTTAAATGTGCATGAGTTATGAAAAAAATACACTAAACACACATTCCCATAGCAAATAATAGATCGGTAGGGGACAAATCGCGGGGAATGGAAATGTACCGAATGTATAAATTTATTTTTATTTTTATTTATTTATTTTTTGAATTTTAAAAACGAAGTCAAAGATCTTTTAAAATTTATTTATTATGAGTTCTTAATTCTGATTTATTTAAAAAAGATTGTTTTTAGTGTATTTTGCTTTCTTCGCTCAAAACTTATTTTCAGTATACTTTTACTCAGTTGAAACGAAAAGTGTATGAGTAATTATTCATAACAAACATTTAGGTAAAATTAAGGCAGAAAAAAACATGGTGTTGTTTTTTTTTCCTTCCAGTACAAAAATGGTGGAATTTTTTTTTGCAAATCCGGTGGGATTCTAAAAGTCTCTCACCTGGCATCAGTGTGAAACGGTCATCAAACTATTTTATCAAATATTTATGTGCACTTCAATTCGTTGCTTCTCTACTTCGTTATATCAGAAATTATCTTTCAGGCCATTCAATACTAGTTCTGGTACTGGTAGTATTAGATGGGTTCAAGTCTGACATCAACAAAATAAATGCTGGTATACCACAGGGCTCTGTATTATCCCCACCCCAACCATTTTGCTTATTTTTATAAATCTTTTAATCGGCTTTAATGCTTTGCTGATGATAACATAGTCTTACTCGTTTCTTTTCTTACCTCTCTCTTTTTCTGAATGTCTGTCTGTACAGTATATTGTGATAGGATCATTAAATTCTGATCCTCAAGACATTTTTTAGTGGAGAAATTATTAACGACGTGAAAAAGTGTATTTTCAAAACTCATAATGGATAACGGAATTCATTTCAAAACGCGCTTTATCTATGATTAGAACTTCTCGGTGCGTGTGCGCTTTCAATTCTTTGTACGTGTTTTCTGACGTTGCAAAAAATGTGTTACTTCTTTTGATCAGGCTACAATCAGGCCCGTAGCTAGGATTTTGTTTCGGAGGGGGCTTGGTTCATAGCTCATAACCAAAACTTGGCGTTTCATTCTGACTTTTGTAGAATACAGCCCATGAATCAATTATTTAACATGGAATTTTTGAATTATAAAAGGCGCCTTATATAAAATTCAAAACTTATTACTTTTTTTCAATTTCTATACGTAAATATGTATGTAACATATTATTACCTTTCTACATGTTTGTATTTTTTTCACAGCAGAAGTAGACGCCACCAAGCCATATTTAAAGCGAAAGATGCTCTGCCATTTTCCCTAACCTTAAAGTCTTTAATATTATAGAACCCAAGATATACCTCAGCTTCTTAGGCGAACCTTATTGGCATTTTTTGGATATTTTATAGACCTCAAAAATCAGCTAAAAAAAAGTTTCCAAGATAAACGCTGATTAGTTTCGTTTAAAATGCTAATATCTTGGGTTCTATTAATCTGATCATGAATATTAAAGTCTTAATGCTTAGCGAAAATTACAGAGCATCTTTTCTTTCCTAGTAGCCCGTGGCGTAATGGTTAGAGCGTTGGACTGTCATGCCAGAGGTCTGGGGTTCAATACCAGCCGCTTCCACCTTAAGTTTTTTTCGGAGCTACTAACTCCTGCGAGGAAGTGACAAATCCTCAAATAGTATCTCTTGTCTTAAAAAAGTGCCGCTCACCTTAGCCGTTCGGATTCGGCAATAAATTGTAGGTCCCCTCCATTCTTGCAGACACGCGCACAGGAATGGTTGAGAGTTGTAAGTCGCTAGGCCATGGTTCTTCATGAGCCGTTTGTGCCACCAAATTTATTTATCTTTTCCTAATATAAAAAAGCCTCAGTAGATTATGTTTCTGGTTTATAATGTGTTGTTTGTTTTTACGAAATTAAATGTGAAATAGGTCAAGTTGCGATGCGGATTAAAAAACATTTCTGAAAACATCTTCGGAATTTTGTCTTATGTTCTTAAGATAAATAAGGATTTCCTTATATTTAAATCATTTCGGGAGGGGCCTAAGCCCTTCAAGCCCCCCTCTGACTACGTGCCGGGCTACAATCTAAAAATCATACATCTTGTGCTTCGTAAACATCTTGAATCTGCTTGATTGGATCCAAAACAAAGCGTTAAGGTTAAAAACAATAGACACTCTTAAACATAGCATCGTCGAAAGGCTTTTTGCCCCTCCCTTGTTTATTACTAAATCAAACCAATAATGTCAATCAGTTAACCTTTTTGTCCAACTTCGCACTGTCTTACAAAAAAAAAGAGATTAAAGACATAATGTAGAAAATTGTTTCAGCTTTTAATTAGGTGCCTTGACTATAATCATCGTAAAATTAGTCGGAATGAAGACATTGTAGAAAAAAAATTTTTGGTAAACGGCAAATATAAGAGGAGGCAAAGTTAATTTTCTAGAAAAAAGCCAATTTAAAAAAAAAAAAAAATTTTCCAGGTTAGAGCCCTTTCACACAAGGCAACTGAGTTGCCGGCAACAATCAGTTCATAGGAGAGAAGGGCAGGAAGAAAGAGGGGTAAACGAAATCTCCCCGGTCAACAAATTCAGGAGACTTTTTTGACGTTTCTCTTCACACTACGTTTGTGTGCGTTCAACCAAGGTAGTTTAAAAGGAAAATACAGCAAGTCTCCTCCAACTTTGTATCTTCGTGTGAAAGGTACAAGAGATTGTAAAGGAGATTTAAAGAAAACGTCAAAAAAATCACCAGCAACTAGTATCTTCGTGTGAAAGGGGACTTACAGTACCAAATGACTTAACCCAGTCCAGTGGGGTATCTGGGTTATTATTGAATTAAGAATTTAAATATAGCATTCGCACTTTGAATTAACCTAATACTATGTTTCCACCGAAGGTTTATCTCAGTTAAGATTACATAAATCTATTTGGTGTTTCCACCGCACAAAAAGATTAAAAAAGAGATTTATTTTGACAGTATGCATATGTTATTTCACTTTTTCTAATGGAGTTGGAGTGAGGCAGAAATATTCATGATGTATATCACCTTTCCAATGAATGCATTCAGTGTGAGAAAATATAGGCCAGTTCGAGTTTTGTAACTATTGGACCTATGAAGATTTAACAAGATTTATTTCAAATCTTCGAGACTTATAGGAAATAAATGTGTATGGTAAATCTTCGGGATTTGAAGAAGATTTGGGTAAATCTACTTAAATCTCGGTTTTGTGGTCGGTGGAAACGTAGTATAAACGCAAATAGATTTAACCCAAACGCAAATCAATTTAGCCATAGAGCAAATATGTTTTAATTTTTATCCGAAACACAATTTATGTAATTTAGGTTTTCTTTAAAATGCATGTTATAATTTTATATTATTACATAAATCAACAAACACAAAGAATTTAAACAAAAAACATTTTTTAATGATTTTAAACGGGATTTTCTCAAAAACATGACATGGTAGAATATTTCTGACTATATTCGGATTCGGGTTCAGCATACCAAAAACCTTAGGAAAAGTTACAGTGTTGTTCAGTTTTTTTTTTTCATATAACAACGACACTATTAGTTTTATAGGATTCCGCTTTCGCTCAAATTAAAGCTATGTAATCGCTCTACAATTATCATGTTAGGTCTTACTTCGTAGGCTGAGTATATTTTAAAGATGTCTAAAACTCCATTTTCGAACTTGTTGAGCAAAATGCTGTATTTCGTGATGTATTTAACCTACAGAGCTTATGGTAAGGCTCGATGTTTTTCGAGAAACACGCAGTTAGCACAGATTTTTCGAAGCTGAAAAATTGGTTTTAGACTACTGATATCCATCCTAACAACTTTCCAAAAAATCAGAGTTGGGCTATATGTTGCGACCTACGATGTCTAAATTGACTGGCCTAGGGATGAAACGATACAAGTAAATACGAGTACATACCCGATACTTCTGATTCGATACCAAGTACTTTTGGAATGGATACTTTTAGTTGAGATATCAAGTAAGTATCGAATGGAAGTATCGTTTCAACTTAAGTTCATGTTTTTCAACTTTCAACTTTAGTCAGAAACTCTGCTTGAAGTGATTCGGTAGCTCGTATTTGTCTTCTGATTCTTTTTAGTTTAAATCTAACCCACTAGAAGCATGCAAGCGGGAGAAACAATCACCCGAAACTGCTTAGGCACTTATCAGTTCGAGATTAAAGTATAAACTCACCGAATTTGGTGGGTTAACTCGTGATTTACTGAACAGATCCTATTGATATTTCATCGTAAAAGTTTTTTTTTTTTAAGTTGATTTTCTTTTGAAAACAGTGAGTCAACTGTGAATAAATAAATATATGTCCAGAGTTTACTAACTCTGGTTTAACTCGACACAAAATTTTTTTTTTTTCGATTCCTCATAAAATAAAAATTAAAATTTGAAAAATGAAAGGTGGATTAAAATTTTGATTCGATCCAAGTAGGTATCGATACTTTTCAACCGATACCCGAGTAGGTATCGATACTTTCTTTCGATACCGCTTTCGAATACAAGTATACTCAATACTTTGGGGGTATCAGGGATGAAACCCTGTAGTCTGGCCTACTAATTAAAAAAAAATTACACAGTTCAGAGCGAACAAGAATCAAGATTTAAAAAAATCGTTTAAAAAGACAAAACCCGAAGTGTGAAAACCATAGTTCAAGTTGGATTTATAATTGAATCGTTGAGAAGATGAAGGTGTTAAGTGAAATTTTTCAAAATTCGGCTTTTTTCTTTCAGATGAACGGTTTAGCCTCATTCAATATCCATCGAGATGTTGAAATCAATGTACAAAAAGTTTTTCAGTACTTCGAAGAATAAGTTTCCTGAACAATAACAACTAAATATATTTTTTTTAAATAAAAGATCAAGTTTCTGGTCGTTCCCTCCCTGTAACAATTCCTGCGCATGGGCCTCTTTCAATCGATCATATCAAACATCGTAGCTACCCTATCAGAACGAAAAGCACAACGACATTTTTCGTTTGTGATTTCGTTGTGTCATTTTTGTATGGGACTTTTCGTTTCGCGAACTAGGCTTTAACAGCAAACATAAAATATTCTGCACCACTGCAAACTCCAACTGAAATTCTTATTATTATAATTGCATGTCTTATCTTCAGGTATCTTCAAGCAACCATGAAGTTTCATCAGATATTATTGAAATGCATAGCCAGCAACCAATTATTTTCCTTAAAACGTATTTAAGTAAAGTATACTTACAAGGGCTACAGGCAGCGATGCCAACTGAGGCTTTTTTTTTATGCCTTTTAGGCATTATTTCACTACCTGATGCTTTGAGGCTTATTTTTTTCAAAAAAGCTTTTTTTTTCATTTCATACAAACAAAATTTTTAAAATTTATTTGTTCTTCTTCTTATAATTTATTTATTATTTTATTGTTTAAAACATTTTTAAAAAATCTTGGCCAAAAAATAATTCTTATCTATAATTACTATTTTCTAAAAGAATGTGTATCCACCTTAAAACTATTCCCAATTTTCCAATGATAGTAGACAATTTTTTTGCAGTTAGAAAAGATATACTTGGGAGAAAAAGTGGCTGCATTCATTGATGTTAACTCTTCAACGTTAAATGCATGCGATTTAAAGTTTTTCCCGAAAACTGTCTAAATTTTTTGATCGAAAGTGCAAGACAAATTTTATTGCGATTTTTTTTGAGTGAGTTACTTTTGATGCTGAAGGAAATGACGATTTAAGAGCCTTCAGAACTCGTTAAGAAGCAGTCGATAATACCGCTTACACTGCATTTTTCTCATGTTATTATTGAATACATAAAAAATAAGTAAGATTTTAAGGAACAGGACGATTTCGATTAAAAATTTCATAATTTAAGATGTTTATTGTGATTTATTGAAGTTTTTTTTTAATAAAACAGTGTTTTGTTATTTAAAAGATTTTGTTTGTTTAGTTTAAAAAAAATTAGGTGAGGCTTTTTTTATTTAAAAAGGCACCTTTTTTTCTCAAGTGAGGCAATATTTTGCCCAAAGTGGTTGGCAACGCTGGCTACAGGTATTAGATATAACATACGTTTTATTATATTATGAATATGTATGTATATGTATTAAAAAAAAAAGTTAATTGAAAGCTCGACAACAACATTTGGCCAGTTTCACAGTGCATAATATACTGTTAAACTATGTTTTCCATGCTAGGACTTCAGTAGGGTTTTGATATACTCTTTGGAATTTGCTACTTTGCAAATGCGCATCTGGATGCATTCTGGAAATCAGATTTTATCTCCCATAAGTACCACTTCTTTTCGATTGTAAAACTGAGCCTATTAATGTAGAAAATAAAAACATGTTTAAGTGCCAGTTGTACAACCGTGGGTTAAATTTTGATCCGTGGTTCAGAGTTTTCAATTCACCGATTTTGGCGGATTAACTGATGTTTAGCGATGGTTTAGGCATGTACTTGGCTATTAGCACATACTTGAACCTTAAACCATCGGTGAACATCCGTTAATCCGCCAAAATCGGCGAATTAAAATTGTTGAACCGCGGGTTAAATATTCAACTACGTATGTACTACAACTGGCCCTAAGTATTTGCAAATTTTTTATATCGTTTATTTTCCTTTATTTTCATTATCAGAGGATCTATACGCTCTGCCTAGACCCACATAGCTTATTTAGTTTTTATAAAATTTCATGGTCGAAGAGTACTTTTTATCCAAGGCTCATAATCTGATACTTTAGTATAGACTCCTGGCCATCCTTCAAGTCCACATTTGTTACCAAACGATACTATCCCTATTATAGCATGGTTGATCGTATCGTCTCCGCTCATAAGCGGTCCACCAGAGTCACCATCACAACTGTCTTCAGTAAATCTTCCACCCACACAAAGTTGCGAAGATGTAAGACGTACGCCTTTTGTTGCAAATTTCTGAGAACACTCCTCAAAATCATTTAAGGGTATGTAGAGTTTTTGCTTGATGTCACTCTGTCGAGCTGTCGAAACGAAAACAAAGCGAGTTTGTATTTATTAATATTTTACAGAAAAAAAATATCTAAAATTATATTTTATAAGTTAGAAATTATTGACTATGGTATTTATTAATTATTAATAAGCTTTTGCATGTTGCATGCTTTTCGAGTTCGAGCGCTAATAATGAGTAGATACGTTGTTACATATGAAGAAATAATTAAAATTATTTATACCGTAGGTACCTCCAAAAAAAAAATAAATAAAAATATTTCTTCAAAATACGAACAGACTTTAACCTCTGCAGTAATCTGATTTAATTCGTTTCCACATTTAACTGCCACAGCAGATAAATAAACTTATTCAGAAGAAAACAAATTCAATGATTCACTGTGAGTTCCCATTATAAGACTATGTTAAAATTATAAGGTTCCCATCTCATAAGTCAGAACTTGTAGCATGCCTATTTACATACATTAAGAAACAAAAAGTTTTTCACCATTTATATACTTACCGTTGAGTGTTCTGCCCCAACCAGCTACAATTAAATTAGTACCCGTCCGAAATGATGATTGCAGCCCCAATGCCGATGGCAAGCAAACTGGTTTAATAAAATCTGTGTATGTAACAACTCCATTTAGACGAATAAGTGCAATGTCATTTGGTCTGTTGGGACTTAAGTCGTCATAGTCCGGATGGGGTATTGAGTCTTCAATTCCCATAGTAATTATAGGATCGGCACAATCTTTCCCAACGCAATCGATAGGTTTGGACTTGTCATATTCACCCAAACGTACACTAGCTCTATAAAATATTATTGTTTTGAAAATTGTTCATCTTTTAATGTCTGATATGTACTTACAATCGCCCAGATGCCCGCAGAATAGCTCCAGTTACACAATGTGCGGCTGTTAGGACGTATCTTTGATTGATAAGACTGCCAGCACAGTTAATGACCGGCTTACCATTACCTTTGAATTATCATATTTCTTTTTATAGACACACTCTAAAACCTTAACAATCGACATACCCTTCACATACTCCAGAAGTACCATCCATGCAAATTCATCTAAAAGAGTGTCATTTCCATTGTATATTCTATCACCAACAGCCACTTGTCCACATTTTGGAACAGAAGGTAAAATAACTCCTTCCCCACCTCCTGCAGTTAAATCTGGAGTATCTGCTGATGCTGAGCAACACACATATGGTGATCGACCAGTTCCACCACGACATTGGGATTTTTGCGCAAATAGCCTGTCCTCGTCTGAGAGTGGATTTTTCTGGATAAGTGATAAAAGAGGTGGACAATCATATACAGAAATACAATTGCCAGTTTTACTGTCTGGAGTTCGACATGAACCTGAAATATTAATATTAAAACATAAGCAATGATTTTGAATGAGTGAAATATTGAGAACTTACTCTGTCCACTTGCTAGTTGTAAAAGAGAGCATACAATCAATACAGCTACAATTGACATTTTACAAATCCCGTTTGTTTTAATGTTGTTGATATTTTTTGAGTACATCATTGAAACTTTTTGAATTGTTCTTTTAATCTCTGACCTTGATTGGTGTGTTATCAGTTATCACCGCTTCTTAAATCTGACCGGTTTCAATTCAATGTATACGTACGTAAGTACTTTATGATATTCAGTGTTTGTTAAATAATTAAATTTGCTAAGCTATGCGACCATCAGCGGTCTATTTTGGAAAACGACTGAACACACTGAATATTATTATTATCAGCCTAGTGAGCCTCCACCGCACCGCAGCTACGAGAGATTATAGTTTGGTATAAATTATCTCTTAACTCTTTATTTTCTCTTCCTAAGTATGGCTTATGAAAATTTTGCATATTATGACCTTGCACGTGTGTCGGCGACTCATCGGCTCGACATCGTGTTGTTTGTTAATCGTTGTTTCAAGAGAATTTTTCTTGAAACCGGTATTTGTTTACTATTTAACATTTTTAACACTACAAAATATTGTGAGCAGTTTTATGATGAGCTTCCAATGTTTTGAGTGAACTGATGAGTGGCTTTACAAAAATACACACCATAAATCTATGTAACGGTGATTTAACTGCAACTTTTTTGTGTGAATTTTTATTAGAGTTTATTTATTAATCAGTTCCTCAAATGGCATTTGTTTAAATTTTTTTTTTTTTGGAGTTTCCACTCTTTATTGTTTATACTTGTTTTAATATTTTTTCATAAAATACCTATACAGGTTTGTTTGAATTTTTCTTGTATCAATGATTGCTTTTAAGAGCCGAGATTTTAATCGTCCACTTAAACAGTCAGTTACATATCTATTCGAGGAATAAAAATAATTGACTTAGGGCCAATTTTACAATAGTCAGTTAAGCAGTCAGTTAGTACTTAATCTTCAAATAGAGCAAAACTAATTAGGGGCCAGTTATAGCGATCAGGAAAACGCATCAGGAAAAAAATTTGTTTTGTATAGTTCAATGTTTTATCATACGATTTAAAGTATAAGGATACGAATCGATGGTAAATCAATTGATTTTTCATGAAAAAAATTTAAATTGAAGGAAATACTTTGCCTAAAACAAGTACTTATTCATTTTCCTGATGGAAATTCCGTACAGAAAACGATTTTCCATCAGGAAATGCATTTTATAGAATAAATATTTATTTTAAATAATTTTTTTTTAATAAAATAAATATTTCAAATGATTTATCATCGATTTGTATCCTTTTTAAAATAAAATCCTTTTAAAATAAAATATTAAATTATCAAAAAGAACATTTTTCCTAATGCGTTTTCCTGATCGCTATAACACGCCCCTTAGTCAGATATAAATTATTCCTGAGAATAAACTACATATCTGCTCATTTCAGAGCGATATAAAACTATTCTTTTATACTGCGTTCGTTTAAAATTTCCAAATTCAATTCAAAATCATCTCATTTCCCATACAAATTCAAATTTCTAAATGAGGTAATTTTAACCAAGTTTGCACGGAAATTACGTTAAACTTTTATGAACACACCCAAATGGAATCCATTCAAAGTGGAACCCATTTGAAATGACAGAATTCAATGTAAAAAAACAAGCGATTGACAATCTGGAGCGTCAAACAAAATTAGGTAATTTAAAATGTGAACACTTTTGTAATTTGCTAAATTACATATGTACTTATGTATATATATGTATATCAAAAACAATTACAAACATTAATAAATTTGACGTTCAAATTATAATTTTGTATACATTATTTTTTCATGAATGAAAAATTCAATTTTTCAATTAATTTTATTCGTCGGGTATTTAACTGATTGTTTAATTGGGCAGTTGAAAAATCGGCTCTTAATCAATCGGATTAAAATATCGACATTTTCAGTCATGAGAAATATTATTTATTGAACGTCAAATTTTGCTTATTTTGATTTTCGATTATTTTTGAATGACGATAATTTCAAAGAATTCAATTTTCATTTCGAAGAAATAATCTAGGGAATAAATAGAATTTTTTCCCGAGCAACATCTGTATTTTGGTGGTTTCTGTATGAAAGAAGGGTGCCGGTTTTTAAAATGCTGAGTTTTCATTAAAAAAAAAAATCGGATAAACTTTAACTTGACACTAAAAAAACGCAGATCTTATGGGTTCCCAAATAAAAAAATAAACACTATTGCTTTAGAAATTAGTAGGAGCATCGAATATTAAAAACAAACATTTTACTTAGACCCATTTGCTGAAACGAAACTTAAATATTTTTGTTTAAACTTATAATAGCTTATGTTCTCCTTTTTTCTCAGCATAAACTGTCACATAAGCTCTTATGTTGAACTTAAATATTTAACTTTTGTTTCAGCAAATGCGCTTTAATAACGTTAGATTTTGAACAAAATTAGTTTGAAAACAATTTTTTCAATATTTTTTTCAAAATTTTGATTTTGAAAATAAATTTTTCAAAAACTATTTTCTCAAATAATTTGAATTATAAACATAATAAAGAATGGTCTTCTGTCCGTTGCCGTTGTTTTTTAATGATTTTTTTTTCTGTTTTAAATCAATTCTGTAGAAAACTGCCCCTTCCTCCTAAAGTTGGAGGAAAATAGACCCCCCCCCCCCCCCCCTTCCAACCGATTTTTTTTCTTGCCTCGACTTAACCTAAAATATGCTTTAGCTTTTTGTCATACCTAAGGTTAATCACCCTGCATAGTTAATTTTGTTATTAGAAAAAAACCTTCCTAAAACTGTAGAGTGAATTCATGTAAAAAATATCCTTTTATCGTATTAAATTTCTTAAAACCGTTGGGTTTCCTTGTACATTAATACTAAAGTTAATTAAATTTTAAAACCAAATTATCGTGTAAAAACAAAAAAATTAGAAAAAATTGTTAAAGATTCCATAAAATAAAAAAAGTACGTATACGCCCGAGTGTACCACTATTTTAATTTAATTATTTTTATTTAATTTTTTTTTTATTAAAAAAAAATAAATTAATTATAACTGCACACAAATAATATTATACTTTAAATATTTTATCTTCACAATCCTTGATGGCCGCAGCCTTCTAGGCTCTCCCCTTGAAATTGCGCTTTATTTTCTTTGATTGAAAAAACTCTTCATTCTCATTTTCAAAATTGGTTAACGGCCATATTATTGACTTTCTTTAAAGCTAGTATTACTAAAAAACTAGTTCTATAGAGGTTTCAAGTTTTAAATATTACAAAAAAATATATTGATTTGATTTAGATGTCAAAATATGTATGAATATTTTGATTTAGATGACAAAGTTATAAGAATTAGTGAAAAAATTAAAACTCGAAACCTGAATAGAACTAGTTTTTGCTCAAAACTAGCTTTGAAGAAAGCCAACAGTATGGCCGTAAGATTTTGTTGAATATTAAAAAAAAAAATCATTAAGGAACTCAATAGCTTTTTTTATATAATTAACATAGCATCCACCATAATACATGATATGTTAATTTTGAGTCACACCCTAACGTCAAGTTTTTTGCCCAACTTAATTTGACATTTCTTTGTTTCAGTGTTTGACAAATTCAACCATGGAGAGGTACACAATTGAGCAGCGCGTTAAGATTGTTGAAGCCTTTTACGAAAATGGGCGTTCAAATCAAAATGCATTTCGTACACTTCGTGATTTTTTTAGTCAGCATAATCGAACAAATGTGTCCACAATCCGTAGAATTGTGCGTAAATTTCAGCAAACCGGGTCTGCGGGAAATGTAAAAACACCTGTGCATGCTCGACCAGCTCGTTTAGGCCCTAGTTTTTCATGAGTCGTTGTGCCATTAAATTTATATATTTATTTAGTGAAAAAGAACTAAATGATATTTTTAGCTATATTCTTAAGAAATCTTATTTGGCTTAGGCTTAGCGCTTTTAATGACAGAATTTGTTCGTAAATACATTTTTTGTCAGGCATAAACTTTTGATTTCGGAGTATCTGATCAAAAAAATTGGTTTGGGAAATAAAGAACACCCTAGTGTATAATAATAGTAGCTAGTAGTAAAGAAATAATGCAAACTGTTAAGGTAGCATTACCAGATGGTAATTTCTAAAAAACAGGCGCGACAAATTTTTGTCTTTCACGACAAATTTACAACAAATTCACGACAATTAATCCAATTATTGGTTTTTCTAAATTTTGAAGTGGTAATTCTAACTTGACAGACATATTTTGGAAACAAATTTTTTTTTGACACCTGTCTTAGCGTTAATTTAAAAGAAAGTACAAAAAATTTCTTTTTATAGATTCTTAGTAGAAATTTAATTGCTTGACAAAAATTGATCATATAACTTAACTACTACTTAACTTAACGACTACCAATATTTTTGTGAAATTTAAAATCGATCCACGTAGAATGAAATTAAAGAAACAAATTGTATGGTTCCTAAATATTTTGATAAGAAAAGAACAATTTTTGTCCACTTTTTTCATTAGCTGAAACACTGATAAGATTTTAAAGAAAAACAAAAACAAAAAATTTACAACTAATATTTTTAAATTTTGAAAAAACTATTTAATGTTTTCTTCGAAATAGTTTTTTCGAAACAATGTTTTTTTTTTTCTTTTAAACTTCTTTCTACTTCTTTATTTTCATGACTAGGCTATAGATCCACATACAATTTAGTTTTTTTTTTTTAAATTTTATGGCCGAAGAGTACTTTTTATCCAAGACTCATAATCAGACACTTTAGTGTAGACTCCTGGCCATTTATCAAGTCCACATTTGTTACCAAACGAGACTATTCCCACTATCGCGTAATTAGTCGTATCCTCTCCGCTCATAAGTGGGCCACCGGAATCACCATCGCAACTGTCTTCAATAAATCTTCCACCCACACAAAGTTGTGAAGATCCAAGACGTACGCCTTTTGTTGCGAATTTCTGAGAACACTCCCCAAAATCATTTAAGGGTATGTAGAGTTTTTGTTTAATGTCACTTTGTCGAGCTATCGAAAAGGAAGAAAATTTTTATAAATCATATTATCAAAAAAGAGAATTTATAAATCAATGAATAAATAATAACTAAAATATGTGGTGAAAAATTTCAAAAAGCTTAAAAATTTTTAAATTAAAAAAAAAATTAACTTTAAAGCTCTTTAAATAAAAAAAAATAAATTTATAAAAAATATTTTACTAAAATCACAATTAACTATTTTATTAATAAGCTCGCATGACTAAAACGCCTAAAATAGTGACAGTTCATTACATTTTTACATTTATATTTTTTTTTTTTTTTAATGACATTTGGAGTTATGATACTAAAAAGATAAAATAGGTAATTGGAGATTGGAGCTTTATTAAAATTTTAAAAGATTACTTATAACGATGCTAATTCGTTTAATCTTTAGAAGATCATGTATTTATGCTAGTCCTAGCAGCTTTAATATCACACTAATAGTTCATTTTATAAAGTCCTTCTAACAATTTAACAGGCTTTTAAATCTTAAAATGACGGTTTTTCCATTAAAAATACGTCATTTTAGAATTTAAATATTTCTGACACCGAACATAAATCGCCGCTGCCTTTAAAATTATTAATTAAACTAATTAATTGTACATATGTATGAATATTAAGGTGTGCTTTATTTTCCAAACTCTTTTTGTTGGATCGGCCACTCCCTAAATCGAAAGTTTATGCGCTAAGAAAAATTTAAAGGTCATACATACATTTCCCATATACAAATTTGTATGGAGATTTTGCACTTTTTACCTTTTTTTTTTCTCTCGAACCAATCTACCTATTTCTAATTTTTTCTGATTATTGTTTTTCAACTATCTAAACTATTCCATCTAAAGTAAGTAACTATTCCTTTAAAAAAAACCACATCTGAAAATTTATGTAAAAAGAAAAATTTATAATTTATTTCGAATTTTAAAAAGTTCACATGTTTGTACTTTTCACCTTTTTCACCCTTTATTTTTTTTTTCTCTGAAACAATCTATTTTAATTTTATTTTTTGATTTTTGTTAAATAATAATGGTTTTAATAAAAAAAAAAAAACAAATTAAAAACTGCTGAAAAACAAAAACTTATAATTTATTTTAATTTTTTAAATTATTAAATATTTCAATTTCTTCCCCGTTATTTAAGTTAAATATTTTTTTTTCTTTCACTGCGGCAGTTATTTTAAATTTTTTTTATTGACTTTTGCAAAAACACATTCAAAAATCTATGCAAACAATTTTTTTTTTATTTACTTCGATTTTTTCAAAAATATCATATTTTTACCTTTTACCTTTTTTGATACTTAAAGATTTTTAATCTTTTTTTTTAGTGTTTCTATATCATCTAAATTCATATTTTATAGATAGAAAACTTACTGATAATAAAAAATTAAGAATAGCAAGATTAGTTCGAGAAAAAAAAAATAAAAGGTAAAAAGTACAAAATCTCCATACAAATTTGTATGGGAAATGTATGGCTTTAGAGGCACAGGTTAATGACATCGGACAAAATTTTTGTTGGTCAATAAATTTTTCGTAGCGCATAATCTTTCGATTTAGGGGGTGGCCGATCCAAAAAAGAGAGTTTGGGAAATAACGGACACCCTAATAGATATACTTCTCGATTGTGAGTTCTAAAAAATACAATGAAAGCATCCATGTTGTTGGGTAGAAGGGGGATCATCTGCCTGTGGGGTACCTCTGTCAATCGAATTTTTTAAATATCGAAAAATCGATTTTAATTGCACATCTCTAATTGCAAACTTTCCACAAATTTTGAGAGCCCTTAGCAAAATACCAACAAAAATATAGACGCGTTTGTTGTTTTTTTGCCTCTTGGAACAAAAATGGTAAGGTAATCTGAGGTCGTAAATTTGTAGTGTCTTTGTTGTTAGATAACTTTTCGTTAAAAATATCTTCCGTAAATATATTCCTTGCAACGAGTAGAAGTGATTTAAATTAATTTTTTTTACAAAGAAAAAAGTTATAAAAAAAAAACACAGCTTTTGAGGCGACTTTGCCTGGAAAATTTAATACGTGGGGTGGGGAGCCTTTGCCAATGGCGAACCCACCCAATAGGTTAGGTTTTACCAATGATAAACTGAAACTCACCCCATGGGTTACGTTGGTGAATGGCAATGGGTACTTTTATCATAGGACAGTCCATTTATGTGGATGGTAATTCCACCCCGGCAAGTTGCTTCTATAATAAAACCCAAAAATTAATACGGTTCTTCAGCTCTAAAAATTCCACGCAACTATGAGAGCAACAGTAGAGGCAGTCGAAGATAAAGAACAATGTTTATATAATGTATGCTTCTAAACAGTGTCGAGCTTCCTTTTTAACAAGAGTTCAGACAGTTTTTTAAGTCTGAACTTAAACAAATCAGGGTATATTTTCAAGAGTGCTAAAATTTAGAATGCTGTTTCACAAATCCTACAGCCCGCGCCGGCCGCACTATTGGACCAAACGATGAGATCCATCTTAAAAACGGTTTTTTATGAATTTCGCCAAGAAACAAACGTTTCAAAAACTAGAATAAGTCTTCTTTAGGACATAATAAAATGACACCTGAACATGGTAGTCCAGGAAAAATAGACTTTTACAAGGAAAAAATTAGTTATAGATGCTGAAATTTGGCATGGACGTTGGTAATGAGACTCCTTAAAAACTGAGAGAGTTTCGATAAGGAACCGATGACCGCTAGGTCAGTTATAAGGGGTCCAAGGGTCTAAAAATGAGTTTTTTTGCAAATATCTCAAAAACGGTTTTTGCTAGAGAAAAATTTTGATTGCCAATCTTGTAGCTGAGGCAATTAGTTCAAAATGGTTTTTCGCTTTTTTCGTAGCATTAACCGTTAAAAAGTTACAGCAAATAAAAATTTAAAAAATCCTTAAAAGGGGCCAAATGTCATGAAAATGGGAGTTTTTTTTAAAAATCTCAAAAACAGTTGTTGTTAGAGAAAAATTTGGTACCCTAATCTTGTAGCCCATGAAATTTTCAACAAAAATGGCCCTTCACTTTTTTTGTAACATTAACTGTTAAAGTTACAGCAAATCAAAAAGCCAATTTATCTCTAAAAAGAGGCAAAAAGTCATGAAAGTGGAAGTTTATGGCAAATACATATATCAAAAACGGGCTGTCATAGAAAAATTTTATTCCTTTATCTTGTAGCTCATGTAATTTCAAACAAAAATGCTATTTTTTTTTTGTAGCGTTAACCTTAAAAAAGTTACAACAAATGGAAAAGTCAAAAAATCTCTAAAAAAAAAATGGAGGCAAAAAGTCATGAAAATGGGAGTTTTTGGCAAATATCTTGAAAACAGTTTATGTTAGAGAAAAATTGCATTCGCCTATCTTGAAGCACAAATAATTTCCAACAAAAACGGCTTTTCACTTTTTTTGTAACATTAACTGTTAAAGTTATAGCAAATCGAAAAGTCGAAACATCTCGAAAAAAAGGGCAAAAAGTCATGAAATTGGGAGTTTTTGGCAAATATCTCAAAAACAGTATGTGCTAGGGAAAAATGTTATTGCCCAATCTTGTAGCTCATGTAATTTTAAACACACGCCTACACACCTTCGGGCTACCAACTACCAACCATGAAAAAAAAAGAAGACGTCATAAAAAAAAGAGGGACACTCTTAATCGACATGACGAATGACGAAGACGCATCGATCCTAAATACCTTAGTTTTTTCATTAAACTTTCACGTAATTTTTTTTACATATTTTAAGTTTCCTATTAAATTGAATTCTCAATTGTAATCTTTTTTCAACTTTTTTAATTAAATACAAATCGAATTCTACATAAAGGTGAAAGTTTGTTTGTCATGTCTGTTTGCTCCTCTTAATCTCAAAAAATACCTAAGTGATTGTAATGAGAATAAGAAGACCGAGAGCTTAGAACATGAGGATGGACATAGAATAATTTTTGTTTTCAGATCTTACCAATTTACAAAAAAAATAACTAAAATATAAAAAAAAGCATTTTTAATGAAAAAATGAAAAAGTTTTTAACAAATGCGAAGCAAGGCAAGCACGGGCTTGCTAGTATATTGAAATTATAAATTTGTTTACGTTTTCTTAATTATAAGTGTTTTGAATATTAAACCTTCTAGATACCTGGTACCCCCCCCCCCCCCCCCATCATCTTGGCGAACCATCCCGCACTGGGAGGCTTTACCATATCAGTTTACTTTTTTTTATATAGAAATCATGTAGGTATCAAGATTTCTATATAAAAAAAAAAATATAGAAATCATGTTGGTATCAAAGTAGTAGCCGTGGCGTGATGGTTAGTGCGATGGACTGTCATGCCGGAGGTCTAAGGTTCGATCCCGAGCCTCGCCACCTATTTATTTAAAAGAAAAAAACGGCTACTGCCTCTTGCGAGGAATTGACAAATCCTCCAAGAGTACCTCCTGTCACAGAAAAGTGCCGCTCGTTAGCCGTTCGGATTCGGCAATAAACTGTAGGTCCCCTCCATTCCTGCAGACACGCACACAAGAATGCTTGAGAGTTGTAAGTCACTAGGCCCTATCATGAGCTGTTGTGCCATCAAATTTATTTATTTATTTTTTATGTAGGAATCAAGATCAAATGTATTTTAAAGTGAAGATAATAAAGTAAGGAACATTTTAGGTATAAAGAAAATTTAATACACCGGAAAAGATATGCGCAAGGTTAAATTTCAAAAATCCAAGCAAATGCCACCCCCGTTTACCCTACACAAACACACCTAAACTTGAAAAAATTATTAAAATTATTCATTCAAAAAATTGGTTAAAAATTATTTTTTTAAAGTTCAAAAAGACCTGTCTGCATTTATCAATTAATAATATGTAGGTAGTTAAATTCTTCAGCTGAAAAATAACTTATTCGGAAGAAAATGACTAACTTTGACTTCCCATTATAAGACTCATAAAATTCCCATTTCTAAGTTCTGAATAAAAAAGTGTTACGCTATTATCTTACCATTAAGTGTCCTGCCCCAACCAGCTACAATTAAATTAGTACCCGTTCGTAATGATGATCGTAACCCCAATGCCGATGGCAAGCAAACTGGTTTGATAAAATCTGTGTATGTAACAACTCCATCCAGACGAATGAGTGCTATGTCATTTTGTCTGTTAGGACTTGAGTCATCGTAGTCTGGATGGGGTATTGACTCTTCAATTCCCATAGTAACAATAGGATCTGCACAATCCTTCCCAACGCAATCAATTGGTTTGGACTTATCATATTCACCCAAACGTACACTAACTCTATAAAATATTTATGTTTTAAACAACGCAACGTTCACATTCTATTTGTGTTTTTTATGTACTTACAAGCGCCCAGATACCTGAAGTATAGCTCCTGTTACACAATGTGCAGCTGTTAGAACGTATCTTTGATTGATAAGACTCCCAGCGCAGTTAGGTTCCGGCTTACTATTACCTTTTGAATTATATTTCTTATTTGAGATGAACTCAGAAATATCCTTGAAAATTGAATTATGTACCTCTTGCATACTCCAGAAGTACCATCCATGCAAACTCATCTAAGAGAGTGTTATTTCCGTTGTAGATTCTATCACCAGCAGCTGCTTGTCCACATCTTGGCACAGAAGGTAAAATAATTCCTTCTCCACTTCCTGCTGTTGAAACTGCCGAGCCTGCTACTGCTGCTGAGCTGCAACATACATATGGTGATCGACCAATTCCACCACGACACTGGGATTTTTGGGCAAATAGTCTGTCCTGGTCTGAGAGTGGATTTTTCTGGATAAGTGTAAGGAGAGGTGGACAATCGTATACAGAAATGCAATTGCCAGTTTTACCCTCTGGAGTTCGACATGAACCTGAAATATTAATATTAAAGCATTAAGAAATGATTTCGAATGAGTAAATTCTGAGAACTTACTCTGTCCACTTGCTATTTGCACAAGAGAGCATACAATCAATGCAGCTGTCATTGAAATTTTACAAATTACGTTTGTTTTGATGTTGTTGATGTTTTTTGAAAACATCGTTGAATCTATTTTGAGTTGTTCTTTTTATCTCTGACCTTGTGTGGTGTGTTATCACCGTTTCTTAGCTCTGGCTACTTTCAAGTTCAAGTCAATGTACAAGTTTAAAAGATTTGCGTTGTCAAAAATGTTCAGTCTTTTTTTTTTTTGTTATTTTGTTCAATAATTTACTGTGCTAAGCAATGCGACCAACAGCTTGCTTTAGCGGTCTATTAAGGAATACGACCGAACCACTTAACACTTTACAGTCAAGGCTGTTTCACAATGCGACGAGAAAACGAGACGTCAGCGTGATGAGATCTCTTCGCAGTTTCTCTCTCTTAAAAAAGAATTTTAAACAGCGAAATAATACATAATCAAGCAATTTGCGTCGTCTCGTCACGTCGTAAAGTTCGAAAAATTGAAAAAAAGACGCAACGTGATGACGAGAAATACTTTCTTATGTATTATTTCGTTGTTTTAAATTCGTTTTAAAGAGAGAACAACTGCGAAGAGATCTCGTCACGCTGACGTCTCGTTTTCTCGTCGCATTGTGAAACAGCCTTCAGTCTGATGGAGCCATCGCGTCACAGCTTCTTGAGAGATTATTATTTCGAAATCATCTCTTACTGTTCTCTTGTTAAGTTTATATTGCAAATTATTCGCGTGTGTCGTAGTTATCACGTTAGTCGGTATTTTAAGAGAATTTTTTCTTAAAACCGGTATTTGCTCACTGTTTAAAATTAAAACTATACAAAATACTGTAAGCAGCTGTATGATGAAGGTCCAATATTTTGAGTGAACTGATAGTGGATTAACAATAATCCTACGCTGGAAGTGAATCACAAAGCTATTGATCGAAAATGGGACTTCGAACTATGTACCTGTATTATAAATCTACATAGACCTCAGTGGCGTGGCGTCCATATAACACGATTCCTATCGAGTTACTCTCAACATTTAACCACGTTAATTTAATAACGAGCAACATGAATCTAAACCCCTGCACGCGCACGTGAGATTTTACCCGCCAAACCAACCATAACCCTGAAGGCTGTTTCACAATGCGACGAGAAAACGAGACGTCAGCGTGACGAGATCTCTTCACAGTTGTTCTCTCTTTAAAACGAGTTTCAAACAACGAAATAATACATAAAAAAGTATTTCTCGTCGTCACGTTGCGTCTTTTTTTCAATTTTTCGAACTTTATGCTGTGGCGAGACGACGAGAAATGCTTGATTATGTATTATTTCACCGTTTAAAATTCTTTTTTAAGAGAGAGAAACTGCGAAGAGATCTCTTCACGCTGACGTCTCGTTTTCTCGTCGCATTGTGAAACAGCCTTGACTGTTACACATATCAATTCAATATGTGTACTTCTGTTCCACTCAACGCACGCAAACAAATTCAATCTACCTACAACGTCATACAAAAATCTTAATTCCCGCTGGAAGTGGACTGGATAGTACAAATATGTTCTCTTAGCTTTTGTTCCCTTATCATTTAAGACCGGGTCACAGAAAACGCGGGCCGACGACGACGGATCGGGCAATACTTCACTATGGAAGGAAAAAACGCGACGGGCAAATTTTGTTTGTAATTTTTTACAAAGACCACCGGACCGCGCTCTGTGTGACTGGGCCTTTATTCACAGAAAAAAATTTCTTTATAAGACGTCAGCAACCGTGTTACTTTTTCCCATAAGAAAGCCTGTGTGAGTATGAACAGAGAGGTGTTAGGGTCTCTGTTCAACACACGCTTTCTTATACAAAATAATAACTCGCTTTCTTCCGTCTTATAAAGGGAATTTTGTATGCGAATGAGTGATTGATAAGAGAACAAGAGCAAAGAGAATAAATTTGTTCTATCCAGGAAGAGATAAGTTCTATTTGTCTTTATTGTGTTGTAAGTTGGAGAAATGGGAATTTCATATGTATCACTCTGCCCTGCGCTGCTGTATAAAGTTCATTGAGCAGAGAAGGGCAGGTAGGGGCACATATATATATGTTTACTGTGGGTGGAGGTACATTGGTTTCTGTTTGAAAAATTCAATTTAATTCGAAAGATAACACGCTTTTCCCGTCATATTGGTGAATTTTGTGTTGATACCTCGCTGCGCTATGTTTATTGAGTTTTAAGTTTATTGAACTGGACCCATGTTCTGTAACTTCTCGCATGCATAAAATCGGTCGAGAAACAATGGAAACTGAAACAAAATACATGAGTTTTGTTCCATTTTTTAGCGTTTCTCGACTGATTTTTTCGATGTGAGAGTTACAGAACATGAGTCCAGGTCATTGAAATACTAAAAACAAACAATTTGTAAAGTTCCTTATTTTTTTCTTTATAACGTAACTTTAAATTTTCTTTAAGGTATTGCATTTACATCTGCCAAAAAGGATTTCTTTTAAAGGCACTTATTATGCGTTGAGCTCATTGTAAATTTAATGGTTTGAAGTAGGTATACAGAATTGGGTTGAATTGCTTTACTTATTGAACGTCAAAAGCAGATTTGCAATACATATTATATTTCAGGTAGACATTCCTAATTTACGTTTGGGAGTGACTAATTTTTCTTCGACTTACCATTTGAAATAATCCACGCCACGACACTGACCTACTACCAACTCTTTTGTGAATCAATACAATATAGTGTATTTAGCTATGGGAATTTTTTTATTAATCACATCCCAAATGACATTTATTTTTTGGAAATTCCAGTATTTATTGTGTATACTTGTTTTATTATTTGTCATGGTATATGCAGGTACGAACATCTTTTCTCGAATTAATTATAAATAAATAGTAGGTATATAGTATAATTTGCGAGAATTTCATACAAACTCATATCTCATAAAATAATTAAAATACATTCTATTGTTTTGATTTACGAGTAGATGAGTTAGAAGTTGATAAATAAGTAATTTCCATAATTTTTTTTAAGGTTGAAATTACTGAAAAATTGTGATTTATTTTTGTTCGATTAAATCAACTTAATTTTTAAAGAAGACAATAGGCAGGTACATATGTGCAATATCCCTTTCAGGTTAGTCTTGTTTAATTTATAAATAACCTCAAAACTGGTTAAACAAAATTAATGAATGTACCCAATTTTGTATGAGTTTGAATACAATTCTATAATTATAATTTTATTGTTGTGATTATTAAGACACTGAGATAAATATACACTTGCGAGCAAAAAAATAGAATCACCCTCTTACTTCACGTAAAAACAATAATTGCTCTCAATTTAATTGACATGCATGAATGTTTATGGTATCGTTAAAACGCTGGAACCATAAGCTTTAATTCAAGGTTAAAAACATAACAAACACTTCAAGATTTCAAGAGACAACAGTCATAATTGAAGCATGTAAGAAAAATTAAGTGAAATTAAAACAGGTAGTAGCTATCGAAAATTAAACATTTACGACAAAATTAAGCGCAATTTATTGTTTCAGTATCTTGCTTGTATAACATACCCCGCCCAAGCTCAAATTATAGCTTCTAAACGGTGCCGTGACTTAAGGCCAAGTGACATAAGGCCCAATTTGGGTGTTTGGCCTTATGTCACTTTTGAAAAGTGACGTAAGGCCAATTGGGCCTTATGTCACTTTGAAATGTTTTCTTTAAAACCGAAACTATATTGAATAAATTCGGCATGTCGCCACGTACATGTTTATTATTACTGTAAAAAGCCGAAATAATGAAATTCTAGAATTTACCGGTAAATTCTAGAGCACTCAGCATTACGGCGTATAAATAGAGAGGTATGTATGGGGGGGCATGCTGCCCCCCTGCAACCCCCCTGCTTGGCCCACTAGGAATTGGGGTAGGTGCGAGGTTGGGTGAATGCAAAGTTTCTTTTGCAGAATTTACCGGTAAATCCTACCTCACTGTTTATACATAGGATACATTCAAAGTTTCTTTAAATTCAGATTCTTAAAACACAAAAAAACGTTGGATACACCCAACCTCGCACCTACCCCAATTCCTATAGTGGGCCAAGCAGGGGGGTTGCAGGGGGGCAGCATGCCCCCCCATACATACCTCACCTTTTATACGCCGCAATGCTGAGTGCTCTAGAATTTACCGGTAAATTCTAGAATTTCATTATTTCGGCTCTTTACAGTAATATATACATAAACGTGGCGACATGCCGAATTTATTCAATATAGTTTCCTTTTGAAAGATGTCCGAAACCTCCTTTACTGTAAGGGGAGCTTTTGGGAATGTTATACAATTATATTTGGCCTTATATGTCTCAAAGAAAATTGGCCTTATGTCACTTTACAAAAGCGACATAAGGCCAAATTTGCACTGCTCTGAACGTTAGACAGGTGAAAATCATGCCATATCGTTTTACTGTCCCTCTTCCAAATTTTACCAGCATTGGCCCAAAGCAATCAACCCCAACGTGGGTGAACGGCTTTTGATTGAAAGCCAAACGAGCTTCAGGAAGTTGACCCATTGTCGGCATCACTGCCTTAGCCCTTAAAAGCTTGCACGTATTGCATTTGGATTTAACTCTTTCCACAGCAATTCTAATACTTATAATCCATGCACGTTCTCTGATGTCTGAGATAACAGATGCCGTTCCTATATGACTGTTATTCTCGTGATGGTGGGTAATGAACAAATCGACCAATGGATGAGATTTCGGTAAAATAGCTGGATTTCTTGATGCATATGATACAAGTGCTTTTTGACCTCTTGAGCTCATACGGATTGTATGATCTTCGTCCATAAACGGTGAAAAATTAATTATTTTACTTGAAGTGCTAACTTTCTTTTGTAACAAAAGGTCAGATGTATCTTCGGGAAATGCTTCCGTTTGTATTTTTCTGAATAACCAATTTTCAGCTCTGGAGAATTCATCTGGGGTCACAAAGAAAAACTTCTCAACATGTTTTTTTCTTATAATGTCCTTAAAACGAAGTAAGTATGCAATTACACGAACTGACGATGCTACACGATGGAAGGAATCTTCGCCGGTTGGGAACACAGAAACAAGGTGGTTTAAGGGACCTGAATTTCTGCGTTTGCCAATTAGTTTATGGCCTGTTACGCCTGGAAGAACTGCTTCTATTTCCATGAGTCCCGACATTTTAGAAGCCAACATATTTGTTCACAAAATGCAAATCTTACCATCATATAGCATTTTTGATGAAATAAAACCAAGATTTCGGGCACGGTGGTCATCTTCAGTTCGTGTAATTGCATACTTACTTCGTTTTAAGGACATTATAAGAAAAAAACATGTTGAGAAGTTTTTCTTTGTGACCCCAGATGAATTCTCCAGAGCTGAAAATTGGTTATTCAGAAAAATACAAACGGAAGCATTTCCCGAAGATACATCTGACCTTTTGTTACAAAAGAAAGTTAGCACTTCAAGTAAAATAATTAATTTTTCACCGTTTATGGACGAAGATCATACAATCCGTATGAGCTCAAGAGGTCAAAAAGCACTTGTATCATATGCATCAAGAAATCCAGCTATTTTACCGAAATCTCATCCATTGGTCGATTTGTTCATTACCCACCATCACGAGAATAACAGTCATATAGGAACGGATATTTGGCCTTATGTCGCTTTTGTAAAGTGACATAAGGCCAAACACCCAAATTTGGCCTTATGTCACTTAAACACCCAAATTTGGCCTTATGTCACTTGGCCTTAAGTCACGGCACCCTTCTAAACATGTTTTCATTGACCTGATGGGTTTCTTGACTGTCTCTCGCGGTATTCTTTCCCATTCGTCTAGTGCCACGCTTTCAGTTTTTAATGGTGTGAGGAGTCGGATTTCTGCCTCTAATCCTTTGTTTAAGCTCGTTTCGCAAAATTTTAAACAGCCTGAGGTTAAGGTAACATGATACTACTTAACAATTTTATAACTTTAAAGCTCTTTAGTGTAATCTTCTTAGTTTTAAACATTTTTTAACTATTATCATAAACTAAACCAATTTATTTAATCAAATCTAGCTGAACACGCCTAAAACAATGACAGTTCATAACATTTTCACATTTTTAATTGTCAAAGTGAGGTAGTATGATACTTTAAAGATAAAACAGCTATTTGGATATTTTATCTTTAGTAAATTGTTAAAAAAATAATACGATTCTAACTCGTTTAAAATTAGGAAAATCATCTTTTTAACTTAGCATCATACTAAAAATGCTTTAGCATCATACTAAGTTGTCTAAAGTTTTGCGCCATACTGTTTATTGTACAGTAAAACCCGTTTAAGATAAACTCGCTTAAGAGAAAAACCCGCTTATCTGAAACACATTTTTCATCCCCGAGTATTTTTCGACCATTTAACTTTAAAACACTCCGCTTAAGCGAAACTAGCTTAAGTGAAAAACCCGGATACCTGAAACATATTTTCAGTTCAATTTTATATTTTTCATTGGAAAAAAATTCTGTTAAGTGAAAAATAAAAATTTAATCGCACAGAATGAAAAATTTGCTGAAAACCCCTCTTAAGTGAAAGAAAGACTGTGAAATTTTGCAGTTTCTCTTAAGCGGGTTTTACTGTATTGCCTTTTGATACACTAAATGCAAATTTTCTGTACTGGCGCATAAATAAAAATGAGGCTAGGTTTGACCCACACTGATAACTTCCCATTGGTTCCCTTTGAAACTTAACACCCGATGTTATGTTTTATAAGAAAATTACCAAAATAAAAATCTTCGAAAAACTTATTAGTTGTGGAATCAAGGAAAGGCTGTTTGTTCTAAATATATGCGACACGAAAATTGTCAATAATTATTAGCAGTTTCTTTGGCAGTGTTTTGGCCTAGGAAAAAACCGTAAATTGAATTTTTTACAAACCTTATCAATTATGGCATGGTGTGAAGACTAAAATTATCCGGGAGTTGATATCATTGGTTGTTCTCGAGAAATTCGAGCCGAAAACCTTTTTTTAACAATTTTTAACATTTTGTTTGCAGTTTTTTTTGGCCTAGAAAAAAACTGTTAATTCAATATTTTTACAAACTCTACCGATTATCAACTCTAACTCTGTGTATTAAATGAAATTAACCCGAAGTTAAAATCTTTGTTTGTTCTCAAGATATTCGATAGTTTTTAAATTAAAAAAAAAAAAACTGCGGGTTGATTTGTTTTTAAGTATTACGAATTTTTCACTTCGTCACTATGCATAGAATGAAACCAGGCCGAAAACGATAGCATTTTTTTTTCTAGAGATATTCGAGAAACAGGCTATTTTACAACTTTTTTTTTTTTTAAATTACTATAGTAAAAAAAAAACAGATAATTGAATTTTTCTGAAAATCCTTTCTGCACGTTATGACCTTATTGTCTGTAAAATAATTTTTTTTCTGGAGTCGATACCTCTTTGCGTTCTCTAGATATCGTCGGCGAAAAAAAGCTTCCGAACGTACGAACGTACGTACACAGACATCTCTCTTAAAAGAATGTAATCCGACTCCAGAGACCTCGAAACGTCGAGAAATGTCAAAATTTTCATTTTCACAAATCGGACCGAATACTATAACTTCCAATGGGAGGTTAAAAATGTTAATGGTTTTTCGACATAGGAACAGGCAACAGTAGCCGTGGCGTGATGGTTAGTGCGATGGACTGTCATGCCAGAGGTCTAAGGTTCGATCCCAAGCCTCGCCATCTATTTATTTAAAAGAAAAACGGCTACTGCCTCTTGCGAGGAATTGACAAATCCTCCAAGAGTATCTCCTGTCACAGAAAAGTGCCGCTCGTTAGCCGTTCGGATTCGGCAATAAACTGTAGGTCCCCTCCATTCCTGCAGACACGCACACAGGAATGGTTGAGAGTTGTAAGTCACTAGGCCCTAGTTCTTCATGAGCTGTTGTGCCATCAAATTTATTTATTTATTTTTAACAGGCAACATACATTATTTGTCCGTGTGAATACTTTTGAAAAAATATTCTTAAAGAGAGCGTTCAGGTATAGAGAATTGACATAAACAAAACAAACAAAAAAATGAAAGGAAACAATTGGAAAGCACACCAGATAAAGTAGGTATCTACTTGTAGAAGATTTACCATCAGGTGAAGAATATACTTATTTATTATTATTCTTACTAACTTCTTTTTTACTAACCATCTTCATAACTATGGTTTTAAAGTTTTAATTTTATTTGAGTCAAATGTACCTGCTCTTTTCGATTCGCATTGAAGGTTTTGTTCGTATTTTCCTTCAAAAATATTATCTTAACTTTATTTAAATTCAATATACATAAATTAATATAATTATTCAGTAGAAAGATATCATAGTAATAAATCAAATCTATGTATGTAAACTGTGCGGTAGCTTACCGAATGTAATTGTAAATACGAAAATAAAGATCTATCTATCTATCTATCATATGTGAAATACATGACGTGGAGAATTTCGTTCCGCTTAAGATTAATTAAATTATAAATGTCCCTTCCTATGCAAATGGGATGATGTTCAGCCGATTTATGATGTTCAGACGAATTAAGCCCAAAACAGATGTGCAGCTTTTTCCAATGCAGCGAAAATAAATTTACACAGTTTCTTATGAGAGCTCACATATTCCAGTTCAGGCTCTGCATGCAGCCTTTGCTGCACGATATCTCTATTTCTAATTTCGCTGCATGGGAAAAAGCTGCACATCTGTTTTGGGCTTAAGAATGTTATGGTGTGACCAAAATAAAAAGGGATTAATTTTAATATAAACTAAAAGCTATAGAGCGTATAGGTTGGCTTAGTTCCCCCCGTTCAGCCAGGAGGGCCAATTTTCTAAAAAAAATTTACTTAAAATAGAAAAAAAAGTTATTAAAAAAGAACGGTAAAGGTTACAAGGGCATGCTATACTTTTTTGAAAAGCCGTAGTAAAAGTCTCTGCTTTTATTTTGTTTTTAAAATAAGTTGTTGTAGTGAACAGTTTTTCAAAAATTAATTTTCAAATTAAATTTTTGAGCAAAAAAAAAATTAAAAAATTGTGTTCAAACTGATTTTGTTCAAAATTGTAGTATTTTTATATTCGATTCGATACTCCTAATAATTTCTAGTCAAACACTTAATTAATTATATTTATGTCTTAAAGTAGGTGCCTACTGTTTTGAAGAAGCTTTTTGACTGGAAAATAGTAATTTTTGATATATTTTTTGATATTTCTTGTGACTGTAGCTACTACTAGGGTAAGTTTTTGGATTCGAAAAAAAAACTGAGCTCAAGATTTCAATCAAAGCTGGCAATTTGATAATAGACAAAATGACAAAAATTGGGTCCCACAATTGCATCTGTCTGTCTATCTATACCTCAACCTGTGCTTAAACAACTTAAGAATTTTTTTTTTTTAAGCTACAACTTAAATTTTTTAGGTAATTCCCTAGACGCTAAATTGAATTTTTTTTAAGGCACAAATTTATTTCAAAACAACCGTTTTGAAAAAAGTTATTTACTATTTCAAAAATGGCTATAAAGATTTTGATTTTGTTTGGTCTGCATTCTAATGGAAAAAAAATTGTTTTTTCATTATCAACTTTCTTGCTAACACCCTAACTGATTTTAATAAACATTTTTGAGTTTAAAATCTTTTAAGTTTAGAAATATTTCATACCTACCTACCTGTAAAGATTTTCAAAAAAAATATATTTTTGATTGAAAAAAAAATTATTTTCAAGAAGTTTTATGTGTAAGAAATTATTTTTTCAAAAGATTTTTGAAATTTTTTCTAAATAAATTCACATTTTTTACAAAAAATAAGACGTCGCTTTCTTCATTTTGAGATTAAAACATTTAAGTTCCTACTTGTTTTAACAATTTAAAGAACATGTTTCTTGCTTAGCCGGCAAAACAAAAAAAAAACTGTAGGTAAGACATAGTCTTTTATAGTACCTGTGTTAATAATATAATTTAAACAAAACTAAAGAAATAAGTTACTCAATTAAATAAATGGTCGAATAAATTACATTGAAAGATTAAGATTAGTTATTTAGATATTTTTACATGTATTTACAAGAGATTTATTTATCAATCTTAAGATAAGAAATTAATTAATTTAATTTAATTTAGTTTATTTTTAAATTGCTGTTTATACCTAGATTATTTTAATTAAAAGTACTAAAAATTGATGTTTTAAATGGAGAAATCCCTATTATCTATTTTATTGCTAATGGCAGAGAGTTCCAGAGCATAATTGCATATACAAAGAATAGTCTTGATGAATTCAAATAAACAAAGGTAGGAGTAATGATATTCATGGTTCGGTTCGACTGCGCGAAGTTGAGCTTATCAAACAGGTATGGCGGAGTTTTTCTTTGAATAATTTTATGCAAGAAAACATAATATCTTGCAACAAGGAACTGTTCAAATGTACATCCCAGGACACCGTGATGGTATTGAGAAACATAGTCAAATCTTCTCAAATTAAATACGTACCTAACCAAGTCATTGAAAGCAACAGGTAATTTGTGCTGAGAAAGAGAGTCCAGTTTACACTAAACTACTGCAGCATAATCAATTATAGGCAGAAACAATGATTTAACGATTCTCAATTTGGTGTCCACAGGTGTTAAGTAGGAAAAAATATTCAGTTTCCTGAGACCACCATAAATTCTACCAATAGAAAAGTTTATATGATCATTTCCAGAAAGGGACCGATTTATCTTAAACCCAAGACTTGTTACATTATTACTAAATTGGAGTTGAAATTGTGATACAAAAACAGGTCGTAGGTTGTTTGTATCAAATTTTTTTTCGATATTGCAATCAATTGCGACTTATTACGATTTAAAGTTAAACCATTGCTCAACGTCCATTTATAGATCTCATGAAGATCTTCATTTATTCTGCACACTAAGTCCTCCAACAAGTTAAATGGACGGGATAGATATAACTGAACATCGTCAGCATAAAGATGCAACATGACATTGTTGCATACTTTTGGCAAATCGTTGATAAACAAGCAAAATAAAATAGGACCCAAAATTGAACCCTGTGGCACGCCAGCAAGTAAATTTATTGGGTCTGAGAAAGAGTTACCCATATTTATTCTTTGACTTCGGTGTTCAAGGTAGTCTTTAATAAGATGAACCGATCTTCAACTGAATCCAAAATATAAATTAAGCTTCTTGCTAAGAACATTATGATTTACCCTGTCAAAAGCTTTGGTAAAATCCAGCAAACAAAGAATAGTCAATTTATCCTGATCGTACTGAACCCTTATATCATCTAGGACTTCTATCATTGCTGTAGAGCAACTGTGTTTTGCGCGGAAACCGGATTGATCTGGAGAAAATAGATTATGGGAGTTTATGTGATTTGAAATTTGATTTGATAACACTTTTTCAAATATTTTTGACAGGCAAGGCAATATACTTATCAGCCTAAAATCACTGGCTGAGGAAGGGTTGGGCTTTTTGGGCACAGGAATAACCTTAGCTAGCTTCCAACATTGAGGAAATGAAGAAGTTGTAATACAAAAGTTTACAATATGGGAAAATGTAGATATGATTTGCGATAATATCATTTTTATAAAACATATTGGAACACCATGACCACTTCAAAGTCAAATTCTGAAGAAGCTTAATAAAGAGTAGCTCTGTTGCTGGGTATAAAATTCGATGACTGCAAATTATTTAAAGCAAAAGCGTTGTTAAGATCGTTTGGATCAGCGAAGTTATGAACTTCGTTTTTACTACCAACCCCAATAGATCGCAAATTACTCCATAACTTACGTGGAGTTTGATTACAACTTAATTTGGACATAAAATATCTTTTTTTTTAAGCTCTGCGTGTAACAAAAGACGAATGGTTACGAGCCTGACAAAAACTTTCCCAGTAAAAATTTGAAGGGTTATGCTTCCATCTAGAGTAGCGTTTACGACGGATTTTAATTAAACGGAGAACATCATTTGTAAACCAGGGACAATTCTTATTACGAATCAAAACTGTCTTCAACGGAACATGTTTTTCGTATAGTTCAAATAGTAAATCTTGAAAATGGTTCACTTTATCATTTACGTTTTGTAAACTATAGCATAAATTTCACGGAAAATTATTTGCATCAAGTTGTAAGGCATTACTGTCAATAGATTTAAAGTCCCGAAATTGAAATCCCTTGAACAAAATCCAATAAACCAAATTTCCAACTCCTGCTGTAGATATAGGTACAGGTCCGAACTATATAATACATACTACTGCCACCAACATTTTGTTTTAGGTACACATGTACATACATAGATATAGATATGTACAGTATAAGCTTCTTCCGATTGGTTATATCAATCAGCTATTCATTCAATTTCACTTGAATATTAATTCAGAAGGATTTATTGAATAAAGCGTATACCTACCTACACCTGCACCTGTGCCAAATGAAAATTTAATTAAATAGCAAATGCTATTTATTCAACCTTATTATTTTTTCAATCCAGAGCACTTATTTTGTATATATAGTTATAAATGAATTAAACCTCTTAAACCACCCACGTACCGCTTGCCATCGTTTCCATCAAAACCCACAAAAGAAATCAAGGGTTGTCAACTTTGTAAATAAAACATAAAATATAGGTTGAATTGAGTTGAGGCATCATACTACCCATAAACTCATCATACAATGCAAACAATAAAGTAAAATACTTTTCCATCTTCCCAATTCCCGTTCCCGTGTCTGTTCATATTCTGCTGGCAACATCATCTCTTCATAAAAGAGTTGTCTGCCAAAAAGCGGTGAAATCACAAATACCATAATCTAAAATTAAGTTAATTCTTTGGCTCGAAATTCAAAGTCATCAAAAGCACAAATAAAACAATAAATGAGAAAACGATAAATTTACAGATAAAAATCTCTAACCTTAACCTGCCTTAACCGCAACGGAACACACGCAACTTGTTTTAATTCTGTGCTGTTATGCGGTTTTAATTTGCTACATTTCATAGTAAACCCGTTAAATGTCTGATAACACTGAATTGTGATACTGTGAATTTTAAAATGGTTTAAAGGAAGCTTTTGCCTTCAAAAAGCTTCTATATTTAAGGGGTAACTAAAGAGCTTTAAGAAATAATATAGCTGTTTCAGTGTTTTCTCTATTTTTGGCGGCGATAGCATGAGTTTTCTGTCCTTCACAATCATGTGCAAAATTTTATGTGGTGAATTCAAGAGCTTTTCTCCTTCCGTTTCCTGATGGTCGGACTCGGAATGATGATTAACAGTACAGTGCCTAAGATGACCGGCTTTAGGTTTGGTGCGTTTTGTTTGTTTTTAGCGTAGCTTCTCAATTAATTCAATATGTATAAATGTACCTCTATACTGTTATCTATATATCCTAAAACTTTGGATAGTTCGTTAGGTTCTAGAAGACGTTTATTTTCACAAGCACAATGTCCTTAAAGCATTGCCCTTGTTCATCGAGCTGTGGATTCAAATGGAAATATTATGTTGCAAGTGGTTTGAGTTATATTGGATTGCACTACCACACACTTAATATACATTTTATAGGAAACCAATATTGTGTTTCCATATAGTAAAAGGAAAAGGATATATCACTTTCGATATTTTCTTTTTTGTATTTTCATAAAAGAATCTGCAGTCTTTCAACTATCACCAGAAGGATAATTGTGTTTTTTTTTTTTGCACGCCTGCCGCAATTGCTATCTTTTGGAGTGCTTGTAGGTATACTATATTGCTGCTGAACATACAAAAGGATATTGAAGACTCATTTTTTGTTGTTTTTCATCCATCTATCTTTTGGATTTTGCATTGTGTGTCCCGAATTAAGTTGCATTTCCATCCTCTTGATTGAATCTACACTTTTCTTTTTCTCTTTAAAGCTTAGCTAGAATTCAGTTCGTCGCAAATGTAAATGGGTGGTCCTTTTTGATAAAATATAATTTGGTTTCCTTTTCTGTTCTATTTAAATACTATACATTATGTACATATGTAGTTCTGTCACAAATCATTTTGTATTTTATCGTTTATTTTGTATCTTCTTTTCTTCTTGATATAAAGCATTTAAAGGAAAAGGGGTTTATAAAAAGGATATGAATATTTGAAAACTGTCTATCAAATATGCAAACTTTGATTGAGGAAGCATGTCAAGTTATATGTATAAAAATGTAAATAAAACGTATCTATTTAAATTTGATTTTGGAATCTTTATTTATCTTTCATTATCTTGTTATATTGACATATTAATTGAAGAGCTGCTAAAGTCTTTAAATGTGCATAATGTATTTTTTAACTATTATAAATGAAAGAGTCAGTGATTCACTGACTGTGACTGATTCATTCATCTGACTTATCATTGTACAGCTTATACTGTAAATCATAAAAATATAAAATAAATTTTATTAAATAGTGAATTTTATGTATAGGCGCACTAAGACGGGATTTTTTGAAATTCCTATTTTAAGTAAGGTAAAATAGTGGTTTTTTTTTGATTAAAGGTCGAAAAACTACTTTCTAAACGGGAGGGGATAAAACGTTCATTCTAATTTTAATTGATATATCTTTGAAATACAAGAAACTTTTAAATTAAAAAAAAAAATTCTAAAAAATCTACGAAGTGAGTTATAAAATGTTAAAAGTTGACTTTTGAATAAGACGCCTTTGACAAATAATTCGCTATAAATCGGGGGTATCAGATAGTTTTACACCATTGGAAAAATAATGAAAAAAAAAAAAAAATATCCATGTTTCAGGAATTTTTGCTAGGAATTTTTTTTCACCTACTTTTTGATTTTTGAAGAAAACACATTTTTTTACCCGTTTTTTTGTGGTTTTTGATTTTCTATATTTTTACAGCTAATAGAGATTGTTAATTTATAAATATTTTAAAATTTTAAAATTTTTTCAACAACCCCTACTCGAGACATTTACAAAATTAATGCTTTTTTTGCATGCCCCCGCAACTTTTTACTGGATGCATCTATAAGTTTCATATTTCTTTTACCAGCACCTTAGAAAATTGACACCTCTACCAATATTCTACAACCTACACAACCCCCACAATAGATTAAAAAGTTTCCAGGGTTAATGGAATGGAATGCAACTCAAGGGCGTGCGCAAGGAGGGGTAAGGGGGCATTCGCAAAAATTATTTTTCTAACTTCTTGCTGAGTAATCCACAATCAAGGGCGTGCGCAAAGGTGATAGAGGAGTGCTAATTACATGCAAATCGGCTTAATTTACAACTTGAGTTCTAATTGTTGGATTTTCAATGTAAGACTTCTTAAATGAAGATTAAATGTAATGCAACACAAGGGCGTGCGCAAGGAAGGGTAAGGGGTAACTTTCACCCCTTATCTAAATTAATTTACTATTTATTTTGTAAAATTATTACAGCAAAAGGCGTACCCAAGCGGGGTAGGTGAGGGGAGTTTCTTTTTAAAGACAATTCTGCTTAATTTGTAACTTCAATTCTAATGGCCAAATTTACAAGATTAGAGTTTTTAAATGAATTTAAAATATAATACAATGCAAGTCGTGAGCTTGGGGGGACAGATATTCACTTGGTTTTAATAATTGGATTATAATAGCTAAACTGTTTACTTGAAGGCAAAATATAAAACTATATGTAGAATTCGTCAGCCGAGCAACTGTCATGGGCTAACTGAAGTTAGGTATGATGACTTATAATACACTAGCCGATAAAACCCGGCGTTGCCCGGGTCTTCTTTAGTAAAACCTTTGACAACCAAATATCGACCAAAAAGATGATTTAAAATCAGCACTCGAAAAATGTTCAGCTTAAAGAGCGCTACACACCATCCATGTTACTTGTCAGGTAACATTGACGTTTTTTTTGTCAGGTAACATTGAAAATAAGCCTCCACACGTATCAATGAACATTGACAATTATTTTCCTAAAATTATGTGTGTGGGTTGTGTGGGCTTGCTTTTGAATAAAAATGTAATGCACCTAATTATGTACCTTACCTGCCTGCCTATAGTGTAATTTTAAGACAACTTTGAAAATCAGACTATTTGTATGTTATGTTATGCCTACCTCCCATTACCCCTTAAGGAACGAACGACCGTGAATTTTGTTAGTAACCACTTGACAAAGAAATTAATAATTTATCAATGAAATGTTAAATTTTTTCTTCTTCTCTACCATATACCTACCATATTCTTAAAACGAAGCATTTTTTCCCAGCAAGGGTTATTGACGTCTATGAAGAATAATTCCGTGCCAAAAAACCGGAATACATTTTTTACCACCCCACCCATAGTTACTCAACAAAATGAATTAGAAAAACAAATGTATTAGTGATTCAAGTGCCCCCTTACCCCTTATTGTGCACGCTCTAAATAAGTTCGTTTCCATTCACCATCACCAACCACCAACCTCCAAACCAATAAAAATTTCAGTCTTACCTTAAAATCCAACAATTAGAACTCACGTTGTAAATTTAGTCGATTTTCATGTAATAAGCATCCCCCTATCCTATTTACGTACGTCCTTGATTGTGTAATTACTCAGAAAAAAAAATTGAAAATAATTTGTATAAGGGGCGCAAATGCCTCCTTATCCCTCCTTGTGCACGCCTTTGCCTCTAAATAAGTTCGATTCCATTCACCATCACCAACCACCCACCGCTAAACCAACCAATTTTAGTAGATTAGATAGGTACGAACATTTTTTTCTGCTGCCTATTATACCTACCTACTCATACCTATACCTACTCCAATCATTTCTTCCTACACTATAAAGAATACCTACCGACTGTTTATGTTTTGTTTTGTTTTGTTTTACCATACCTTCCTATACACAAAAATATCACCACGATTCGTCGACGGCGAAACGCGAAAACAGTCAACTTCTACTCACTATCTCGCTCCCACCTACCAAGGCACATTGCACATGGTTTGAATTGTTTTTTTTTTATTTTTTGACGATGAAGAATAATTCGCTGCCAAAAAACCTGCATACATATTTTTACCACCCCACCATCACTTATCCTCATGAAAAAATTTGTACCTAACCTAAATAAAGTATTTAAAAACCAACCACCCACCGCCAAACCAACCAATTTCAGTCTTACCTTAAAATCCAACAATTAGAACTCAAGTTGTGAATTAAATTAACTAAGCCGATTTATGTAATAAGCACCCCCCATCCTATTTACGTTCGCCCTTGCTTGTTTAATTTACTCAGAAAAAAAAATTAAAAATAATTTTTATTAGGGGTGCATTAAATGCCCATTACCCCTCCTTGTGCACGCCCCTTGCCTATAAGTTCGTTTCTATTTACCATAATCCAGCAAACACCCACCACCCAACCAAAAAATTTCAGTAGCAAACATTTATTACCTACACTCTTTTTTTTTTAAGTTGTTTGACTGAAAAATTTTTAAGAAATTAAATTCCGAAGTACCTACTCCTCCACTCATTTACTATAGAGAAAATCCCTACCGTTGATGTTTTTTTTTTTTTATTTCAACTTTTCCTATTACACAAAAATAATATCAACACGATTCGTCGCCGGTGAAAAAAACAACTACTTACTATCTCGCTCCCACCAGGCACATTTATTCTGCACATGGTTTGAATTGTTTTTTTTTTTTTTTTCGATGAAGATTTTTTACTACCCACCACCAGTGTTGCCCCCCTAACAGGTTGAGAATGTAGTGTGGCAAATTTTAAATGTAGTAAAATTTAAAACGCGCAAAAACACAACATACTAAATTGTAAATTTTTTCGGAACGACAATATTATTTGTATAAATAAAATAAGGTCTAAATTTGGAATTTTATTTCATGCATATTTACATAGCAAAAATATCTGGCTTACAAAAACATTTTTGCAAATTTCCTACTAAAATTTCAAAATCAAGGTGGACACACAACATTATTAGAGCATTATAATTTTTTTTTATGTCAATTACATTGGTTTATTTATATTTTATTTTTAAAATTGATTTTTTGGTGTCGAATATAATTTCATTGATTGATTTTTTTGTAATTATAATATTTTCCGAGTGATTACTTAAAAAAAAAAGTAAATCACATTATCCACTTTCAGAAACGAAAAATTGATGACTTCTAAAAAAAATTGGTCGAAAAAAAAACGGTATCGGGGATTACCGACGCCCGCCATCACAGAAAAACGTGGAATTTCCATACACACTATCCAAAACGTGTATGTATGTAAATATTGCCGGTAAAACAGTTTTTCGACGTGCTTAAGTTAAGAACCGAGAATTCTCCCTACTGTGCCTAGCTAAACCTGAAGCGAATTAGTTGTTGTTGGATTTAACACGCAGGCTGTTTAGCCCGAACATCGTTTTCTTCATCCAATTCCTTTCGGGATTGCAAAAAAAAAAATTCAGCTATTGATAAATAAAAAAAAATATTTTGCCAAAGTAAGATCAAAATTGGCCTTCTAAATTAGAATTTCATGTTTTGAAATTGTAGTGTTTTTGGAATATTTTACGATTGTACGGAGTGAATTTTTCTTGGAAAAAAATGTAGCAAAAACGCTACATTTGTAGTAGGGGGGCAACGCTGCCCACCACTTAATTTTCATCAAAAAATTTCCCTACAAACAAAAAAACAAAAATATTACCCTATCTAAACTAAAACTACTTTTTTTTTTTGAGCCGAGCCGATTCCAAAAAATCAGCCCACCAAAAATATGGATTTGACGAACCGGATAATACCGGAACCAGCCAAAGCCACAACCACATGCCACAAAAGGCAATTTTCCATGGCAAAACAACTCCTCCTTATAAATAATTGAGCTTGAAGTAAATGTGAGTTGAAAATCTATAAGACAGAATTTTGCAAGGAAAATACCTACATGCTTGATTTTAGAAAATTTCCATACGATTTTTTTTGTGGTAAGTTTTTAATTTGTTTATTATTCTGTATTTAACAAAAATTTTCTTTTCTGCTGTATCCTATAGCATACCAGATAAGTGAAATTTGTATTATATCTATTTTTTAAAAGAGTTTTTTTGTTTGTTTGTGAGTTTAGTGCATACATACAGCCAAACTGACAAACAAAAAAAGTTACTCTTTTATATAATAGTATAGATAAATAAATAAACAAATACCTACATAATTCAATAAATAATAATTATAATTACATAAACATACCTACATACACATATACAAATCTATTACTATTATTATTCATATTTATTATTATATACCTAATATGTTTTTTTTTTTTGATAATAACAATTATTATTAAAATAAAAATATAAGTAAGTACATACATAGGTACATACATAATTTATTTTTTAATATACAAAAATTTATATTACATTCTATTATTAAGTCTGCGAAGTGACTGACTGACACGGGCAAATCGACTAGTATATTATAATCCATTCAGTTAGGGGCTTCGCTAATTCATTTCAATTCATCTGCCGCTGAAGGTGACGAATCTCAGCAAAACAATTCAATAACATAAGGTACTTAGTGTATTAATGGTTGTTTACAAAAATAAATTTGAACAAAATAAGGAGAGTAAAATGAAAAGGAATTAACTGTTAATTTAAAAACTTTTTAAAAAATAGAATTTTTTAAGATGACTCCGTAGGAATCAGGTTATATAGATACAGTTTGATTCACCTAAGGTGTAATAAAAGGCGAAAACGTGTTAGCTGAGTTGAGGCAAGAAAAAAATGTATGGGAATGGGGTGTCTATTTCTCTCCGTTTAAGCGGGAGTGGCGATTTTAAATTAAAAAAAAAATTAAAAATTCGATCAACAAAGTCAGAATCAGAAAATCGTGAAAACATCTTGAAATTTCAAACTGTCTGAATTAAGTGCTTTGTTCGTATACGCACATAAGTATTAAACTCGTTCCAAAAAAGCGATTCGCGAATAACTGACATAATTTCGTTCTGTTCTTATTTATTGTGTTCGCGTTCGGGAACCTAAATAATGTCCGCAAACAACATGTTCGCAAGACACATCATCGCAAGCAACATGTTCCCAAAGCAACATGTCCGCAACGACACATACTCGCAAACAATATGTCCGCAACGACTAATGTTCGCAAGCCACATGTATCCAAAGTATTTTCACTGGGAGTTTGATCTGGCAACAAAGATGTTGAATAGTAAACATTATTATGGTGGGTTCTCAGAGAGAAAAAAATATGGATAACTATCAAATTGGAAATTTTTTTAATAGGTTTAAGACCACTATATGGACCCATATAGTGGTCTTAAACCTATTAAAATTTTTTCCAATTTAATAAATATATTTGTCTTGGGTGGGGCGCTTTTATATATGTTTTAATTTGTTTATATCAATCACCTAGATAGATGTAATCTTAAATGTTTAAATACCTACCTACCTGATATAATTTTTTGCAAATATTATTGTTTCTAGCTCTTATGTATCGGGCCAATAGGAATCATCGTCCGTCTTTTTATTTATTTGTAATTCCATATAAGACCCTACTCTAACCACAAAGTCAAACACATAGATATACTACAACCTACTTCCCTCATTTTTAAAATTCTATCATCATTATACCCATACGTATAGATATTCACACATCGCACTGCAGTCTAGTTATCCATATTTTTTTCTCTCTGAGAACCCATCAATATTGTATGTGAATTCCTACGTACACATGAGTATTGACCAATTAGAAATCATCGCCGCCATAATAATGTTTACTATTCAACATATTTGTTGCCAGCTCAAACTCCCAGTGAAAATACTTTGGATACATGTGGCTTGCGAACATTAGTCGTTGCGGACATATTGTTTGCGAGTATGTGTCGTTGCGGACATGTTGCTTTGGGAACATGTTGCTTGCAAAGATGTGTCTTGCGAACGTGTTGTTTGCGGACATTAGTTACGGATCCTTCTATCGTCATTTCGATGTTCGTATTTTGGATTGTTTTTAATTTTTAAAACAGGTGTTTAAAATAGTTTCGGTTGTGAAAATATTTAATACAAAAGTACTATTAAAAATACCAACAAAAACGAAATAAATATAATTATCTGCGTTCGTTTCAAAAGAATAGGGTTTGTTTCACAATGTCTGATTAAAGTTCCCTATAACTATCCGACGTTAAATTATTATCCGACACTTAAATCCTCTCATTAAAAAAACTTTGCCTTTCACAATCATAAATGTATATGCCAATTAGCTAGTTGTCAGTTATTCCAGTTTTCCAAAGAATTTGACTGATTGAAAATATTCAATCAAATAATTATTAATATATGTACATAATTCTCAAATTGTGAATTTCGAATTGTATTAATTTAACTTTTTAGACCGAGAGCTGGACCGAGGCCTGTGGTATCGCTGCAAGTTGATGGAACTCAGTTTGAACAGTTGGACAGTATATGTGGATATGTGAATCTGAACGGTTTAAAATACTTTTTGCATTTTGAAAGTGCATTTTTGTTTAAACTGAATTTTTTTTCCAAAGTTTACGTTGTCAAATAAAATGTTTGTTCTTTATATTCAATGCTCTGATCAATTTTTAGTCAAATTCTAAGAGCCTGATGCTTTATTATGTTCTATGTTATAAGAAAATTTGAAAAAACATACATACATATGTATGTATGTACATAATAAAATCGACTGCTAGAATATTTTTTTCGTTTTTGAATTTGAAAATTATTTTTTTTTTTTAAACTGTTCACTAAAACAACTTAACTCAAAAATAATGTTAAGCAATGGATTTCTGGCTTTTTTTTTTAAGTTATAGCCTGATATTCTACGTGTTGCCGTTGTTTTTTTTATATTTTTTTTCATAAAAAGTCATTTTTTGAACAAAATTGCCCCTCCCACCTAAAGGGGGGAAGGGAATAGACCTTCCTTCTGACACAATTCCTTTATTGTCATGGTTAAACTTATACAGTGTAAAACCTAGCTTTTTTTCGCATTTTATGCGAATCGCCCGGTTTAAACCCTTTGGGTGTTCAAATGGTCTGGCAGGGCAAAAGCCGCTTCCAAATGGTCTTGGACCCACTATTCCGTGATCAGGAGAGCATTATCTAGGGGTGGGTAAAACGAATTTTGATTCTACAATTATCCCAAGAGTAGATTTTTTTGGGCTTTTACTGTACTATTGCTCGCACTAACGCCGCGACCAGGGACTGCAAGACTTTCATTTCTGTCATCAGCTTGACCACTGCTTTCGACACATACCTATACCTTTTTTTTGGTTCACTTTCACATCACAAAATTTGCTGTGGGCTCTAGACTAATACCTACCTAGACCTATACCAGAGAACAAAATGTTCACGATATTCACTTTGTTCACGATCTCCCACTTTCGTTCGAGTATACTCGCCTTGTTCCGAATACTCGAAAATAGTTCCAACTGTTCATGAGCATTTTGTTAATGAGTGAGTATAGAAGTCGGATGCTACCCACGAGTTCGAACAATTTGTTTGACTTAACTTGCGAGTATTTTAATTCATGAATAAAATGACAAGTGAGTAAAGAATAGAAGGAAAACGATCGAGTTGATTTTTATGAAACCTGGAGATTTTCATTTAACTATTAATTAAATTTGATTATATAAGTAAGGCCCCTTGTCTTAAAAAAAAAGCATTGGCAATCAATAAATCAACTTGAAAAAATTAAATTTATAATTTTTTTCAAAAATTTTGAAACTTAATTTCTCAAAAACTATTTATTTTAATGATTTGAAAAAAAATTAGAGAATGGAATATGTATTTGTTTTCAAAAAAGTTAAAGCACATCATTGTAATGTACTTTCATTAATTTTTAATATTTTTTTTCTATTTTAAGTCAATTTTACAGAAATTGCCCCTCCCCGCTTTAAGAGATAGAATTTTTCACCTATACAATTTTTTTCTTAGAATAATTTTCTTAGAATTTTGCCATAAAAAATTGCCTTCTATGATTACTACAGAAAATGGGGCATCAAGATCAACACCTCCAAATCGGAACTCGTGTGCTTCAGGAGACCAACCACCAATGGCAATAACCGAAGTACCTCGGAGTCAACTTTAATGAGCTGCTTAATTTTAATCCACATACAAGGAAGGTGCTGAAGAAGGCCAATTTCGTGTTCCATCGTCTACACCCCCTCCTAAAAAGAAGAACCGGACTAAGCCAGTCGAAACTGCTTATCTATAAGCAGTTAATAAGACCTGTCATCAGCTACAGCTTTCCCGTGTGGTACACAATCTCGAAGACAGCGATGCAGAACCTTCAACTCTTTGAAAGGAAAATTCTGAGGATGTGTACCGGGCTGGTCTTTGATCGACAGCGGCAAAAGCACTACAGCAACCAAAGAGTCTACGACGAAGCCAAAATCAAGCCACTGGACCAATTTCTCGTGCTATTCGCAAAGAACTTCATCGCAAAAACCGCCAATCACCCTAACCCACTGATGAGAAGGATGACCACTCAGGAACGACACCCAGAGCCTAGGTACCTAAGTGCTATGGACGGGTCACCATTGTTTGGCAAAATTCATTTGGCATTTCTTGTTTCGCCTTAGTCGTTAGATATTTTGTTTAATTCGCAATTCTTAATTGGCAATTTACATTTTCTTTTTTATTCATTACGTTTTTCAATCATTCTGCAATTAACATTTGGCGGTTTTATATTTCGCTTTTTGTTAAAAATATTTTCAATCATTTCGCAAAATTCATTTGGCAAATTATTGTTTAGTTTTTCTTTGTTAAATTGTTTATTATTTGGCCAAGTGTTTTTTCGCAAAATATTGTTTCGCCGTTTCATTATTTTGCGAAATAACGTTTCGCCGTTTAATCATTTCGATAAATATCGTCAAGCCGTTTTATTATTTCGCTAATAGATCATTTCGCCGTTTAGTTGTTTTGATCGTTTGACCAATCATTACCATCGTCTCTTTTCAAGATTAGCAGTTTTTTTCTGAGCCGTTGCTTAGTCGTGCTTGCGTTGGTAATATTTTTTTAGTTGTTTTGCAATTTTTGCCGTAATCACTCTTTTGTCTAATATTTTTGACATCCCTTTTGTCGTTCATAGTATTTAGGTAAGTACATAATGGAAAGAGGATTTTCACATTTTACTCCAAGGAAAATAGGGTTTTAAGCAATTTAGCAGTTATTTTCGTAGGTGCATTATATTTTTTATATTCTCTATTCAGTGTTTTTTCGCTTTTTTTTATTTGGCAATTTGATGTTCAGCTTTTTTTTATTTGGCATTCGATTTCGCGCGAAATTTTAAGGCATGTAATTTAATGGAAGCCAAAACATTGCCAAACAATCGAATGCCAAATAAAAAAAAGCTGAACATCAAATTGCCAAATAAAAAAAAGCGAAATAACAAAATGCTGAATGAAAAATAGCAAAATAATAAAATGCCAAATAAGAAAAAGCCAAATAACAAAATGCCAAATAAAAAATTGCCAAACCTAAATATGCCAATCAAACAAAATATTAAGTGAAAATTGCGAAATGATGGTTTGTCATATCATATAAAAAACCAAACGTAATTTGCAAAACGAAAATTGCGAAATAACAAAATGCTAAATAAAAAAATGCGAAACGAGAAACGGCGAAATGTACCACCGCGAAACGTTAATTTGCCAAACAATTCTGGCGAAACATACCATACCCGCTATGGACATAATCAATAGAATCCCAACCGACAACGGAGAAGCAGTTGTATTCTACGCTGACACTGGGTCAGCCTTCCACCGTGGCTAAACATCAACTCAACCCCAACCCAAACTAACCCACCAACTAGACAATCGGGACGGAACACCCCGAGGGCATCAAAGTCAACGAACTTTTAATTTAAGCCATGACATGTAAAATATATTATTATTATTTTAATTTTAAGCCAATGTATAAAGTTAGGCCCCCTATGTGCCAACAAAATTTTTTTATATTCATTGTATCTTTATAGTTTTAAGTTTAACCAATTGTATATATAAAGTTCAATAAAAAATCTTGAATCTTGAAATGGAAAATTGCCTTTTGTGGCAGAAGCCAGAAGGCGGATTTTACCGGTAACATTCCGGTTCGTCAAATCCAAATTTTTGTGGGGCTGATTTTCTGGAATCGGCCCAAAAAAAAGTTGTTTTTAACATTGAAAATGTTTATAGGATCGTTTTGACAGAGTTGTGGTGTTACTAAAATGATTAAATGAAATAAATTCAATAAATCAGAAATGAACTCCAGCGTATAGGGCATCACAACGAAATTTTTGGTTGGTGTTACTAAAGAAATGACCGAAATGATTGAAATGAACACACGAACGTAGAATATGAAAAATGAATTCCAGCGTATAGGAGGACAACTATCAAATTTTTGGTTGGTGTTACTAAAACATTACTAGAATGATAAAAATAAACAAACGAACACAAGCGATGAATTACAGCAGGCGTAGGCAATAGGTATACGGGGAAAAAACGAAGAAAAGTCGTCGTCAACAGACAAGCTTCAGTGGAAGAATATTCAATGAAGAATATTCAAAAAGAGAAAAAACAACAAGTAGGTACAACGCAACCAACAAAAGTTTATCTATAGGTTCTATGCCAGATTTGTGTATGTAGTGTAGGTATATATGTAAATGCTATGCATGAACATAATTATGGAGGTGGTAGGTTGTGATTTTTTGATATTGAAAATGATAGGTATTTATTTTTATTCAATACAGAATACTATTCGGTCCTATAAGAAAGGCCAGTGATGCAGTTGAGTGTGAAAGCCGGAGTTAAGCTTGCTTGAAATTGATTTATGTAGGTATGTAATATGTAGGACAACCAAAAATATGCTACAGCATATTTTTTTTAGTAACACTATTAAGACGAAACTAGATTAGAAATCCGTTTTATAAGTAAATGCATATTTTTGTATATTTACGATTTACGTGCATATTTTGGCATGCCAATTTTTTTAGGTACCTATGTATATTTTTCATAAAAAAAACATAGTTTGTTCAGTTATTATTATTATTTATTGTATTATTCATACTAGAATGTCAGTTATTAGACTTGACCATTCTTTATTGCGTCAATTTCATTGAATTTTTGAAAAACAAACAACAACAACTTAAAGGCGCTGCCACCAATTTTTTAGGAATTAATTTTAGGTATTTTAATTTGTTTTATTTTTGTTTGGCTGGAGATATAGCTATTTCAGGGGGTGCCAAGTCCTATCATCAGTCTACTTTTAGTGATGCTGAGCTTTAAAACAATTTTATTGTGAAAAACTTTCTACATGCACACCATGAGGTTTGAACCCATTGCCCAGTCTTCGAAGTCTTATGCACTACGCATTCCACTACTTATGATCACTGACGTCACTGGTCGAGATGTGCTGTTTGCTTATCAAATGCATTTGGAGCATCAGCATTTTTATACCTAATTTGTTCAGTATCTTCTAATGTTTATTCAATAAATAATAAAGGTCTATAGGGCAGCATTACCAGCATTATAGCATAACCAAAAAATTAAAACCTAACTTCAGGTTATGTCGAAAAAATTCGTATTACGTAAATTTGGGTTGGAGTTTTTTTTTTTTTTTTTGAGAAAATTAACCTTTTTTTGAGTTGGTTAAATCGACTCGAATGATTTTATTTCAGTTTTGTAATCTAGTGCTTCTAAATATTTAAGGCCGTGTGTGAATTGAATTAAAATTTCGATTAAATTTAATTCGAAATGAAATTTTGAAGTTTCTACGTATACAGATTTACCTTACTATCGTCAAAAATTAATCTTCGGATAAAATTTAACGCGATTTTAACCCAATTCACACACGGCCTAAGCAATATGTATTGTATAGATAGCTTTTGAAAATTTAGAAAACATTGACCCAAAATAAAAAAAATTATGTTCCCAGTAATTCTGACTTTTTAACATTTCTTTCGTTGAGAGATACCAAAATTTTTGTTAGCCACGAGAGCAAACTTGTGGGGCTCACTCGTGTAAATTTTGTTTTTTATTTTAATTAATGTCTTAATGTCTTATGAATGAAATTAAACGATTAGCCATTTTAAAAAACATGCATGTACCTATTTCAAATAGGTTTTAATGGCTTTTAGCCAAAGCTAAATTTGTTCGACAATCTTGCTTGTGCACTACCTATTTTTTGTTTTTGTTTTTAGATTTATGTCGTTCTTTTTAGTGCAGTTTTTAAACGTACAAAGGTATACAAACCTACTTAGAATATATTTTTACAAGCTAAATTAAGTATACTAGTATCGTCCCGTGGCCGAAACTCGGCCAACAAAAACTGAAACACTCTAGGAAGGAGAAAAATTTTAAATTTGTTTTAAAATATTGAAGGAAAAAAAACATATTTTTTTAAATATGCACAGTATTCGACAGTTAAAAAACAAAAATGACCCTCAGTGTGTATATGCATGTCTCAAGTAGATTCTGCACATCTCCGCAATTGTGGCTTTCCAACCATATAAAATTTATCGAAATCGGTCAAATACTTTTTATTAAGCAATATTTTTAGGGCATATCAGTGATGGAAATCGACTTTTGCCAATAGTACTGAAAGCAGAAAAAAAATAGTACTGAAAATGAACAAATAGTACCGAAATTTTTCTAATCGTGAATTCTACAGGAATTTAATATTTTTTTGGACGTTATCATCGTTAGAGGAAGATGTGGTTTGAGTATTCAGCCATCGACCTCTTGCAACCATCTCGATTTGGAGATCAAAAATGCAGCATCGCATGCTTTTTCGTACTTATGTCGGAAAACAAGTTTATATTTTGTTAAAAATTCAAGAAAATCTGAAGTGTATCTTTGGTAAAATTGGTCTAGCATTCTACAAACGAGGTGCAACAGCGCATGCATAGGCCAAATACATTCCAAATCAAAAAATAAGTTTAATTTCTAATTAATATTTTTGACAAATTTATTTGAGGGCGGTACAAAGTTCGCCAGGCTCGCCGCTAGTACATTTTAAATGTTTATGTCAACAAATTCTGAAAAATGTAACGTTTAATAAATAATTTGAGATACATCGGAATCATAGTAAGTATGTTGTTGAATATTTTTGGAAAGACAATAGAATATTTGACCCATGTTTGAGGAATATTTGGTTTACTTATTTTTTCGAGCACAGAATTTTTCTTAAAACATATTTTTTGGGAAGAAAGTTTTTACAGTTTTTTTATATATACCTACATATTTTTTTTTTTTTTTTCATATTTGGAGTTATTGACTGAAAATTCAAATTTCATAAAACGTTCACATGTTTTTAGGGAAGGAATTGCCCTGGGATCATTTTAAGAAAAAAAAAATGCATGGATGAAAGTTCTAACTTCCCTCTGTTTTAGTTCTTAAGAAATTAAAAACAAACTTTTTATTTTATGAGATAAAAGATAAAAAATTTTATAAATTACAAATATAAATATTTATTTATTTAAACTATGTCACAACTTTTGCTTTTTAATATTATTTTCGACGCGTTTCGGAAGTCAAAATTCCATTTATTTTATATCATAAAATCGAACCTGAAGATGGAACTTTTTATGATATAAAATCGAACCTGACGATGGAACTTTGACTTCCGAAACGCGTTAAAAATAATCAGCCCTATCGAGGTATCCGTTCGGAAGAAAATTTTCTCCGATTTGTTCGAAATCGGAGAATTTTCAATCGAGGTATCCGTTCCGATTGACACATCAAATCATCCGAAAAAATTAAACGCAGTAAAGAATATTTGGCAGCTGTGCGTAAAATTTCTTCCGATGGTTTCCGACAAGCAATAGTTGCGGAATAAAAATGGAAACTTTTCAAAATTGTTATTAAAAAATTATTTATAAATTATGTGTTGTCTTTAGTATAATAAGTGTGTTTTTGAGAAAGAAAACAATGGCTAGGGCTAAGCAACAGCGATTGGTGGATATACTGCAATTTTATGGTACCCATTCCTACTTACGCTGCATCTAAAAAATTTTGTTATATTCGAGTGGAACTCGTCTTGTCCCTATGTTTCCAAAACTAAAGCGAGACTACCTATTCATTTATTTGCAAACAAATCTTTAAATTTTTCAACAATTTTCAGATAAAAGTTTTTCGCTTATGAAACAAAACAGTTGAAACTGACCCAATGTCAAAATAACGCGATTGTATGCTTCATTTATGTTGTTCCCAAACGGATACCTCGAACGCTATCTAAGTTGCGATCAGATTTGACTTTCGTATCGGAATTTCTTCCGAACGTATACCTCAGGGCTGAATATTAAAAAACAAAAGTTGTGATATATGATATATATATAATAAATATTTATATATTAACACAACTTGGAGACAGACAATGATTTTTATTTTAGTTGTTTGTTTTTTTTTGACGTAAAAAAAATTTCATAATTACATATAACCCTTTTTTCCGTTTTTTTTTACCATTTTCTATTTTTTTTTAAATTTTGATTTTGAAATTTAATTTCTTAAAAACATTTATTTAAACAACATGAAATATTAGATTTCACATTTGGTTTTTGAATATGTATTTGTTTTCGATTTTCATACAAACTGACTCAGCTTGTTTAAAAAAGATTAAAAAAATTGATTATTTTGCTTAATTTTCTAGATACGAAAAAATATTTTTTTATTATGTATGCAAAACTGAGGCAAGTTCCTACCGTAGCAAACATCTACATTCGAAAGGTACCTACATTTTTGAATTTGAAATAGTACTGAAAGTTGAAAAGTGGTACTTGCGTACTGGGAAAATTAAATAGTACAAAATTCAGTACAATAGTAAGCCCTTTTCCAACCATGGGGCATATAATCATTTTTTTTTTGAGCATAATATAATAATTTATTAAGGGCATATATGTATGTAATTGATCTTTAAGGGCATAATTATAAGCGCTTAAAACTTTTTTTAAGGGCATATTTGTGTTTGCCCTAATAGGTACATATATATGAGTTTTGATATCAGATCTTAAAAAAACGATTTTTTTAGTTGAACAGGAAAGTTGATGAATTAGTTAAAGAAAATTAACAAGATTTAGTTTTTGCGAAATGGAAAGTGACATTAAATACATAATGTGCATAGAGGTACCTAGAAACTTCAGAACCTTTCATGGTGTCTGAAACAGCTTATTACGTTTTAATTAATTTAAATTAAAAGATTAGTCAGGTGTCATTTTCAATGTCCCCATGGTTACTCTATGAGTGAAATCTGTAAATTTTTATTTTTAGGTAGGAAATATTTTTGTTTTTAGGGAAAATTTTTGATGAGATAAGTGATGGGTAGTAATCTTCATCGAAAAAAAAAAAAAAACAATTCAAACCATGTGCAATGTGCCTGGTAGGTGGGAGCGAGATAATGAGTAAGAGTTGTTTTTACGTTTCGCCAGCGACGAATCGTGGTGATATTTTTGTGTAATAGTAAAAGTTCATATAAAAAAAAAAAAACATCAACGGTAGGGAATTCTCTCTATAGTAAGAAATGAGTGGAGTAGGGTATATATGTAATGAGTAAGGTAGGTATAATATTTGCATTGGTGGTGGGTGTTTGCTGGATATGGTAAATGGAAACGAACTTATAGGCAAGGTGCGTGCACAAGGAGGGGTAATGGGCATTTGCACCCCTAATAAAAATTATTTTTAATTTTTTTTTTTCTGAGTAAATTAAACAATCAAGGGCACACGTAAATAGGATGGGGGTGCTTATTACATGTAAATCGGCTTAGTTAATTCACAACTTGAGTTCTAATTGTTGGATTTTAAGGTAAGACTGAAATTTTTGTTGGTTTGGAGGTTGGTGGTTGGTGATGGTGAATGGGAACGAACTTATTTTGTGGCAAGAGCGTGCACAATAAGGGGTAAGGGGGCACTTGAATCACTAATACGTTTGTTTTTCTAGTTCTTTTTGTTGAGTAACTACACAGTCAAGGGCGTAGGTAAGCAAAGGTGATGTGGGGGTGCTTATTACGTTCAAATCTGCAAAATTTACACCTTGAGTTCTAATGATCGGATTTTTAAGGTTCGAGATTTTAAATGAAGATTAAATGTAATGTGGGAACACAAGAAGACAAGAACGTGCGTAAGGAGGGATCTGGTTTCCAGAATCGGCTCAAAATTTTTTTTTTAGGTAATACCTACCATGGATGGTGTGTAGCGCTCTTTAAGCTGAACATTTTTCGAGTGCTGATTTTAAATCATCTTTTTGGTCGATATTAGGTTGTCATAAGGTTTTACTAAAGAAGACCCGGGCAACGCCGGGTTTTATCGGCTAGTTATTTCAATAACCCCTTTTCAATTATTGATGGACTTACATGCATTTTTACACCACGATTTTATTAGGTAGTTCTACATATGAATATGAATATAGAAACATTATTATTGTTACATTTTTGTCAACGGCGGGGTTAATCAATTACAAATTACATATTATTAAGACACCATGTAACAAAAATGTATTAATTTTATTAATGTGATGTTATCCTGCATTCTAAGTAATATATATGGTTTAGTGCCTCTCATTTGTAGCGTACATAGGTTGACGAATTTATTTGTTTTCCACGCATAGTACGTTTTGAATATTATCCGAGTGAAGTTTGACAATGCAGACTGGCATTTTTATTAAAGTAGATCCTGTCGACAAGGCTGTCTCTCGCGTTTTTCGTTGCTTAAATCTTCTTGGATTTTTCACTTACGTTTATGATTATAAAATAAAGCAACTCACCCATCGACCAATTGCAGTTGTTTACTGCGCAATCGTAGATATGTTGATTGTCGTAGCGTCAAAGCATTACGTATTTCATATAAGTTCTTTCATGACGAATGAAATATTTTACAAACGCAGAGTAGTTTTGTATTGGAATGTTGCACTGTTTATGTTTAATTTCTTAACTGTTGCTATAAGTCGAGTTAAGAACTGGACCATCCGCAGCAATTTAAAACGCATATTCGATGAATTGGATAAAATTAGGCTTATAGACTTGCCTGATCTTGCTGAGAGTTATTCTGATGAAGTTTGCGACGAAATAAAAAAGATAGTTTTGTTGAAGTTATTATGTTCGTTTTCGATAGTGCTGTTTTCGAATGTGTCACTTTTCTATGAAACACGAGCCGGCTCGGTATTGGATTACTTATGGGCGGCCATTGTTGGAACTAACATATTCCTAACAATTGCAATTGAAAATCAATTTAATTTTGGATTGTTATTCGGAGTGTATCTTTTTAAGTTACTGAATTGTCATCTGGCGTTAATAGTTGAGGAATTAAATATTTTGATTGAAAACGATGAATTGCATGTTATTAAACGAAAAACAGGTTTCTACTGCAATGAACTAATGAAAATTGGAAGAATTCATACAAGAGTATTAAAGCTTATAATTGAATTCAAAAATTGTTTTCAAATTCTTTTAGTTTTTATCTTGATAGCAATTATTATTTCCCTATTTTACTACAAGTTTTTATTGTATGTGCTTATTAAAGGATCATTTACTGAAGGAAACTTTCATATTTTCTGTTCAATTATATCAATTATAGCTGCGTATTTAAATTTATGGTTGCTTTTTCGTATTTGTGGCATTGCAATTGATTCATGTAATGAATCAGCAGACATTTTGGGATTACTTACACTTGATGTTGTATTGAGTAAACAACTAGAAAAAATGGTAATTTATAAAGTTATTTCAAAATTTGTATAGATAATAATTATTTAATTCTATTTTTTGTTTTAATTTTAAGATACAAATGCTGAGTTTCCAGTTAATTCAAGAGAAAATGAATTTGTTAATTTACGGCCTCTTCAAATTAGAATGGGCAACAGGATTTGCTGTAGCGAATGTAGCTTTGGATAATTTAATATTAATAATTCAATTTGATTATTATATTCCTGACATGTAATTGAATTTTATAGTAAATATATTGTGAGTGGCTTTTTAAGAAAATATATAATACTAAAATCCATACATATTTCGTTTATGTTCTTAATTTAAACACACTTAAAGCACTTTATTTAAGGAATGTGTTAAGAGAACTCTTAATTAAAACCTTAATTATTAAAAACAATAGAGTCAAACTATAAGGACATTAGTGAGTTTGTAGTTTATGCTGAGAAATGAAATAACTCAGAAGCATTTGTAAATTTCTGTTTTTTTTTTTTTTATTGTCAGTAGGTTGGAAGATGGTAGTGGATATATTATTTCCTTATAAAAAATAAATAAATAAATTTGATGGCACAACAGCTCATGAAAAACTAGGGCCTAGTGACTTACAACTCTCAACCATTCCTGTGTGCGCGTCTGCAGGAATGGAGGGGACCTACAGTTTATTGCCGAATCTGAACGACTAACGAGCGGCACTTTTCTGTGACAGGAGATACTCTTGGAGGATTTGTCAATTCCTCGCAAGAGGCAGTAGCCGTTTTTGCTTTTAAATAAATAGGTGGCGAGGCTGGGGATCGAACCTTAGACCTCCGGCATGACAGTCCATCACACTAACCATCACGCCACGGCTCCTTATAGATCTGGAAAAGATATAAATGAAAATGTGTCAAGAGCCAGTTCCAGAGCCGGATTAAGACATGCAAATGTCCCAAGACAATGCAAGCCTAAAGACCCTCCCTCCCCCTTCTAAAAATTATCGGTGGCCTGATTAGGGAATACGAAGCGAATCGTTTTAGTTGGCGAAAATGAGGTTTGGTATTACTGCTTTCGCTTTCGCCTCTTTCGTTTTACATTCGCCCTATTTTCGAAATCGAAAGCGAATGTGAAATGACATTTCCATTTTTACCGCGTAAATTTTCGACAGGTTTTTATTTGCGGATTGGTGAACCGACGTACGGTCGCAAGGTGATTGTTTTTGATCTTTCTATATGTAAGTTTGTTTAAATCTTTTGTTTTTTTTTTGTTGTTTTATTAAAGAAATTAACAATATTATTTTTAATTATAAACGTGTAGGAGCCCAAAACAGCAGCACACCAATCAGCAACAATTTTCAGCGCTCATCGAATTTATGAGAGAGAATGAAGGGATAGCCAAAGGAGCACTAAATGCGCCTGAGTACAAATTTCAAACTTCCAAACTGTGGGTTCTAAATGGTCACGGGCCTCCAACTAAAAATGCTGATGGGTGGAAAAAAGTATTTAATATTTTGTTTTACTTTTACTTCCCTACGAAACATTTCATTCTTATTAATTTTATAGGTTTGGAAAGACTTTAAGTATAACATCAAAAAGAAGCTACGGCACAATACAAAATGCATACGTGGAACCGGTGGTGGCCCAAATAATCAGCACGTCCTATCAAAACTCGAGGAGGAAATAATGGTACTTCTCGACTTGAAAACTTGCGAGAATGGCATGAACGTCAAAACATTTGGATTGGACCAAGAAATGGCATCACATCCTTTACATGCCAACAGTACACGTCCCAGTACTCCGAGAGGTATTGATGAAAGCAACCATGAACCAGAGTTTCTCAAAGAGATTGAGGCGGAAGAGGATATTATTCTCGAAAATGAAACTTTGACAACTTCATCTTTATTTGCTGGTGGAAATCCTTCTCAAGCACGCACTCCAACAACCACGGCAAAAAAATTGTTGGAAAAACAAGTTGAACAGCAAAATAAGTACCAGTCTAAAAAATTAGAGTTGCTAAAGGATCAAAATAAAGAACTTCGATTGATGACAGATGAATTAAAAAAAAACAAGAAAAATTAAAGAACAAAAAATCAAACTTTCAAAGAGAAAAATAGATATCAAGGAAAAGGAAAACCTGGATATGTTGAAAATTCGACTTGATGAACTAGAAATCAAAAAACGAAAACTCGAATTAAGAGAAAGAGAGCTAACAAGCTATCTTCGAAGTTTTTGCTAAACCAAAACATAATTTATCAACATTAATTTAGCATTTATTATTCGTTTATGTTTGTGTTTATTATTTGTTTTGTTCCTGTTAATTTTGTTTTAAAAAAAGTCATGCATATAAATATGAATTGACATTGTGATTTTATAAATTAATAAATAAAAGACTGGTTTAACTTATTTAAAAAAGCTTATAGGACATTTTTTATTTGGTCCCTTATTTGTTTGGCAACATTTGTGTAATTTGTTTCATTTCTTGGATTACGATTAGGCACATCATCGTTAACAATAGCTTCATCATCAGTCTCAGTTTGTTCCTCCTCGAATAGAACGTTAAACTTAAGGCACACGTTATGCAACATAGCACACACATTTATAATACAAGCAGCCTTTTCTGGTCGATAATGCAATTCTCTACTCTAGAATGTAACAAACATCTTAACCTCCCTTTGATTAGACCAAAGCATCTCTCGATTATGCTTCGACACTTTGAGTGCACGGTGTTAAATTTCGCTTCACGGCTCCCGCTTAAAGCTGACCTATACGGCGTCATCACCCATGGTTCAAGAGCGTAACCCGCATCACCTTTAAAGAAACGTATGTCTGTATATTAATATGATCGAAATTAAATTTAAAAACAAATATAACTTACCAAGGATTTTGCTATTATTGCCATTTTTATATTGATCTTCCATAAAAATTCTCTCATTACTCATTGACCACACAACATGAGAACTCCCTCCGTAGCTTGCGTTGACACAGGTAATCCGCATTTTATGGTCACAGGCCTGTTGGTAAATTAAATTTATTATTGTAATAAGAGTCTTAATCGGCGCACTAATTTGCTTCACAATTTAGTTTGTATAAAATTTAATTATAAAGCAATTCGATACACCCTTTTCGGCTCTAGCTCGATGTGAAGTTGGCGAGACGGAAAAATTGATTTTTGTAGTTATCATGTTTCTACCAAACATATTTACCATCATTGTGTGTTGATGCTATGGTACCCTTTCCTATTATATAAATGGTGTTCATTGATTGAAGGGCGAATAATGCTCACATGGGTTCCGTCAACGCACATGATAACACCGGGGAACCCACTGTTTTGATAAAAATGTGTTTTAGCTTCCTATTTTTCCTGTGGAGTCATCTTAAAAGTGATCATTTTTCGACACAACTTCCTCTCCAATATTTTTAATGTTTCGGACATTGAGTTGCAGACTGTTGGTTGCGCCATTCCAATGTTTGTATCCTGCCCAACACCTTTCTGATATGATCCTTCTGCAAGGAACCTCAAGGTTGCGGCTAATTTTATAATTGGCGGTATGCCATTGTTGTTCTGCAATCTAAATTTGTCTTTTATTTCGTCCAAGACAAACACAAATGCTTCTTTTGAAAGTCGAAACAGCTTAGTAAACCTATTGTTCGTTTTTTTTTTTTGTCAAATAAAGAAAATTTAATAAATAAAAAAAACTTCACACAAAAACACTCACTCAAAGCAAGGAAGATCAAGAGGAGAATAAGCACTTCTTAATAATTTTCTTGAAATTCGCAAGTCTGAAGCTTCTTCCATCTCATCACGTTCGGCATTTATAAACAACATTATAGAATCCATTTTTAATACAAATATTTTAACTTTATTCTAAAGTAAAAAATACTAAATTGTGTTTGCGTTTCGCGCAAATACATATTTTAATTAAAAAAACAAAAAATTCCTGGAAATCAGCTGTCAATTATCTTGGAGTCTTGGAAGTATAATTTACGACTCGCAAAATTTGTATATTGACAAGTAGTATTAGACTATGCCATATACATGATCGCAAGCTTTTTATGTCAATTTTTGCTTACAAATATGAAAAATAAAATATTTAAAAAATATGATTTATTTGACCAATCACGTTTCATTAAATCAAATGTTTTTTTTAAACTCAAAATAATTCATGAGTGTCATATATATGGAGTCATATATATTTTGTCATATAAATATGACTATCACACTTATATGACATTTTTGAGCCATATTTATTTGGCAAACTTGCCATATATATATGACAATGTAATACTGCCTTAACACATTTCTTGAAATTTTTTATAATTTTTTCTTTAAAATGAAAATTATAAAAAATCATTGTTTCGCTGTTTTCAAGGTCATTTTATAATACCAGGCAATTTGTTTCAACATAATTAGTACCAATTTCTGAAATTTAAAAATTTTTTCATTAAAATTTTGTTTAATTTTTTTAAAGACGTGATGTGATAGAATATTTTTAAATTCAGGACATCATAAAATATCGGAAAATATGTTTTTTCGGCAACAAAAGAAAACTAATTTTTTTGAAAACTGTAATTTTTCATAAAAGTTAGGAGTTATAACACAGGAAAGACCTTCTGTTACGTTTTTTTCTCATAAATATTGGAATTACAGTGGAACTTCCCTAACTCGAACTTCCATAAGTCGAATTTCTCTATAACTCAAAGTTTTATTGAGAACATTGCGTTTTCAACTTTATTTTCATGAATTTTGCCCTCCGTAATTCGAACTTCTGTAACTTAAAATTCTCTCTATTTCGAAGTTTTTAGACCGCATTTGGTGGCAAAAAGTCTCTTTAACTCGAACTTTTCTTCTTTATTTCAAATTTTGAATGTAGTCTTTTGCAAGTTTGTTATTTAGTACATTCCTAAATTAAGTCGAAGTTTTCTCTGACTCGGGGAACCCCTTTTGTTTCAAGTTTTGTTTTTTAATTTTCTTTAATTTACTGTGATTTCATAATTTTTAAAGTTGTTTGAGTAGGTATGTAATGTATGTATGATTTTTATGTCAAACTTCGGTTTTTACGGGGAAGTTTTTATGCGTAGATGTTGTGTTTAAAATTTCTTATTGAAAAAAAAATATCAGGAAGAAAATTAAAGCATCTAACTTTTGATAAAAAACTGGAGGTCATAAGTGAATTTGAGTGATCTTGTACATTGAGTGACTAGAACAATGAAATTATTCTTTGTCATATGAGGTCTGATGAAGAGATTTTGCTTTCGGTAGCTTCTGAAATGGAAACCATGAGTGACGGTAAAAATAATCTAGATGATCCAGATGAAGGCTTACTCATCAGGTAGCTGAGGCAAGCTTAAGTGTATGAAGCCTTTGAAATAGTTTCTTCAATCCAATTCATGAAATTAAAACATTTTACAAGTCAAAATGCATTAAAAAAATGTTAACGAATGATATTTACTTTTCTAAACTTGTGTTGATTAAAAGTTTATGTCCCTCTTTGAATATCCCTATAATTAAATAAAACAATAAATCTAAAAGTTCTATTGTTATTTTATTTCTATAAATCGAAGTTTCTATAACTCGAATTTTCCACTGTATTACATTTATCACAGGGGGAGGGGCAGCGGCCTTGTTGATTTTTTTTTTTAATTTTTTTATTTGTTACAAACAATTGATTAACAAAAAGTTGTTGTACCATGAAGTATTTAATTACTGCAAAAGATTTAAAAAGTGAGTAAAATAAGAAGAAATCGGCACACAAAATTATATTTGTGAAAATAATTCTTGGGATCTATGGGATCTTAGCACCCAATATAAGGGATTTTCGAAAAAAAAGTATGCAGTCTAAAAGGTCAGTAATTGGTCATAAAAGGTCAGATAGTTTCCGAAATTGGTCAGGCTTAGAAAATTTTTAATCCAGGGTTGAAGTGGTTCAAGGCCACCCGTGATTTTTGGCAACTCATTTATGGGATATTCGCAAAAAAAGTATACCATTTGAAGGGTCAGCTAATTTCAGTAATTAGTCACACATAGGTTTTTTTAAAGTTTTTTTTTTTTAAGATCACAGTTAAAGACTTTTAGCACCTCATTAGTGGAATTTTAGAAGAACAAGTATGCAATTTTAAAGGTCAGTAAAAGATCATAAAAGGTCAGATAGTTTCAGTAATTGCACAGACATAGTTTTTTTTTAATAATTTTTTAAAGTTGATATACATTTTTTTTGAATATCCCATAAATGAGGTGCTAAAAATTCATATGACCTTGTAATGACCTTGAACAAAACTTTTAAAATTCATTAAAAAAAATCTAAGGCTTTTATGCGAGTACTGAGTTACCTTTCAGATGGTATATTTTTTTTTCCAATATACCATAAAAAATGAGTTGCCAAAAACCACATAAATAAAAATAAATTTGATGGCACAACAGCTCATGAAGAACTAGGGCCTAGTGACTTACAACTCTCAACCATTCCTGTGTGCGTGTCTGCAGGAATGGAGGGGACCTACAGTTTATTGCCGAATCCGAACGGCTAACGAGCGGCACTTTTCTGTGACAGGAGATACTCTTGGCGGATTTGTCAATTCCTCGCAAGAGGCAGTAGCCGTTTTTTTTCTTTTTAAATAAATAGGTGGCGAGGCTGGGGATCGAACCTTAGACCTCCGGCATGACAGTCCATCGCACTAACCATCACGCCACGGCCAAAAACCACATGTGACCTTGAAAAAGTTTAACCATGGAATAAAAATTTTCGAAGCCTGACAAATTTTGGAAAATAGCTGACCTTTTATGACCAATTATACCTTTTTTGCGAATATCCCATATATGAGGTGCTAAGATCCCACAGCCCCCTAAGTGACCAGTTGTACATACGTGGTTCAAAATTTAATCCGCAATTTATTCAATTTAATCAGCAATTTTAAATCGCGGATTTCGGCGAGTTAACTAAAGTACAACGATGGTTCACGTAGGCGCTAATAGCCAATTACATGCCTGAACCATTGTTAAACCACTCTTAATCCGCCAAAATTGATGAGTTAAAATTCCTGAACCACGGATCAAATTTTTGTACAACTGGCCCTAAATCTTTTTATTTTTTACTTGAATTAGCCTGGAAATTCTTATACACAATTGAAAAAAAAAATGTTCACTGTAAAGAAAGATAAGAATTTAAATTATTAGGAAGCACACAAACGAAAAAAAAAAATAATGCCTAAGGGAAGATCAATTCGGGGTGTTAAAATTAAAAATTCGACCGAATTTATTTTTATTTATATTACTTTATTCGTTCACCTTTTTATATTATTTCATTTTTTTTTATTTGCATATAAAAATATTTTTTTTCTCTTTTTTTCAGTTTAAAATTTTCTACTTTTTTGAACATTTTCTTTTCAGCATTTTTTTTGTCTCAATTTCGAATGTATGTAAATCAAAAAAAATTCTCGTTTTTTCTTAAATGATACTGCAGCCATCTTTTATTTTTGTTTCATTATAAAATGGATTTGTGCAATTTTGTCACAATAATAACATTATGAAATTTAATCACAACGATTGCGCTAAATTTGTTCGAAAGGACATTTTTTTTGATAATATTTAATTTTGTATTTTTATATTTGATTTTTTAATTTAAATTTAAATAAATATCAAAAAGAATGTTTGCTCTCGAATTATTACAATTATCGTCAAGTTATTCATGCATTAATCATTAATCACGAAAACAAAATATATCCTACATAACTACATAACTTTTTTTTTTTAAATAATTTAATCTTTTGGACATTTTGTAAAATTCTTGAAGCAAACAAACTAAGGGTGTCACGTTACCAAAAGCTAACCACTGCCCACAGGAAAACTCTATATATGAAAACTTGTGACATTATTTTGTGGTCATAACATAAAATGATTTTCGTTCCTTATCCATGTATGAAATTCGACGAAGTGTTGACGTGAGCGAGGAATACAGAAAATAATATTCGTTTTCAGGATTCGTGGAATTGGATTGCATTTTGTCAGTGGTAACGCGCCTAGCCATCACCATCAGTCACCATTTTAAACTTTAATGTCGCATGAAACTGTGTTTGTGGTGGATTTTTAATTTTCATGTGCTCTGGGTGAAATGAAAATAAATTATGAAAAGTTAATCGAAAGCATCTGTGCATCTGCATACATTTCTGCAATATGAGCAAAAATAATAAGTTCTTTCATACACCACACAAATCATATAAAAGGTCCTAAAAATTCATATTGCATACTTAATTGGTGTAGCGTGAAGTTAAAGTGCATTTTAAAGAATTGAATTGAATTGAATTGAATTGAATTGAATTGTATTGAATTGAATTGAATTGAATTGAATTGAATTGAATTGAATTGAATTGAATTGAATTGAATTGAATTGAATTGAATTGAATTGAATTGAATTGAATTGAATTGAATTGAATTGAATTGAATTGAATTGAATTGAATTGAATTGAATTGAATTGAATTGAATTGAATTGAATTGAATTGAATTGAATTGAATTGAATTGAATTGAATTGAATTGAATTGAATTGAATTGAATTGAATTGAATTGAATTGAATTGAATTGAATTGAATTGAATTGAATTGAATTGAATTGAATTGAATTGAATTGAATTGAATTGAATTGAATTGAATTGAATTGAATTGAATTGAATTGAATTGAATTGAATTGAATTGAATTGAATTGAATTGAATTGAATTGAATTGAATTGAATTGAATTGAATTGAATTGAATTGAATTGAATTGAATTGAATTGAATTGAATTGAATTGAATTGAATTGAATTGAATTGAATTGAATTGAATTGAATTGAATTGAATTGAATTGAATTGAATTGAATTGAATTAAATTGAATTGAATTGAATTGAATTGAATTGAATTGAATTGAATTGAATTGAATTGAATTGAATTGAATTGAATTGAATTGAATTGAATTGAATTGAATTGAATTGAATTGAATTGAATTGAATTGAATTGAATTGAATTGAATTGAATTGAATTGAATTGAATTGAATTGAATTGAATTGAATTGAATTGAATTGAATTGAATTGAATTGAATTGAATTGAATTGAATTGAATTGTATTGAATTTAATTGAATTGAATTTCCAAAAAAAAAACAAGAACTGATAATTTTTGCGTTAAGAAAACAAAACAAACAAAAACCTTAGGTTTTTTTTTATTTTCTCAAAAACTAAAACAGATTTTTTAAGCTGGGTTTCAGTTTTTTTGACTAAAAATTGGTAGAGCATTGAAAAAGTACAAAAAAGTGGGACTTAACCATGCAAAATTTTGAAAAAAAAATTCAACTCAAAAAAAAGAAATTAACAACCTTTTCAAAAATTATGATTTTGACATTAAATTTCTTTTTCACAATTTGATTAAAAAAATTAAATAAAATAATAAAATATAAGCTTTCAAAAAAGCTATGGTTGTATGTGCTTTCGTTGATTTTTAATAATTTTTTCTATATTAAATCAAATTTTCAAAAATTGCTCTCAATAGTCTCTGTGGGGAGGGGGGCGAGATGTTTTTCTTTGATTGATCCTAGAAATCTGCCTCTAAAATTAAGTGCCTGAATAAGGGGACACCCTGTAAACAGGTAGGGTTTTAATGTTCTTAGACAAAATTGCCTTTTCAATGGGTTATTCCGTGTCTCGTTTTAATGGCTTGGTCCATTTCATTATAATTTTTATTTCAGTGCTTGTACCTAAATAAAATGCAAACAATTGTAAATTTAAAAATTTAATGACTAATATTTTTTTTTTTTAACAAAAAATTAAAAAAATTGTTTTTTAGTTACCTTTAACTTTAACACACTTTTTATATATTTTTCGAATCATTACTAAAAAATATTTATTTTTGTGTATTGATTTTTTTTAAATTATAAGAGCTTTATGTTATCGATTAATATTGTTCTTTCATTTTTAAATATTAAATATCTTATAATAATGCATATTATCTGTATTTTCAGTAGAAAAATATTTTAAATAAAATTTAATATAAAATTTATAATAAAATATAATTTGTAATAAATGATAATACAATAAGAAAATACTTCTAGTGTCGCCTTGTTTTCTCATGTTGATTTACAAAATTTATTGTATTTGAAAGTAACAATATCCTTTTTTTTAAATCAACAAACTGAAATATTTTTTTTTTTAATTCCATTATGAAAGGTACTCTACTTATATCTTTAATTGACATTTAGTGACCCAATTTAGGGAAGCGAATGTGAGAGCAAAGTGGAAAAAAAAGAAGAAAACAATTCGAACTTATTAACTATATCTAGTTTTGTTTAAGCTCAGTTCTGACAGTTCCTGTACTCGAAGTTGTATCATCAGATGATGACGATGAATTCACTGATGACGATGATTCCAGTTTGGAATTTTCTAGCACTGCAGCTGTACTGATTGCGGCTGCTATCGGTGTCATTTGTTCCGGTTTAGGTAAATCTGCAGTTCCCTGTAACGATGATGAACTGTTCGATGTCGAGGATGGAACAGGCGTTGCATTTACTCTCATCTGTGGTATTCGCGAGCCAACAGAGCCACAATTTGCAGGTGGAGTTGTTGTTTTGCGAGTTACTGGGGGAGTGAATCCACCACCGGTCATGTGCATCCGTGGAATATTTGACTTATCCATTGCAGACATTGCCTGCATACTTTGTTTAATTACCAACGGCGTTAAATCTGTGACGCGGGGTTGGATGGTGTGAGTTGCTTCAGTATGATGTGATGCATGCGTTGTTGGCTGGAAAGTGCTGCACACCGATGTTGCCGACGCCGGCAGAGACACCATTCCTGACTGTCGTTTCCCAGAATGCCGCGGAGCATTTAGCTTTCCTTGTGACAGTGGGTCAACATGGTCGACCGTTGATGGAGTTACCGGTGCTGATGCCGAAGTAAAATCCTTGATTTTGTCGGGCTCAAGTCCAAGATTACTTGGTTTCTTTTTACTCACTGTCGAATAATTACTTTCCAGATTCTTTGGTATAATTGGGCCGACTATGAGGGTATTTTGGGTGATTGGTGGTGGTTCCTCCTCTTCGGAGCAATCCTGTGCTAGCATCACCGGCGATGTGGTTATGCTGTGACTTTGTCGTCGCAACGATGGCGGTCTTCGGCCGAGAGTAGAAATAGTCCTTGGTGGTGGCATTGGTGGCATTCTACCCATTTGATTGGGCGTAAAACTGTTCGGTGGCAATGAGTTTCTCTTAAAATTATTCGATTGTCGGTCATTAGTTCCTGGCACAGTGGCAGCCAGAGAAGTTGCCGTGGTTTGTGCTACAATTTGGTTTCCAAATGAATCACACGGATAGTTGGGCAGAACTTTAGGAAAGTTACGACGTTTAATGGCGTATATCTGCTGTTCCGGTGTCAGAGGATACTTCTCAGAGTTTGGCTCCCGACAGGTAACATTAATGTCTTCGTTAATGAAACTGGTGACTTTCTCGTCGTGGCCGTGCACAGTGTAGTACATATCAACTGGGTCGGAACGGGAGTGTTTATGCTCTATGCGCAGTTCCTCATGTTCTGCTGCAGCACTTATGTCGCCGGGATTCGTTTGTTCAGCTAACATCGAGAAACTAACACTGGTGTCAAAACAACTAGAATCAATAGACTCTTCGGTAATAAGGTCAGTGTCAACGTCTACTTCTTGGCATATGATTAAGTTGCGGGAATTGTCAGTTTTGAGTTTTGTAACTTCGATTGGCTCCTGGCGCAACACACTGTTGCTGCGGGCTTGTGGAGTAGCATCAATTGCCACACTCACTTTTTGTGGTCGTTTGAAAAAGTTTTTGCTTCGAAAAGAAAATGTGGGCGAAGAACTTCTTTTCGAACTTTTCGGACTGCTTTTGCTTGCATTTTCCTGTGACATCCAATCACAAACTTTGGTATGGGCATCCATAGTGCTAGAACTTAATTGCCGTGTGATTTTGAAACCATTTATTGGCGAATGATTTGTTTTGACAGCTTCATAAGTATTGGATTTTCTAACCATATCCAATACATAGCTGTCTTCGCCATCGTTGTTCTTAGAACGCTTAAGTTCGTCATCAGTTGTGCCGTCATAGGAGAGAATTCCAAGTTTTCGTCCCATGATGGTGTGTTTCTTTTTCTTTTGAATAAGAAATGTTGAATAGATGATGACATTGAGTATTATAAAAACTGCAATCAGTCCAATAAGTAGGTGCATTGTGCTTTCTGATTTTGCAACTTCCTTATCGTCACCGGATTGTGTTGAAATGGGGGTAGATATGGTAGTTGAGATGAAGGATTCTTCTTGTGATTTCTCATGGTAGACGACTCCGAAAGTTGGCGGTGCATTGTACATGTTGTCTGCGGTTGTTTCTTTTGTTATCGCTGATGGATGTGATTTTTGAAGGAGCAATCTTAAAGTTCTTTGCGGATCATCGGTTTTGTGTTCTGTGTGTGATGGTGGAAATTTACTCATGTGGCCGTTAACAACTTCATTGGGGTAAAGAGATGTTCCACTTCTTGACACTTGATTTGAAAAAGTGTGAATATATGGTTGCTGTTGAATGTTTCCGATTTGGTTTAATTCATTCGGAAGTTCTTTGTTCCAGTAGTTCATATATTCGTAACGATATTTGTAGCCAATAGAAGGAGGAATACCTGAAGCGAACAAAAAAAAAAAAAAAAACTTAATTAATACAAAAATAAAATACATAATAAAATCAAATCAATGTAACGGGTGGAAGGTTTTTTAAATTTTTAATGTATTTTTGTTTAAAGCGTGAAACAGATTAAACCAACAACAGCACCAGCACCTTCAATAGCAAACAGCATGCTGGCCAGCAAAAATTTCTCAAACACATTTTGTATCTGTTTGACATATCAAAATCAAAGCGTTTTCTTCGTGATACCATCTAAAAGATCAGCAAATTGCTCAATAAAGTTCTATATTTTCAGAAACTGTCCATAAGTATTTTTTTTAAATAAGTTTTAAAAGATTTTCCAAGCTCGTACAACCGATTTTTCGAATATCTTACAAATGGAAACGATATTGTCGGATATTCATATAATAATACAACGGATTTCAGTATTTTGTGGGGCGTAGATTTTTTTAGATAATTTGTCAAATTTATTTTTTCAAGGTCGTAGAGCATCTCTTTTTTGAAATTAAAAAAAAAAAAAAAAATAAACCATATGAGACTTTTCAAAATCCCTATAAGACTTTAATTAGATTCAGTAATTGGTCAGCTATAGATTTTTGTTTATGAATATGCCACAAATGATAAGTGTCAACTTAACGAAACAACATTCACCGATCGAAAAATTATGAATTGGGTAATTAGCCGTTCATTATTCGTGAATTACTTGTGATAATTTTGAATTTGTCATTCGATGTTTTCTATGTTTTTTTGCTGCTTCACTAAGTTAATATCAACAGGAGTAAAAACGTTTTACGGAGAATAGTTTATTGCTTAATAATAAGCCGTTCAGCAGTTCTGAACTAGTTGTGACAATTTCAATTTTGTCGTGCAATGTTTTCTACGTTGTTTTTGCTACTTTGCTAACTTGGTGTCAACTTAGCGAAGCAGCATCTGAAAAACGTATAAAAACTTCTTATTGTTAATGTTTTATTGCTCTATAATTAGCCATGATTCAGTTGCGACAATTTTGAGTTTTTTCGCTCTATGTTTTCTATGTTTTATTGCAAAATTGTGAAATTATGAAGCAGCCCCTGGAAAACGTATACAAACTTCTTACTATGAATGTTTTTCTACTCTAAATTTATCTGTTATTAGTTGTGACATTTTTGAATATGAAGCTCGATGTTTTCTATGTTTTTTTTTTTTTTTTTGCAAAATTATGAAAAGGGATAAAAACTTTTAATTTTGAATGGTTTATTGCGATTCATCAGTCTTGAATTAGTTGTGATAATTTCAACTTTTTGGTGCGATGTTTTCTCTGTTTTTTTTTTTTTTTTTTTAAAATTCATATAAAGTTTGAAAAGCCATCTTTGAAAAGGGGTTAAGACCTGTGTAATTGAAATGTTTACTGCTTAACAATTTGATCTTAGTTTCAATGCAATGTTTTATATGATTTTTCCAAAAAAAAAACATAGAAAACGTCACACAAAAAAATTGAAATTTTTACAACTAATTAATGACTAATGAATAGCAAATTATTAAGCAATAAACCATAAAAAGTTTTTACCCCAATTTCACAAAATATTGCAAAAAAACAAACATAGAGCGAAAAATTCAAAATTGTCACAACTTATTCACAACTTATTAACGGCTAATTATAGAGCAGTAAAACATTCACAATAAGAAGATTTTATACGTTTTCCAGAGGCTGCTTCGCTAAAGTTACGCCAATTTTAAAATTTTGCAAAAAAAAAAAAAAAAAAAAAAAAAACATAGAGCGACAAATTCATAATTATTGCAACTAAGAAAACATTGCACGACGAAATTAAAATTGTCACAACTGGTTCAAACTGCTAAACGGCTAATTATTAAGCAATAAACTATTCTCCGTAAAACGTTTTTACTCCTGTTGATATCAACTTAGCGAAGCAGCAAAAAAAACAAAGAAAACATCGAACGACAAATTCGAAATTAGTTTTTTTTTTTAGTTTTATATTTCTTGTCAAATATCAGACAACATTAAAAAAATGGATTTACAAAATATTTAATTTAAAATAAAAAATAAATATATTTACATTTAATTTGATTGATAACAATAATAATAAATTAAACAAATGAAAAATCGTAGAACAAGGAGATTAAAATATTCAAGAAGAAACTTCAGCCATCATTTGTGACAGTATATTTAGTTTGAAAGTTTCTCTACTCATATTGATAATGTAAAGATAAGCATATTTGTTGAATGTTTTACAACAACGGTTAAATGGTTCATGATTTGCATAGCTTGTTTTGTGTATTTTTTCTTTTAAAAATTTTGCATTTTGAGCCCTTCACTCACATTGTTAACTACATTAAATAACTGAAGATCGTCGGCAAACAACAGAAATCGACTATATTCGAACAATTTAGTCAAGTCATTAATGAATATCAGAAATAAAAGGGGACCAAGGTGACTGCCTTGGGTAACACCTGACGTGACATTTATTGCACGAGAAGATATATTACAAAACTTTACAAACTGTTTTCTTCCAGACAGATATGAAGAAATCCATTTTAATAAATTCCCTCGTACTCCAATTTTCTGTAATTTAAAAGTTAGCAGGTCAATATCAACTCTATCAAAAGCTTTGCTGAAATCGGTGTATATGGCATCAACTTGGTTTTTATTTTCCATTTCGTTTTAAATTTTTGAAGTGTAGGCAGAAAGATTGGTTGTAGTGGACCTATGTTATGTTCATAAATACAAATGTATTAATTAGTATTAAGGTAGCATAAGTAATAGATTAAGTTAGTGTAAGAAAGAGAACAAATAAACAGTTCCTATTTAACCTCCAACGCGTTTACTTTGCTCTGACTGATAGAACCTCAATAAATGGCGACGAGGATAAAAAGTAAAAAGTAAAAAAAAAAAAAAAAAAAGTAGAACAAAATAATATTGATTAATAACGTATATGAAGATAGATAATTAGTTGCTACGGTGTTATTAGTTTAAATTCGATTGGTGCTGAAATTTAATAAAATGCCTGACACGAAGCCAAATGTCGGTACAGTGCCCACAACGGCATTAATGGGTAATATAGAATTTTTTAACGTGGGTGAGGATTTTAAATTATACCAGCAGCGCATGGTGCAGCTTCTAAAGCTTAACAGAATTACCGACGATGATGACAAGGTGTCATTCTTCATAAGTATGGGTGGAGGAGAATTATATAAAATTCTCAACTCCCTCGTGGCCCCGACTGATCCTGCTACGCTGAAGTATGAAGAAATTGTTAAGAAACTTTCCGATTATTTTGAGCCGAAAACCAATGTTATAGCTCAACGCTTTAAATTTTATAAACGCGATCAAAAGCAACATGAAACTGTTGGAGATTATGTAGTTGAGCTGAAATTTCTCGCAAAAACCTGTGACTTCAATCAATTTTTGGATGAAGCACTGAGGGACAAGTTTGTGTGTGGCCTGAGGAATGAATAAATACAAGAGCGCTTGCTGAATATACAAAAGTTAACCTTCGAAAAAGCCCAAGATGTAGCAACAACGATGGAGATGACAGAAAGCGAAATAAAGTTGATGAATCCAGTTAACAGCCTGCAGTCTATATGCAGACCATCACGCCGCCGTTATTCACCTGCTAACAAAAGCACATGGAATTTGCAAATGGGGAATCGAAAGTATGATCAACGAAGAGCCAAAAATTATCGTCAAAATAGTAACAACAGAGACGGAGGAAGAGAAAGAGCCAGAAGTTTTTCCAGAGGCCCGAACCGTTATTAATGTTATCGATGTAAACGATGGGGACACTTAGCACGTAATTGCAATGCAACAGCGGTAAAAAGTAACAGACCATATGAGGATAGACATACAAAGCAGATCAAAAACATTAGCGGAGACCATGACGATGAAACCGAGGAAAACACATTAAACATCGGATACATAAACAGATTAAGTGTTGATGAGCCATTAGTTATTACAGTATGTGTAAATAATATATTTATTGATTTCGAAGTAGATTGTGGAGCTTGTGCTTCGGTAGTTCATTTGAATGATTATGCTAAATATTTTAAGAATATTGATTTAATACAGTGCTCTAAAATTTTACAGGTGGTTACGGGTGAAAGAGTTGATGTGGTCGGTGCTGTATCAGTAAAAGTAGAAGATCCTAACAAGGTAAAAAGATTTTATGATTTACGTTTGGTGATTTTAAGAACAAAAAAATATTTTCATCCATTGCTTGGTCGAAATTGGCTTGACATAATCTGTCCCAACTGGCGAAAGTCATTTGGTAAAACCCCAAACAAAATTGAAGTGGCAAAAAATGAATTGTGTGTCTATTCAATGAATTTTAATGTGCAAAACAAGGAATATTTAGTCAGTTTTCTCAAGGATAAGTATAAGAAAGTTTTTTCGGGTGACCGATTAAAAATTTCGAGGTCGAAATAAAACTTATGCCGGAGACTAGGCAAGTTTTTATTAAAGCATATACTGTACCTTACGGGATGAGGAAGCAAGTGGAAGATGAGCTGGATAGGTTATGTAAAATAGGTATTATGGAACCAGTAACGCATAGTAAATGGGCAACTCCGATAGTAGCGGTTGTTAAGAAGGATGGAAGTTTGCGGATATGTATGAATTGTAAAGTCACTATCAATAGATTTATTGAACCTTTGTTTACCCTCTTCCACCTGTTGAAGATTTGCTTGCATCAGTTGGTGGTAGGTTCTTTTGCGTGCTTGATTTAGCCGGAGCTTATCAGCAATTGGCTATTAGTGCGAGGTCGAAAGAATGCCTTACGATTATAACGCACAAAGGTTTATTTCGTTACAACGGGTTACCTTTTGGAGTCAGTATAGCTCCTGCTGAATTTCAGAAAGTTATAGATCAAATTTTGCTTGGTATTAACAAGGTTAGGGCATATATGGACGACGTTTTGATAGCTGGTGAAACTTTGGAGGAGTGCTTTGAAAACGTAGAGACTGTTTTGAAGAAACTAGATGAGTTTAACGTTAGAGTTAATGGTGTCAAATGTAAGTTTTTTGAAAATGAAGTTGAATATTTAGGACACCGGATTAGCGCAGAAGGTATTCGTCCGAATTTACGGAAAATCCAAGCAATTTGGTCTGCCCCCTCACCAGACTCAGAAAGACAACTCAGATCTTATTTAGGGTTGTTACAATACTATTCTCGTTACGTTCCACACTTGTCAGGTGAATTACATTCACTGTATGCTGCGTTGAAGAAAGAAAATTTGCCGTTTAAATGGAACGAAAGCTGTGAACGAGCCTTCCAGAAGAGTAAGAAATTGCTACTAGAAAACAAATTGCTTGCTCATTTTAACCCCAATCTGCCGATAGTTATTAGTTGTGATGCTAGTCAGTATGGTGTAGGTGGTGTCTTATCACATGTGATTGACGGTCAAGAGCGCCCAGTGTTTTTTGTTTCAAGCACGTTGAGCAAAGCGGAGCGAGGTTACGCCCAAACCCATAGAGAGGCTTTAGCCATAATGTTTTCCGTACGCAAGTTTCATAAATACATTTATGGGAAACGTTTTACTATTTGTACTGACCATAAGGCATTACAAGAGATATTTAATGGGAAAAAAGGGAATACGGCAATCGCTTTAAGTCGTTTACAAAGATGGTCTATAGAACTATCTATGTATGACTATGAAGTGAAATACCGTTCTGGGAGTAGAATGCAGAATGCCGATGCATTGTCCAGATTGCCATTAGAAGAAGGTACAGGAGACGAACTTTTTATAAATTGGTTCAATGTTTCAAACGAGCTTCCTATTAAGTTTAAGGATATAGCTGACGCAACGCAGAGAGATAAAACTTTAAGTAAGCTTTACAAATTTTTGATGAGTGAATGCTCAGAGAGTAATTATTGCGAACAGAAGGATATAAAACAATATTTGGATAAAATAGAGTCTTTATCTGCTGAAAACGGTTGTTTGTTTTATGGTGAAAGAATCATTATTCCAGAGTGTATTAAGCATCAGATATTGGGTTATTTACATGACGGCCATATTGGAAGGGTTCGAATGAAACAGTTAGGTAGAGGATATGTTTGGTGGATAGGTATGGATCGAGATATTGAGTGGTATATAAAAGAATGTGAAATTTGTGCGCTGTCTGAAAACAAAAGGGTTTCAGCAGATTTAAATCCGTGGCCGATGGTTCACGAGCCCTTTGAAAGAATTCACATGGACTTTTGTTATTTCGAAGGTTTTAATATGTTAGTCATAATTGATGCGTATTCCAAGTTTATGGATGTAAAAGTTTTCAACCGCACCACGTCTCAATCGTTAATATCAACTTTGCGAACATTCTTTGCATATTTCGGGTTACCAAGAGAAATTGTGACAGATAATGGCCAACCCTTTTCGTCTCATGAGTTTTTAGAATTTTGTGATCAAAATTCGATCAAAGCCTTAAAATCACCAGCATATCATCCGCAATCAAACGGACTTGCTGAGAGGGCAGTCCAAACATTAAAAAATTCTCTAAAAAAATTCTTTATTGATAAAAAAACAAAAAAATTACCGATGCAATGGAAAATTGATAATTTTCTTTTAAAATATAGAAACACTCCAACCACAACAACGCAAAAACCACCGACTGAACTTTTATTTAAATATAAACCAAACACTGTATTAAGTAAATTATTATTGAAAACAAAAAGGGAAAAAATTAAAATTAAAAAAACAGAACAAAGGTTAAATTCGAAAAATGTAAATGAAGTTAAAAATTTTTGTAGAAGAGATGATTTTGAAAGTGAAGAAAAATTCGTGCCATATGAAATTGTGAGATACAGGAATGTACACAAAAATTATGTAAATTATATTTTAGCCGAGATTATTAAGAAAATAAGTAAAAGTTTATTTAAAATTAAATTGAATAATGGTAACGTAAGAGTGGCACATATAGGAGATTTAAAAAAAGCGTATCATGTAAAACAAGTAAGGTTTTCGCCAAACATACGTGTTCCTGCTAAAAATGAAATGAGAGAGGAAGAAAGGCGATGTCTAAAACGAAGTAGACAAGAATTTTTGCTAGAAGATAGCCCAATTAATGAAAATTCTAAAAGTCCTGACAATGTTCAAATAAGAAGATCTAAAAGAACTAAAAAGAAAGAAGTAAATATTATAAATATATCTTTCATAGCAAATTCTATCATAATCGCAGAAATACTGATTAAGTCCAATATATGCTTCAAAATCGCGTAAGCTATCTGAAGAATTCCATTTGCGATGTGCTTTGTTTTTTTTTGTTTTTTAAATTTATCAATAACTTGTCATACCATGGAGGTGTGCTAGTTGAGGTTTTAACCTTTCTGGGAACAAACCGATCACAAATGGAGCTCAAAAAATTTTTAAATCTACAGGCTTTATCATTAATGTCGCCGTCAGCAAGAAAAGAAAACCAATTTATATTTTCTATGTTCATATTAATTTGATCATAGTTAGCGTTTTTAAAATCATAGACAAGATTGCAATTTTTCACCAAGGACCGTGTTTTGTCTGCATAGAAATAACTTATTTTAAAGGTTTTTTTGGAAAATACTTGTTTTTTTAGGTAAAATAGATGAAGTTTCTTCTAAAATAAAATTATCACAAATATTTGTAAACTAGGTCAAGAACGTTAGAAAAATTATTTTTAAAATTACAAATTTGATTATATCCATTTTCAAAGAAAAAATCAATAACGCAAGCTTGTTGATCAGTTGTAATGTTTACAGGATCATAAATGTAGTTATTGTCATCGCAAGAGATCCAACCAAGTCCTGGTAGATTAAGGTCTCCAAGTAGAAAAAAGTCATCAGAATCAAGTAAACTCGTCAGTATTGAAGATGCATGACTTATAGCTTTAGCATAAACCTCTTGTGGCTGGCTAGGATGTATATAACAGCAACCTAGTTATATTTCACACTTATTTGTCGAAATTTTGGCCCAAACTTGTTGAAAGAGATTACTGTCATTTTCAGTAAGTCCACAGTTTACAAGAAAACAGGGAATCGATATATGAATTGCAATTAAGACACCGCCACCTTTGTTTTGATTTACTCCAAGAAACTGATCACATCGGAAAACCTGCCACGATGAATCAAATATCTCGGCATTTAAATGTTCAGTTTTTAGCCAGGTTTCAGTAAGTACAATGACATTGAATTCCGTCGATGATGAGACACGATGAAGTTCATTTAAATCGCCTCTCATTCCAGACATATTTTGATAAAAAATCTTTAGTTCCTTACGGAATAGCGTCTTGTTTTTTGAAAATTTGATCTATCCGTGCGTTTTATCTTAATATTAGGCACAAACTCTCGTACTGACACTTCTCTAGGCCACTTTCTGGAGTTCAGAAGCTCAGAGAAGAAGTAATCAGGGATACTAACTTTGAAGTTGGTAAACTTGAGATCCGATCTCTTTTTGTTCCATGGAACAATTTGATTACACACAATGTCGTTGAAGTTAAATTTTTTTCTTATAAAAGTTTCAATATCAGATTCAGTTGTCAATCTTTCAGCATTTTGTATGTATAATTGTTTTCTTTTGAAACTCCTTGTGGCAAATGTTAACTGGTTTTGAAGTGGTGGTGGTGGTAAATGAAGCGGTGGCAATTTAAACGGGTTTTTTATAGCTGGTTCAGATTGAGTTGATATTTTATTTATGTTTTCTAAAGTTTGGAAGTCTTCCTTAGTCAGTTGTGAGAAGAAGCTTCTTGATTTCTTATCAGCGATATATTCATTTGTTTTTGTACTTGGGCCTTCAAAATGCGAGAGTTTGTCATTATGTGATGTAGTTTTGTCTTTGGTGTTGCTAATTACATCATTTAATTCGTCATTTAATGTCGTTTCGTGCAATATTGTGGAAAGATCATTTGTGATAGTACTGTTCGAGCAAGAAGCAACGTAATTCTTATTGTTATTTGATAGCCTTATTTCGTCAATAACAACATTAACAAGCGATTTAGTCGAGTTTAGTTAAGAGTTAAGTTCTTCGAAGGCTACCTTGAAAGACGTCATTATGATAAAATTTATCAGATATACTTGTCAAAGCAGTCAAAATAATTTCACTTTTCTTTGTAGTATTGCATGCTAAGGCATCAAGTTTACGGGTATTATTTTCAGTACTTTTTTTAATTGAAAGAAGTTCCGTAGATATCGTTGAATGTTCGTTATTACTTTTAATAACATTTATCACAAGTAATTCACGACTAATTAACGGCTAATTACCCAATTCATAATTTTTCGATCGGTGATTGTTATTTCGCTATTGTTATTTAAAAAAAACTATACCTGATATATTATGACGATTTGGTGGCCTTTCAAATAAAATATATATTTTTCTGCGAATGCCCTCCCAAATGGTTTACAAACTCTAATGACCTTGAAAAATGTTCCATCATGGCTGACCAATAAGTCAGTTTCTAAAAATGGTTGACCTTTTTTTTGATAAATTACTGATATTTTAGGTGAAATACTTTTTTTTTACAAACATCCCACGTATGAGGTGCTTACATCCCGGATCCGCTTTATACGGTTTTTACATCGAAATCTCGGATTTCGGCAATAAAATTAAGAAATATCATTGAATAATTAATAATAGCAAAGAAATTTTACTTAATTAAACATCTATTTACAAGAATTTTGCCGGCACATTCGTTAATACAGGTAATTAGAATAGAATAATTATACCGACTCACATATTATACAACATCTAGTCCAGTAAAAATAGACGAAAAAATGCTAAAGAAATTTAGCATGGATATTGGTGATACGTAATATCACTCTTTACAAACTAAGAAAGTTCCTTACCGATCCTATAACCGCCAGGTCAGTTACAAGGGGTTAAAGATCATTAAAATAGTTTGTTTTTTTTTGCAAATATCTCAAAAACGGGTTGTTTTCAAGAAAAAATTTGTTTTCGTAGCATTATCTAACTGTTAAACATTTTAAATTTTTTTGAACATTGTCATTATCTTTAAAAGTCTTTAAAAAGTCGTTTTTTTGACCTTGTCTGAATTTAACGATGAGGAGCCAAACAAAAATTCGTTGTAAAGTTTTAAAAAAATCTTATAGAATATTAATTCCAGTTTTTAAAACTACCCTTAAATTTTCCGTGTCCTCATTCCTTGCGAAGATATTGGTAGTCGAAGTCAAAAGTCTGTATTTTTATTCAAGGCCAGATATTCTTTTGAAAAAAAACTGTACAATGACGAAAAAAAATGACCTTAAAGCTCCCGCCTGGAAAAAGAATCTAGTTTTCAATAAGGCCCTGGCAAGTTTTTCATTGTTACTAACAAGGATCTAGCAAGGGTTACAATAGGCATTCGCTAGGCTCTCACCAGTTATGAACCTTTTTGCCTCGTCAGATAAATTCTGCCTAAGCCCTGACAAGTAAAAACAAGATTTGCTCCACATATATTCTCCATGGTTTTTATTTCAAGAGGCACTTCTTGTTGTTGTGTTGCTTCGAAGACTTCAGTGTACTCACCACGTTTCAGCTTGCCGATGAACTGGTGGTCATCCTGGTTGGACCTGTCTCCAACATAATTGTCATGGTACCTATCCTGCCGTTTGTGTGCATTTACGTGTCGGTTAAAAACTTGCAGCGTCCGGTAGTGTCATCGTTTGTGATTCTTCGCTGATGCGCTTTCTGTTGCTTATATTGGGAGGTTTGGAGGTATTCAAAACACGTTTTTTCTTGTTTAAGATAATAAAAGTTGACTAATTTCACGAATTAACCGCGAATTCATTTATTTTTAAATTTTATTTTATTATAAAACACTGACACTACAAAATTCTTGCACTTGCTTTTTAGGTAGAACAACCTAGAACAGATTTCTAATAAATGTCAAAATCTGTTGTGATTCTGTCTTATTCTGTTTTGTCTGCAGTTGCGATTTTACTACTTGACACACCGATTCACAGTCATTATTTAAATAAACGTTCTCAGCGAGGGACTAATAGGGGCCTGTCATGTTTTCCTCTTCCATGTTTTCCTTACCGAAAACTTGCCGGGGCCTTACCTAAACTTACCAAAAACTTGCCATTTTTCCAGGCGGACTGAATAAACAAGTTATCGAAACAAAGCATTAAATTGGCTCAACAAAAATTTTCAAAGAAAATGACAATGTTTTTTAAAAAAAAAAGAAACAAATTTAAAATTTTTAGGTCGTACTGCTTCTTATAATAAAGGTAACTCAAAAAAATCGTTTGCAAACATTTTTCAATACAAAAAGTTTAAAGCTTCAGAATGATTTTTGTTTCATCTCAATACGACCACTTTTCACAGAGATACATCTCTTCAAAAAACACAAAAAAAAAATGATTTTTTTTTTTGTTCCCTTAATTGTTTTGACAAGTGTCAGTTTTTAGGTAATAATTAAAAAATATTTGGTTGATTTTTTTAAAAAAACCAAATTAAAATATTTAAGCAATTTTTGGGTGCATATGATATAGCAAAAATTCAATGATGCAATAAGATAGGTCTTTACTTTTTATTTGCAAATAGTTGGGACGTTGCAGATAATGCTGCATTGAAAATGCATTTTTTTCTGAAAGCCCATACACATAGTTTGATTTTTGTAATAAAAAAACAAATTTAATTTTTTCGACCATCAGTGTAATTAAAAACAATATTTGAACCAACCTTCGGTCCCCAGTCAGTGTATATTTCGGAGAATTTACAAATTTTCCTCCACCAAAAATTTAGCAAATAGATATGGGACTTCAAAAATGGGAGCACTTGCTCATGGAACTCCTTTCTTTGGAACAGGTTTTTTATTTGGCAGGATTAAAATTAATCTTTAAATTTATATTTTTTTAGCAATTACTCTGTTTTTAAATTGAGTATCTGCTTTGAGCACGTACTCCATTTTATTTTTATCACCAAAATCCAAAAAAAAATTGTTTCATTTTTTTTACTTGTTGAAGAATGCAGAGATCTCATAGATATTAAATGTCCAATTTAATAAAGTTATATTTTCTAGATCCATGAATTAACTATGTATTATTCTTTTTAAACTCACCAATATTAATATAACATTGATTCCTTTTATTAAATTCAGGCCAATCCAAGTCATATCGATCCCACTCTAGGGCATGTAAGTTAATAAATGTTCCCTTCCATGGAGCCTTTGGATTTCTAAAATGTATTAAAAAAGTACATTAAATATTCCATATATATACGAGAACATACAAAAGTGCATGTTCATTCATTTATAGCAGTATTGAAAAATGAACACAAAAAACATTCTCGCAAGCCAACCAGACCGAATGTCTTAACGGTCTTTTTTCGATTTTTCTTTCAATTTAATGAAATACAAAAATAAAAAATGATTGCTCACCCGGTTTTAGCGAAATTAGTCCAATAAGACATCACAGCTTCAGAAAGAAGTTTCTCTTGTGCATTGTATTTATTGTGAAATGGTCCTGCTGGGGCCAATGGTGCTCCAAATACAAAAGCAAGTTCTTCGCCAGTTATACTATGTGGCAGCTATGTAGATATGTATATGGAAGGAAAAATATGAAATTGTAAGAAGGTTAGTGACACACAACAGAAACAAAGGGTTATTCTCTTATAGTTTGTCAAGCATCTGGTATTTTTGAAATTATTTTATGACTTTTTCCCTAACATCGATGCACAATAAATAAATAAATAATGTTCATAAATACCAAAAAAAAAAAATTCTAAAGTGTTTTGTTTTTTTGACAAATAAAGAGTATCGTATGGGAATACAATTCAAACGTGACTTTCATTTTCTATTTTTTATATGTACACAATCGTGACATGACTCAATGGACGAAAAACTCTCAGTATTATTATTTTATTTTGGAACTTCAAATATCAGGAGTCAGGATGCACAACGCGAATGTTAACAATGCATTTATATTGATCATATAAATGTTAGAAATATTCATGATGTCTCCTTTGTTTGTACTTTGATATACATAATTATGTATGTATGCATGAAGGGTCTTTCAATAGGAAGGGATGCTTTAGATTATTATAGGGAACATGTAGTCAGAGCAACATCTTTCGAATTTGTTACGAATTATTTAAGCATATGATGTCAATTCATTATGGAAGGTTACAGCGTTAAATGATGTGGATCAAAGGACCATGTGCACTTTTGTATATGGACTTTGCTTTTTACATTGATCAAAAATATGTTGAGTTAAAGCTTATGGAGAGTACTTTATTTTATTAGGTATATGGCGGCTCAATTGAAATCGAGTGCAAAAATGGTGTTTTGGCACATTTTATAAAAAAAGTATTTAAAATGGAAAATAAATATTAAAAAAAAAAAAATGGCGACACTTAGGCCCATCGCCCACTAGGCAACTTTTTGTTGCTAGCCCCAGCAACTTTTTGTTGCTCCCAATCCAATTACATTAGCTTATATGGGAGAGCGCCCACTAGGCAACTTTTTGTTGCTCGGAGTTGCTCGCGGAACTTTTTTCCCGGCAACTTTTTGTTGCTTACCCTCGCTTACAGGGCACCTTTTTGTTGCCGGCATCCTTATTTGTCAAAAATATGATATCAAAATGGCGTTTCCGCTTAGCATTGTGGATGCCAAAATGGCGTGCACTTCCTTTTTACCCTCTGTCATTCTGGAAATGGAATGTGCTTTCCTTTTTTTCAACAATGTGAGTACCTAAACATTATAATAATAAATAATATAATATTTTATAATTATAAATATTAATTTATTTCGCATTGCCAGCTTACGGCTATACATAGCCAGACAACCGGAAAACAGCCATCACAAAAAAAATATGGCGACAAAAGTCGAAGTCTAGTCCCACAAAGTTGCTCGGAAATTGCCAAGTGGGCGATGGCAATCTCTCTGTGGCCGGCAACAAAAAGTTGCCTAATGGGCGATGGGCCTTACTACAAATTGTTTTACCTTTTTTGAAAGCCAGAAGTCTGTTTTTTTATTCCTTTTTTAAATCAACTTATTTTTGTTTATAGTTTTCGAAAAAATTACTTCCAACTTAAAAATGTTGAAAAACGAAAAAAATTGAATGTTGATTTTTTTTCACAATTTTAAATACTAGGTTCTAAATTGGCTTTTGTTTTAATATCAGTATTCAATTTTTGTTTTTAAACATTTTTAAGTTAGAAGTAATTTTTTCGAAAACTATAAACAGAAATAAGTTGATTTAAAAAAGGAATGAAAGAACAAACTTTTGGTTTTCAAAAAATCCAAAATACTTTTTAGTAAAAGTTGCCATTTTTTAAATAAAATTTTAAATATTATTTCGGTGCATTTATTAAAATTTTATAAAATTGATAAAACAGTTTGTAATACTCTTAGTTTTGTTTGTATTCATTCGAAAAGTACTTTTTCAGAGATCATAACTCTGATCTTTCGCATTTGTTAAATTCATCTCTTGGCCGACATCTTAGATTTTAGTTTTTATTAAACATCTCAGTTTCTCTTAGCCTTACAAAAATAAATTTGTAAATGAAAAAGTATGAAAAATTGAAATTCTTATTTTTTTGTTGCGAATATTTTTTCAATATTGTGAGTTTTGAAAAATTTTAAAGCTAAAAAGGTTAGAAAAATCAAAATTTTCAAGTATTTTTAAAAATTTTGCACATAAAATACAAAAATTAAAAAAAAAATACTCAATTTGCAGGGCTTCAATACAATTTCCTTGTACATATTTGTTAAATTGCAATAAATAAAAAAAAATTTGATATAAAATTTTGAAAAAATAAAAAAAAAAAAAACATAAATTGCTGGGTCAAATTAAAAAAGCCGTTTTACATACGAGGAGTTATGTTGTTATGAAAAACAGTATAAAACGATGTATAGCTAAATTGTTTAGAATTTTAAGCCTTACAAATTTGTAAATAAATTTTTTTTTTAAATTTAGCCACATAAAATTCTCTTAATAGAAAAAATAGTTAAAATAATTTTATCCATACTATTTTCTTAACAATTTTTTTAGGAATAGCAGAAACCACGATATTCAATATAAATTAGAATCCACGATGGCCAAAACATGAATTAAACAAGAGCAAAAGATCAAGGCTACCCAAGGTTATAAATGAGTCAATATTCTTCAAAACATTAATAATTCGGATTCCACCACTTTTCGTACCGAAAAAAAAAATTTTATTTTATTTGTATTTAATAGAATTAATTTCAACAAACTTGATTTAACGGCGCAACTTTCAGAAAAAAGTTTGAAAAAAATATCATACCCGTTATCCGGATCTAAACACCGAAAATGTCATTCCCCTGACGTGTTCCCAACCGATTTTCTTCAATTCAATGACTTTTAGCAACGGAATTGAAAACGGTACAAACAATCTAATAATGCAGTCTTTTAAATGTGACATGCACCCTTCTTTTAGAATAGTTAATTTATTTTTAGTTGCTACACTTTGGTAAATAAGAGCTTTTTGGTGAGTGTACTCAGTTAAATTCTTGTTTCTATCCCAGGAATTGAATTTAAAAAAAAAAAAACGTGTAAGCGCAAAAGAGAATACTCATTTTTTTTGTTTAAAGGGATAAGATTGCTCTTTATAAAAATTAATTTAAAAGTTTAAGAACTCACTCAGTATTGCTTTATATTTAAAGTCAAAACCACGATTTTGTTTTTCGTCCGACGAATATGTCATTCCCCTAACCAGTGTTTTTTATTAAATAGATGTGGTTTAAAAATTAAAAAAGTTTACTCCTCTGTGTCTTTTCAGAACACATTTTTATATAAAATTACATAATAACTTTAAATTTTATACCTATCTATTTTTTTCTTTATAATTCATACTTGTTTATTAGATCTAAAAAATCTTTAATCATTCTCATAAAGCCATAGTTGTATATTAATCTTTTGATAATTAACTAAAACTTGAATTATATAATTACATAAACTACCACGAACTTATAAGATTTATCTTACCGTGTTAGAATATATGTTTGAAATAAATAAATAAATAAATAAATAAAAAAAAAATAAAAATGGCTGCATACCGCAATTATTGGATTCGTAAAAGAAGAGAAGATCTTTAAAAGAAATATTGACCCATTTAAGGAAGACATACAGAATTGAGAGGCCCACTTGGTCTGCCTTTTATAATTTTGTTTGTTCAAAATCTTTAATCTTTAGTATAGTGCTTATATTATATCGCACGTAAAAGGGACCAAAAGGACCGTTCACCTGGGCGTATGCGTACTTTTTTATTTTATTGAACTTTTTTTTTGGTGGCTAGTTTACGCTATGGTCGTAAACCACTTGAGTTTCACAAGTGTGGACCTTTCGAATTAATAAAAACAAATAATGGGTCTGAAAAGCTGCTGAATCGGATTAAAAATGCTTTGGACTATCAATACTCCGTTCATCATCTTTAGTGACCCATTTTTGGGTGAATAAATAATGTTAACTAGGAGAAGGAGTCGAATTTCCAACAATACAAATGAACACACTTATACCACCAATGACAACACAAACATATCGACAATAGTTATTTCGTGGCCTACAGTGTACTTATAATCGTACACTGACGACATGAGGTTCCAACAGCATCACCCAACTAACAAAATTGCTTCCGATTTTGGCAACATAAGCATTATTCGCTACTATAGCACTTTTATAGCCCTTCCAGAGCGCTGTTAAGTCGTTATAGGAGTTAATGTTGGTATATTTCATCGCTTAAGTATTCTCTGGAGTACATTATACAATGAGTCAATTATTCTATAATCATACTATAGTCATACTATAAAATGACTAAAAAGTTTTTGCTCCCAAAATTATCCTATAAAAAAGTTAAAGAACCTTCGTTCCGATATCAATTGTATAAGAAAATGTTGTAAAGCTTTAATTAAGGATGATTTAAAATGGCTTCTACGCAGCCGACAATTTAAAAAAAGATGACAGAAAGAGAGGAACGGTAAACAACAAACTCAAACGATTTTAGAACATCGCTATAGAAAAACTATAGGCGTATTCTGTTTTGTATAGCGATGATATAAGTATGCATACCTTTTTACATAATTGTACAGTGTCTTTGATGATGAGAGAAACCGATTTAATGCAATGCACCGCATAATCCAGATTGGTCGAGCGGTTAGCGTGCTAGACTATTGGTGCAAGGGGTCTCCAGTTTGATTCCAAGGACGTGCAAGTAATTTTTAATGTAAATCAAATATTTACAATACAAATAATAATTATTATTATCTCTAAAGACCCTTTCAGGTGATCATACGCAAAAATATACACAATATGCAGTACAAATATACAAAAATACAAAAGTTTTTTTTTCATAGAAATACATTCTTTCTATAGCACTTCTTACAAATCTTATGAGAGTATTCTTCGGAGTAAAACTATTTTACTCCATAAAGGTGAAATAGGAGTGAAAAATGGTCGCCTTTTTAACTCTTTGGAGTATAGTATAATACAAAACTAATAGAAGTAGGTTAAAGAGTAATAAGAAACTTCTTTGGATGAATATGAGACTAAAATTGTTAGTTGGGCAATACAGTGCGGGTGAGGCAGAATGCTACATGCCATAAAGTGCATGTCACGATAGACATACTGAACGACTGATTTGATGGCATAATAGTTATCTCGCACGATCTTAGCGTAAACTGGCCACCAAACAAACTCATTTAAATAAAAAAAAAAGAACGCATACGCCTAATTGAACGGTAAGATCTTGGTGCTTTTTACGTTCGATATAATATAAGTCCTCTTTTACCTTAAGACGCCAGGGTTGTTATGGATTATAGCCAATCCTTGTAGTAAATTTTGACTACATTCCAATAAGAGCTAGAAAAATTGATAAAACTTTCGTTAAATGAATAAATATGAATTTAAAATACAAAAACGTCAGCCACACACTCCGATTTGATCGATTAGCCCATTAGTTTAGGTGTTGTTTTTATTTGTTTCAAAACTGGAACTAAGCACCTAATTGATCGAATCGGAGTGTAAAACTGGTTTTTATTTTATCTGAAGGCCATATTTCAGACCGTTACTACCAGGATAGGCAGTGATCCATAACAATCGTTGCGTATTAAGGTAAATTAAATTTTTGTAATCCTACATCTTATTTAAGGCTTGCAATATTTAACAAGATGTATATCTTACTTTGTAAGCATTTTTAAATTAATAAATACAAATACAAATACAAAAGACTACCATTATTGCTAATATTGAACAAATTATGCTATTTTGACTATTTTTAGAATGGAATCAGTCAATTAATTGATACAAGATGTCACTAGTAGTAAAAAAAAATTAATTAGAAATTAAACTCGATTTTTAAAAAAACCATTTCATTCTTATTTGTTTTCAAACCATGTTTTTTATGAATTTACATGGTTATAACTTTAGATCTAAGGCCAGTTTTGGTAAGTTTTGTACATTCCATATTGAGTCATACTCATACGATTTGTTTTCAGGATGCTCTTTCAAATATTGAAGTAAAAAATTAATTTTGACTAGTATCGCCCAGCGGCCGAAATTCGGCCAACAAAAACTGACACACTCTAGCAAGGAAAATAAAAAATTGATGAAGTATAAGAGAAAACTAACTCTTTTAAGGGTTTTACTTTTGTTAGTAAAATCGATAAAGTACAGTACGCTAAACCCTTTTATATCAAAACTTAAACCATATATATTTTCGATCTGACTTTTCAACATTTAATGATATTATACATACATATAAATTTATATTTTAAATATCTATCGATTAAACTAATAAATCTCCCCCACCCCCGTTAGAATACAATTTTGTCGGGCCTACGACTTATCTAGCCCACAGGCGCAGACACATTGTTTGTGTGCAAGGGCTTACAGGATGAATGATTTTTTTAAAGCTTTAAGGATCAGAAGAAGTATGTATTTATTATGCATGCTACGGCATCGCGATAAGAGCTTTTATATGTGATAGACTTATGCACTGAGATGCAAACTTCCTATCTTCCCTGTACTGACAATCTTTGTTGACCAGAGTATAGAGGGACAGAACCTTCAACGCACCGCCTCAACATGCGTACTCAAAATCGCTCATAATCATAACATCTCTCAGGCAGTTTCCCGGTGACCACGCTCAATGAGAGAGGTCATGACCTCTCCTATCACCTTATTTAGTTTGGACCATTCTTACTGGGGCACCCTGTATAGACATGGACGACAAAATAAAAGTTTTTTAAACGTTTTATATCCGCTACCGGCAAAAGATATATAAATATGTTTAAGTTATTCTACATCTAGGAGGTTGATTCATTTTAAAAAGTGAAACATTGTGGTTCAACATGTATCCTACTTCCAAAAGTTGTAAGTACGTGATTGTGAATAACCACACTCGGACAATTTACTGGATGCGTGCTATGAACAAAAGTTCAGCTGTGCTATATTGCAGTCGTTGTAAAATTCCTTAAACTTACACCTCTTCATCCTTTGTACACAACAAAAGGACCAAAATTCATATATGTATTAAGTACATAAATGGAATGTAGGTACCTAACAGAATCTAACAAAACACATAACACACAGCTTTCACCCCCATGCACTGAATTTATCCAAATAAAATGTAAAAAGTTAAACATACTCCGCAGGTATCAATAACTGCACATATGGTGTTGCTGCTGAGTGCTGGTTCGTTCAAGGACATTTACAATGAACGTCAGCTCTCTCTCTCTGACTCTGAATGTGATTTAATTTGGCTCTAAAAAAAAAAGTCAGAATCTACCTCCACACCTTCCGACTTCGATTCAATTTACATATTTTTAGGTGATTGGACACAGATGTATTTTGCAGCTATCTATATGTAAAGTAATTCTATTAAAGTGTGATTTTAGAGACAAGATTTTGTGAAGTACAAGTTTATGGTCTAATAACCAGTAAGCCAGCAGACATACAGTAGGTATTTTAATAAGTTTTGATTGAAGTGATTTGATATACCTTGGTTGAATGGGGATTTAGTAGGTAAGTTACTTCCACGCTGTTTACTTTCAGTAAATAATTGATGCATCCAATTTAATAGGAATTAAAATTCATTGGAAATTGAAACAAACTAATTTTTTTTATTATCTACCCGTCTGGAAAACCAATCTAGTTGTAGTTTATAAAGCCTTATACAAGGGGCTACCAAAGGTTACTATCGAAATTAACTAGGTATAAGCCATCACAGGTTAAACTTCATTTTGCCTCGAGAGACAAACAAAAATTAAAAAAAGGTTGGTTAATTTGAGTTTCGCTTCTGGGACTTTCTGAGCTGATTCACAATTTTAAAAAAGTTAAATGTTGAAAACGAATAACTTTATCCTGTGGGATTTAATTTCAAAATTAATGAATAGATCAAGTGCCGATAGCTTTGTGAGTGGATGTAAGTATAAACAAATTATGATAATGAACGTCCACTTATTACTTAGGGTGAAAGACCACTTGCACAATAACACACACGAAATAATCGGAGATCTGAGGCCAAAATATGTAAAGGGATTGAAAGGACATAAGCAAAATACGTACTGACGAGACAATTATATCTCTGTTGACGAGAGTGATTTTGAGAACATTTAAATTTATCGATTTAACGCGTTCACTGTACCTTGTTTGGTTTTTTTCCATCCACTTTATGGAAAACTTAAAGTAAAGATTTTGGCTTGGAGGCTCATTAGGTCCAGCTCATGTTAGAAATACGTTTGTGAAGTTGGCAGGGCAATTTTCACTTAGAGTAACGGGACCACGACAGGAATTTGCAGTTTTTTTTTTGCATTTTTGTTTGCATTTCTATTCCGGATTTTGCTAACTTCACAGTGAAATTTGTTGAACTGCAAAATCTGGAATAGAAATGCAAAAAAAAAAAATTTTTTAAATGAAAATCGTTTCGTGGTCCCATTACTCTAAGGGCCAGTTGTACAAACGTGATTCAAAAATTTAATCCGTGGTTCAGAAATTTTAACTCGCCGATTTCCGCGGATTAACTGAGGTTCAACGATGGTTCAAGGTTCAAGTATGCACTAATAGCCAGTTACGTACCTGATCAACAGACCACCGTTGAACCTCAGGTAATCCGCCAAAATTGGTGAGTTAAAATTCCTGAACCACGGATTAAATATTTGTACAAATCTAAGTAAAAATTGCCATGTCAACTTCACGGACATGTTAGAAACTGAAGCAGAAAATGACCATCATTAATTGCGTTGATGAATGAGCTCAAAATCAAATGGCATTGGATTTAACTAAGAAATAATTACGCGTTATAGAAATACAAACCTGTCTAATTTAAAAAAAATTAAACTTTGTTTAAAAATATAATATTTTTAAAATTATGGTATGCAATATAGGTATGTAATGACTACATATTTATGTTGTCAGTGTTTATACATTTTTAATTACATACAGTGGAACTTCCATAACTCGAACTTCCATAAGTCGAATTTCTCTATAACTCAAAGTTTTATTGAGAACTTTGCATTTTCAACTTGATTTTCACGAATTTTGTCCTCCGTAGTTCGAACTTCTGTAACTCAAATTTCTCTATATTTCGAAGTTTTTAGACTGCGTTTGGTGGCAAAAAGTCTCTCTAACTCGAACTTTTGTTCCTTTTTTTTTTGGGAAAAATCCCTTTGATTTTAATTTTTTTCAAATTAACTGTAGTCTACTGTGATCATTTTAGAAGTTTGTTTAGTAACTAAATACATTTTTAAACTAACGTGAAGTTTTCTCTGACTAGGGGAACCCTCTTTTGTTTTAAGTTGTTTTTTTTTTAATTTTCCTTAGTTTTCTGTGATTTCATATTTTGGAAGTCGTTTTGAAGAGGCATGTATGTCTTTCACTCAAACTTCAGCTGCGTAGATGTTAAAATTTCTGATTGATAAAACAAATGTCAGGAAGAAAATTAAAGCATCTTACTTTTGATCGAAAACTGAAGGTCATAAGTGAATTAAAGAGTGATCTTATGATCAAATTCACGCATAATTTGGCGTGCACATACCTGAGTTCAGCGAAATGCAAGAATTTTCCACTAATACACAATATACAAGAGATGAAGTGAAGCTTTCAACAATACATTACCTAGGAGAATTAAATTATTCATTGTCACATGAAGCCTGATGAAGAGATTTTGCTTTCGGTATCGGTAGCTTCTGAAGTGGAAATCATAAGTGACAGTTTTGATGATGCTAATGTAGTACCAGATAAAGACTTACTTACCGGCATCCGAGGCAAGCTTAAGTGTATGAAGCCTTAAAAATATTTTGTTCAATGCGTTCACGAAATTGAAACATTTTACAAATCAAAATGCAATAAAATATGTTCAAGAATGATTACTGAGTTTTTTTTAAAGCTTATTGTGTTGATTAAAATTTTGTTGTCTCTCTTTGAATATCCTTATAGTTAAATAAAACAATAAATCTAAAAGTTTTGTTGTTATTTCTATAAATCGAAGTTTCTATAAGTCGAATATTTTTTCTTTCATTTTGAGAGTTCGACTTATGGAAGTTCCACTGTATTTATGTAGTCATTATATATCATCTTTATCCAATAGACGTCGATATAGACTCATCACACGTTGCTTGCGCTCAGCACATAGCCTGCTGTGATTATCACGTTTTATTTTTACGCATGGTCATCTGCTTTGAAATATTTATGCAGCCATTGCATATCGTGTTTATTCAATACACGTCGATATAAACTCGATACAAACTCATCGCACGTTGCTTATGCCTAGCACAAAACTTGATGTGATGAGTTGAAATTTTCAGGTGAATGGCTTGCGGCTTTTAAATATTTGTGTAGTCATTACATAATCATGAACTCATCGGAGATAACTGACACATATCTTTGTAGTGGGTTCACAGAATTATTTATTGGACACAGCATTGCTAATAAAAGAATGTAGTCAGTAAACATTTCAAAATGTAACAAGTACAAAAGTTATGTGTGCAGAAAGCTATGCTGTGAGTTAATGGATTTTTTACTGATTACATACTTTTTTCCCTTCAGTGTAAAAAAGTTATAATTTTATTGAATGTACAAATTTCTTAAATTAAATTAAAATGTTTCAAAGGTATGTATTAATAGCATATACCTAATCTACTGCTAAACCTATAGACTATTAAAAATAAAAAAAAGTTTTAGTGAAGGGAATTCCAACCTTATACATGATTTATTTTTATTTTGAAAATTAAAAATGAATTCTAATTTTCCCCTACAGGGAATTTTCAAAAAACACCATTAACTTCCACTTCAAAACAATTTTTTTTTTTTTCACGAAAATAAGTGAGCGAGGTGAATTAAAATGATTAACTTTTTATAACTTCCACTGGCTTTTGTATTTATTTATTTACTTTAACTCTCTAGCTTTATAGGTTAACCACAATAATCCAACTCCTAAAATCACATGTCATGATGGCGGTGCGGTGGCTTACCTTAACGGAAATACACATAGACATACAACATATACGTTTATGAAGGTACTTACAATTGAATGTGGTCCAGCAGCGCTATTGTGTCCAAACACGTACATATAGTTTCTCGGATTCACATCCGCATGAAATAGTCCTGTCTGAATTAATGGTCCAACAACTCGAGCATCAGATAAAATATCTAAAACAACATCTCGGTGTTCCAAGGTGGATGCTTTAATGGGATTGTTATACATATCCGTGTACCTTTTTATCATGATAAGTTGAAAACCAGGAACAAATATGAAATAAAGAATAAAAAGTTGAATTAAAATACTGCACCATTTAAAATATTTTTAATACATATGAATGTATGTTTATGAGGAATAATAAATAACATATTAAACAAAAAATATGACAACACTACTAACAAAATGTGTGCAAAAAGGCATAAATGCTGGTATCTCATTATCAAACTACAAAATTAGCCCTTTAAATTAGCAGCTTCATAAAAAATATATTTTTAAGGGTTTTATTTTTTAAACAATCGTACAGTAGGTATAATATAGAGGTGGCGTAGGTGGCAGGCATATAATACACTTAAACAATATCCAGAGACAACAACAGCAGGAAAAATATACAACGTAAACTTAAAGTGGATTTTTGAATTTCAATACAACATCGCAACATAATTTAATCAATTTACATAATTAATGAGACTCTAAACACTGTCCACTAGAGTGAAATTTTTATTTTTTGAAATGATGTTCAAATGGTAGATAAGTGTCCTCAATAACCTCTGTCTATCAACTTCTACTCTCAAATTCCCCGTGATGAACATCGGGTGCCTATAGTACCTTTAACTGAAGATGGGGTTACAATCCCTGTGGACGGTTTTAGGTGGCAGCAAATGAGAGAGAGAGGGAGGACTGTTCCCACTAAGGCACTTCTCCTTCATCCAGGCCCAGATGGAATCAACGGTTGCATCTACAGTTCCAGTTAGGTTAAACTACTTAGTGAACACCTTATAAGGGCTACTACGACGTATTCGTAGCTCAGGCCTATAAGCAGCAGTTTATCCGGCTCCCCGTCCTTGGAGTTATAATAAGGATCTGGTCCTCCAGGCTAGGGGGTTGTGCGTCGGGGTAGATTTCCTACCACAAAAAACTAAGCGGTTCCGAAACGACAACAAGCCTCGGATATGGATGATTTTAATGTGGGCGACCCCAGCAAACGACCTTAAACAGGTTACGTGCTGCAGAACAATTAGTGGAGAACCTGGGCTGATGTAACAGCCATCCAGGAAGTGCGATGGGATAGAGAGGGCATACGAAGGATGCAATCGTGTGACATCTACCTCGGCGAGTGCTGCAAGGAGCAGGGTCAGCGGCTCTTTGGTTGTGGTAAGGGGAAGACTTAGGCAAGAAGTCTTGGGCTTCAGAAATGTAAGCGAGCGCCTGGTCACAATTCGCATCAAAGCAAAGTTCAAAAACATCACGTTAAACGGAAGAAAAGGATGACTCAACCAAAGAAGAATTCTACGATCTCCTCGAGGATCCGTATGATAGGTGCCCCAAGAACGACGTCAAGATTATTCTTGGCGACTTCAACGCCAAGATCGGAAAGGAGGGCATATTTGGTTCGATAGTCGGAGAACACAACCTGCACGACAACACTTCTGGTAACGGACTCAGGCTCATTGATTTCACGACGGGGCGAAATGTCATCATAGCAAAAGCACTCTATTCCCACACCTCAATATACACAAAGGGACCTGGCGGTCTCCGGATCAACGAACCGTTAACCAGATTGATCATGTTGCGATAGACGCCAGACATGCTTCCAGTATTCTGGATGTCCGAACGTTCCGAGGTGCCAACATAGACTCGGATCACAACGTAGTGGTATCGAAAATACGTATGCGGATATCCATGACGCCACAACGACGAGCGGATGCTGTAAAACGATTTAACGTCGCGAAGCTAAAATCGCAAGAGATAGCCAGGACTTTTGCAGACCAAGTCTCTCTTAAACTCTCAACAAGCCCGCCACAAGCATCATCTGTAGGGGACCAGTTGAAGCACTGCCAAAATGCTATCAAAAGTGGCGCTACTGATGTGCTGGGTTTTACTAGGCCACCACAACGATACCCCTGGTTCGATGAAGAATTCAGGCTGGCGCATGCAGCATAGAATGAGGCCTACCAAGCAATGCTGCAGACTAACCAGAGGTGCTGCGAGAACAGCCCGCTAACTCTACGAGGAAAGCCGAAGGCAGGAATGCCGACTTTTTATAAGGAAAAAGAGAGAGCATGCGAAACGGGCGGTCGATTCTATTGAGGTCTGTAGCGGCAGGGAGGATGTTCGAAATTTCTACTGAAGGGTAAGGCAATCAACCCAGGGCTACAAGGCCAGAACGGAAGCCTGCCAAGACGAGAGTGGGAATATGCGGTGATAGACACATAGTCGGTGCTAAGGATCTGGAAACAACACTCTTCTAGACTGCTTAACGGCGAAGATGGCCAAAATTCCGCTGTAGAACAGAACACATGAAGAACATGAGCGAAAGACTGGAAAACAATATTCCTCTAGGATTTTCTAAGGACACGCATACAAACTTTCAAAGGCGTTGTGAAACCTCAAGATATTTTTTGATTGAGCTGTAATTTGGTGTGCACTCTTTTGATGCCTAATGTCTAATGGCACCAATTCCCACAATTATAAGGAAAAATAAAAAGTTATAAGTTTCACTTTACCCTACTGTCCACTCATATCCCCCAAATTTGCAGAATAGTTAAATTTAGTGCAGTATTAGCTGACAAAATGCTCAAATAGTATTTTTATTTTTTTAAGTTTTATTTTTCTCAAAGATTTGCAATAGTGAATAAGTTAAGAAAAGCCTTGGACTTGGATTTGTCATGTTTTGGAACAACACAAAGAACAATAGGGCTAGAGTTTCATTTTCATTGGAAGTCAACCTCGGACTGGTACCGTAACCGAGTTCTACGAAAAATTGTGATTCCGAGTGTAGGTAAAAAATTGTTAGTAAAAGATAAGGTAAAAAGAGGACAAAGACTTAGCTTGACGAACTATTTTGTGGTTGACTTCTTAAGTCAAAAGAAATCTTAACAATTTTGAAAAAGAAGGAAATAGAAAAGAAAAAGAATTTATCCATTTTATTTCGGGACTAAGTGATAGAGTTCTATTCTTGCGGTGTTTGTTTTTCATTGTTCTCAATTCTTCAACTTTTTTGCGCTTGCAAGCTAAGCATGGTTTTTTAATATTAAAGGGCAAATTTAGAACTAGTCCTTAAGTGCGAAAATTTTTGGATTGTTGAAAATTTTTAATTTTAAGTTGAAAATTTGGAAAATTCATTAAGATGAACATCATAGACAGCTGAAAAAAAAACTCAGAACTATTTCATCTCAAGAAAGGTCTGATGGAACACTAAACATTTTTTTATATGTAATGTCATTTTCCTAAACCAGAATTTTAAGTCAAAAGCCTTACAAAATGGTTAAAAATAAAAGTTTATATGCAGAAATTGTTTCTTGATATTTCATTTCTTCATGTTTATTAACGTTTAAATGTACAAAAATTTATTAATATCTATGTTCAATTTATTGAGTGTAGGTAATCTAATTATTTTTTAGTTTTTAGCAATGGCGACTGGCAGATTCATTTATTTGAGTCTTTGATATAGCTTGAACCAAATTAGTTGGCCATTCTACTGCGCAGGTCTCTTCAAATTTCTATGCTTATCTCTTTAATTTTGAAAGATACACACAAATCACTTAAAAAAGATGTGCATACTTGCGTTATTGTCATTATCGCTGCTGCGAACATAACTGAAGCGGGAAGCACTTAGGAGGGTGAGTTTTGTTTATAGCTTCGCTCACAGTAAAAAAAAAACTTTTTGTTCTCTTAAATCCTCTCTCTGCGCAACCGACCGTTGTTGGCCAAGTGAATTGGTTCAAGCTATACCAAAAACTCAAATAAATGAATCTTATGGCCAGTCGACACTGCCACATACAAAATTCGGTGGGCTTCTAAGGATCCATAGGGGCCTAAATTGACTAGAAACGGGCCAAACAAATAATTTTATGGGCCTCGAAAAATCCATAGGGGGCCCACAAATAGAATCCGGTGGGCCTCAAAAGATCCATAGCGGGTCTACATTGACTAAAAGCGGCCACAAACATAATTCTTTGAGCCTCGAAAGATCCAGAGGGAGCCCACAAACATACATTCTGTGGGCCTCGAAAGATCCATAGGGGGCCCACAAACATAATTCTGAGGACCTCGAAAAATCCATAGGGGGCCCAAAAACTGAATCCAGTGGGCCTTCAAAGTTCCACTGGGGCCTAAATTGACTAAAAGGGCCACAAAAATAATTCTGTGGACCTCGAAAAATCCATAGGGGGCCCAAAAACTGAATCCAGTGGGCCTTCAAAGTTCCACTGGGGCCTAAATTGACTAAAAGGGCCACAAAAATAATTCTGTGGACCTCGAAAAATCCATAGGGGGCCCAAAAACTGAATCCAGTGGGCCTTCAAAGTTCCACTGGGGCCTAAATTGACTAAAAGGGCCACAAACATAATTCTGTGGGCCTCGTAAAAAAAAGGGGGCCACAACAGATTTATATTGACTAAAGGGGCCTGAGTTGTGGCACCGCACCCTAGTGAGTTTCGAATTATTAATCAAGAATTCATAAAAAAAAAAAACACTATATTTTCTATAAGGTCTCTCGTGAGTGAGTTGGCATGTGATTTTAAGAAAAATTCCGAGTGCACGGGGGGGCCAGTCTGCCCCTGAGCTATTTTATTAATCAAAAACTCTCTCTGATTAAACTTAATCTGAATACACAGTTTTTTTTTTGTAAATCAAAAAACAATTTTGTTTGTAAAAGAAGAAACTTTTTCCATCAGAATTTGTATTCCTTATCTTAAAGGAAATGAAGGCTAAACGGTTGAATCGTGTTTGATAATATAATTAAGTAAGTCCATGAAAAGTAAAAAATTTTGGTATTTTTACTTTTTATGCATATTAAATCATCGATAAAATTTTAAAAATCAATTAAAGTTAAAACGTTATGCATAAATATTAAAAATTAATTTAAACTTATTTAATGGTTATAACTTAAGGGATATCGACATTCCATAAATATGTATGTAAGTAAATTTCAATTAGTTTCAATTCACTTAACGTTTTATTAAAACTTCCTAAATATCTTTGTAATTATAATACAATGCACGTAATTGGTTTCCAATGGGAATTAATTCAAACAATTATTGAAACTATTGTATGTGGAGATGGGATACAAATAGATACATTTACTTTCAACATAATTACATGTATTAGTTGAGCAAATGTTAAAGCATTGCCAATGAAAAGCTGAAACAGATTTAAATGAATTTACAAAAATGAAACAAAAACACAATGTAGTAATATGCAAATAATTTGCACTCAGACCATGCAGTAATGCACATATTCTATAAGGACCGCATAGCCGATTGCACGTTTAAAAAAAATAGTTTAGATTTAGATTAAAACAAACATAGCACCTATGGATAGAAAACCAAAAGAGCAGATGCCGTCTGTTCATCGACCTAGAGTTAAATAGATAAACGGATTCGCTTCAAAGTTATAGTAAAAAGCATTTGAATGTATAACTGCCCAGATAGAACAATAGAACCTAAAGCTGAATATCTATTTTGTTTGCGCTGGAAAGGGTGGAGGGCGGTGCTTAATTTTTACTTGCTTTACTATGGATTTGTAAAAAAAAATAGTTTGAGATTTTGATCAAACTTGGCATTACAATAACAGGGAAGGGTTCTCTTTCGGTACAGCGACATAAGCTCAAATATGTGTGTGTTTGGCACTTATGACACTTTCAGACATTAGGCCTTATGTCATTTTCGTAAAGCGGTATAAAGCCTATTTAGCCTTATTTCCTGAAATTTTTTGAATGCTCCGTAATTTTGTATATGCAAAACAAAAAACAAATTCGATCTTATGTCTCTAACTAATTTGCCCTAATGACGCTTTACTTAAGAGATATAAGGCCAAATGTCACGGCCTTATGTCACGGCACCTCTCAACTTGGTACTTCTGTCTATCTGTTCAACTTTCTTTAAAATTGTCATCTAGCATGTTTAAAATCAAAAAATAACAGCACCTGCCATACAGAATTCTTAGAATTTTAGGAAAACAAGCAATTGGCTCAGAAATGACTACACAATATACATACAAGTAAGGTATGACAAAAAAGCTAGAGCGTGTAGGTTGAGTTAAGACAAGAAAAAAAAAATTCCAAGAAATTGACTTAAAATAAAATAAAATAAATAAAATAAAATAAAATAAAATAAAATAAAATAAAATAAAATAAAATAAAATAAAATAAAATAAAATAAAATAAAATAAAATAAAATAAAATAAAATAAAATAAAATAAAATAAAATAAAATAAAATAAAATAAAATAAAATAAAATAAAATAAAATAAAATAAAATAAAATAAAATAAAATAAAATAAAATAAAATAAAATAAAATAAAATAAAATAAAATAAAATAAAATAAAATAAAATAAAATAAAATAAAATAAAATAAAATAAAATAAAATAAAATAAAATAAAATAAAATAAAATAAAATAAAATAAAATAAAATAAAATAAAATAAAATAAAATAAAATAAAATAAAATAAAATAAAATAAAATAAAATAAAATAAAATAAAATAAAATAAAATAAAATAAAATAAAATAAAATAAAATAAAATAAAATAAAATAAAATAAAATAAAATAAAATAAAATAAAATAAAATAAAATAAAATAAAATAAAATAAAATAAAATAAAATAAAATAAAATAAAATAAAATAAAATAAAATAAAATAAAATAAAATAAAATAAAATAAAATAAAATAAAATAAAATAAAATAAAATAAAATAAAATAAAATAAAATAAAATAAAATAAAATAAAATAAAATAAAATAAAATAAAATAAAATAAAATAAAATAAAATAAAATAAAATAAAATAAAATAAAATAAAATAAAATAAAATAAAATAAAATAAAATAAAATAAAATAAAATAAAATAAAATAAAAAACAATTACAATTTTATTTCAAGCCAAAAATTTGTTCTTTTATTATGTTTTTTATTCAAATTGTTTGAGAGAATAGATTTTGAAAAATTAATTTTTAAACTCAAAATTCTAAAAAAAGAAGTGAAAAAATTGTGTTTAAAGAAATTTTGTTCAAAATTTTACGTAAGTAATACTTTTGTGTTTAGTATTCAATGCTCCCATTTATTTTTAGTCAAATACCAAAAACCAGATGTCAAAATGTAGTCTAGTTTTTGATAAAGTTGAAAATAATAAAAGTAAGTTTTCCTTATTCGTTATTTTGTTGCTCCAAAGATCCTATTTCTACTAACTAAGTAGATTTCGTTATTTTCAAACTTCTCAAAATACAAAAAAAAAATTTAGGCATCCAGTTTTAAATGTGTCGTTGATTATCAAAACGTAGCTAAAGGCACTTTTTTCAATATATTGAGTGTGAGCCAGTGACGTTGATTCAAAGGTGCGCAGGTGTTCAACGCAAACTCTACCAACATCTTAATTTCCATACGTATAGCCAAAGTTCTCCAAAATACGCATTTGTCTTTCCTTTCTTTAATAACCTATGAATACATACGCCAATAAATAATTAAGATCTGTGTACGAACTCAAATAATCCTCAAACAAAAATCAGAACAAATAATTCACTTCCATTCAAAGTAACGTACAAAATTCTAAGTAGGGTGTTCTGTTAACTTCACCGCACCGAAAGCTAACCCAAATCCATACAACATACAACATATAATTCAAATACCTACCTACCAGTCAAAGAAGTGCCAAAAATTTCCTCGTAGGGTGTTCTCCTTACCCAGCTAACCCAAATCCACATACAAAAAAATTAAAAAAAAAAAGCACAAGAAATCGTTTTCCCTTATAAATCTTTATGCATTGGTGTTCACCTTCATCAATCGCACCAACAAAGCCCAAACAAACAAAATGTATATTTTTGATCGTCGCCACGACTCGGTTGCAGTGAGGGATGATTTTTTTACTTAAAAAATCATCAAAAATGTCGATAGAACCTGACTAGATTGTTTATAACTTTTGATTAAGTGGAAAGATTTATTTCATAGAGGTATCTAAGCAAAGGTAAGAAATCAACCCATTTCCTGATGTACATACATTTATAACGGTTCATATAAAAAAATATAATTGAGGCGCCGTAAACACAAAATTGATTATTTTTAAATCACGTTTATCGGTAAATGTGATGAAAAATTTCAAAATTTTCTAAAATTATGTGGTACACTATTGTGCATCTAACTATGTTAAACAAATAAGATTGTGGTTTTATGGCAGTAGTTTTATACGATTTTCAACGATTTTTTAAATTTCATTGAAAAAATCGCTTGACTTGACTTATAAAAAAAAATTCTTACCTCAAAAATAACTGTCACTTCCTTATAAAAGGGTATAAAAAAAACTTCAATGAATTATTCATTTTATTAATGTCACAATATTTATAAAAAATCGTAAAAATTTCAAAGAATGTATTTTTTTAATTTTCTCAAAAAACTAGAAGACATAAAACCATTCGGTTTCTTGTGTTCGATTGAAAATTAATATACGCATTGACCACAAAAAGGTAATTTGGCACTTCATTTCACAATTTTGAAAAAATTGGTCTACATTTAAAAAAAAAATTTTTTTTATGAAAATTTTAAGTTTTTATGCGAATTTTTTTAAAACTGTTGACATTAATAATTTAACTTAAATTTAAGATTAAAGAACAAATTTCTGGCTTTCAAAACCGGTATAATACTGTATAGTAAGTGTTGCCCTTGTTTTTAAATATATTTTTTTTTTTTCATTTTAAGTTATTTTTTTCTAAAATTGGCCATACCTCCTAAACGGGGCTAGATAGACCATCTCCCATAGTAAAAAATGCTTGTTTTTGATCACTCTACAAAAAAACGTTATCAAATGTTGGTGCCAAAGCTAACGTAGGTACTCTCCCCGAATCGATAATTTTAATGCAGACAAAACATAGCGAACAGCCTACTAAAAGCACCACGGCACGTCACTGGTGTGAGCTATCAGATGGTGAAAAAATTTTGTTTCAAAACGAGATAATTAAGAAGTTATATATCGTTTTAATTGTAAGTTTGGGATCAATACGAGGCTATTTATGGGCGCGATTTTCAAAAGGGAGCTAAATTTTTTTATTTAATTTTACAGGCATTTTAGAATCAAAATGTGCTAAATATAATTTTAACTAACAAAACTGCCTAAAACCCAAAATAATTTCACTACAGCGCGAAAACAAAATGTCCTTGTATTGTTTTTTTAGTCAGTTTTGTGCAAATACCTTCCAGAAATCAAACAAAATTTGCTGCATTGAATTATCTTGAATATTATAGAAACTACATGTTTTTGCCCTTTTTCTCGGTTTCATGTTCCAATTTTGTAGCCTCTGTTTGATAATCAACGACGCAAATGTTTGACTAAAAATTGGTAGAAAAATCGAATACTAAAACAAAAATAACTTAAAATTTTTAATTTTTTTTTTGTTTGAACACAATATTTTTAATTATATTTTTATTTTCAGGAATTGACGGAATAAAGAACATAGTCAAGTCTAATAAACTGACATTCTAATATGATTGTATTATTCATAACTTAACAGTCTGGTTTGTTAACGATCTTCCAACCTCTCCCCCTTTGATACGTACTACGAATTGTAGTCTATCGAAATAAGATATGGAGACAAATGGAGGTGGAACAAGATAGCATACTTAAAAGTGCTTATAAAAATGCTGATGCTCCAAATGCATTTGATAAATAAACCTCACATATCGACCTAAGACGTTCAGTAATCATCAATAGCGGAATGCGTAGTGCATCATACGGCTTCGAAGACTTAGCAAATCTGATGCGTGGGTTCATATCTCATGTGTGCATGTAGAAAGTTTTTTATAATAAAATTGGATTAAAGCTCAGCACCACTAAAAAGAGACTGATGATAGGGCTTGGCACCCCTTGAAATAGCTATATCTCCAGCCAAACAAAAATAAAACGAATTAAAAATATCTAAAAAATTATTTCGTAAACATTTGGTGGGAGCGCCTTTAAGTTGTTGGACACAAATTCGATTCAAAAACCGTTTTTGTAACACTCCTAATTTTGTTTAAATTATTTAAATAAAAAATTTCTTTCTCGTTTTAAGCAAAGTATACTATATACTATTATGTTTGATAATATTTCTCATATGAGTGATTTTTGCGCTATTTTCATTTTTTCACAAAAAATCCAAATCTATAATAGTCATCATCCCCCAAAATGTCAGGCATCTTAACACACGTCTTAAAAAGATAAAAATCAATAATCTTAAAAAATTCAAATAACCCTTACCGGCCCCTAATGGCATCATATGCATATAATTTTATATTTCTGCACATCTGTGGGACAAAACCTTTCGAACGATATATCACTCATGCATTTCCGTTCAGTATTAACGGAGAAAAGTGTACCGTAAGTTTTTCCCAAGAGTATTAATTGTATAGATAAAAACAATTTACGAAACAATATTTTTTTGAATGTCTTATAAAAAATAAATTAGTTTTTTTTTTCAAACTACTTTGTCGATTTTTATTAAACTTATCACCAAGCTTTTTGTTTTTATACATACCTTTCCATACAATCGTTTTAAGTCCGTTTAGGAAAATCTTATTGCTTTCGAAAACTATTCCTACGATCTTATCAAAACATATTTCCAACAGCTTTATTATAACAACACACGCCATGGGTCTATTTTTTTTTTTAGCTGTTTAAACAATTTAAATTAAATTTTATTTGCAAGAGATTCTAATAAGTTTTAAGTATTTTTTGTAAATTCAGTATTTTAGAAATGGGTACATGATTTTTTTTTTAATTCCACATTAATAAACACTAAAAATTGGCAACACTTACAATTAATTATTAAAATGTTTTCTTTTATTACAGTTTACTAAAGAAATCGGTTTTTACACATCAAGTTGGTGTCAAAATTATTTCAGTTTGTTATTTTTTTAACCAATTTATTTCTTAACAATTTTTCAATTTAAACATACATAAATGTATCTATATTTGCATCCCAGAGTGCTTTATAAGTTTATAAATATGTACTCAAAAAATTCTCTAAACTAAATTTTTGGTAAGCTAACCAACCCTAAATATTCCGTGTAGATCGAAAATTTATCCAAATTCTCTGTTTTCCTAAAACTTGTCGTATTTTTTAATTAAATACGATAATACATAGATATTTATATAAATTTTCTTCTAAGTAATTTATGCCCAGCTTATAGTTATCTATTAATATAAAATAAATAAATATATTTGTTGGCACAACTCAAAACAGCTTATGAAGAACTAGGGCCTAGTGACTTACAAGACAACTCTCAACCATATTCCCGTGTGCGTTCTACAGGAATGGGGGGTACCTGCTGCGGTTTATTACCCAATCCGAACGGTTAAGGCGAACGGCACATTTTTTTGTTTTTAGGTGGCAGAGACTAGGAATCAAACCCAGAGCTCTGATGTGACAGTTCAACACACTAACTATTAGACCACGGGCTACTACATTATCTTTTTATATTTCTCGTACTTTAGATACTTGTAGGATTTTTTTTCGAACTGCTACAAAACACTGCGCTGGTGCACTGGGGCGTATACGTACTTTTTTTATATTTTATATTTATTTTTATATATTTTATATTTTCTTTACTTTTTGTTTGTGAATCTTATTCTTTTGGGCGGAAAGTGAAATTTTATTCAATTTGTGAATGCAAGGGTGTGTATCAAAATGAATTTATCACACTAAATTTAGAAAAAAAAAAAAAAACATTGAGTGCATCCTCTTCAAAGTTCAAAGTTCAAAGTTGCGAGTAAGTAACTATTCATTTTCACCTTCCATAGTGAACATTCACAAACAAAATCTTGCCTTAAATAAAATTAAGGAGGCTTGATGGAGGCTATGGGATTTCATTCTATTATTATTTACTGTTTTCTTGAATTTCTAAAAAAATCCTTTTCTAGTGAGATTTACTTGTTTTACTTATTTCGGGTTATTTGAAATACTCTGTGAAAACCATTTAAAGTAAAAGTAAGTAGGTAGGTACTACAAAGACTAAACAAAATTATTTTTTATACAGTACAACTGCAACTGAACCTGTATATTTACAAACATATTTTGAAGTCTACATATTTAAAGGATAAATACTTGTTTAGGATAATAAAGTCATAATTTGAGTATGGCAACCCCGAGTTTTTAAGAGCTAAGAGTTAAGCCTATCTAAGGCTATTAAAGATAAGTTCCTATCACCCATTCCTATATAATAACCAACTTGGGAAAAGACACACCTAACTTATGAATATCATCAAAACTTTTGTATCGCAATTTAAAAAAAAAAAAAAACTTCAATTTTAAAAATATTACGAATACCTTCCCTTATATCTTAAAAACAAAACTAAGTAACAGATGATACCATAAGCTACCACTATAACTATGTTTGTACTTACTTTTTAAGTGTTGCAGCCAATGCCAAGTCTGGACGGATGTCAAAACGACTCTGCATGTAAAAACGCAATAAATTATCTCGCTCATGTTCCTGCATTCCATCCTCGAGTTGTGGTGCATTTAATGTGTGATAGGACTCCACCTCTGTCATGCCAAATAATAAATCATACCTGTAATATTTTTTGTTTGAATAAAAAGAAAATGATGTGCATTTAATGTCAGGATTCTTTTCATTTACTTAATTAATAGTTGAGAATGCCTCAGGACAGGATTTCTTCACCTCAAAGGTGATGAAGTATTATTTTTTTTTTCATTAATTGAGTTTTCAATTACAATTCACACTTTCACGTCCTTTTGTATATACTTAGGCAAAAAGTAGGTATGTATCTGTTTTAACTTTGCTTAACTCAGTATAAAAAGTTGAATGAATAACAAGGATTCTTAGTGTGGTATCTTTAAGACTTGCACTTAAAGTGCGTTATTTTTTTTACAGTTTGACATAAAAAAATTAAATTAATGATGATTGTAGTCTAAGAGGCAATGTTGCATTTTGCTAAAGATTATTTTCGTATTTATTTTTGACTCATTAATACGAATACTGAAGGAAACGTTGATAAGTGCTAAGGCTACTGGCTTTTAAACATTAATTTGACGGCACAACAGCTCGTGAAAAACCAGAGCCTAGTGACTTAGAACTCTCAACTATTTCTGCACGCAGGGAAACTACAGGTAGAAGAGACGTAATTTTTAATGACAAAAGGTACTCCCAATAGGCAAAAGCCCTAAAAAAAACATGTTTTTTTTGTGGGTGGAAGAGCCTGGGAATCGAACCTTTCGCATAACAGTCCAACGCATCAATTATTATGCTCGAGAGACAAAAAATATCTATATCCGCTTAATAGACCGATATGGGTAACAGCCGGGTAAACTCGCAATAGAGGGGAAACCGTCAGAGTTTCGAAAGACAAAGTCTCGAAAGGCAAAGGTTCGAAGGACAAAGGTTCCAAAGACAAAGGTTCTAAAAGATAAAGTTTCGAAAAAGAAAATATTCGAAAGATAAAGTTACGAAAGACAATGTTTCGAAAGACAAAGTATCGAAAGACAAAGGTTCGAAAACCAAAAGATTCGAAATTTAAAATTTTTGAAAAAAATTAATCTTAGAATACTGGGGACGATTTATTTTCGTTTGTATTAGTATGAAATAGAGATGAGCAAACCCAAAATCCCGAATCACGAAATCCCGCCGAAAAAAAAAATAAAACATTCAAGAAAACTCATTTTAAAAGCTGGATTTTTTTTTTAATTCTGCAAAATGCCTTAATGTATAAAAAAAAATATGTTTACGCTTTAATAACATTTTAAGCGTTTTTATGAATCCAAGGAAATAGGCGGGGCCATGGAAAAAATGGACAGGTGCCAGTGTCAACAGTTTTTTCTTGATCGAACTACCTATTAACCAAAATTTAATTTCTCTATGCAATCTTTTTTAGTCCTTAAAAGAACATTTAATAGCATACATTAATTCAGCTACCTTTTAAAGCTATGATGTACATAATTGTTGGACCTTTTTTCCAAGTATTCGCTTTCATCGGCTACAAAACCACTTAAAGTAAACCGGACTGTTTTCAAAATAATATTATTTTCACCGTCAGTTAGTCGACCACTAAAAATGCCTTAAAAAACAATATTCTAAAAAACTACCACTAAAAAAAGATCGCTTAATAATACCCCCCCCCCCCAAAAAAAAAAAAATTACTCTCACCCTAAAAACTTCGTCTTAAAGAAGAACCCCCCTCCCCTCAGAAAAAAACCCCACTCAAAAAAATACCCCCCCGCGACAATCAAACGGGTGTTCTGACTTTTCGTTAGTCAAGATACTAGCTTCTGGCCTTTTTGTACGTTCATAATCCTATGACTTGCATTAAACGGAGAAAAAATAAAATTGCGCTATAGCGCAAAATCGCTATGTAAGTTGTGTAAATTTCGAACCTTTTGGTTTTCGAACCTTTGTCTTTCGAAACTTTGTCTTTTCGAACCTTTGTCTTTCGATACTTTGTCCTTTCGAAACTTTATTTTTCGAACCTTTGTCTTTCGAACCTTTGTCTTTCGAAAATTTTGTCTTTCGAAATTCTGTTACTATTTCGCAATAGAGTAGTAGCTCCTGGCGTAACGGTTAAGTGCGTTAGTTTGTCATGCCAGAGGTCTGGGTTTGATTCCCAGCCGCTTCCACCTAAAAAAACATTTTAGGACTACTGCCTATTACGGTGAAGTAACAAATACTCAAAAGTTATGGCAGTAACTTGCCATTGTATAGTTTTCCGACTTTAATTTTTTTGCACAGTAGCTATTCCTTCTCTGCTGAAATTTTTGGAAGAACCGCATTCATTCTTTGAGTAGGTGTTCAAAAACCGTAGTAATTACTTAATTCGAGTAGATTTAATGGCCAACAAAAGTACGAAACAGCCCAAACAAATTAGACAGAAAATGTGACATAAAAAGTGACATAAATCATAATCGTTTTTGTGTAAAGCTTTACGAGATTCATTTTTTGTCTTCACGCTTCTCCAAAAAAAAAAAAAAATGGCTTAAAAGAGCTTAAAGAAATATTCTCGATTTTTTTTATTTTTCAACTCTGTAGCATTATATTAGTAAAATAATTCAACTTATTTGCAAAGAATTTAAATAACAACAAATTTTAACCCTTATTTTGTCAAAAAAAAATCCTGAAATTATTTTTCCTGACTTTTAAAAATTAGAAAATCACAAAATATTTTGCTTTTTGCAACTCTCCCTCACAGAATAAAATAAAAGTACGTACCTACCACAAAAAAATATCTACACGAATAATTGAAAAATAAATGAAGGACGAAGAAAACCTTTAGCTTAATGTATGTATACCCAAAGTTCTACTATACGCAACAGGAAGTTATTAATTCTAGGATAACTTTAAGAGAGTAATTTATGCAATGAAGGCTAAATGAGTAAAAGAAGAATAATTACAAAGAACTCAGTATCCTTTTTTTGTTTCAACTATTTTCACCATAAGACTTTGTTATTTTAAGCTCTTCTTTTAAACGTGAAATATGAATTTTAAAAATTGAGCAAACAAATTAATGGATTTCTGAGAAAGCAACAGAAGGGGTTCAAGTCCAAAATTATACATAGGTACAAATACATATAGAAAGATTCTACTGTAAGGAGTAAATTAAATTCCTGTGAGTGGAAAATTACTTTTTTTAAGCTGTGTTTGGAACTAAAATAAGGGATACCATTTTAGGTAAATAATTAAAGCAAAGATTGATTCTTTTAACTCTTATCACTCTATCGACCCCGTCTATTGGAAAACTTATTTATTTTATTTAAATAATTCAAATTTGCATTATGAAGGAAAATACTTTTGGTTAAAATTGTGTTGATTAAAGTTGTGGTGTTAAACACGTAACAAAGTGGAAGAATACGTGGGAGGATTTGCATTTAAAAATGAAGGGTGCAATCCTCTTTCCACATCTTCTGGTGAAACACTTACAAAATTAATGTCGACAAAGGAGACAAATAAAGCAAGATTACAACGAACGCTCCGATGTTGGACGAGGAACTTACATTATAAAGGATCTATTTAGGGTGATTTTCTTCACTTGAAGTTGAACACAACTTGAGGATTTTTATTTTTATTTTTAAGTTGCGATTTTATATTTAATCACTCAAATTAAAATTGGCAGTTTTAACTTCCGGTTCTCAACTCTAGAGTTTTAAACTTTCGATTTTCTTAACTTCCGAAAAAAAGAAGAAGTTGGCAAGCAAACTTGAGATTTTCTGTTAGAATTTAAATATTTTGTTTTATCAAAATTTATTTTATCCAGAATAAATAAATTTAAGCCTAGAATGTTTCGAGGGAACTATTTTTGGGAAATTAAGGCGCCAGTTATAGCTATCATTGAAATTCATCATTGAAAATTTTTATGATTCATTTTTAGACGTTTAGGGTGCAAAATCTATGATTATTTTGATGTCAAAATAAAGCCAATATATCTGGCTAAAAAAAAAAATTAAATTCGGCCCAACCTTTCTCATGAAATAAATTTTCTTATTTCAATTATCATTGATAAGGTAGTTCAATCATTGAAATAATGAAAGTCAAATTAACGAAATTTTGTTCGCATATTAATTAAGTCGTCAGCTTCACATTGTCATCAAAATAATTGAAGCGTCTAGAATGAGAAGGGGTCAAGTAACATTTTTCGATTTTTTGTTTTTTTTCTTATCGATAAACAACTTAAATTTTGGTTGTAGCTATCATTGAAAATTTTAATTGTTAATTTTGGGACATCTAGAAAGTCAAATCAATTTTGATGCCAGTATATAGACCATGGCTTAAATTATTATTCTAGTCAAAAAAAGGTTAAGTCCGGCACAAACTTCAACGTAAAATGAAATAATAAAAGTCATTTTATGTATGAAAGGTTTTTCAAAAATGAATTTTTTTTTGGCTAGAAATAATAACTGAGTCATGACCTTTATTTTGGCTTACAAAAAACATAAATTAAGCCTTCCAAACGGCTCAAAACTAGCAATTAAAATTTTCAATGATCGTTTTCAATGATAGCTATAACTCGCGCCTAATTCTCGTGGCTCATTAAATACAGGTCTGTTTTGATGGTATTTTTAACAAGAAGGGGTTTAGATCACTTAACACTTTTATGAGCTGAGAACTCATTTTTAAATACATTTTTTTTTTGCATGAAGGTGGTAAGTGCAAACTTATCCTTTATGTTTATGCCCTAAGAGCACCGTCAGTTCTATGAAAAGGCCATATCTGAAATTTCCGACATCAAAACGAAGCCTAGAACTAAACATTAAAAAAGCCAACTGTCACTTAAACCCTTTTTCATAAATAAAAATTAAACTGATTTTTGCATAAAGGTGTCAAGTAAAGAGTTTTGTTAAAACACACCTTTCTCATGAATTTAAATAAAACTTGTTGATACACAAAAAATTTTAAATTTTTTGTCGTTTTTTTATGGTCTTTTAATAAGTTTCTCTCAGTTTCAGAAAAAAGTTATAAACGTAAAACTTTAAACGCTTATAACTCAAAACTTCAAAAATGTCACATGACCCCTTCTCATTCTAGACGCTTCAATTACTGATTTTGTTTTTTTAAATGCCCTAAATCTTAAATTAAAAATTTTCAATGATGAATTTCAATGATAGCTATAACTGGCCCCATTATTGTCAAGATTGCTTTGGGAACCGAAGATGAAGAAGACGAAGAGTTTTGTATTCTTGAAATAACTGAACACGTGATTTTTTCAAATTTTCTTTTATTTTCCGATATTTTTCCCGTCCGGCCGCGACACGGCATGCAGTGGCGTGACACTGAAAATATTCTTTTTAATTTTTAACTGTCAACAAAGATAATTCATATATTTCAAATTAATTACAAAAAATAAAATCTAATAAGGCTGAGTTTCGAAATGTAGCAAATGTTTTGATGCGGAAGTAATGCTTACATTTTTCATACGCATCAGCAACGCTTTGTAGAAATATTATACATTGTATAGGTTTGACGTTGCGGAACGCAAAAAAAAAATATTTTAAATCAAAGCAGCTAACAAATTTTTGGATGCGCCGCCGTTTGCGCAGTAAATGCGCATCATATATGTCGCAAATATCCCCGGAATTTTTTTGAAAAACTAAAGTTTGCCCACTTTTAAATTTCAACTCTTGAGTTGATAATTTGAGTAGTCAAACAAAAGAGCAATTTTCAACTTGCCCCCCAACTCTTGATTTGTTATCAACTCTAGAGTTGGCCAACTTCAATGTTTTCTGCAAAGCTTGCGTCCATTTTCGGAAGGATTAAGTTGATTTTTATCTAGTTTTTGCAGAAGTTATAGAGCTAAGGTAATTTTAAGAAAAAATCCCTAAAAACCGTTGAAACGTTTTCCTTCGCGAGTTTCTCGCAGTTTATGAAAAACGATTTTTTTTTTAATTTTAAGTTATTTTTTTTTTCTCTTTTTAGAGCAAACAAATAGTTTTGTGCCGAAAATATACTAGCCTGCAGTATAAATTAGCACTAAAATGATAAAGAATTCTAAAAACAAAACATGAGTTGTGCTTACAATTTTACTATAGGGGTCGAAAAAACCCAAAAAAAAATTGTAGGTATTCATGTGAATTTTTGAGCTTAAGACGAGTATTAGCTTTTCGTAAATGCCTTGTATCAGCCTTTGACTTGCATCAAATGAAGACAAAATAGCGCCAGTCTGTTACGCTGATACAGTAAAGTGCTCTTGAGTTAGTGTAATGAGTGCATTATAATTTTAGCTGAGTTACACATCTCTATCTAAATCATGCGATAGTGGTATTCTGTTTTAATGAAGTCAAAAATTAAAATTTTAGATTTTAGATATTATTGTCGAAACAAAAATTTTTTGCTTTTAGGTCTTTTTACAGAACTTCAGAAAAGAGTTTCAAAACTTGTCTATGGATTAAAAATATAAATAAAATTATAATATGTACAATTGTACATTGTATACTAACCTGCTGAAAAGTTCCGAATTCTGGGTCATATCTTTATATGGCTGATTTGGAATAACATTTCCATCAACGATGGGACCCCAAGATGTTGAAAACTGTGGAAAAGCTGTTGGTATTTTCTGGATTTCCTCATACCTAATGAGATAATAATATAAATCAAACTGTCAATAGCGTTATGAAAAATAAAAATTGAATTATCTTAATAATGCAATTTGCTACAACTTATGTTGTATACCCAACCTAATCCATAAAAAACACATATAAAAATACAGGGTGTCCAGTAAATAATGGTTAACCTTACAACCAGACATAGTAGGCCTTAAGACCTTTCCGAAAATAAATATCATACGAAAAAATATTTTCATGGTAGAACATTTTTCCAAAAAAATTACGACTCTCCTCGAGCTGTGTTAACTTGGCCCCAAAAATTGTCTAATTTTTTTTTTAATTTTGTTGTAAAAGATGACCAATTAAATGACCACTTTTGACCACCCATTAATATTTTTTGACCACCCACAGTTATCGAAAAAATCGATTTTTAAAAATGGGGGGCTAAAAGAACGCTGCCCCCAAAACATCGATTTTTTTCAAATTTGATTGATTGTTATGATAGGTCGCACGGAAGAGATTATTTACCACCCTTTAACTTTTTTTGACCACCCCTAGAAATATTTTTTTTTGATTTTTTGAAAAAAAAATTGAGATTAATTTTTTGTTTAAAATTTTCTCTTAATTTTCTTATTTCAAAAATTTGAAGATACAGATTATAAAAAGAACAAAATTAGCTAAAATGAACACTCTTTAGAATTTTTCGATCTTTTGAAAAAATATTTTTTTCGAATTTTTAAAGATGACCATTGTAAAAAAACTCAGTTTTCTTAGATAACCATCCCTTAAAGTCGCTCCAACTTCTTAAAAAATACTTTTTTTTCAACTCGGGCAGATGACCCTTGCAAAATTTTTATAATCTTCAAGTTAAAGAACTTGCAAAAAAATAAAATAGTTTGATACCTAAGTCAGAGTGATTTAAAGGGTTATCTTCGAAATCAATATTTTTTCAAAATATCGAACAATTCTAAAGAGTGGTCGTTTTAGCTAATTTTGTTCTTTTTATAATCTGTATTTTCTTATTTTTGAAATAAGAAAATTAAGAGAACATTTTAAACAAAAAATTAATCTCAATTTTTTTTTTTTTTCAAAAAATCAAAAAAAAATATTTCTAGGGGTGGTCAAAAAAAGTTAAAGGGTGGTCAATAATCTCTTCCGTGCGACCTATCATAACAATCAATCAAATTAGAAAAAATTGATTTTTTGGGGGCAGCGTTCTTTTAGCCCCCCATTTTTAAAAATTGATTTTTTCGATAACTGTGGGTGGTCAAAAAAATTTAATGGGTGTTCAAAAGTGGTCATTTAATTGGTCATCTTTTACATAAAAATTTAAAAAAATTAGACAATTTTTGGGGCCAAGTTAACACAGCTCTCTCCTCGAATACCTTAAAACTAGGACCACCAATGAATGATTTTTGTTGTTTTTTTTTAATTTTTATAAATTTCTTGAACAACTATTCTAATAGACAAGCGTATTATTTTACCACTTATTATTTGCAAATCCTCCTTTTATTTGTCTAAAAATTAACTATTCACTGTAACTTAATTTACATTTCAGAAAATAGAGTAAAGCTCCTTTAGTTAATCAACAACAGTAAATTTTATTAGTTATTGTTGTAGGTTAAACCATTTCGTTGTCGTTCTATGAAAACTCCCTAAGTCCATTTCTTAAGAAACTGAAGAACCTTTCATAAACACGGCATAGTTAATTAAATACCAAAATTTAACTTTTGTAAAAAGTACCCAACTCTTTTGCTACATTTATTCTAAATATAAAATTTATCAAACTCAAAAATTTTCAAGTTATTGTTAGTAAAATTCCATAACAAATGCCAATGTTACAAAATTTAAAAAAATGGACTTAGGGAGTTTTCATAGAACGACGACGATTTGTTGTACCATTTTAAAAAGCAACTTTTTAACGTAATTGGTCACGAATGTTTTTATACATTTTTATTTTTTGACAGATGATCGAAGTTGTTTAGAAATAAATATTTTGTATAATTTTTGCATTGAAAAATTATTTTTAAAAAAAATTATAGGTAATTAAAAAAATGCAACAACAAGAGATGTTAAATTTTAGTATTCTGTCTTTTAGAATAATTATTCAAAAAATTTATAAAAATTAAAAAACAACAAAAATAATTCATTGGTGTGCCTATTTTTAGGGTATTCGAGGAGGGTTGTAATTTTTTAAATTATTCCACCATAAGCGCACAAGTGGAAAAGCCTACACTACAAAATGAATGTAAATTAAATTTTCTACAAAAAAATCTTGTATTTTTGCTACGAGTAACACTTAGGCTAGACGCATATTGAGACGCAACCATCGCGCGCGCGTGTGACGTGAAACAGTATAGCACGAATTTTTGTAAACAATGTAAATCAATTGAACAGCGCATATTGATGGAGCGTGACGCGACATGGCCTGACACTCGTTTTAAAAAACACGCGTGACACAGTGATTGAAACCCAGTTTTCCTTGCGAGACTTTGCACGTGCACGTTTTTTATTTATTTCCCGTCAAAAAATATACAAACTGTCGGATAAAATTGAAACATAAAAAATAGTTTGCTAATTACGAAAACAGTTATAGTCTTTTGTGAGTTTTTTTTATTTTTGAATTAAAGATGACAGAAGAAAAATTAGAATTTTCCATTTATGAATGTTGTTGTTGGTACTTCAATTTCAATATAAATAATGTTTTCAATAAAATATTGACACTCGTGATTCAATATGCGGATATTGACATAACACGTTTCTATTAATCAGGTCATGTCGCACACGTCAGGTCACGTCACACGCGCTGGTCGCGTCTCAATATGCGCTTAGCCTTAAAGTGATACGGGGTATAGAATTGTAGAAATGTTAACAAATCTAAAAAACCGGTTATTACTTAACAAAGCAGTCCGTGGCGTAATGGTTTGTGCGTTGTACTATCACGCCAGAGGTCTGGGTTCGATTCCCAGCCTTTGCCACCTAAACACTAAAAATGTTTTTCAGGGCTACTTCTTCTTGCAAGGAAGTAAAATATCCTCCAAGGAGTATCTCCTGCCGTAAAAAAAATTCCCCTTTACTTTTGTTTTTTTCAATTTTCTCAAAAACTAGAATACTTTTTGACATCTGGTTTTTAGTGTTTGACTTAAAAGTTGAACAATATCAGTTTGAACACACTTTTTTAATTTTTTCTTTTTTTTTTCAAAATTTAAGTTTAAAAATTAATTTTGGAAAAACTCTGCACTAAAATAATAATAAAATAAGAGATTCTTGGCTTTACAAAAACAGTTTAGCACGACAGTGTAAGTTTTGCCGTTATAAATGATTTTTTTAGAAAATTAACCCCTCCCGCCTAACAGGGAGGAAATAGATCCTCGTCCCATACGATTTGTTTTTTGTCTACATGTTCTAGCTTTTTGGTAAACCTTATGCGATTCACCCTGATAAATTATTCCACTGACGTGTTGGTAAGTGGGTTAAAGTGAGTGGTTGGAGTGAAAATTTGTTAATTTAATTTATTTGATGCAGTTTATATTGAAATGAAAATCATTGTTTCTTCAAAGATAAGAAGTAGGTATACTGGGTGTTTCCACGTTTTTCCTCATTACCTGATAAAATGTTTTTTTTTTTTTACAAAAATGATATACGTAAGTCTTAAAAATCTGTATGACGTGGCTCATTATCTGAAAAAAAAAAAAAAAAAAACAAAAAAAAATAAAAATGACCTAATAGCCTTAAAAAGTCTTCAGTTGTAACTTTTTGAAGTTTCAACAAGACGAGAAATACCATCGAACTAAAATCTTTTTTGAAAGTTTTGAACTATACTAGAAAATCATTTTAAAAAGACCCAATTAATCCAGTAAAGAAAAATATTCAATTATGAAATACAAGGATTGACTTATTTCACAAACAATGTATAATTTTTCTTAAGAGCAATCTGTAAAATGTGTTCTCCATTCTCCATGGATGATGCAGTAAATCATGCTGTCATTTTTAAAATGAAAATCTTCTGCAATAAATATGGGTTATTGATTTTCGATTTGTGCTTTATCATTGGCTATTTTTTTTATTTTTAATAAATCAAGGACAAAAGGAAGAATAAATAAAGTTCTATCCAATCCTTTTTATTATTTTTGTATTTGTGTTGTATTTTTAAAGTATGAAAAAGTAAATGAGCGATTTAAAACGGAAAATAATAAAGATAATTTGTAAATGGATTAATGTTATCAGTAAAAAGGTTTCCTGTTAAAATTATTGCGGTTTGATTGGCTTACGCTAGTTAAGCAGTTAACTTGATGATTTTTGTTGACAATTATAGTCGATTATTAATTTCATGCTCTTAGCCCCGACTCTCTTTTTTTTTTTTTTTTCGAAAGCTGATTTAAAAGAAAATCCATTATTAATCTCGATGATGAATTAAAATTTAAAGAAAATCCTCAAACGAAATTGAGTGAACCGTAAAGTATTGACAATTTTGAAAATGTATTTAAACTTTATGGAAGAAAATAAAACATACAGTCTTGGTGGGCATTTTTTGCTGGTTTAAATTGTAAAAAGTCTGAAAAGCTACGATGAGATGGTAAGCAAAAATAGTCAACACATAAGACGTCAAGCTTTAAGCCTAGTACAAATAAATAAATAAATTTGATAGCACAACAGCTCATGAAGAACTAGGGCCTAGTGACTTACAACTCTCAACCATTCCTGTGTGCGTGTCTGCAGGAATGGAGGGGACCTACAGTTTATTGCCGAATCCGAACGGCTAACGAGCGGCACTTTTCTGTGACAGGAGATACTCTTGGAGGATTTGTCAATTCCTCGCAAGAGGCAGTAGCCGCTTTTTCTTTTAAATAAATAGGTGGCGAGGCTGGGGATCGAACCTTAGACCTCCGGCATGACAGTCCATCGCACTAACCATCACGCCACGGCTACTACTTTAAGCCTAGTACGCAGATCGGGAAAAAATTTTCTTTTCATACAAAATCTTCTCCAGGACAAATTTTGTCTTCAGTTTTTTTCCAGGCAGTACTCAGTTCACGCGCAAAATTGTGGCGTTTGTACCGGCTGTAGGGTAAAGTCTCCTCTAAATTTTGCCAGAAAAAATAATATCCGAAGCATTATTTTTCGGGAAAATTTTTGACAGATCAATAATTTTGCATGATAAACACGATCATTTTTGCGCGATTTTTCCAATGTTTTTGTAGAGATTAGAATTGTAGAGATAAAATTTGCCTTTTTCCGATCTGCGTACTAGGCTTTATCCTGCATTACAGTTGCATTGACACACACGACTTTTAGATTCAAGGCGTTAAATTATTTTCGTTTATCGCGTAATCATCGTTTTAACATAGTCCTCTTTCATTCGATGAAACTGATTTTCCAGCAACTTTCAGTTCGTTGGTAAGAAGATCAGGAAGCAAGAAGGGTAAACAAAATCTCCCCGGTTAACGATTTCAGGAGATTTTTTTTTTTTTTACATTTTTCTTAACCCTTATGTGTGTGACGAGGTACCCGGGTACCTTTTCAAATTTCAATGACCATTTAATTAATTTAATAGTAAGCTATAGGCACATGAACATATGAGAGCTCCTAACTTTATGTTTTGCAAATATTATCAATAATTGGAGGCTTGAAAGCCCAATGGGAAGTTCCCTGTTAACCAAAAATCTTTAGACACCTTAAACCGTGTGACAAGGTACCTGGGTACCTTTATATATTAGGAATGTTTTTTAGCCAATACCTTTCGATTGAAAATGAAAAAATCAACAATTTAGACCTATAGTTATTTTCGCCAGAACAATATTTCACCTTACAATATTTTGTTCGCCCGGAATTTTAGAAGCTATTGTGAGTTTCGCCTGAAAGAAATTTACAGTTTGCGCCTAATTGTTCACTCGTTGGCTTACTAGAAATAAGTGAAAACAAAAAACGTGAATGGCATTACATTCCGACTGGAATGAATGTTCACTCTAAAGGGGAATTTTCGGAATGTGAAATATTTTTCGCGTGAAACTCACAATAGGCGAAAAAAAATTTCCGGGTGGAATGTTGTTCGGGCGAAACTCACAATAAGGCTAATTATTTCTTTTTTTTTTTTTTTATTTATTTCTTATTTTATTTTAGTCAAAATATTTAATTGACAGAGTTGAAGGCTCTCCTTCTCCTTCTAAAACTTATTCCTAGTATCTGTAAAGTAACAGTGAAAAACAATTTTGCGACGAATTTTGTGTGTATGCCTGCCAACGCGTTCCGTTTTTCCAGTGAAACAACAAAATATTCTTCCGTGCTCCCATCTGAATATAAGAAGTTTGCTTCAAACTCAAGAGCTTCTTGATCAACGTCCGAAACTTCACCCTCTTCAGATTTTGGGGTAAAATTTTCTTCAGCATCTGAATTCTCAAATCGAAAAAAAGCACTTTGGTATTCACGGTTCGGCGCAACTGGTCTAGTATTTTTTGCACTGTTGCAACGGTGTAATATATAAATAGGAAAACTGCGCTCGATTTAGGCTTGTTGCACCGGATCATGAATACCCCAAAAATGTTATTTCAACTTTCAAGTGAATTTCATTGCATTTTATATTGTCAGTAATTTAATCTCATCCGACTGCGTATTAAAAAAAAATAAAAAAAAAAAAACCAAAAGAAGTAAAAAAACATGAATACATTATATTTGAATGGTTTTTAATATAATTATCAACAAAAAATAAAATAAACCATAAGTATTCCTTTACAATCATATGAAGGTACCCGGGTACCTAATCACACGGATTAAGGTGTTTTTTTCTTCACACACATAAGGGTTAAAACTACGTATGTATGCCTTCAACCAAGGTACTTTAAAAGGAAAATACAGAAAATCTATTACGATTTTTATTTGAAAGGTTCAAGAGATTTTTAAAGAAATTAAAAGAAAACGTCACAAAACTCTCAAGAGACTCGTTTCTTCGTGTGAAGAAATTGGTATGTTTAATCAAATGACATCGTAGCTATTCTTCGGTGTAGTTTAATTCGTATTACATTCCTGATAAAAAATTTCATTGTTTGGGGCAACTTGAACTACTGGTTAGCGTTATTCCTGTGATAATCAATGTTTCGTGATGGGTTGACTGACTATAGGTGAACGTGGTGAGTGCGTTGAGAGTATTTTAACATTTTTTGTTTATATAGCAGAAAGTCAACGCCTTGGCCATTTGGGTTTATTTTCTAATCTGCAGAGACTACGGAACAACTAAAATGATAGACCGAGAACTGGTGATCGATTTTCTCCGTGTTTTATACCGCTACAAATTTTATGAGCATGTGCACTGTGCACCCAGTGCAAAGTAAATGCTATAAACCTTTCACTGAAATCGTGACCCTAAGACCACCATAATGTATTTTCCAAATGCATAAATAGAGCGAAGTTAAAGTAATTTATACCGCTCCAAATTTTGTTACCATTTATTTATTGAAAGTTTTTTTTTTTTTTTTTCTTGAAAGTGAATTAAGGTTCTGTTAGGCCCGCGACAGCGATATTGCTACCAGATTGATGGAATTTAGATTTGACAGTTACCAAAGTACTAGTAAACAAATTTTGGAGCGGTAAAAAACCTTTCTGTTTTTTTGCTTGTATTTTATGGAGGTGTTAGGGCCGCGAAATCACTGACAGACCGATGGAGTTTAGCTTAGACACAAAAATACTATGCTCACAAAATTTGGAGCTGAAAAAAAAACACTTCAAGCAAATCTTTTACCAGATTTTAATCTATGAGTAGTTTTCCATTTTTTTTTTTTAATTTTGCCAGCCGCTTACCTAACGAGTTGTAAACCGATTTGTTTGGAAAGAGAAGACTCATGTCTTTCATGTCTTTCAGAATACATAAAATATTTTAACTGGATTTACCGTAAATAAGATTTATGCCAGTATCTGGTGATAGGTATTTAGAAATGGCGGCCCCGAGCAATCTAGGTCGGTGACCCAATTTCGACGCGTTGAGGAAAGAGATCAATTCTTTGATCTTCAGTTCGGAGAGTTAATTGAGATTTTCAAACAAGGCCTTGCCAAATGACTGTGCTCTAATTCTGTTCATAGCATTTTCACCAGAGGAAACAAAAAGCAGTTACCCTTTTCTGCTGGCCCCTGCAACCACGACAGTGAGTGTTGTAAGCGATGCCTGCAGCCTCTCCGCATGTTCTCCGATCGGCCAGGGCCCGGAAAAGGTCGCAACGCCCCTAGCTATATCTCGCCTGGGTCTGATATCAGTTCAGTTGCACAAGTTTTGCTATAAGTGGGCCGAATCTTTCTAGATATAAAGCAATTAGCTAACCTGCACCACCATACCTATGGTTGGATTCAGTGACAAAAATTGAGAATATATTGCTCTTCATAACACCAAGAGGAATTTTGGATCTTTGCGCAAGTGCGCTATGAAGGGCTACATTGTTGAACCAATTTAGAAGACGATAGTGGCGAAACAATTACTTTAACCGCTACCTAACAGTCATGGTTTTGTTTTGGGTCTTAACTGTTTGAGTATATTGCATACTTCCAGGAATTCCACCTGGAAAACACTAGCGAAGTTGGAAGGCCGATAAGATCTGGAGATATTCAGAGTTTCGGAACAAATACCTGAGCCAACCCAGTAAAGATAGTTGTGTCAAAGCCTCTTGTCACGAGGAGATCATCTTTCCAATCCTTTCTGGATGAAAAAAATCACTTCAAAATCCACACTGATTTCCAGAGTAGGATTTCAGTAGTTAGCAAGTTTTGAAAAATGAAAACTATCATCTGAAAAAACATGTTTCTTTTTTAATATCCCGAAATATAATGAGTATTATTTTCGTTTTCAGCGACCCAAAATTATACTTCAGAAAATTTATTTTTTGTTGTGGGTAGCCTAAAACGAACTAAAACTAAAACTATAAGTTGTTTAATTCCGCAAAAATTCATTGACGAAAACCAAGTTCTTAAACTTCTCCTTTTAATTTCCGTTTGATTCGATCTAATTCTCTTTATTTTATTTTCCTTGATGAAACCAATATAATTGCCCTACATACCCATAGCTAGCTAAACAGAAACCAAATCAGAGGTTAACACAAGAAATACAAAAAGTAATATTATATATAGGCAACATAAAATCTTTTCATTAGATTAATTAATTTCTTTGTATTCAAAATATTGTATCTAGTAGTTAATCAACAATAATTAAAGTACCGTTTCGATCGTAAGCAAGTCAGCAATTCTTCATTACCATTGTTTAGGGGACAGTTAAGTTTATGTGCTGTTTGCATGGTCAATTGTAGTGAATTGTTTGAAGCAGCCCAATCGGACATTGCGGAGCCAGACATCAAAATAGCTCGATGAAAGAGCCCTGTGAAAGGGATAATAGTGTATTAAGTTAACATAAATGGTAATTGGATAGTTAAAGTAATTTTCGACCCATGCGTTAGGGATACATAATATATACATATACATACCGGATGCAACAGGCGATACCATCAGGTAATTAACACATACAGCTCCTGTGCTATGTCCCATCAGTGTAACACTGTTTTTATCTCCACCAAATACTCCAATATTCTCCTTTATCCAGTGTAATGCAGCAATTTGGTCTAATAGGCCAAAATTACTTACATCTTCATTAAGTCCAGGTTTCATGAATCCTTTATAAGTGAACGAAAATAAATGATGCAGTAAATTGGATTTGTCAATAATTATTATTATCAGATTGTTGAATAAGCAAAGGCATAGCGTTATTATATTTATTATATAAATGAAAGATAAACTATGGGTTCCTGTTTTCAATACAATTATTGAATGCTGAAGTAAATTAAACGATAATAGGGTTACCTAACTTCATTTTTGGTATGTTCATATTTCAGTAGAGACATACAAGGACTAGTTTAATAGTTTCACTAATTAAGGCCCGTGTTCTGAAACAGAATTTAAACATACAAGTTCAGAGCTAAGGCTTTTGTGACAGTTAACGCTGAGGAAAAAGGAGCACATTAACGCTTGAGTAGAGCGTAAATACTTGAGTTTTATATCAGCAAACTAGTATTTCTAAGGTTCTCAAACACTATAGTTTGCACTTCACTTTGCCTCTTAACACTGAACTTAAACTTATTGATTCGGTTTAGCAAATGAGGGTAAAAATGTGTTACCGCAAATAACTGAAACATCGAATTAGTCGCCATTATTTTGTTTTTTTTTTAACATGTTTTCGATAATTTTATTTATAATTTTATTTCATTGCGTTAATTCTTAATTTTTTTTTTGAAATTTTTTAAACTTTAATGTTGCGATTAGTATTGTACTAAATCGTTCTTTTAAGCTTTTTTTTCTGGTCCTAAAATGAAAACAAAAATACAAACTAAAACAAAAAACCGATGAGTTATTCCGGTAAAGCCTATAACGGCCATATTATTGACTTACTTCAAAACTGGTTTTACTGAAAAACTAGTTCCATAGGACGGTGTTCACAATTGAGTCAGATTTACTGTTTTTGTTGGCATAAGTCAGTCAGCTCGTGTTTAGACACATACAACCGATTCAGCAGTCGTTAAAACAAAACACAAATTTTTACTCGCCGGAGAATTTAATCAGAATTTTTTCAATCACAAAATTAATATTTCACTAAATAAATAGTTTTCCAATTGAAACAACTTGGATTCTGTAGTATTTCAGTGCCAAACAAAAACTAAATACTGAGAAAACAGATGTCACAAAAGAAAATGTCAGAAAAAATCGATTTTTTCTGACATTTTTTTTTTTTTAATTTAAAAAATCCTGCCTCACTTGACCATCTCTTTCTCACCATAAAGTGGGAACGAGAAAAAGTACATAAACGTCAAAAAAAATACGAAAAGTATGTAAGACCAATGTGAACACCGTCTAGGGGTTTAGAGTATTAAGTTTTTCAAAAACAATTACGGCCATATTATTGACTTTCTTCAAAGCTAGTTTTACGGAAAAACTAGTTCTATAGGGGTTTCGATTTTTAAGTTTCTTAAAAAAAAATACCGATTTGATTTAAATGTCAAACTATGTATGAATATTTTGATTTAGATGTCAAAGAAATAAAAAATTGTGAAAAACTTAAAACTCGAAACCGCTATAGATCTAGTTTATCGGTAAAACTAGCTTTGAAGAAATTCAAGAATATGGCCGTTATTGATTTGATTTAGATGACAAAATGTGCATGAATATTTTGACTTAGATGTCAAGTAATAAAAAATTGTGAAAAATTTAAAACTCGAAACCCCTATAAAACTACTTTTGCCATAAAACTAGCTTTGAAACATGTCAATAATATGGCCGTTATTGAAATGAACAATATGGTGTATTGCCTTGGAAAGGAATCTGTTATTTTTGTGGAAATAGAATTTAGGCGGACATTTGGCGGAACGCATCGAAGCTGACTATATACCTACATAATAAGGGTAGTAAACTCTTTTTCCGAGTGTGTATTTAAATACGATATTTTAAATTGTGAGATTTTTTGTTACGATATTTGAGATCGTATTATGATTTCTAATTGGCTGATTTATAATGCCAGTTTCACAGTGCATAGCTACTTACTGAAATAAGTGGCGCTGAAGTTCTCCATATATTGAGATTTAAGGCTTAGTGGCACTTAAGTCACCAACATGGGAGATTAACATAAGTGCCACTCATTAAGGTTAATATGCACTGAGTTATTGAGCCTTTTTCCCCCATATTAACCACTTAATTTCCACTCTCTTTGACTGTGAAACTGCGTCTTATTTCAGTAGTATTAAAGAAAAAAAAAAGAAAAATGTAAGATTTCGTTTTTTGAGATTTTGATTTTCTGTCCTTTTCTCTCAAGTCTGCCAATTTTTGTTATAAAACAATTGGTTTCTTGTAATTTAAAAAAAAATATAGGTAAATAATATTTGCTTATTACAGGAATGCCCTATACAGGAATGTTAATAAAGCGTCACCCAAATTCGTTCTCGATATTTGACATTCCTGTTTCAATCACATACGTCAACTGTCATCTGGAGACTGTATCCCTATGTTTACATTAGGGTTTTTTTTTGTGATTTACAAGCATGGAACGTGTTAAAATTGTGAAAACTTACTACAAAATTAGCAATTCAATAGTAAAGCCCTGACTCGATTAATAGTTGGAAGTTAAACCAGTGTTAATTAACTCTGGCCATGCATTTATTTGCATTTAACTCAAGAAGCAGTTTTTTAATATAGCATAAACCAGACGATAAATCATCAAGAGCATCTATTGTAGGGCTTAACTTTAATATATCCCCAAAAGAAAGCAAAACCTAGTGTATTGTATTTATAATTTTGTTATATTTTTCAATGAAGCAATAAAATTCTTTAATCTAAAAAATTTAAATGGAGTGGTTTGAATAAAATGGAGCATATTATAAAAACTATTTTTTTCGGAGTAGGTGGTCCTTTGAAATGAATAAAACACTTCAACAGATCCGTGCTCAATCTCTAGAGACACAGCTTCTAATTGAATAATTAACTCAGTTAGCCGCTCGAAGTTTATGCAAACTGTTAGTTTTTGATTTTTAGAAATGACGAAAGATTTGATTAATATAAAGTGAATCAGCTAATTTTTCAGTGTAAGAGTTAACTCTGATTTAAGCCCAGAGTTAGGTAATCCTGCAAATAAATTGAACTCGAATTGACACAGAAGAAGTTTTTTAGTGTAGGATTAAATTTAACCAACAACAACAACAACTTAAAGGCGCTACCACCAATTGCTTACGAATTAATTTTGTTTGTTTAAATTTTTTTTAATTCGTTTTATTTTTGTTTGGCTGGAGAAATAGCTTTTTCAAGGGGTGCCAAGCCCTATCATCAGTCTCCTTTATGGCCAAATCACAATCACGCGTTCGGTCGGTCGGGCTTTGATGGGCTTTTAATCGACTTTACGATAACATGTGTCATTAAGCGCGACCTTTAAAATTGCAAAACGAAATGTGGCTTCAAACTTTGGGCGTTGAGAAATGACAAATAAAAGTTCTGTTTCCTTACAATGGTATTTCTGAAATTCTTCGCAGATAATAGAGAATTTTAAATGTCTCTGCATTTTATGTTTTCATTTAGGTTCTACAACCATTCAACCAATGGAAATAAATAGCTTTGGTAATAAAAGTATACATAAGGTATATGCTCTAATGGATGAACATGGTGGCTCCATGAGAAAGATTTCATAGAATACTGTGTTGCATGCTATGTAAATTTCTCATGGAGGCTACTTACATGTAGTATTCTGTAAAAAAAATTCTTGCCACATATTGCTTTGCTCATAGAAAGCTATGAATAGTATTCTATGAAGCAGCAATTTTCCCGCTGACATCTGTGGGTTTGTTTCAATTTTCTTTTGTTTTGTGTTTTTTCGAATGTAATTAAATTTATTGCAGGTACCAAAACTAAGTTTTGGTCTTTTTCTTATGGATTTAAGTAAAATTAACAATAAATCAATTCTTTAAATTGTAACTTTGCCCTGTGAAATTTTTGAAACAAATGAAATAGAAAGCTATTAAAATGCCCAACCAACATTTTATGGTATACTATCGCTCTTTCTTTCTATCGAAAGTGACAGATAGTAATCTATAAAATATTTCAGGTGGAGACACCGTGTTAAAATCCGTGAGATACACTCACACATTAAAAAGTCTCTCATCCTGAATCCGAAAATATTAATTTATTGAAACTAGCGTACCAGCATATTTTGAGTAGAATCTACCCTTCTCTTTTTTACGAAAATAAAATCTCCATTCAGTAAAAAGCCCATGTAAACAGGCACGTACCTACGTAAAAAATATCTGATGATATAAATCCCGTCAGACAAAACAATCTTAAGCTGAGGGAATTATTTTATCGCAAAATAGGCTTGCAAAAAGATTTGCACATTTAAATGTGGCGATGTTACGCCGCCGACTTAGTACATACACACTCTTGTCAAGTTTGATGTGTTGCAAACTGTCATCTTTGTTTTCCCTATTCAACTATTTTCTTTCCATGAGCAATATTTTCTCTTTCCCACATACAGACAAAAATGTATTCACTCTTCAACAGAACGTGGTATACATATACCTACTGCAGAAACATGTTGGATTCCAACACAAGACACAATTCTACAAAAAACACACGACACAAATCGTAATTGATATTACAAAATGTTGTAAGACACACATTTCTTGTGTCGGGATTTTATTTATTTGTAATCTATGTATGTATGTGAACATTGATTTGATTCAAGAAGAATATTCACATAAAAATAAAATACAAATTAAAAAGAAAGAAGTTTAAGCGATAGCGCCACAAGAAACATCACTCATTAACAAAAAACAGAAGGCAAGTGTAAACTCGACTAAGAAGTATACACAGCGGAGTAAATAACTCTCCGGAACCAAATAAAAATTGCCTTAATCGAACACATCTAAAAAGAGGTAGACAGATACTTGCAAAACAGAGCATCAAAACAATTTGCTTTAGGTATTTTTAAATGAAATAAACAAGACACAAATAATACATTTCACAGAAAACCAATTTATTTTGTTTGATAAAATTTATAAAAATATACACATACATAATACTAAACATATCTCCTGGAATTATTATAAAAAAATCCAAATTAATTTCCAATTCTATACCACAACACAAACCAAATTTAGTTTAGTAAAGTACCTAAGATAACTTTTATCACTTTTATCAAATGATTCACACGAAATTATGATTAATAATAAATGAATTTCTTGCAAACAAATTTTCTTATGTTTTTTGTTAATTAAATGTTTTATTTGTAATAAAACTAAATGCACAACTTTTGCATCCGACCGAAAGAAAAGGGAAAACAAACAAAATGTAAATTACCTACTGTGAGCTGTCAAAGCGCGACAAAATAGAAAATAGATCTATTCGGGCGTTGAGCTCGAGCTTACGATATTTACGATCTAAAGCGAGCATAAAGCTTGAGGTAGCATTTCAGATTGCCTCATAAGAATCCATTGTTTCAATTCAATATGTCAAAGTCGGCACGACCGAACGCGTGATTGTGATTTAGCTATTATAGTGGTGCTGAGCTTTAACCCAATTTTATTTGAAAAACTTTCTACACATCATGTGGTATTTGAACCCGTGCATCAGATTTGCTCATTCTTCGAAGCTGTATGCACTACGCATTCTGCCACTGCTGACCACTGACGTCACAGGGCGCGATGTGAGGTTTGTTTATCAAATGCATTTGGAGCATCAGCATTTTTATAAGCACTTTTAAGTATGCTGTCTTGTCAAGTCTAATAAACTGACATTCTATTATGAATAGTACAATAATAATACAAATATTAAATTTAACTTTCAGTTGTCAAAAACGTACCAATTAAGAACTAGATGATAACACATATCGTTGGGAATAATAAAAATACATGGGTGATGGGCTCCAGGATCTTAGGTGTTAAATATTTTAATTGGATAGTAATTAAAAATTTTATACCAACATTTTGACCCCGAGAAATAACCAAATAACCCTAAAGAATAAAAAAAATGTGTACCTATCGCTAACAAATACCTTTAAGTACTTCAATTCTTTTAAAATTGATAATTTTCCATCACGAAATGCTATTTTACAATGTCTGAATAAAGTTCTAATCTGTAAAACCTATCACAATTAAAAAAATTAACATTGACACAAGTCCATAAGTCCAAATAAAATAAATTAAGAATATTTTTGTGTTTATAACATTTTGAATTGGGTCAAAAATCATTTGTGATTTATTTCTCCTTCGGTCTTATGACCCTGTACCAACATCAAGTGACTATAATCAAAACAATAGATAAACAGGAAGAAGAAGAGAATAAACAAAAATAAAAGAAAATTATTTTTGTTATTGTTTTAGTGGACTGTATTGAATTAAATTCAAATGAAAGATTTTTTGCGACCTTTAGTCCAATGCGTTTCGCCCAGGCACGACAGTTGGGCTCATCAGTTAGATGCTGTCGTACCCTTCTAAGAGTCGGTATTCATCGACAAAAAATTGCGTCTTAGAAGGGTACGACAGCATCTAACTGATGAGCCCAACTGTCGTGCCTGGGCGAAACGCATTGGACTAAAGGTCGCAAAAAATCTTTCATTTGGATAAACAGGAAGTTGATTTGAAACATTTGAAGAAAGAGGTACTCACTCTTTCGTCTAAAATTTTATTCATAACAGGATAAAGTGTTTTTAACCTCCTCTTATTTTTATGGAGAAGCAGTAGGTACGTCGCGCTTTCTTCTATTCTTATTACCCTACCCTTGCTATATCAATAAAGATTAATATTGGTCTAAATTTGAGTATATTGTTTAAAATAATGATTCGTGCTTTTGTGCTGTCTATCTATCTCAAGAGATAATATTACTGTTCATAGATTCTTAAAATGAGATTTGCATAAAACTTCTTACCTAATACTCCTAACCTGTAATTCACTGTCACAATTATCACTTGTCCATAACTAGAAAGGACAGATCCATCATAAGGATTACCGCTATTCCATTCAAAAGATTCTCCATGCAAGTACACTATAACAGGATACTTGTGGTTCTGATCCAGTCCATCTATACGAAAAGAACATACAAATTAACATTATTGAATAACGAGTTGCTAATAGCCTGTTAAAAGCTTATAAAGTGCTTTATCGTACGTGCAATAGATCCGGATATAAATTTCAAATTCATCATTTAATGATTCAATCAATTTACTCTTACACTTCTTTACTTCATGAAACATTCGAGTGTACATGTACATGTGAAAGTGCATACACTTTAATACTTTTTCCTATTACTAGTTAACGTACTTACCCCCACTTGGTACATAAACGTTCAGATAAAGGCAATCCTCATCCTCTGTTTTAAGATATGGTAAAAGTCTAATTAATTGTTCATATCGTCCTTTGGAAATTTTCACACTGCCATTTGATATATCCGGTATTTTTTGTGGACACACTGATGGTAGATGTCGTGCTATTTTCAATCCCTGCCATGGAAGTGGTGTTCCTTAAAACAAATGAAAATAGAAATAAAGTGTTGTTTTAATCAGCGACAGGATTATGGTGTATATAATTGGAAATAATAAATATCTATTTAAAAAGAAAAAACGGTTACTGCCCCTTGCGAGGAATTGACAAATTCTCCAAGGGTATCTCCTGTCACAGAAAAGTGCCGCTCGTTAGCCGTTCGGATTCGGCAATAAACTGTACGTCCCCTCCATTCCTGCAGAATACGCACACAGGAATGGTTGAAAATTGTAAGTCACTAGGCCCTAGTTCTTCATGAGCTGTTGTGCCATCAAATTTATTTATTTATAATTGAAAATAATACATATATTTATATCGAGAACCTGACTAATCCCTGCAAACAAAATCTCCGCACGACACATCCTCGCAAGCAAAATCATCGCAAAACCAAATCTCCGCAGCGACAAATCCCCGCAAACAAAATCATCGCAAACTCAAATCTTCGCAGTGACACATCCCCGCAAACAAAATCATGGCAAAGACACATCTCCACTGCGACACATCCTCGCAAACACAATCATCGTGGTGATTGCTTTAAGGAAGCCAGTTGACCGTGGTATTTGTTCACTGGGCTTTAAACTGGCAACAATTAGGTAAAATGATGTGGTATAGCAATGGCGTGGTAAGAGTTAAGTTGAACGCGAGTGGAGTAAGAAATATAAAAATAGGGCGCTGTTATTTGTGATTTGTCAATTAGGAATATAGGAATCTAGAGAGATTGGGTGGCATGGGGAATGGGTTTATTTAAATACGGGGTCGGATACAAAAAATGTTTTGTCGTTCTTCACGAAAGGGCGTTTCATAAAAATGTCAACTTTGTTGTTTCTTGACCGATCTCAATGACACTGATACAGGTTATAGGTGACATAGAGTTAAGAAAAAAAAAATATTTTCAATACAGGGTGATTCATAAAAATTCCAGCTTCGTTGTTTCTTGGCCGATTTCAATAAAACTGAAAAAGGTTATAGCTGACATAGAGTTATGAAGAAAGAAAAAAATATTACAAAATATTTTCAATACAGGGTGATTCGTAAAAATGTCAACTACATTGTTTCTTGACCGATTTCAATAAAACTGACACAGGTTATAGCTGACATGAAGTCAGTCAATTGGCTTCCTTAAAGCAATCACCACGATGATTGTGTTTGCGAGGATGAGTTGCAGTGGAGATGTGTCTTTGCCATGATTTTGTTTGCGGGAATGTGCGCTGCGAAGATTTGGGTTTGCGATGATTTTATTTGCGGGGATTTGTAGCTGAGGAGATTTGGTTTTGCGATGATTTTGCTTGCGAGGATGTGCCGTGCGGAGATTTTGTTTGCAGGGATTAGTTACGGTTTCATTTATATCGATATACGAGTAACGAGTTGAATAAATAGGCTAAGATACCCAACCCAGTGACCGACACTCTTAAGAGAAATTTTGAGTTTAAAAATTCAGAACTTTCCCTGCCCTGCATCGATCTTATGTCAAATTCCTTTTAATAAAAAAAATCGATTTGTTTAGAAGAAAAAATCGATTTTTCTGGACAAATTCCTTGTATTGAAAGAAAAAAATCGATTCTGTTTAAAAAAAAATCGAATTTTTTTGGTAAAAGAAATTCGACATTAATGATTTTTAAATGATGTTCAACTGCTTAACAATTTTCTTTAAGAATATTAAGGCAATAAATACATGAGAAATTCCAAAAATAAATGAAATATCAAATGGTAGTACGAATACCTTACCAAGTTTTTAGTTATTGACACTGTTTTTTCAGTTGTCGACGCACGACACCCCTAAAATATTAGTGATATGGACACCCCTTTTCTTAACACGTTAGTAGTTTCAAATTACCTATCAAATTTTCGAAAAATAAAATAAACTTAGAACATCTTCAACTCAGATGTTTATTATTTTAATTTTTATTAAATAAATAAAATAAATAAATATTCACATACAAACAAAACAAAAAAATGCAAAAGAAATTAATTTATTTATAACACCTTTTTTCTAAAAGATAAATAGGTAGGTACTTTATGTAGGTAGAGGTAAGCTTATAGGTAGACTTTCCATTGCCAATTTAAAGAACTGCTTGTTTTCAACAGTGGACTGATCTTGGTAGGATATGATTGTGCCGTTTTGTTTAACAATATTTTTAGGGGTGGTGTGAGTGTCGTTTTTTGGACAGTGATTTGATTCAAAGGGCACGGTATTGCCTAGCCAAGTTCTCGGCACTACCCCTTTTTACAGGAACAAATTCAAGTGATTTTCGACCCCCCTCTAACTTCGGAACCAATAATTTCAAAAATATCAATCTCGCCATTATTTATTTTGTGGTGTAGTTTCCATATTTTGTTAAGGTTTTAATATAAACAAAGATAAAATAAAATTTTTTTTGTTTAAGTTTTAATTTTCATTTATTATTATTTCTTGAGATATTGGACTTCAAAAACTGAAAAAAACCAGAGATGACTCAACTGATTGACTGACTGATCATCAAAATTATAGAGCACTTTCCGACACCGTAGAATCTTGTGATTTCTCACAATGGTAGGCCTTGTGGTGTAACCAAGGAAGAAATTTGGTTTTCTATATAAGGGACGTGGTATCCCACTTTCCCATAATTGCATGTTTTCTTTTTTTCTATCTAATTGCTCATAATTCAAAAGGTTTTAAAAACTTGACCAGTAAACTTACCGAATTTTAGTTAGTAATCCAATTCTCTCATAATTTGGAGTTGTTTCGATATTATATCCAATTTAAAATATTTGATATTAAACTTTCATAAACTTAGAACGGGGGTGGCCCCGGCGCAGTGGAAGTAGTGCTTGACTGCTAACCTGGATGTGTGGGTTCGAGCCCCAGTCTAGGCAGCATTCTTTTCTATATTCCCTCAACTGAACGCCACCCCTGGGATTTAATGAGACAATCCAAACCTTATTTCTCATAGTCCACTGTGCCAACAAAAATCTATCCTATCCTTCTATTCCTTCTAACATTGCCTAATTTATAAGACTGGCAAATATATGTTTGTGTTGTTTTTTTTTTTTTTTAGAACTTCGCGTACTTTTAGATCTCATTACTTTTCACTGCTGACTTACTACCTACAGGTTTTTTTGTTTACATGGAGAACTTGGCTCTTTTTTAAGATTTATGGTTTTGGTGCAATCATGTTTGCGGGATTCTTCTTTTTTGTACTGATTTCAAATGGAAATAAAAGCCTGATTAAAAAATAACGGTTTGTAAAAAGCAACACAAAAACCAGTTTGAACATAAAATTACAGCAAAAAGATGGAAAATTATGATGGTGTCACAACTAAAATCTTAAAAATGTCCAACCACACTAGTAATGGGCACCTGTGTCGGTATCTGAACTTATTGAACATTTTGTTTTAGTTATGGAAACCTCATGTTAAATTAAGTTATTTTATTATTTTAATAATAACAAATTAATAAAATGATCCACCAATTAATTAATACTCTCTAAAAATATTCAATTTTTATTTATGTACAAGACAAAGATATATTGCTAATAATGATTTATACGGGCGTGTTTCTTAAGGAAAAATGCATGTTTTATGTAGTATACAGAGGTTCCAAGTCTACTTCTCTTATCACACCACAACGAATGAGTACTAAATATCAAGCGAAGACCTTTTTTATGACATTTTTATGCCTTAACACGTTAAAAAGGGCTTCCAAAGCATCCAGCTACAGGAAACCTTAGGAAAACGGAAAAATAGTGACAGGTGACCATAACTGAGACAATGTCGGTCACTAGATAGTTTACCTTAGGTATAAAAAAAAAAATGTTATTCTTCCGTCCGACAGAATAATACAAATAGTCTAAGAGCCCACAGCAAATTTTGGGGTGTGAAAGTGAACCAAAAAAAAAGTATATGAGTCGAAAGCAGTGGTCAAACTGATGACAGAAATGAAAGTCTTGCAGTCCCTGGTTGCGGCGTTAGTGAGCGATAGTACGGTAAAAACCTAAAAAAATCAACTCTTGGGATAATTGTATATGAACCAAAATTCGTTTTCACCCACCCCTAGATATTACTCTCTGGATCTTAGAACAGTGGGTCCAAGACCATTTAAAAGCGGCTTTTGCTCTGCCAGGTTATTTTTTGACCCATTTTTTAAATGCATCTTCATTTATTGCGTAACTATGCTTTTCACAAAGCTCCAAAAATAATGTAAAATTGTTTCTAAAAAAAATAAAAAAATTAGCGCCTGTGATTTCGGAACACTTTTGTACCCATGGTTTGTTGTTTCTAGAACATTTTGAAACTTTCCTATTTTCATTTTTAACTGCAGTCTTTAATTTTTTTTTTCAATTTTCTTTCAATTTTTTGCATTATGCCTATAATTTTAAGTAGCTATGCTACATCTGGTTAGGCTGAAATTGATATTAAAACTGTGTTGTAAGTTCAAATTTTTTTCATTTTCACTAAGTTTAAAGCACAAAAAATTTTCACACCTGAGTTGAACGCACTCAAGTGCTAGTTTGGTTTAAGTCTGATGAAACTCAACATAATGATTTCTTGCAAAAAAATCGAAATTTTCTAACAAATTTCAGTTGAGATAATCGAAAATTTGAAAAATGTATGCACATTTCGAATGTAGATGTTTGATGCGGTAGGTCTCAGTTTTGCATAGCTATATAAATAATTATATATTATATAATATTATGAATAATATTTTTGCGTTATAAATCTAACAAAACAACTAAATAAATTTAATATATTTTTAAAATTTAAAAAAAAAATTGTTTTTTTTTCTTTTAAAAAAAGTTTTATTTTACATTTTATCTAAAATATAACATACAATATGGAGACTAAACCACAAATAAATCAATATAAAAAGTTTGACGCAAAATTTTAGACGAGTTAGCATGATGTTAAAGCAAGCTGCTAGGGTAAAGAAGATTTTTCAAATTTTAAACGAGTTAGAATTATATTATCTTTTTAACATTTTATCAAACATATAGGCGCAAAATTTTAAACAGCCTGATGTTAAGGTATTAACATGATACTATTTAATAATTTTTTAACTTTAAAGCTCTTAACTAAAATGTTCTTAGTTTTAAACACTTTTTAACTAGTATCATACTAAACCAAGTTCCTCAATTAAATCTAGCTGAACACGCCTAAAAAAGTGAGAGATCACACTATTTTCAAATTTGTAACTGTCAAAGTGACATTTGGAGTTAGTATGATATTTTAAATTTAGTTAAATTGTAACTCGTTTAAAAAAATATGTTTTTAAAAAACTCCCTCCGCACAAAAAACAAGTAAACCAAATATTCCTCAAACATGGGTCAAATAATATATTAAGTTTCCAAAAATACAAAATTCAACAACACACCTACTATTATTCCGATTTATCCCAATTTATTAATTAAAAGTTAAGGCTTAACTACATTTAAGACTTATTGCTAAAAGTAGGGCAAAAAAAGAAAATGTGATGAGAAAAAATATTCTTAGAGGTGCGAATAAATTTTGTTTTATCTGAATCAATCTGAAATGACATAATTACTAATGACTATTATCGCAGGCGTTTTTGAACTTATGCATTTCTAGGGCATGTTTTAGTTTTTCGCTTTTGTACTTTTTGCAAAAAGTCTTGAATGTAGTTAAGCCTTTACATTTTTTAAAATTTGTCGACATAATGTATGTTACATTTAAAAAATATATCGACCAGTATTTGATGGCTGCAAGGGGTTGATGGCAGAATACTCAAACCAAATCTTCCTCTAACGATGACAACCAATAAAATATTAAATTCCTGTAGAATCTCGATTGGAAAAATTTCGGTACTATTTGGTCATTTTCAGTACTATTTTTTTTCAGCTTTCAGTACTATCAAGAAAAGTCGATTTCCATCACTGGACCATACTTTAATTTTTGAATCTAGTGATTCACCACATGGTGCGCGAGGAAATATATTTTTTATGAATTCTTATTGAATTTCACTGAGAACAAAACTGGCTTACAAAATTTCTTAAAAAAATTTTTTTTATATTGGAACAGGGTATTTTCTAAGTAAAGGAAACTACTTTTGAAAATAATTTATGGTTATGTTCTAAGAAAAAAATCTATTTACAATAATGGTCTACTTCCAATGTTGACATCATTTACCGAGGAGTTAAGAAGAGGCTAAATTTGGTGTTACTCTCTGACTCATGTTAAAGCCATATGATCTGTTAATACCAACAGGTAGGTAGGTAGAAATGGCGGCCCCGAGCAGCCTAAGCTCGGTGACCCAATTAGCGCTGAGGAGCGCCGTTTTGATACCATCATTGATCTTCAGTTCGGAGAGTTCATTGAGATCGTCAAAGAAGGCCTTTCCCAATGATTGTGTTCTGATTCTGGCCAGAGCGGGACATTTACACAGGAAATGGTAAACAGTTTCCCTTTCCTGCTAGTCTCCACAGCTACGACAGTGAGTGTTGCGAGGGATGCCCAGCTTCACCGCATGTTCTCCGATGGGGCCAGTGCCCAGAAAAGGTCGCAACGACCCTGGCTATGTCTCGCCTGGGTCTGCATAAAAGGTCAGTTGTTCGGTTTTTGCTATAGGTGGGCCTCGTCTTTCTGGATATGACGCAGTTAGCTAAACTGCTTCACCTACGGTTGGATTCATTTAAAAAAATTGAGAATATATTGCCCTTCATAACCCCAAGAGGAATGTTGACTCTTTCCGCAAGAGAGTCATGAAAAGCTGATCCTTGCCTGGCCAGTTCGTCTGCCCGCTCGTTACCCTCAATGCCACGATGACCTGGAACCCAGATAAGAGAGACTCTGAGGTTCCCATCTAGGCTTGCGAGCTCATCACGATATTGTCGAACCAATTTGGAAGACGAAAGTGGCGAAGCAATAGCTTTAACGGCTGCCTGACTGTCTGTCAGGATGGCAGTATTACGATTCTTGTTAGAGTCTTGTTTAAGTATCCTGCATGCTTCCCTGATTGCCAGCAATTCCGCCTGGAAAACACTAGCGAAGTTAGGAAGCCGATAAGATTTGGAAATGTTCAGAGATTCGGAAAAAACACCCGAACCAACTCCACACTCCATCTTTGAACCATCAGTTAAGATAGTTGTGTCGAAGCCTCTCGTCACGAGGTCATCTTTCCATTCCTCCCTGGTAGGAAAAATAACTTTAAAATTCGAACTGAGGTCCAGAGTAGGAGTGCAGTAGTCAGTGGCTGTTGAGAACATGTCCATAGGGATCAGTTTTGTAATATTGCTATGACCATAAGGTCTGGCAACCCAACAATTCGACTCTTTTAGTCTTATCGCGCTGCAGGATACTAGATATTTTATATGTAAGTCGGGTGGTAGTAGGTGCAGAAAAACGCTTAAGGCATCTGTTGGGCATGTTCGTAAGGCCCCTGTTGTGCCAACGCTAGCTGTTCTTTGTACTTTTTTTTAGCTTGTCTATGTTGTAGGCTTTATTAAGCGCGGGCCACCATACAATTGAACTAATACCATACATTTTTTTTTATGAACATGAAAGTAATGTAATAATAATATGTAAATACGTGGAGCGTATGGACACCAAAGCACCAGCCTGACGAGTCTTCGAATCTGCCCCTGACGGTCTGCGCAACAGAGGAAGACCCCATCTTAGGTGGCGCACAGAATGGGAGAACGACCTCAACCAACTTGGAGTGCGTATCTGGAGGCAGCTAGCTAGGGACGGACCTGGCTGGAGGGGATTGTTGGTTGAGGCCGTAGTCCATCCTGGGCTGTGAGCGCTATCTAAAGTAAGTATGTAAGACAGTATGTAATAAAAAAAAATCCTTAAAAAGTTAGCAGAAAAGCCCATATATCCTATGTGTTGGTTTCGTGTTAAAATACTATTGATTGTAGCATCAACTTCGGATTTTTCATTAAAAAAATGTTTAACTTTTATTATCCATGTACCTAATTGGTTATGGGGTCAAAATACTGTTTGTAGAAAAATACTGTGAGTCAAAATTCTGTGCGCGCACACTTTTTTACATTATCAAAACGATTTTACAGCATTTTTACAGAATTTTGAGTTGTAGGTTATTTTTTAAACGTTTTAATGACGTCATAACTATCTTGTCACCACCTGAGATAGTAAAAGATCGAACTTAATAAAGAAGCAAGTTTTAATTGTTGATTAATATAGACACCTAATTGTGAGCTAAGGAAAAAAGGAGAGAGAAAACAAAATTCTACTCCTATTTACTTCATTTTATTTCACTTCATTGTCTCTCTAAAATTATCTCTAGAATTTTTTTGGTAAATATCAATTTTTATATCAATTTATTATAGAAATTGTTTTTTTTTTACTTTTTCTTACTTCCTCTATTCAATTTCTCTTTCTCTCTTTGGTTTGCGAAACCACAATTTGATTTCATGAATAAATTAACCCGAAAAGAAAAACTGGGTTATTAAAAAACATTCTAAATTAAAACACGTTGCATACCTAAAACGAATTGCAAAAAAAAATTAAAGAATAATGGGCAAATTGGGCGTAAGATCAACAGAAATGAAATGTATACCAAATGAAAGATTGTTTTGTGTACATCATTTTTTACTATGGGAACAAAGCTCAAAACCGCCGGAGAACAGAGATAGAGCCAGTTGAATGACCGGATGTATAACTGAAATTATATGCTTATCAATAGACTTAAACCTGAATTACATGGAGATCTTACTTCCTATAAGGCTGAAACTTTTGTCACAGAAAGAGCTATGATCAGCGAATATAAAAACCAAAGTCTTACACACTGGTTCAGTCAATTAGGTCGATTAGGCCAGTATGTATAAAAAACTTTAAAAATAAGGAACAATTCGATGTAACCGGAGTTTTAGTAAACTTTCGAGTTGATCAGCTTGAGAGTTTGCCTCAAGTTGAGTAATAGTGAAAAAAATGGCGCTAAGTGTACTATAAGTACATAAATAATTTTTTTATGGGAGCCTTATGTTTACACTAATATTATACATACATGTAACTAAGAGCTTAAATTGAAAAATTATTGAAAATCAACATAATTCGAAATAAATGTATTAAAAAAAATCTTCTTAAATTGTTTTGAGAGCTAAATAAAAGTACATCATCTGATTTCTTTAACAGCCAATTTCTTCACAGAGTCCTAACGCTAGTACCGGTACTAGTCCTAAAGTTAGTACTCAAATCGGTATCAACTCATTTCTATACACAAGTACTAAGGCTTATTCCTGTCAATTTGGTGCCGAGTACTAGTTAGGACTCGGTACTAGCTAGCTCCTCAAAATCAGCTAGGACCTGGTTATTATACCAGTTGTTAGTACTCAAATCGGTACCAAATGATTTCTTCACATAAGTACTAAGCCCTAGTCCTGTCAAATTGGTACCGAGTACTAGTTAGGACTTGGTTTAAGCTAGGACCTCGAAATCGACAGTCTAGCAGGTTAATACTCAAATCAGAGCAATTAATTTCATTTGGTTTGACCATTTCTTGCCTTTTTTTCTGAAGAAATAGGTAATAAGTGCGTTTTTTTGTTAACATTGTTAATTCTATTTTTTTTTTTTTTTTTTTTTTTAATTTTGTGTGATGTTCTTGTGTAGAAAATGGATTTACTTTTTGGTGGTGACAATGTTCGTCCGAGAGATATTGCTCAGTTTTGATAACTTCTTGACCATTTCTTTTTTTTTTAAATAAATGTAACATAGGAGCATTTTTTTTTAATTTTATTGGTTTTTAGATTTTCAACTTTGGATAAAAGTCAGCAAAAAATTGGTGCACCATTATTTAGTATTTATTAATGTTGAATTAAAAATTTGTAGCCGTGGCATGATGGTGAGTGCGTAGGACTGTCATGCCGGACGTCTAGGTTCAATTTTTAGCCTCTTCATCTAATAATAATAATAAAAAAAAAATGGCTACTGCCTCTTGCGAGGATCTGACAAAACCTCCAAGAGTACCTCTTGTCATAAAAAAGTGCCGCTCATATTAGCCGTTTGGATTCCGTAATAAACTGTAGGTCTTCTTCATTCCTGCAGACACACCCACAGGAATGGTTGAGAGTTGTAAGTCAATATAGGCTTCATGAGCTGAGGAAAAACTATAACCATTTATAAACAAAACGTCAGCTTTACACTTCGGTTCGATCAATTAGGTATTTGGTTTTAAAATAAATAAAGACAAGACTTAAATGATAGCCTAATCGATGAGACTAACGATTTTGTATTTGAAGGTTGTACATGTACATATTTAGTTTTCCTTCAATCAAAAATGTATCCATCTTGCTAGATCTTGGTTCGTAATCAAAACTTTAATACAATGCTTGGTCATGGTCCTTATTCGTTGCGTATTAACGTCAAAAGCCTTCATTATTACTAAAATTGAGCAAATTATGTTCTTTTGATTAAGAAATTATTCATGCAATAGATACAAGATGTCACTAGTAGTAAACAAAAAAAAATAGTTTAAATAAAAACGAAATATCAATTTAATAAAAAGCGTTACATTTTTATTTGTTTTCGAACCATTTTTGATTGGGTTAACATGGTTATAACTTTCGATTTACACCTTTTTTTTACAGTATTGTTGTTACTATAAATAAATATTTGAATGCAAAAATTGAAAAATAAAAATCAATCATTGACAGATAGTGAGCAAAAAAACTGGTGAAAGGAAGGGGTTTTTCTTAACACCGGTTAATCGAAAATCGTTATGATTCGGTATGAACAAGTTACTTAATTTTGAAAGATCATAGCCTGGAAAGAAATTTAAAAATCGTAAAAACTTGAAATTACATATTTTTAGGTGAAGTTCGTCAGGACATTTTTTTTTCTTCAATTTTTGGGATCCACATTGTTAAACACACTGGTTCAATATAAATCCAATAAAAAATCCTCATGGAAATCAGAAGATGTTTAGTCGACCTATGCAAGTATGAATAAAAAATCAAAACGGACAGAAAATCAATTCAAAGAATATTCAATTTGCAAAGAAACGCTTTTAGAAATGCCTTCTTTAAAAACCCAAGAATACATTTGAGTCACAACGTATTTATTGCATAATTTTTTAGATGAAAAAAGTTTTAATGAACCAGTACAAGATAGGTATAAAGGATCACAAATTTCAACAAACTTCATACATTGGCTGCGGACTATCCAAACACATAAGAGAAAATAGGAAATAAGAAAAATGGAAAAGGCTTCGAAATTTGGTATCTGAAGATGAAGACTCAAACAAGATACAAATTTTATTTAAACGCAGTTACAAATGCTGTTATTTTTTCGAAAATCAAAGCTCTAGACGAAATTTTCGTGGTTAGTATTAACAGAGCTTTATACGTTGAAACCAAAGTTAGCCTTTTCTTAAATTTTCGGTAAACGGTGTCAATAATTCAGAGGAACCCTTACTGTGCACATGCCCATAAATCATTTGACAAACTATTGTCCCTTAGTTCGTTAACACCTTATTATAATCTAGCAGATTTAAAAAATAAAAAATAAAGTACGTATACGCCAAAGTGCACTTACTAATTGTTTTTAGACAGTGGATATTTTGATCAGCAATATTTACAAATTCAATGGCGCGTATTAAGGGGAAAACTAAGGATCCAGCCAAGAGAATCTTCAAATCTCAAGCCTCGCAGTTTCGAGACGACAAGAAAAATAACTTAAAATATGAGTTTGGTACGATATATCGATTTTTATCGATTCTACAATGTCGATTTTCATAATATCTTCAATAAAAAATTCCACTGGTAAAAAGACTGACTGATAAAAAATCGAAAGAAAAACTAGATCGATTTTTTTAACTTTTTATTCTCAAAACGTAGATTATCAAAATGTCGACATTGTTTGGCATTTTGACAAGTCGATGTTTTCCTTGACTATTATTAAATGGGGTCGATGTTTTGTCACCGAATAAATGAATATAATTTGGGGTTATAACACTGTGACCTATAGATCCCCGCCTAGAGCTGAATGGGGTTGACCATCTTACAGCTTCTTCCTTTCCAAACCTAATTCTCTGACGAATTTTAGTATTTGAGATATTTTCAGACAGGAAAGGTCGCTCTCTTCTACTTAGTTGAATTCCAGGTATTTTATTCATTGGTCGATAAGTGCATCACAATTGTGCAGTATGTGGTCTGGGATTTTCTCCTACATGCTACAGTTTTCTCAAGTCGAGATTTTAAAATTTCAAAATTTATCAGTCGTAAAAAAAAATTCTAAATCGACATTATTTACAACAATCGACATTTTTTATCGATCATTCATATGTACAGAGCCAGAGCACTTGGTCTGGATGACTGGAAACTTCATTTTCTGGATAGTAGAGAATTTTAGTGAGCTGTTTTTTGATTTCACAATGATCATTTTGCAATATTTTGTTTTGCAATTACATATACTTTTTCACTTTTAAATGTTTGACAATTTTTGTTTGTCAAATTTTATTTCGCTATGTAAATCAATTTAAATAAATATAAATTTTACATCGTTATTTGTACATATTTTGAATTTTACTAAAATAATAAAATGCGAAATTTATCAAATCGGTTATAAAATTTCCATATTTTTATTCTTCATATGAAATTAAAAAAATAACCAATATATACTTAGTTTTTCTTTGCTTTGCAATTACAGTGAAAGCTCATATTGCGGACAACTCTCTTAAGCGGGCAATCCCTTTAGGCGGACAAATTCTCTTGAATGTAAATTCCATACATTTTATGATCCCTTAAGCGGACAAGAATATTAGCCGCGATTTGTTAAATTAAACTCCCTTAGGCGTACAAAAACTTATTTTTAGTATGTAAATTTCAACCATTATTTTTAGTAATACTTTTACATAAATTTATTCTGAATTAAATACGGTCCCCCTGGTTTACAGCGACATGGACGCGATTTCACCAAATTACTGTCTGTGATCAAATTCATAACGGATTTTATTTCTGCAGCTGTAGTCTGTTTAGTCTGTTTTTGTATCTTTTTATCTTTTTTTTTTGTATCTTCATGTTTATTTTTAGTTTGAATGAATTTCATGGCTTGTAGGTGCAAAAATGTTTCATGATGCCACTGTATATTATACATTTCCTTCCATAACTATTTTTTATTTTTTCCCTTGGACGGACAACTCCCTTAGACGGACAAAAGTGTTACGACCGTCGCTGTCCGTCTAAGGGAACTTTCACTGTATATTGAACATTTTTATAGTGCCATGCTATAATATGTCTTTGTTTAAGTACTCACATCGAAAAACCAATAAACAATATGGACATTTTATCAACAGGGGTTGGAGTAACAATTCTGTATGTGCCAAAATTCAGTTTCCAAAATTCTGTATTTTAAAATATGTATTTTAAAATTTTGTAAATTTAAAATTCTGTATTATAAAATTCTGGAAATCAAAAGTTCTGTACTTAAACATTCTGTTAATCCAAAATTCGGTATTCGAAAATTCTTGAAATCCAAAATTTAGAACACAAGAAAATAGATTATACCTTACTGAGCTTTGACTAGAGCTTTAATTAATTTGCTAATTTTTTTTTTTTAAATCTGATCTGCTTTGATAATAGGCATTTTCAGGAAAATGAGATCTCAGAGATTTCGCTCCGTCAAATAGTGAGCAAGCGAACTAAAAAATTATGTTCCTTAGTATTTTGACAAAACTAAAAAAAATTTGCTAAGGAATTCTATTGACGGTGTTCACATTGGACTCACTTCAGGCGTCTCATTTTGACGTCTCTTTATTTTAACTCACTCCAACCTGATGGGCAAAAGAGATAGTCAAGTGAGGCAGAACTTTTTGAATTTTGTTTTATAAAAAAATCCTGCCTCACTTGGCTTTCTATTTCTCATCAAGAGGTAGGAGTGAGATTAAACAAAGAGATGTCAAAATGAAGTGAGGCAAGCAAATGTGAACATCGTCTTTCACGTAATTGAAATTGCTACTAAGGGCTTTGAGATCTCACATCGAATTGTTTTTTTTTATATCCGCTTTTGATCAGCATACTTTAGTTTTTGAAATATTCGTTCAAAAAGTGTAAATTATCTTAAGATTTGTTTAAGATGGTTAGGATTTTTTCGATTTTTTTTGACATATTTTCAAACTAATTTTATTTTAAATTGGCTAAATTTATTTCATTACGAAATATGAATGGTTGTGAGAAATTTAAAAAAATGGAGTAAAATTCATAAAGTTTGAAATATTGAAGAAAAATTAATTTAAATTTCCAATACTAGAAATATTTGTATTTTAAAATAAATTTATAATATTTAACTACACAATTTTGAAGTATTTCTACGAAAGTTACGAGCTTACATTTTAAAATACATGATTAATAAAAATACAAACATTACTTCTTGAACAAAAACTGCACAAAGTTTTAATACATTATTATTTAATATTTGCCAGAATTTTATTAGTACAGAATTTTAGATTTGCAGAATTTTGATTTTTTTTTTCGAATTGCCCATCTAAAGCGCTATCTAAAGTAAGTTACAGAATTTTGGTAATACACAATTTTGGAATAGAAAATAACGACCCGTTTCTATCAGCAATCCTCAGAACCATAATTCCTTTTTTTTCCAAAAATATGAAATGCATTTTTCATCCTATCAATTTGTTTTTACAGAAATCATGGCTCGACAAAATTAACGACAAATTATTATCCACCTTAGCACTTCGCTAACTTGACCTTACCTTACATAAAGAATGGACTGAACCTATGTTTGGAAAATAATTTTTATCTTTATCCAGATTAAAATTCGAATTATTTTAAAAAGGTAGGTAAGCATTATTTGCATACTTTTCTTAAAATATATTTTTTATTGAATGGAACTAGACAAAACGCTGTTTTATTCTGTCGAAACTGCACTTAAACAATATTCTGCATAAAAATATCAATTTCAGATATTACAATAACCCTTTGTGTTTTTTTTTTTTATTTTTTCTTACCTGGTGGCATAAATCTTCTGCTGCCCACTGGAGCTTCAGCATAAGGCAGACCAAGGTATTGGTCGACATCCCTTAATCCAGTTTGTGGATGCATACTTCTTACGATCCCCTTTAATCGTCCCTGTTTCAATGTAATCTCCTTTGTATACATAAGCTTTTCTGGTGATTGTCTTCGAGGTAGTGCTGGATATGGATACGAACTGCCATACTTGGTCATGATGGGCGAATCATTCAGAATGCCATCACCATCGCCATCCCCATCCCCATCGTCAATCTTTATGCTTTGCTGAGACATTAATGGAATTCCCTCATTTACATTGAATGTATAGCTCCCAAGATGCCCATCATCATCATTATCAGGCTTGTCTGTATCTCTTAAATGCATGGGTAAATTACTTCTTGTAATTTGCTGGAAATCTCCCTCTCGATCAAAGGATATTTTCGGAATTGGTGAAGATTTAGTGGTGACTTCAACATCCGTTTCTGACATCAACGTCTGAATTGCTTTAGCATTCCAGTTATTTTCGTCGATATGCATGGAATTTTCGTCAGTCGAAATTTCATTTCCATTGAAAGCAACCGAACTGAGAAGAGCAACTGATGATTGCTTCGGACTGATATAAGTACACCAAAAAAGCAAAACAACAATTCGCGTATCCATATTTAAAAATAAATTAAAAAAAAAAAAAAAAAAAAAACGATGTTTTCACTTTTATTTAATTTTAATTTTCAAAAACACACGAAGTTGATTTTTTATTTACAATAACAGATTTTGTTGTGCCCAAAAGGAATGCCACAAAAATATACACTGGCACTTAGCATCAATCACACGTGTGTGATGACATATAAATAATAATTTAACTTGATGAGCTCACACACTAAAAACTAACCGTAAATATTCAACAATTTCTATAAAAACTCGAAATTATCAAAACAAAATCACTGAAATATTTTCTCACAATCACTTCTATTTTGGTGTGAAAAATATAATGCGTAGCGTATAATGCAACTAACTTATACAGCACAGAATTCTATGTTCGAGTGCAAGAGTGGTGCAATCCTATTTCTATTTTTCAGATCGTACCTCAACTTTTGAGGTGTAGGTTAGTGAACTTTTGAACATTAATGTTGCATCTCGGCAATACTCGTAAGTATGTTTTAGGTTATGAAAAATTTTGTTCACTCTTTCATTATGAAAAAGCAGAATGGGGGGGCCAAACACGCACAATATTCGACTTTGGCACAGCTGCACTCGAAAAATTTACGTCAAGAACGCGAGCGCGTTGCATTAAAAATAAATCGCGTACAAGAGTATACTATGCGCGTGGTGGTTTATTTTTGTACCTCATTAGACAAAATATGTACATAAATTTTGAACGACAGGAGGAATAAAAAAAAAAAAAACTAAAAACCTTTAGTATAAGAGTTGTGTTTCGTCAGAGGAGATATTTACATTTTCGTAAAAATAAACATTTCAACTTTTGATCTCTTTTAGTGAAAAGAATGTCATAAATATTCTTTTGGACAAGTTTTTTTTTTTTTAGGCTTCGCAGTTCCGATGAGCGATACAAATGTCGAAAAAATAAATTGCACAGTGATGTATTGACGTAGAACTTTTTTTTTTTGTGTTTATATTTTTAAACAATTAAGAGGTAGGCACGCGGGCGTCTTTACTGATCGAGATACTTTTCCGAACTGTTTGGGCTTGGTGTTGGTTGTTCTTCTATGGTACAATGAGGCCGGGTAAATAGTCGAATCTGTTTCGTCATTTGTTTTTTGGTATAAAAAAATGTTGATGAATACTTTTTAGGAATTTCAGAGAAAGTGTAAATATGGACCAGCTGATTTTACACTAAAAAAAACGAAATATTTTCGCATGCCATTAACGCTAGATATTATTAATATGATATAAATTTTCATTGCCAATATAAGTGTTTTTGACAAACCATTTCGGAGGTCAGGCCTTTGAGGCATGCGCGTAGTTAGAGGGGGCCAATGGGGGGGGGGGGGGCAATGTCCCCCGAGAAAAATTCTTGCCCCCCTGGAAAAATCGATAAAACTTAACTTATGTACTTGTTCGCAGTAACACCTGGGGGAATTTTTTCTTGATAAAAAAGTATCTTACTTATTGACAAACAAATACCAAACCCACATTAAACTAATTGTCCACCCTAGAAAAATTCTTAATATTTGTTAATTTGCTTACCTAAACTACCAATTTTACTTCGAAGTTACAAATGTCAAAGTTCATTTAAATAAAAAAGAATTAAATTAGACTAAAATTGGTAATTTCGGGAATTCAACGAATATCGGACATTAAATTTATCTTTTCGCCCTGACATCTAGAAATTCATAAAGGGTAAAGACAAACAGTTACCAAATATTTAATACAATACGCTCGTAGAGTATCTAGTTTGGGATAAGTTTGCGCACTTTTGACTTTGAAACCGGATTTAAAGTTTAATTGAAGAAATTTTAATTGGATTGTAAAGATTAACAAATTAACAACAATTAACAAATATCGACAAATTTATTGGGTGGGTGTAAGCAGTCTATGGCTTAAGGCCGCACAGGGTTTTAGATCAACGTTTTTAAAATTAAATTAAGTTTAAGGCCCAGTTTTTATATTAAACTATTTTTACAATCCATAAATAAAAATTATTTCGCATTAACCAAAAAAAAAAAAATATTTCAAAGAAACCTAACTACTTTAATAAATGGAACTTTAACACGTCAAACATTTCAGTTAAATTTAACAATTTAATTTAACTATAAAATTAAAATTTACTGTCAATGTACGAATTTCCATACAAGTTCGCATGGGGATTTTTCTTAAAAATTAAAAATTAATCAGAAATATATGAAGTTTCATACGATTTCCATGCGCAGACTTGCCCTCAAAATGATTGTGCACACTAACCCCAAACGAAGATTTTTCTATTTTTGCTAAAATTTAAACAAATGAATTATAAAAATAATACAATTTTCATTGAATTATTATGCTATAAAATGTTTGCATCATTTCTTTAAATATACAATACGGTTTAAAAATTACGAAAAATTATAAGAAAAGTAATGTTTTTTTAATTGGCTTCCATTAGCACATTAAATAAAATATCTGCTTAACTTTAACTGATATCGAGAGTTGAAAACCTCCTTGATTGTGCATTTTCACAAATTTGAAATTGTATAAAGTACACACAAGCAAACAGAAGACAATGTTGAAAATCCAATAAAAATTTGGTTACATTTGCAAAAACACCCCGTACCCCGTAGGTACAGCCATGACTACGCCAATGCTTTGAGGAGCATTTTATCCGGCTCCACATAGTTAAAGTTATACTTAGGGTCTAGTTCTCGAGGTTGGGGACCGTGCTGACAGTATTTCAGTTATAAGCAAAAACTGATCCTATAGGGTAAAAACCACCAAAAATTTTTAGTAGAAGAAATAACTTTCCAAAAGTCAAGTACAAATTCAAAATGCAAGAGGTTTAACTTGATTTTTGTTTCAAAAAATATTAATTTTTTGTAATAAAGTTTAAATTTTGATGTCTAATAAAAAAGAATAGATTAACCAAAAATATTTGTTACTTTCCTGAAAAGCTTTTGAGTTTTGGGATTTTTATTTTAATATTAAATACAAATTTCAATGTTTTATCATTTAATTTCATTTATACGTTTTATTTTGTTTTTAATTATAAGATTTAAGGAAAATTTATTAAATTTGTACTTGTGTTTAATTATTGTTTTCTTTTAAACAATTTATGCCATGAAGGATTTTATTTATTTTTAATAATTTTTCTTAATATAAGAACCACAAAATGCTATTTATACGAATTCCATTTTTTTTAAATTACTTTATCTATTCTTTAGTTTTGAAAAAAATTGAAAATCCTAACCCAACACATATCAAAATAAAACGAATTAAAAATAAATTAATAAGTAAACAATTGGTGGTAGCACCTTTAAGTTGCTGTTGTTGTTGTTGTTCAAAAATTAAACGAAATTGACGGAATATTTAAAATTTAATTTTAAAATTTTACCAGTAGGTAAAATTAAAAAATTTTCAGCAACATTAAGAGTCGGTATTCATCGACAAAAAATTTCGTCTTAGAAGGGTACGACAGCATCTAACTGATGAGCCCAACTGTCGTGCCTGGGCGAAACGCATTGGACTTAAGGTCGCAAAAAATCTTCCATTTGAATTTAATTCAATACAGTCCACTAAAACAATAACAAAAATAATTTTCTTTTATTTTTGTTTATTCTCTTCTTAGCAACATTTAAGAGCAGTCAAATTGTTTGTAAACCAGGAGAATTGTGGAGTTGTTTTTATTTTTTGTTTTTTTCACTTTTTATATTTTCCTGTGTACTGAATCAGAATGATTTTATACCTGTAACTTTTTTTTTCTGACCATTCATCTGGGCTCAAGCGCTATTCAAAAATCCATTTTTTCCGCTCTAGAACTTGAATTTATTATTTAACCTATGTGATGGTGATAGCGATGGATCTGGGATCTTTGCACGTCATATTTGAAAAAAGTGAGCCACGTTAAAAAAAATCAACTGCTTAGTTTCAGTAATTGGTCAGCCATAGATTTTTATAAAAATTTTAAAAAGACTTCTTAAGTTCATAGTGATTTTTAGTCAGCTAATTTAATTGTTCAGCCATTAGTTCTTTTTATGAATTTTTGAAATTTATTATTTCAAGTTCGTGGAACTATTTAGGGCCTAATTTGTGCAGTTTTCAAAAAAAAAAAAAACTGTATACCATCTGAAAGGTTACTAAATCCTAATCAAAGGTTGACTATTCTCAGTTATTTGTTAGGTATATAGCCATACATTTTGAAAATTAATTTTTAAAGATTTATTACTATTTAAAGATTAAACTAGCGTTTATAAGAATTAAGTAAATTATAAAATTATATTTGTTTTATTTTTCATTTATGGGATTATGGAATAAATGAGGTACTTATATAAATATTTGTAAAATTTACTGAAAATAGTTGATCCTTAGAGATTAGCTAACATCCCCCAAATGAAGTGTTGAAACTCCCTAATAATCTTGAAAAACTTTAGCCATTGATTTCAAATTGTCTATAACTGACCAATTTCTGAAAATAGTTAACTTTTTTTTTTCCCAATTGTTGTCCTTTTTGATGGCATACTTTTTTATGAATATCTCAAATATAAGCGGATGACGGTGGCTAGATTAATTAGATTAGAAAAATGTTTGGTCATTTGTTTAAATCATATGAAGAAACATACTACCTAAAGCTTAGGTTCAAAAGCTCTTCTTCAAAAACTTTCTTGCTATCAGTTCACTATAGAAAAATTCTATTTGATTTAAGCACTTCGAAAGCTTTTGCAATTTGTGTACTGTTGTAATTGTTTGTTTGCGTTTGGATGAAAAGAAGTATTTGTTACGAGTTATGCTGTTCCAAAAATGGCGAATCTAATTTTCTCTTAAATAACCGACAAAATTAATTCAAATTTTGAAGTTTTATCAAAAGTTAAAAAAAAGTTGCTAGCCTAAGCAGTTAAAAATTGTTCTTCGGTCAAAACGTCATTTGACCTTGCGCGCAGAGGCATGGTCTGTTTATTTTTTTTTCCATGAATCGATAGGGACATTTTTGAAAAGCTTAATACTAAATTTGCACAACCTGACAATTTTGTTCGGCATAAGGTGCACCAAATAGCTAGAGCCAGTAGGTTCAGTTAAGACAAGAAAAAAATCGTATGGGAGGGGGGTCGATTTTCCACCGTTTAGGCGGGAGGGGCGATTTTCTAAAAACTTGTCTTAAAACAAAAAAATATATATATATTTAAAAACAACGGTAAAACCTACAATGCCATGCTGTACCCTTTTTGGAAAGCCAGACATCTCTTCATTAAATTTTTTATTTTAAATTAAGTTGTGTTAGTGAATAGTTTTTGAAAAATTAATTTTCAAACTCGAAATTTAAAAAAAAAATATTTAATTTCAAACTGATTATTTCAAAATTTTACGTAATTAAGTACTAATTTTGTTTTCAAAATTCAATGCTCTTATTAGTCTTAAAGCAACAGAAAACCGGATGCTAAAATGTGTTTTAGGTAGGCAATTTTCTAAATGAATTGAGTTAATATAGAAAACAAATTATTAAAAAACAACGGTAATGTTTACAACAGAATGCTTTCCTTTTTGGTAAAGCTAGAAATCTTTTTTTCCAAAAATAATTTTAAAACCTAAATTTTTGAAAAAAAAACAAATTAAAATTGTGTTCAAACTAATTTAGTTCAAAATTTTACGTTATTAAGTAGTATTTTTGTTTTCAATATTTATTGCTCCCATCTATTTTTAGTCAAACACTAAAAACCAGATGTCAAACTGTTTTCTAGTTTTTGAGAAAATTGAAAATAACAAAAGTAAGTTTTCCCTCAATTCGACTTCAATTTTTATTTTTTGTTCCAAAGATCCTATTTCTACTAATTAAGTTAGAAGGTAGATTTTGTTATTTTCAATTTTCTCAAAAAATAAAAAACTTAAAACTAATAAGAGCATTGAATTTTGAAAATAAAATTAGTACTTAATTACCTAGGTAAAATTTGAAAAAAAAAATTAGTTTTAAATTTTGTTTTCAAAATTTCGAGTTTGAAAATTAATTTTTCAAAAACTATTCACTTGCACAATTTTATTTAAAATGAAAATTAAAGAAGAGATTTCTGGCTTTCCAAAAAAGTATAGCATTGCATTGTAAGTTTTACCGTTGTTTTTAAATAATTTTTGTTTCTGTTTTAGGAAAATTACCCCTCCCGCCTAAACGGGGGGAAATAGACGCCCCACCCCTACACGATTTTTTTCTTGACTTAACCCAACCTACCAGCTCTAGCTTTTTGGTTCACCTTATACCGAACACCCTGTATAATTACATATTACATACCAACATTTCGATATTTTACCAACATTTGGGTACTGATGAGATATTTAAAAAAAAAAAAGTTCCAAAAATTACGTTTTTATCAAAATCTTTGGTAAAAAATGTAGTGCAAATTTTGTTTTAAGCTTTTCAAATAAGTCCCTATCAAACCATGCAAAGAAAAAATAAGACATTGCCGACTTGAAAAACATTACATATTTACAAATTGTTTTTGGCGTAATTAAAATGTAGTAAGAATGTAATCCGAAAAGTAAGAAAAATTATGTGCTGTTGTTAAATGGGCTTCAGGTCAAATGAAACAAATATTTTCTTTTTGTCACAACGTTTCGTCTATGTATATGGACATCATCAGGTGAAACCATTCTATATTAGCATTGATTTATTGTTCACCTGATGATGTCCATATACATGGACGAAACGTTGTGACAAAAAGAAAATATTTGTTTCATTTGACCTGAAGCCCATTCAACAACAGCACATTATATTAACAAAAAGGTCAACATTATCAAAATATGTAAGAAAAATTATTTCTTGTCTTCAGGTTATCCGTGTTTTCGTTTTATGTGAGTACCATTAATTATTTAACAAAATCAAATTAAAAATGCATTGAAAAATTAAAAAAAAGTTAACTCATTGCTAAAAATAAGAAAAAAAAATTATAATGTATGTACATAGGTACATCCATATGTAGCAGTGGCGTGGCGTCTATATAACACGATTCCTATCGAGTTACCTTTAGAAATTCTACCTTTCAACCATTCAGATTCAAAAATTCCTAAATATGTCGAACATAACCATGTTAATTTTTCCATAAGAAAACCTGTATTCTCTCTGTTCTACAAGTTTTTGTAGAACAGAGAGTTTTGACAGCAAAACTGAGAAATTTTTTCTGAAGAATCTTGTTCATGAGATTGCTGAGGGCTCTGAGATCTCATTTTTCTGAACATGCCTAATTAATATATGTATGTATATAGTTACCAATACGTTTTTTTGTGACTAATTTTTCTTCGACTTACCATTTGAAATCATCAATGCCACGCCACTGATATGTAGCTAGTATCTTGATATTTAAATGATATACATAAATGAACTTTAAAGAAAAAATGCGCTTTAACAAAAATAGAAGAGATTTATGAATAGACCACTGATGACGTCGTCGTCGTCACCCGCTTTGAGAAAATTTCTTGAAGGACAGTATTGCGTTTGTTTATAAACATTGGATTTATTTTTTTATAGCGCACTTCTGCTGAGATGCTTAGCTTATCCCTTTTAGTTACATAGAGCCACGATGTTCATTTATCAAAAGAGTGTCGTTAAAATTATCCGGGAACGGGAAACAATTCGTCTTCTATTAATAAACTATAGAGTTGTGTGTAGTGTAAGGTTCTAGTAGATGATGTTTTTTTTTTTTTTTTTTTTGTACGCATCGACACTTTCTTGTGTGTGACAAGCGATGAACATATACATTTATGTAGTTGAATTATTATTAATTGCTTTTTGCAATATGGACTTATGTCCGGCGCCAAAAGCCTCGACTATATGTTATTGTAAATGTTCGAAATTCTTTAATTAGATTTCGAGTCTAATTTTAGGGAGCATAATTATTATTTTTAACAGATGTAGTATAAAAAGATTAAATTTTTCAAAAACAAGGAGAACATTTCGAAATTATTGTCGCTATGATCCTAGAACCTAGAAGCTGCTGCATAAAATAAAATGCACGATTTGGTCTCATCAAGGAGGTACGAGTACTTTATCTTCTGTTTTTAAGTTAAAGGCAATTGAAAGTTTAATCATTGAATGTTTGACTGCTTAGCATTAGTTTATTAATACGATGTACATATGTATACCAAAGACCACCCTATATAGACTCATGAACGGACAGTCAAGCGAACGATATCGCTTAAAAAAAATTATTAAAATTTGTCCAGTTGTTACCGAGGAAGTCAGTTATAAATAAGCCAAAAACAAATTAAGGAAAAAAAAGTTTTCATTTTTTTAGTGTTTTTTGAAGAGCTCTGGGAAAGCGTTCAGGCTTTGTGTTTCTTTTTTGTGTTGACAAATATTAAAAGATAATTTTTCTAAAGATACTTTTCTTGCCTATCAAAAAAACTCATTTTTTTTTAGATGCTTATTGAACTGTTCATCTTTTTTTTGTTGTTGTTATAATTTTTACTTGCGATATCGGCATTAAGCATTGCGCAAACCTAAGCGATGGCGGTGGTGATCGCGATAACAATGTGGATGTCGCACATGTAGATCAATTGGAAGGCTCCCATCTACGCGATATGTGGATTGCGATTAGGTTCCACTGCTGCGTTCAACTAAGCGACTTTTACTGAACGCAGCACGTACCATTTGATCGCAGTATGCCACGATATTTAAATTTTTTTGTGTAACAGGATTCAAGTGAAATATAACTTAGAACAATACAGCAGATTAATAAAATTAAAAAAATCCAAATTTTGTACAATTTTTTACGCAAAAAATACAAAACACAAAAAAGCAAACAATTTACGGATAAAATTGCCGTCCCTGCCGATTAATTATGCCTAGATTTATCTGCTACTGATTTTTTCTCAGTTTTTTTTTTTTTTTTTTAATGTTTATTTGACAATTTGCGCGTCACTAATTGTATCGCAATATCGTGCTGATGTGAGCTGGTTTTTGATCGCGCCCTTATCGCGCGATAAAGGCTATCGTGATCGCCACCGCCATCGCTTTAGGTTTGCGCAATGCTTTATAAAGGGCAAGTTTTGGATTCGTGCAACAAATCGAACTCGATGATAGATGATATAGAGAACGAAAAAAGTGGGTCCCGCAAATCCGTCTGTCTACCTGTATGTTTGTATATGTCTGTCTATACCTCGACCTAAAGCCTAGGCCACTGAGACTATTTTCTTCAAACTTGGACCATAAGATTTCTAGGTGATTTCCTAGAGAGAAAATTGAGATTTTTTTAGTTTAAAAAATAACAGTACCTACCTGCCACACAACCGTTTAGTAAAAGGTTATTTATCTTAGAAACGGCTGTAACGATTTTAGTTATAATTTTTACATGTACCTACTTATGTTGGTCTACATTTTGGTAATAAAAATAAAAATTACCAAAAACTTTTACTAAAGGTAACTGCCATAGAACCGTTTTTTTTTTTTATTTCGACTTTCGTCTTTCTTATTTTTACTATGGTCCGGTCAAGTCTGAATAATATTCGTACAAATATTTGGATTTTTAAAAATATGTAGGTAAGTTCAAATTTTTTTTTTTTGAAAAATATTTTTTTTTTTTTGAAAACGGGTCGATGATTTTTTTTTTAATTAAGGTTTTAGTTCTATTATTAAATTCTTAAGCATGGCGTACCAATTTTTTTTTCTAAAACATTTCGAGAATTTTTATATATGTAAGTATGAAAAATTAGATTTTAAGAAAACCGCTTTAACGATTTTTAGAATTTTTCAAGAATTTAGATGTCGACACAATACGTTTTGGTGAGTTTAACACGAAAGATGAAAGAATGTTTAGTATGACAGATTTCCCGTATTTTGTCTCGGTTTTCGGAACACTTACAAACTTATTCATTAGATTGGGCTAAACAAATAAATAGTTATGCACTGCATAAGGTTTTATGTTGCCTTTATGCAACGTTGCAAAAATAGTCTAAGATCCCGTCATAGGACGACCTACCCTCATCGCGGTACCAGATAAGAAGTATGCAGTTTTGTAGATAGTGTCTAGGCAAACATTTTGTGCCAGGGTTGCCTAGCCTAAAGTGGTCAAGGCATAGGGTTGCCAAGTTTTAAAGGTAAATTTTCGGGTTTTTTTCAATTATTAGATACAGCTTATGGTAAGATCTACGGACATAAAAAAAATACCACATAAAAGTAATTTCCATTTAAAAAATTTTAAATTCGTTATTTTTTAAAAATTGGAATTTCAGTAGGGTAAATTGGGGTAAACAAATATAAAAATCTATTTTCTAAACCAAAAATGATAGAGAGTTGTTTGTTTTTGTATTCGATGGGTAATGTTAATATAAAAAAGTTTTGTAATAATCTAAAAAAATTTTAAAAATCTAGAACTCGAGATATTGTCATTTGGTTGCCAAAAACTGCAAAATAGACATTTCATAAAACGTTTTCCTACCCATTATAGTTATACAGCGCTTATGTCAAATAAAGGACTAAAAATGAGAAAACTATTACGTTTTACCTCCACAACAACTGACAACTAAAGCTCAGCTGTTCGTAAAAAATCAAAAAAGAGTTGTGCCGCGCCAATTGTGTTCTTTTGATTTCTATTAATATTACTTTAATTATTGTACTTTGTGTAATTTATGAGATTCATAATAAAATTAATTGTCTCTGAATAAAAAAGTTCATGTTTGATTTATTGAAATAATTGTTTTCATGGAATGTTTTTATTGAGAAAAATACTCATATTTCGGTACAAAAATATCTTTATGTAGGCACTATTCAACCTCTAAACACGTTTAGCTTATAACGCCTCTATTCAACGTTGCATAAGTTTTATGAATAATATTTTGGCGTTTAGAGGCATTATTTAAAGTGTATAGCATTATGTACTCGTTATAATGCGATTATGAATTAGGCTGTTAGTATTAGGCGTTTTTCTTTTTAATGGGGTTTTCCAATGGTAAAAAAAAAAATAATTTTTTATCGAAATGTGTCAAAACACCGATTTTAACAATTTTCGCCTCTCGCGAAAAAAATTGATTTTTTTGCGACAGACCACTTCTTTTGCTAACACCAGTGCAATCGCCAGCCATTAGTTTGACCACTAAGCTCCACAGATACGAATATACACTTATGTCGTTTTCCGTTGGTCACTCCTAGCACTCTTTTTTCACTCCATCCACACTCCCAACACTCCAAAAACCTTCCATTTGCTGTTCGGAGTGATGATTTAGGAGTGTTTTTTTCACTCCGGATTTCATTAAGGAGTGCTAGGAGTGCAGTCCTACGTTTAAAAGTATGTATTGGATTAATTGTCAAAATAGTATATGCTTCTTCTTGGGATGTTCTGAAATTGAAATTATTGAAGAGTTCATTTTAGTTTTTACTTCTACATAGATACACATATTACGGAAAAGAGTTTTTCATATTCCATTGGAATCAAAAAAGAGTGAAACACTCTGAAAATCCAATCGAAAACGACATTATACTCAACCTGAAATCGTTATCCTGACACATATCTGTCAAACTACATGAACATTTTATGAAGTTGGAGACGCTCCGATTTTAACTCTGTTTATGCGGTAAAAGTTTATGGAACGCGCTTTGGGCTATGTAGCTTTAAACGAGAAAAGAAACAACAATTTGAAGCTCTGAGCGCTCTGAACTTAAAAATTAAAAAGATATTTTTTGAGAACCATTTCGTGGACTTTTTCAACCATTTCCTCCTCAATTAGTCGACCACTGTGACATTGATCTTGACAGCTCGCATGGTTTCTTTAGAATTCTACCCACAAATATTTTTGATGGTTGTAAATGATGGACCAGACTTGGGCTAAACTCTTTCAAATGAAAATATTCAATGACGTAACGACCGATTTTTTCCATGTTTTCGAAACTACCTATATAGTTTCTTTCAAATGGCTGCCAAACAAACAATAAAGCTCGTATAATGTCATTCATAAGACTTCAAACTTAAGCTTTCTAATGTCGAATTCCTTTAAACAAAAAAATCGATTTGTTTTGAAGAAAAAATCGATTTTTCTGGACAAATTTCTTGTATTTAAAGAAAAAAAAATCGATTCAGTTTAGAAAAAGAATCGAATTTTTTGTTAAAAGGAATTCGACATAAGGTTTGTAATTTCTAGAACAGACCCGTGTATTATATTTTAGGTCGAATACTTCTGGGACTGCCGACGCAACGGAAATCAAAATGTGGGATATATTTTTCCGTCGGGACGCCCTTTGAAACAAGATGTCTACCCGATTTAATTTTTGCACTTTTGCAATCATACTAAACCAATTGCACTGGATCGTGACCCCTTATGTTAATATTATAATAAGCACCAATTGCATTTGACCAAGAAAAGCGAAATGCATAAAATGTCCATGAAGTTGCATTCATTCCAAAGCTTCCTATAATGAACTTTCTTGACCTAACTTCAGAAAAAGTTAAAAACCAAAAAAGTTGTCAGCACAGCACACCATAACAAAACACATTAAGCCAAATCTCCCTTTTTGAATCAAATTAGTTCAAGGATAAAGAATACGAGATGACACTACGAATTGCTTTAAACCACTGTCATAACGATGTCGTAGCCTTGTAGCCAGCACTGTCACATCGCACCCTGATGCAAGTATCTAACACAAACCAAGAAAAAAGAGGACAAATCTACAAGAACTGGAGCACAAGATTATCGTTGTTCAAACCAAGAGCACAAGCTGTATAATAAAGGTTCAAAGAGAACGTATATAAGACCAACAAAAGTAAAAATTCTATAGCCATGTGCTATTGAAAATAAAGTGTTGGAAGAAGTTAAATATCCATTTGCTACAGGTTTTCATCCTCCAACATCATTCGTTTTTCGTTCTAAGGGAATGCATTTTAACACGAAACTTTATAGTCTGCACTCTTTTGATATTACAGTGACTGAGCTGTTTGTGTTTTTGCCACGTTCCTGAGAATTCAGAAGTTCTATAAACTTCGAAACAACCAGAAAAGTAATAAGATGTTCTGCCATTCTATAATACTTTTATCCTTTTGTCTGTCATGAGCTAATGTAGGTATACTCTTTTTATAACGAGTGTCTATTATAACCAGGAGAACAAAATATTTAATACATACATGTAGGTAGGTACTTGAAATAAGTGAAGGTGTGACATTGACCGGACGAACAAGGTGAAATTGAGCGATTTTGTATTCTTTTCATGCTGTTGAATATAATTTTCTTGTGATACTTAAAAAATAAAATAAATAATAGTGTCTTACAATACTCTCAACCATTTCTGTGTGCGTGTCTGCAGGAATGGGAGGAACCTACAGTTTATTGTCGATTCCAAACGGCTAAGGTGAGCGGCACTTTTCTATTACAAGAGATACTCTTGGAGAATTTGCCACTTCCTCGCAAGAGGCAGTAGCCCAGAAAAAAACTTAAGGTGGAAGCGGCATGACAGTCCAACGCACTAACCATTATACGCCACGAGCTACGTGGCTCAGGAATTTTAATTCAACGATTTCGGTGGATTACCTGAATTTCAATGGTTTAGGCATCTCATTGGCTATTATCACATACTTCAATCTTAAAGCGAGAAACAGATTTAAACAGTAACAGCACTACAGCACCGTCAACAGCAACAGCGGCCGCCATTAATTTAGAACCAATGTATTTAAATTGTGCAACCCAGTTACCCAGATAAGAACAGCAACGTCAACGGTGCCGTTAGGCCTAAGTCCTAAATTTGCTGTTGCTGGTACCACCTCGACGCCAGCGGGCGAACTGTCGATTTTGACCAAAATAAAAACGCTATCCGATGTATTTCTAATTGCACATTTCATTTATGCAAATAAAAAAAATTGCACACCCCCCCTTTTTTTTTTAAAAATATAAACAATTTTCACTTTGTATGCAATTTTCAAATGCACAGGGGCTTAAAAAATTGCACATTTGGAGATTCAATTTGCACACCAAAAATTTTAATTTGCACACCTCTCATTAATTAATAAATCAACAATTAAAATTTTGGTAATAAGCTGCATAATTAAAATCCGTATTATAACAAAATAAACACTGAAGTCTATTCTCAGCAATAGCGTGTTGGTAAAGTGCCCGGCCGGTACACGAGGGGTCGCAAGTTCAACTCTCACAAATTTCTTTTTTTTTTTTTCACTTATAATTTGTTCTTTATTATTAAACAAAAAAAGAAAATTGATTAGGTTCAAATTGAACATTTTACTAACAAAAAAAAAATTCGTCGATTTAAAACCAAACAATTAATTGACTAAAAAAACAAACAAAAATTTAATTTCCATGCATCACTAAAATGGAAATATTTCAGTAACCAAATCGAATTTTGAACTTTTCAAAATTTCTAAAAATCAACAATGCCCAAATATAATTTGCACACCAAAAATTTGAATTTGCACACCTCTGGTTAATTTTTAAACCAGTGATTAAAAAGTGCTTAAAACACACAAAAATGCACTCTGCCATGTCTGACTAAAATTGAAATATTTCAGTAACCAAATCGAATTTTGAACTTTTCAAAATTTCTAAAAATCAACAATGCCCAAATCTAATTTGCACACCAAAAATTTGAATTTGCACACCTCTGGTTAATTTTTAAACCAATGATTAAAAAGTGCTTAAAACATACAAAAATGCACTTTGCCATGTCTGACTAAAATTGAAATATTTCAGTAACCAAATCGAATTTTGAACTTTTCAAAATTTCTAAAAATCAACAATGCCCAAATCTAATTTGCACACCAAAAACTTGAATTTGCACACCTCTGGTTAATTTTTAAACCAATGATTAAAAAGTGCTTAAAACATACAAAAATGCACTTTGCCATGTCTGACTAAAATTGAAATATTTCAGTAACTAAATCGAATTTTGGACTTTTTAAAATTTCGAAAAATCAACAATGCCCAAATCTAATTTGCACATCAAAAATTTGAATTTGCACACCTCTGGTTAATTTTTAAACCAATGATTAAAAAGTGCTAAAAACACACAAAAATGCACTTTGCCATGTCTGACTAAAATTAAAAAATTTCAGTAACTGAATCGAATTTTGGACTTTTTAAAATTTCGAAAAATTAATAATGCCCAAATCTAATTTGCACATCAAAAATTTGAATTTGCACACCTCTGGTTAATTTTTAAACCAATGATTAAAAAGTGCTAAAAACACACAAAAATGAACTTTGCCATGTCTGACTAAAATTGAAATATTTCAGTAACTGAATCGAATTTTGGACTTTTTAAAATTTCGAAAAATGAACAATGCCCAAATCTAATTTGCACATTAAAAATTTGAATTTGCACACCTCTGGTTAATTTTTAAACCAATGATTAAAAAGTGCTTAAAACATACAAAAATGCACTTTGCCATGTCTGACTAAAATTGAAATATTTCAGTAACTAAATCGAATTTTGGACTTTTTAAAATTTCTAAAAATGAACACTGCCCAAATCTAATTTGCACATCAAAAATTTGAATTTGCACACCTCTGGTTAATTTTTAAACCAATGATTAAAAAGTGCTAAAAACACAAAAAAAATGCACTTTGCCATGTCTGACTAAAATTAAAAAATTTCAGTAACTGAAACGAATTTTGGACTTTTTAAAATTTCGAAAAATGAACAATGCCTAAATCTAATTTGCACACCAAAAACTTGAATTTGCACACCTCTGGTTAATTTTTAAACCAATGATTAAAAAGTGCTAAAAACACACAAAAATGAACTTTGCCATGTCTGACTAAAATTGAAATATTTCAGTAACTAAATCGAATTTTGGACTTTTTAAAATTTTGAAAAATCAACAATGCCCAAATTCAATTTGCACACCAAAAATTTGAATTTGCACACCTCTGGTTAATTTTTAAAATAATGATTAAAAAGTGCTAAAAACACACAAAAATGAACTTTGCCATGTCTGACTAAAATTGAAATATTTCAGTAACTAAATCGAATTTTGGACTTTTTAAAATTTCGAAAAATCAACAATGCCCAAATCTAATTTGCACATCAAAAATTTGAATTTGCACACCTCTGGTTAATTTTTAAACCAATGATTAAAAAGTGCTAAAAACACACAAAAATGAACTTTGCCATGTCTGACTAAAATTGAAAAATTTCAGTAACTGAATCGAATTTTGGACTTTTTAAAATTTCGAAAAATGAACAATGCCCAAATCTAATTTGCACACCAAAAATTTGAATTTGCACACCTCTGGTTAATTTTTAAACCAATAATTAAAAAGTGCTTAAAACATACAAAAATGCACTTTGCCATGTCTGACTAAAATTGAAATATTTTAGTTACCAAATCGAATTTTGAACTTTTCAAAATTTCTAAAAATCAACAATGCCCAAATCTAATTTGCACACTAAAAATTTTAATTTGCACATCTCTGGTTATTTAATAAATGAATGAATAAAAAAGCGCTAAAAACATACAAAAATGCACTTTGCCGCGTCTGACTAAAATGAAAATATTTTACTAACGAAGTCGAATGTTGAATTTTTGAAAATTTCTTAACATTAACAATGCCCAAATCAAATTTGCACATTAAAAAACTTTAATTTGCCTACCTCTGGCTAATAAATTAATTAATGATTAAAAAATCATTAAAACATACCAAAATGCACTTGCCATGTCTGACTAAAATATATATACGGGGTGATTCACCTAAGGTGTGACAAAAAGCTAGAGCGTTTAGGTTGGATCGATGTTAGAAAAAAATCTCATGTGATGGGGGGGTCTATTTTCCCCGTTTAGCCGGGAGGGGCAATTTTCTAAAAAATTGACTTAAAACAGAAAAAATATTCTCAAAAAACAACGGTTACACTTACAGTGCTAAGAGATACCTTTTCGTAAATTTAAAGATCTCTTACTTTATTTACTATCAAATAAAAATTTTTTTGGGAATAGTTTTTAAAATATTAATTTTCAAACTCAAAATTTTGAAAAAAAAAATTTCAAATCTGATTTTTTTCAATATTTTACGTCAAAGACTGGCATCTAGTTCTTAGTATTTGACTTGGAATTATTTGAGCATCGAATATTAAAAATTTTGAACAATTTTTTTAAATTTTTCTTTTCAAAAATTGAAGTTTGAAAATAATTTTTGACTCTAAAACAACTCAATTTAGAAACAGAATAAAAGCAAAAATTTCTGGCCTTCCAAAAAAGTATTGCGTGGCGTTCTAACCATTAGCTTTGTTTTTTAATAATTTTTGTTTCTGTATTAAGTCAATTCTTTTAGAAAATTGCTTCTCTCGTTATTTTTAATTTTCTCAAAAACTAAAAGACGTTTCAGCATCCAGTTATCTGTTTTTGACTTAAAACTAATAAGAGAATTGAATTTCGGAAACAAAATTAGTACCTAATTACGTAAAATATTGAAAAAAATCAGATTTGAAATTTTTTTTTTCAAAATTTTGAGTTTGAAAATTAATATTTTAAAAACTATTCCCAAAAAAATTTTTATTTGATAGTAAATAAAGTAAGAGATCTTTAAATTTACGAAAAGGTATCTCTTAGCACTGTAAGTGTAACCGTTGTTTTTTGAGAATATTTTTTCTGTTTTAAGTCAATTTTTTAGAAAATTGCCCCTCCCGGCTAAACGGGGAAAATAGACCCCCCCATCACATGAGATTTTTTTCTAACATCGATCCAACCTAAACGCTCTAGCTTTTTGTCACACCTTAGGTGAATCACCCCGTATATATATTTTAGTCAGACATGGCAAGTGCATTTTGGTATGTTTTAATGATTTTTTAATCATTAATTAATTTATTAGCCAGAGGTAGGCAAATTAAAGTTTTTTAATGTGCAAATTTGATTTGGGCATTGTTAATGTTAAGAAATTTTCAAAAATTCAACATTCGACTTCGTTAGTAAAATATTTTCATTTTAGTCAGACGCGGCAAAGTGCATTTTTGTATGTTTTTAGCGCTTTTTTATTCATTCATTTATTAAATAACCAGAGATGTGCAAATTAAAATTTTTAGTGTGCAAATTAGATTTGGGCATTGTTGATTTTTAGAAATTTTGAAAAGTTCAAAATTCGATTTGGTAACTAAAATATTTCAATTTTAGTCAGACATGGCAAAGTGCATTTTTGTATGTTTTAAGCACTTTTTAATTATTGGTTTAAAAATTAACCAGAGGTGTGCAAATTCAAATTTTTGGTGTGCAAATTAGATTTGGGCATTGTTCATTTTTCGAAATTTTAAAAAGTCCAAAATTCGATTCAGTTACTGAAATTTTTCAATTTTAGTCAGACATGGCAAAGTTCATTTTTGTGTGTTTTTAGCACTTTTTAATCATTATTTTAAAAATTAACCAGAGGTGTGCAAATTCAAATTTTTGGTGTGCAAATTGAATTTGGGCATTGTTGGTTTTTCGATATTTTAAAAAGTCCAAAATTCGATTTAGTTACTGAAATATTTCAATTTTAGTCAGACATGGCAAAGTTCATTTTTGTGTGTTTTTAGCACTTTTTAATCATTGGTTTAAAAATTAACCAGAGGTGTGCAAATTCAAATTTTTGATGTGCAAATTAGATTTGGGCATTGTTGATTTTTCGAAATTTTAAAAAGTCCAAAATTCGATTTAGTTACTGAAATATTTCAATTTTAGTCAGACATGGCAAAGTTCATTTTTGTGTGTTTTTAGCACTTTTTAATCATTATTTTAAAAATTAACCAGAGGTGTGCAAATTCAAATTTTTGGTGTGCAAATTGAATTTGGGCATTGTTGATTTTTCGAAATTTTAAAAAGTCCAAAATTCGATTTAGTTACTGAAATATTTCAATTTTAGTCAGACATGGCAAAGTTCATTTTTGTGTGTTTTTAGCACTTTTTAATCATTATTTTAAAAATTAACCAGAGGTGTGCAAATTCAAAGTTTTAGTGTGCAAATTAGATTTGGGCATTGTTCATTTTTCAAAATTTTAAAAAGTCCAAAATTCGATTTAGTTACTGAAATATTTCAATTTTAGTCAGACATGGCAAAGTGCATTTTTGTGTGTTTTTAGCACTTTTTAATCATTATTTTAAAAATTAACCAGAGGTGTGCAAATTCAAATTTTTTGTGTGCAAATTAGATTTGGGCATTGTTAATTTTTTGAAATTTTAAAAAGTCCAAAATTCGATTTAGTTACTGAAATATTTCAATTTTAGTCAGACATGGCAAAGTTCATTTTTGTGTGTTTTTAGCACTTTTTAATCATTATTTTAAAAATTAACCAGAGGTGTGCAAATTCAAATTTTTGGTGTGCAAATTGAATTTGGGCAGTGTTCATTTTTAGAAATTTTAAAAAGTCCAAAATTCGATTTAGTTACTGAAATATTTCAATTTTAGTCAGACATGGCAAAGTGCATTTTTGTATGTTTTAAGCACTTTTTAATCATTGGTTTAAAAATTAACCAGAGGTGTGCAAATTCAAATTTTTGGTGTGCAAATTAGATTTGGGCATTGTTGATTTTTAGAAATTTTGAAAAGTTCAAAATTCGATTTGGTTACTGAAATATTTCAATTTTAGTCAGACATGGCAGAGTGCATTTTTGTGTGTTTTAAGCACTTTTTAATCACTGGTTTAAAAATTAACCAGAGGTGTGCAAATTCAAATTTTTGGTGTGCAAATTATATTTGGGCATTGTTGATTTTTAGAAATTTTGAAAAGTTCAAAATTCGATTTGGTTACTGAAATATTTCCATTTTAGTGATGCATGGAAATTAAATTTTTGTTTGTTTTTTTAGTCAATTAATTGTTTGGTTTTAAATCGACGAATTTTTTTTTTGTTAGTAAAATGTTCAATTTGAACCTAATCAATTTTCTTTTTTTGTTTAATAATAAAGAACAAATTATAAGTGAAAAAAAAAAAAAGAAATTTGTGAGAGTTGAACTTGCGACCCCTCGTGTACCGGCCGGGCACTTTACCAACACGCTATTGCTGAGAATAGACTTCAGTGTTTATTTTGTTATAATACGGATTTTAATTATGCAGCTTATTACCAAAATTTTAATTGTTGATTTATTAATTAATGAGAGGTGTGCAAATTAAAATTTTTGGTGTGCAAATTGAATCTCCAAATGTGCAATTTTTTAAGCCCCTGTGCATTTCGAAATTCAACTTGGTTACCGAGATATAGCCATTTGAAAATTGCATACAAAGTGAAAATTGTTTATATTTTTTAAAAAAAAAGGGGGGGTGTGCAATTTTTTTTATTTGCATAAATGAAATGTGCAATTAGAAATACATCGGATAGCGTTTTTATTTTGGTCAAAATCGACAGTTCGCCCGCTGGCGTCGAGGTGGTGTTGCTGGTGTGGTACTACGAAGTTAATGCTTCGATTTGTCAAACATATACAAAAATGTATAGGTGCTGTTGCTGGTGGCAATGTGTTTGAGAAATTTTTGCTGGCCAGCCTGCTGCTTGCTGATTTAATCTGTTTCTCGCATAAATTATCGTTGAACCTAAGTTAATCTGGCTAAATCAGTGAATTAAAATGCCTAAACCACGGATCAATATTTCCACCACGATTTTAAAACTGGCACTTAGTTGATTAAGATCTTTTTCAACTTGCGTGCGTCACCTGATTCACGATGTTCCTCTATTTCCATGAACCATCGCTTAACTTCATTTAATCCGCCGTAATCGGTGAACTAAAATTCCTGAACCACGAATCAATATTTGAACCATTGTACAACTACAACTTAATGTCCAACCTCCGTCCGTTTATGTTGCTGTATCTACCAAATAGCACATCAAATGGGATGATTTGCGACTCATAAAGGGACATTTATGTACCTAAGTAAGCTGCGCAATAGATGGCTTTTCTTCTAAGTTGCCTCCTTAACGTGATGAAATTGCGATTGTAAAAGGGTTTTATTTCGTTTGCATCAGCGTTGTTTCTGTTATCTGTGTTAATAGCGGAGCCTAGGTAGACATTAAATTAAATTATCCCACGCCTCTTTCCCCCCCAGATACCGCGTGAGCTGGGGTCCAATTACACCGAGTATGACGCCAAAATTCGGTTGCAAGTCATATCGGTACTTATTTAAAATAATTAGATGTTATATTAAAGAATAGAAATAGATACTGAAGAGTATCTTGTTATAAAGGACCCGAGTATCATCGGAGTTAAGAGTTTGGGATTGCTTAGTACAAGCAGATCAAAAATATGTAACATAAGTAATTTATACTGCGTTTTCATTAGAGCTGAAATGAGGTAATTTGGGAAATTACAAAAAAAGTGTTCACATTTCAAATTTGCTAATTTTGTTTGAAGGTCCAAATTGTCAATCGCTTGTTTTTGTTGTTTTTTACATTGAATTCTGTCATTTCGAATGGGTTCCACTTTGAATGGAATCCATTTGGGTGTGTTCATAAAAGTTTTAGGTAATTTTCTACCGAATTTCGTGCTTATTTGGGTGAAATTACCTCATTTGGAAATTTGAATTTGTATTGGAAATGAGATGATTTCGAATTAAATTTGGAAATTTTGAACGAAATTACCTCATTTGCTCTAATGAAAACGCAGTATTAGGGTAAAAACATGAAAATTTTAAAAATTCTAAAAGGAAACAAAGAAAATTTTGTAAAATATAAAATGAAATGTAAAATGAAAAAATTGAAAATGGGAAATATTAAGTATAGCATGCTAAGGCAATTGTTAATTTTGTAAAGTATGTAGTTTCAGTTTCTCTTTAGAAATAGGATTTTAGTTATTACTATCTACTACCTAGGTTAGTTAAGAGGCGAACTATATAGAAGATTTATTTGTGTGGTCTTGCTATGATTATTGTCAAAAATATTACCATAAGCATTAGCTTCCCTCAACATTCTTGTGACGGGCTCATTTCTACCATAGTCAGTTCTATGAGGAGTTAGATGGAATTGTGGTACTGATCTGAGAGAATGTGAGTTGATATTCAAGCTCATTGCCTCAAGGAGGACAGAAGAATCAGTTACACCCGATAAGATTTGATGAACAAAAATAATATCAGCTACTTCGCGACGTTTTTCGAGAGGTTGCAGGCCGATGAGCTTCAGCCGATCTTGATACGGTGGCAAGTTGTAATCATCAACCCAAGGAAGTCCCCTTAGGGCGAATCGGAAAAATCTTCGCTGTATTGCTTCGATTCTTCTAATGTGGACAAGTTGATAAGGGGACCAAACTTGACTAGCATATTCGAGTAAAGGGCGAACAAAGGTGGTATAAAGAGATTTAGTAACGTAAGGATCTGAAAACTCCTTAGACCAACGCTTAACAAAACCAAGAGCAGTGTTAGCTCTAGCTATTATATGTTTTCATAATGGGATCGAAAGTTGAGCTCACTATCACATATAACTCCTAAGTCTCGAATAGTTGTTACTCTAGAAACTAGCCCATCGTTTATGTAGTAGTTTCGTGGTGGTGGACGGAAACGTTTACGGGAATATGTGATTGATTGGCATTTACTAACATTAAGTTCTAAGTTATTCTTTTCACACCAAACTGAAAAATTGTTTAAGTCATTTTGCAGAAGTAAAAGCATCGTCAAGTGAGGTAATAGATCTAAAAATTTTCATGTCATCAGCATACGTGGAAATTTCCGAATGGTTGATCACGGATTCGACGTCGTTGATTGACAGGATAAAAATAATAGGGCCTAGGTGGCTGCCTTGTGGGACGCCAGATTTTGCAACGAAAGGATTTGATACCGAAGATCTAAATAATACTCGATATGTACGATCGAGTAAGTATGATTCCATCCAATTAACAAAACCGGAAGGAAATCCAAAAGCTTTTAGTTTGAACAATATAATTTGGTGAGATATTTTATCAAAGGCCTTGCTAAAGTCTGTGGCTATAACATCAACTCCATTCTTTTTTTTCTATTGAATTTAATGTATAAGAGATAAATTCTGTTAGATTAGTGGTCGTAGATTTACCTTTAAGAAAACCGTGTTGTTTTGTGGAGAATAATGGTTTGCAGTGAAAAAATATTGTGTCGAAAACAATACTTTCGAAAAGTTTTGGAATACATGACAATTTGGCGATTGGTATGTAGTTAGAAATATCTGCTTTGCAGCCCTTTTTGTGAATAGGAATGATAAAAGAATCCTTCCACATTGAAGGAAAAACCCCTAAAGACAAAGATTTTTGGAAAAGAGTAGCAAGAGGCATGGCCAAATTGGCTGCACATTTCTTTAAAATAATTGCTGGCAAACCATCTGGGCCCGATGTGAAATCATCTTTAAGTTTGTTAATTTTGCTGACCACGTCATCAACAGTGATGTTAATTGAGATAAGTGATGTTTGATTGCAATTATTTAAGTATTAAAAGTAGTTATTATCTGGAATGAAAATTTTAGAATCATTGGAGGAATGATTTAAATATTTTAGGGTTGTGGGATAACCCTCAGACTTTTTTTTTTAAGTTTATAAACTGCCAAAATCGCTTAGGATCAACGATAATATCGAATTGCATTTGGTTAATAATAGGCATCATAAAGTAATTTGGAAAGAGTAGAAAATTCGTTATACGCATTCAGGTAAAGAGAATGGTCAGCATCAGATCTAGATTTTAAATATTTTTGCCATAGACTATTTCTAGAGTTTCTAAGTCCAGATTCAAGGTGGTCTAAGCTCTAAAGAAAGAAATAAAGACCCATAGAAATAAGTCTTAGCTCAGATGCGTATACAATATACATGGTTAAAACCTTGAGGGATTTTTACAATAATTTAAAAACTAAAAAGAACCAAAGGTCTAGCTTCCATTAAAAAATTCCGGTCCTTAGAAAAGCATACCCAAACCAAATACCTAAAACGTTTGGAATTTTAATGTCAGATTTGCATGGTATCCATTTATCTATACCTACATCAATTATTTGTCGGCCTATTTCGCGGCCATGTCCGGCAGTTGCTGCTGGTTCTTTGTAATTTATGTATTTATTGGATTGTGTGGATTATGTTCGTTTTTATATTCCCACCGCGCCGCCGGCCGCCGCCATCAAGCCCCCCGCTAATATCGTTGAACACTGTTTGGGCAGAACTGTGTTTATGCGTTTGTCTTTCAATGAATAAGTGATTTAGAGCCCATTGCCAAACCAATGCGATGAAAACAGTTATTTGAAAATGACTATACAGCCCTGAAACTAGAAATATAGGTAATGGTGGTACATTCGCCATTGCCTTATCGAAAAGACTTCTGATGAACGGTCATTCGAATTTGGGACAACAGTAAATTGCATCCATTGCCAGCAAAAAATATAGAAAAAAACTATCAATGATTTTTCAACGTATGTAGATACCCGTGAGATTTAAATTGAACATCAAATGTGCGGTTAAATGAAATTTATAGATATATTTCTGTGGCAGCATACATATACACATATTAAAGTTTTTGTTTCAAAAGCCAACAATTTCCTGCGCTTTTTAAACGTAACGAAGCCGATGTTCATAAAATACATGCGGCTGATGGTTATGCAAGGACATTCTTATTCAAAGATATTTCATTACAGGGAGAAAGTTTTAACGATGCTTAAACTTTTTTATGAGAATTATGAAGTTTCCAACTTCAAAGAAGTTTCAAAAAGAGGTTCAAAGTTAAGTTTTTTTTAGCTCAACTAAATGGATTTGTAGATTTTACTTTATTTTGTTGCGGGAAGGAAGCTATGTTAGGTATAGATACCTTTGCAGAAGCGAAAAACTTCCAACTCAAATATTGAAAATTAATGGGATATTAAAAATCTTTTTGATAGCAATATCAACTAATATAATAAAAGCCTTGCATCACGTCACTTTACAGCATCAGCATGCAAGAGAGATTGCATTATATTTATAATATTTTCCGCACAAACATTATGCTAAATATAGCTAACTTTGAAAGTTATAAGTAATTCTGAACCAAGAATCTGTGATATAGAATTAAGGTTCTCGTTCGTCAATAGTGCTGTAATAGAGTTTTAATGTTATATTTATTTATTTATTTATTTACTCATTTTAAAATTAATGTAAACCTAGTCAACTCACTAAATCAAAACCCCTGAAGAAATTGAAAAAACCAACGAAACGTCGGGAGAAAGGATGAAATAAGAAGAGTTTTATTTGCATTCACAACCAAAGGATCTGTAAGCCCAAATATTAAAATAATAAAAACTAAATATAATACTTCTTATTTTTGTAGGTATTTAGATTTTAGCGAGAAAAAACGGCTACTGCCTCTTGCGAGGAACTGACAAATCCTCCAAGAGTATCTCCTGTCACAGAAAAGTGCCGCTCGTTAGCCGTTCGGATTCGGCAATAAACTGTAGGTCCCCTCCATTCCTGCAGACACGCACACAAGAATGGTTGAGAGTTGTAAGTCACTAGGCCCTAGTTCTTCATGAGCTGTTGTGCCATCAAATTTATTTATTTATTTTTATTTAGATTTAGTGGAGCGGCATAGCACTCATATGTACATGATAATTGTGCACTTTGTGATAAAAGCATACATTTTTTTTCGTCGTTGGTACATTATATAAAAATGATTTTAAGATATTGGGCCACTTAAAATTCCCGCCCCTTTGGGTGGGAGGGTCAAATTTCTAAAAAATACATACATACATACAATAGAAAAAAAATTATTAAAAAACAACGGCAACACCTACAATATTATGCTATAGCTTTTTGTAAAGCCAGGACTTTATCCTTTATGTTTGTGTTTAAATTAAGTTATTTTAGTGCTTAGTTTTTAAAAAAAATAATTTCAAACTCAAAATTTTGTAAAAAAAATATCCGAAAAAAATTTGTAAATTTAAATTTTTAAATTTTTTTCGGATATTTTTTTTACAAAATTTTGAGTTTGAAATTATTTTTTTCAAAAACTAAGCACTAAAATAACTTAATTTAAACACAAACATAAAGGATAAAGTCCTGGCTTTACAAAAAGCTATAGCATAATATTGTAGGTGTTGCCGTTGTTTTTTAATAATTTTTTTTTCTATTGTATGTATGTATGTATTTTTTAGAAATTTGACCCTCCCACCCAAAGGGGCGGGAATTTTAAGTGGCCCAATATCTTAAAATCTCTTTCATATAATGTTCTAACAATGAAAAAAATTTCATGCTGCTTTTTAGATCTTTAAATAACGTTTGTTCAATACAAAATAAATCATTTAAAAATTCAAAACCTTGTTAAATTTTTGTTTTTTTTTTTATAATTTAAGCCTAGTTTATAGATCGAAGCGAAATGAAATTTTCATACAAAAAAATTAGCTTTTTTCAATAAAATTAAATGCAATTTATTTAAGCGACAAGGAGGAAGAAATCTGGTTCGAAGTGAATTCAATTCAACGGATTTATCTAAACCAAATATAAAACAAAATTTATTTTCTTTATAAACCTTTCGAGGCAAGATTTATTGATGTTTCATTTCGATATGGATTTCACTTTGCATTTTGATGTATAAACTAGGCTTTACGTGCGCCTAATGGGTTTTGGTTTTTGGTACACTTAGGGCCATCTTTTTCACTATTGCTCAACTTGAGGCAAACTCTCAAGTTGGTCAACTCGAGAGTTTACTATAACTCGAGAGTTGAAACACAAATTTGAATTTCTTTTTATTCACTTGTTTTTTTTCTCAACTCGCCAGTTGAATAATATCCCTGGGATATTTGTGAAAATAAAACAGAACTGTCATTTTCAATTTTAATTTTGATTTATTGTGTTATTAATTTGAAGTTTTTCAATATTATTTGTGTGTTATTTAGTGTTAAATTGTGTATTGTGACATTATACCACGAAACGAAACATATGGTAAAATCGTCGAAGAAAATCGCGAATGCATTTACTGCCCAAAGAAATTGATGGAAAATTTCCAAAAAGAATTGCTTTGGAGCATTTCCTGATTAATTTTTTATCTTTTGCTGTCCGTAATTTGCTTTTGTTACAAAATTTAACATTTTTATGTTAAACTCTCAAGTTTGCTCGGTCAACTTCTACTTTTTCCGGGAGTTAAAAAATCTTAAGTTGATCAACTCTAGAGTTCAAAATCGAAAGTTAAAAACGTCAACTTTGTGTGAATAAAAACAAATTGACAAGTTCAGGCCAAAACTCTTCAAGTTATGTTCAACTTTGAGTGAATAAAATCGGCCTTAATATGTCAGAGACACAGTGCGAGCATTAGTTAAGGAGGAGGGGATTTAGAAGGGGATATTGGTGTCATTTAATTCATAAATCACAAAGAGCTTGCGAATTAAAACTCAATCAATTCACAAATTAAAATTAGCTTGCGAATTAATTTTTTTTTTAATTTACCGCCGTAATATTCACGCCGTTTAAAACTCGGTTTAAAAGCCCTTAAACCGACTACATTTAACCAAACTAAACCGATAGAATTTAAACGACAAAATCTCGTTTAAATCGGTAATATTCACTCCGTTTAAGCAAAAAATTCCATCGGTTTACGTCGGTTTAAATTTGTGATTTAAACCGATCGTCGCATAGAATCGCAAGTATGAAAAAACTAAAACAGGCTTTTCTTGACATTTATTTTTTGAATTGTCATTTTATATTTAAATAAAATAAATTAATTAATTCGTGTCAAACACAAATACGCATTAGAAATGTCTTTCATTCCTCTTTATCGTGTTTTACGTTATGAAAAAATGTCAACAATAACGTCCACCGCATTGCGTCTTCCAAACATTCCATGAACGATTTGTTGCGAGTTGAATTCTTCTTGATCTGGTTGCAGTTCCGCGTCGGTCGTGAATTCGGTTCCAATATCTATCATATTATATTAAGCAAGATGGCAACTAAATTTCATCAACCTAACAGCAATACCGCAGCCCAAACACATCCATAATGCACATATAAATTGCAACAAAAGTTTTTTTAACCGCTCCAAATTTTATATCTGTCCAAACTGAATTTCTTTGGTCTGGCAGCGATACCGTGAACATTACACTACCATTATGCACGTGCATTATAATGGTGCTATGGCTACGGTATTGCTCTCGGGTTGATGGAATTTAGTTTGGACACATAAAAATACTATGTAAACAACATTTGGATCGATTCAAAACACCTTTTTTTTGCATTAATGAATTTTGAAAATGCATTATAGTGGTGCTAGGTATGAGATATTACTGTCAAGTTGATGAAATTGAGTGTGGACATCAGTAACCACGTACTATTCTGATTTTTTTGGTTGCATTTTGAAAGTGCATTATGGAGATGTTAGGGCTACGGTATCGCTGCCAGACCGATGGCATTTTATTTGGACACATATAAACAATGATCACAAAATTTGGAGCGGTATAATACACTTAAACTTCACTCATTTTTTGAAATTTTGAAAGTGCATTACGGTGGTCTTATCGCTAAAAGGTCTATGGCATGTAGTTTGTACTGCGGTATACAAATATCATGCTCACAAATTTTGGAGCGATATAAAACACTTTGAGCAAATCGTTTACCAGCTCTCGGTGTATAAACCCTTTCTGGTTAATTGGTCAACACTACCCCGATGTGTGAATAACGTGCACAAATATGATGTGTTTGAATAGCCATCATCGCCGAAAATAACACGATTGAATATTTTGCACTGACTGAATAAACCAATAAAATGTTGAATATTAGCTAAAATCATTTAAACCGTACCTAAACGACACGAAAATGCCTCGTTTAAGTTGGAGTCGGTTTATCATAGTTAAACCGCTCATTCGGTTAAAAATTTTGGTTAACGTCGGTTTAAGTGAGTGAATATTACCGATTAGTCGGTTTAAAAATTTTAAACCGACTTCTGAATCTAAACCGATTTTAAACAGCGTGAATATTACGGGCATAGAATTCGAAAAATAGCTTATGGCTTATGTTTTGCTCAACTCATAAACTCGCAACTCTGTTCTTGATTTGCTATTTGTTTCATAATTGCGGTTTAAATTGCCATTTTAAAGATAATTAGGGGCAGTTGTAAAATCGTGGTTCATATATTGATCCGTGGTTCAGGAATTTTAATTCATCGATTTCGGCGGATTAACTGAGTTTCAATGATGGTGTAGGCATTTCTTTGGCTTACTTTGAACCATCGTTGAACCATAGTTACTCCGCGAGTTAAAATTGATGAACCACGGGTTAAATATTGAACCACATTTGTACAACTGAGCCTTAGTGGGGTAAACTGAACCGCTCCAGCCCATTGAGGTAGCGTAAAAAAATTCGGCCGAATCCAAAAGAAGGTGGTCTAAAATGGCCCTCCTAAGGAAAATGTCCCAAATCTCGGAAAAAAAGTGACATTCAAACTTAAATGTTATATTCTTTTCAAAGCTTAATCAATAACGCTTACATTTTTTCGCTTTACGAGATTAAAAAGTTACAAAAAGTATTTAAAATATTAAATTTTAAAAACGTCTTCAAATTTCCTACGATAAAAATTGCCCGGATAAAATGGCATACTGGTATGCCATACTGGTATGCCATTTTACTCTTGCAAGTAAAGCAACCTGGCAAGTTAATAAAAACCATGAATCAACGAGCTCTTTTTCCATTTGCTTGGAAAGGTGGACCCTTCTGTAAGCCATTCAAAATTTAGTTCTTGTTGGCTGCTCGTCTCCTCAATGTAGTTTTTGGAATTCCGAATGTTTTTGATACTTTTTTCCAGCCTATATCGTTAATATTTTCCAACCATTTTCACTATAAAAAAAATTATAATATAAAAGTAATAAGTAAGTATAAAATGGCACAAAGCCAAATGCTTAGTAGGCCATTTTGCCCGTTTAGGATTTTTTTATGTAAGTTTTAATTCCGAGCAAACTGAAATAGTAATAGCCCAACTAATTTTAGCAAATTAATAAAAAATACATAATAAAAAACATGCATTTCCTGCTTTCTTCAAAATTTAATGTTTTTTTTATATAGTTTTTTGTCAACAAATTCAAATTCCAAAAGTCTACTTTTGGAGATGGCTAGAGATAGTTTGACCTGTCAAATTCAAAACATAAGCTTGAAGCTGCTAACATTTCGTGTATGTCGGTACTGGCAGATAAACTGAAGAATTGTGTTCACAAAACCTTCTAATTCTGTTTGATTCTACGATTTTTAGCGAGGGGGCCATTTTACATTGGTGGGCCATTTTAAGCCACCTTCCCCTATTACAAAATATTTATACACTTTTTTAAACACATACCATTAGCATGACAACACTAAATGATTGCAGCGTAATTAGTTTGAAAAATCTTAAAAGTTTATAAGCGAGATGTTTTTTTTTTTTTGTAGCTGATTAAGTCTATTTTAAATGAATTTTCTTCTAGATAATACTAAAAAATCTACGGTCTAGATTTATTGGACTTATTGGAACTAGAGTACCCAACTTTCTGCAAAACTGAGGATGCAATTTTTCATGTTTTAAAAATAAATAAAATTTTTTTTTGGCGTACATAACTAAAAAAGGTTAGAAAATACAAAAACAAATTTTATTACATAATTCCTTTATGTTTTACAATTGGAAAACAATGCACGACTGGATCCCACGACCTTACTCTTCTAGTTTTATTGTGATGTGAGTTTTAACTAATCAGAAATACCAGACATTTAGTCATTAAATCAGGTACCAGTTTAATCAAAATCGTAACCCTCCGTTTTTGAGAAAATTTGAAAACACCGAAATTGCTTTAGCTAATATACCTTTTCTAGAAGAGCTAAAACTAAAATTGAAATTTCTGTCCAGAGAATTGAAAAAAAAAATTGAACCACATCGGCCCATCCGTTTTGGCTCTAACTTAAATTACTGTACAGTGAACGGACGGACGAACTGCCCGACTGACTGACGCACGATATGATGAAACCTACTTCTTGATTTCTACATCATAGTAGTGTCAAATTCTGTTTTACACGAAACCAAAATTTGGCCTTCCAAATTCAATTAAAAATTAAAAATAAATACATAAAATAATACAAAATTGGCATTTGTTGCCTTAAAAGTAATAAAAAAGACATACAAATAAAAAAATTTACAAAAAAAAAATTGTATTCATCACTATCAAAATTACATTTGAAATCTACATACACAGGGAAGAGTGGGGCTAAAAGAAACACTTTTTACTACAACTGATGCTGTTCCTAAGATTTTAAAAATTAGTAAGCCAAACCTTTTTCTGTTGAAAGATCAATATTTCAACTACATACAAAAGCCAAACAAATACTGATCAGAATTTGTAAAAATATACTAACATTTAGACAAAAAACCGTGTTGTTGTTGTATATGGGGTAAGTCGTAACATAAACCGGGGTAAATTGTAACAAAAACTGTAATATCTATTTTTACGAAAATTATCAATTTATAAAGACGATATAAAAACAAAAAATATATCACATTATAGGTACATTAGTAAAACATATGAAATGAATATTGAATTTTAAAAATTAATATATTAATTCACTAATTGATTTCATAAATTCACTTTTAATGTTCTTTAAAAAATACTATATATAAATGCATAAGAATTTAACTTATTAGCAAGCCAGGAAAACACATGAGTAGTCCACTGCACCACTGCGCTTTTCTTGCAATCTACTGCGATTTTTGGATTTTGTTGAAATTAATGTGGGTAGAACAAAATGCCAAACATTTTTAAATTTTTAAAAATATTCTTTTCTACTATGCAAGTTTTGTCATGTAAATATGTATTTAGTTCAACTTTTCTTCAACTATTTCTTTTTCTTGTTTCCTTTTACAATCACGCAACACACACACGCAGGCGCATAATGTTAACATTTTTTTTTCATAATTAAGCCAGAAAATATTTTTTTTGTTAAGTTAATTAAAAAAGTTTGAATTTTAATTGAATTAATCGGGTCGTTCTACTGTCTTCCAAAATCTATCCTGATATAACTCTGTATTCCAATATTCTGTAAATTAATTTTTCTGTATTCAAAAATTCTTTAAATACAAAATTCTCTAAATCCTAAATTCTGTTTTAAAATTCTGGATTCTGGTATTGCTTTTATATGCTGTTTCTATTCAAAATATAATAGCGTATTTCCTTTATTTTTAAACTCTGTGGTTTTCTGTATTTGTGTGAATTTGAGTTCACAGTTCTGTCAAAGTTAATATAAAAAAATAAAATTAAACTAAAATGCACAGAAAATTAAATAGTTTCAAAGTAAAGAAACATTTCATGGTGAGAATTTTGGAATTTAAGGGCATACATAATTCTGACTCCAACCCCAACACTAATTGATAATTAAAGTAACACTATAGTTCTACTGCGAAAATTTTGGTTTCACTGCGATTATTTTTTCAGTTCGTGGCGATTTACGATTTCTCAAGTCCGAACCCTGCTCAGATATTAGCGCATAAACTTAACCAAAACATATATACATACATACATACAACTAGCACTGTTTGTCTTCCGAGTGAAGAAGAATACCAAAAATACAAAGAAAAAATTAAGTTACAAACGTATCAATTTTGGGAACTACTCTCATAACTTTTTTTGTTGATGTCCAATCCACAGCCAAAGTACACTTGACGTTAGCTTTGAAGTATAGACGAAAATTTTTCTCCTTCACGCGTTTCTTAATTTTCAGGGGAACCCTTTCATTTTTAGCTGTTACTTTTTACCCCTGTTACTTCTAGTCCAGCTCTCCCCTACCTACATATTTTTGGGAAAACAAAAATATACTTTTTTTTACCCTGCTTCTAAAATTTTAACTTGTCTAAATTTTTCCTTCAATTTTTTCTCTATTTCCTCGTTTTGCTATTTTATATTTACTAACAAAATAACTATTTCGGAAAATTCGGATGAAGTAGGAATGCTAAAAATAAAGTATTAAATGACAGAAATAATGACATTTTGTGATATACAAGTAGCATTGGAAGTTTATAACTAATGTCGAATTCCTTTTAAGAAAAAGATCGATTTGTTTAGAAGAAAAAATCGATTTTTTTGGACAAATCCCTTGCATTTAAAGACAAAATTCGATTCTGTTTAGAAAAAAAAATTGAATTTTTTTGGTAAAAGGAATTCGACAGGTTTTTGAAAAGAAGGACATTTTTTAGGTTAATAAGAACGGGAGGGCTAATAGTTGAAAAGGAGGACTGTCCTCCCAAATGCAGGATGGTTGGGAGCCCTACTTAGGCCGCCAATTTTCGAGCCCCGTTCTAGCCGTTCTTGGCTCATAGTACTTCGAGGGTAATTTTTTATAAGTTTCTTGCACTTAATGTGAAATTTTAAAAACGATGTAAATTTGAAACAAAGCACATAAGTAGTTTGAAAAAAATTTTTAGTTCAAGAATACATTTTTCAAAAACTATCTAATTACTAACAATTTGATTAAAACAGAAAATTAACGAAGAGGAATCTAAATTCTTGACTGACCATTTTTCTTTTTTATCTAAATTATTTAAAACCTAATAAATAAGCATGACTTTGAAGATGCTCTGCCGTTGTTTTTAAACTATATATTTAAATAAATTCTTAGAAATTTGTTTGGGAGCCCCAAACAATTTCGCTTTGTGCGTGATGTACGAAAATTAGGACAAAATTATAATAAGTACCTATGTACATATATTCTACACATATTTCGTTTCATTAGTCAGTGAAAAGTTACGTTAGAATTTTATGGAGATTTATTGGATTTGGTGGCCCCGACATCGGAGGCGCGGGGCGTTTTTTTTTTTATTGTTTTTGCTTATTATTTATTGAGCCATCTGAGTTTCCTCACACACGATGGATTTTGGACTATTGCTTTAAATAATTTAATTTAAATATGTATAGGATTTAAGGATAGATTTCTGGCTTTCAAACGCGGTGTAGTAGGTACTTCATTGTAAGTGCTGCCGTTGTTTTTTAATAGTTTTTTTTTTTCTTTTAAGTCATTTTTGTTTTTTCTAACATTGCCCCTACCTCCTAAAGGGGGCGATATAGACCCCCTCCCTTCCTGTATTAAAAAATGCTTGTTTTTAACTCTTCTATAAAAAACCGTTATCAATTTTGGCGCCTGAGTTATCGTACTCGTGCCCTGGCGTTCAATCTAGACATAGGTATGTATACCTACTACATTTCCACCGACCAATAAACCGATATTTAGGGAGATTGACATAAATCCTCTTCAAATCCCGAATATTTACCATACAAATTTATTTCCTAATGCGGCTTACGAATATGCGTGTGCAGTTATCTATTGAAGCAATCGTGACGTGAGATACAAACAAGATTTGAATTTAAGCAACGTTGCTTAAATTCGTATCTATAATCAATTATGCATAGGTACTTAACTAATCAATGGTTGTGTCACGTAACGTGAAAGAATTTACGAATCTAGTACAATTAAAACAAAATATTACTACATTTTTTTTAAAACAGCTGTTTCGTGACAGATTTAATAAATAAAAAAAATTGGAAAACAATAAACAACTTCGCCATGCTCGCAAATAAGAGAAAAAGGTCAGAAAATTACGTGAGTAATTTATAAATGAAATTAAATTTTGGTCCATTTTTAAATTAATATTTTATTAAATATTACACACAAAACACAAATTCACAATTACAGATATAAAAAAAATGCTTCTCAAATGTCAAACTACACTTTAGATAGCTTTAAGCAACCTTTAAACGTGATGGATGGCGTTTAAGTTAAGAGACCTTTAAGCAACGTTGCTTAAATGTGAAAATTGATTATAGATACTGGTTTCACGCTTAAGTGCTGTTTAAAGGCATTTTAAAGTTAAGAAGCCTTTAAGATTCTATTATAGATACGGCTGCCATTTTTTAATTTCTGAGAGTTTCAGTATTGGCAGCCTGCGCCATATGTATATTACCTTACGCCTTGGCTCTATTGGCTATAATTGATAGATTTCAAAAGCGATGGTAATTTATTGCTTGGGTTGGGAATTTCATGGCCAGGCAACTCCGGTTGTCAAAAAATGTACGTATAGAAATGGCGACAGCAACTGCTTAGGTAAATAAAATATACCTACTGTTTTTGATAAATATACAATTTTAATTAACTAATTTGTAGTGACTCCTATTCATATTTTCATAAATCTTTTATTTTTCTTTAAAATGAAGAAGACATTCAAAATCGTGGAGAAACAATTTTGTAAGGGACGAAACGTAAAAATTTATTGCCTCTGATGAAAATCAAAGAGACAATACTGTGGCTCGTGTGGCCTTAGCCTCAGGGTTAAAAACTAGAAACGAACAAACCTACTGTTGTCAGCAGACTGCTGAATAAACTGACTACTGACTGACAGCCAAAGCCAAATTATTTGACATTTCTTTTCTTTCAAGCACGTTGTTTTTATTTTGTCGGTAAAATATTTGTTGATTTCAGTTTATAAATTTATTTTACGTTGTTAATATTTTAAATATTTCCATACAAAAATGAAAAATCTAATACTAAAATCAATACAAACTTATAACACAGAACTTGAGAGTGCTAAATTTATAGTTTTGGATTCCAGTGGTGTCTTAAATAACATTATTTTCATCTGCACCCAGACGGAGCTTTTCTCATGCAACCTAAAAACCGAAGTATTTGATCTGATCACTGATATAACTGGAGTTGTGTCTTGTGAATATTTATCTCTTGAAAATCAAATATGTATTGCCACCGAAGCCGGAGAGGTGCTGCTTATTAATCCAGAAACAAAAACTTCCACTGAGGTTACTTTCTGCGATGGAGGCATTCAGAAAATGGTTTGGTCACCCGACCAGGAAGTCGTTGCTTTTGTTACAACAGCTCGCAATGTAGTCGTTATGACATGCACTTTTGAACCCATCTCAGAAGTAAAGCTAGACGACAAACTTTTCGGTGAGAATGCATTTATAAATGTCGGATGGGGGAAAAAAGAAACCCAATTCCATGGATCTGAGGGAAAATCAGCTGCCAAGGAAAAAATAGATCTTAGTATACCGAGCAATATAAAAGAATTGCCACAACAGATCGATATAACTTGGAGAGAAGATGGCCAATTTTTTGCTATCACATTTGTCGGCCCGCAAGGAAGGATGTTTAAAGTTTTCGACAAAGAAGGCTCCCTAAAGTTCACTTCGGAAAAATTAAATGATTTATGGCCAGCTATTGCTTGGAGACCATCAGGAACATGGATTGCGGTGCCACAGAAATTCCCAAATAAATCAACAATTGCTCTGTTCGAGAAGAACGGTCTAAGGCATCGTGAGATTGTACTTCCGTTTCAGTTTGACAATGAACCAGTAGTCAGTCTGAAATGGAATGCTGGCTCGGATATTTTGGCAATTGAAACCGTGTTTGAGGGTAAGAGCGTTTTGTATTTGTACACAATTGGAAACTATCATTGGTATTTGAAACAAACACTCCGCTTTGAAAGTGCATTATCATCGTATGTTTGGGACAATCGAATCGGCGAAGAGAAGACAATGCATGTGATCTTAGCTGATGGGACATTGGCAAGATACCGGTAAGTCTACCACACTTTATTCAATATTTGTAGTATTTAAAGATTTGCACAGATTGTACTTAACTTTATTTTTTTTAAACATATAATATGATTACCTTTTGTTTTTTAGCTGGAATTATAAAATTGATCGATACCAAGTCTGCTCCGAAAATGCTAAACTCGATGATAGAGCTTTAGTTGGAGTAGTTGATGGCAAACGCATCCTTTTAACAGACTTTCGCAAAGGAATCGTTCCGCCTCCAATGAGCAGTTTTGAATTAATTTGTGACGATTACATCAATCAATTGGTCTTTTTGAACGAACCCAAAACTACAAATGAATCTTTATTTCTTCTGATAAACAATGCACAAAATGATTTGCTGCTCTACAGTTTGTCCCATACAAATGAAATAAAGCCATTTGGAAAATTTACCCTTCAACCTAATATCGTCCCTTTGAGTAACCATAATTTTATATGGCCCAAGGCTAATAACATTTATTATGTGCAGAGTAATGGGGCCAAGTCAAATATTACCTCAATCGAAACTTCCAAAAACATCGAGACAAATGTCAAAGAGATTAATGAAGTAATATGCGGTCTTGTGTCTATGAATAGTGGCCATATTTTAGTGCATTCAACTAAAGGAAGAATATATGAAATATCTTGTTCAAAAAATACATCCGAATCTAGGATCTTCAGTGATCCAGGTCAACTTTGTGATAATATAGAATACTTTAAACGCAACAGCACAAGTGGTGTGATATCGCTCGATAACCAACAGTGTCTCAGATTTAATTCGAAATTATTATCCAATGATGTGACATCTTTCCACTTAACCAACAACTATCTGGTATTCACTCAATTAACCTTAATGAAGTTCATGAGGCTAAGCGATTGGAAGATTGTCAACGAGCGTAAAATCGAACGTGGAGCAAAAATTGTAATAATTCTTCCACACGGATCGATGACAATACTCCAACTGCCACGTGGTAATTTAGAAGCAATTCATCCCAGAGTATTGTGTTTGGAAATGGTAGGCGATCTGCTGGACAGAAAGCAATACCATCTGGCAATGGATTTGGTGCGTAAGCAGCGAATAAATCTCAACATAATCTGTGATCATGATTTGTCACAATTTCTGTTGTGTCTTAAAAAGTTTATCAAGCAAATCAAACCGCAGTGGTTGAATTTGTTTCTGACAGATCTGAAAAATGAAGACTTCACCCTGACCATGTATTCGAGCAACTATTCCAACTCGACTCGTAAGTATCCAGATGAATTTCGCATCGAGAATAAAATAGAACATATTTGCGCGGCCCTTTGTAAGGAAATGTACGCAGAAGATCTCCATCATTTTTTGCTGCCAATTATAACGGCACATGTCAAAATGGGAAACATAGAAAAAGCTTTGGAAATAATTTGGGAGGAAAGGAAAAAAGAAGGTGATATAAGTGCAGATGATGCTTTGAAATATCTTCTGTATTTGGTAGACGTGAATCAGTTGTATGACGTAGCACTAGGAATGTATGACTTTGGACTGGTTCTCATGGTCGCCAAGAAGTCACAGAAAGATCCGCGGGAGTTTCTACCATTCCTTAATGAATTGAAACTACTCGAGGAGAACTATAGGAAATTCAAAATTGACTTCCATCTTAAGCGGTTCGGTAAAGCTCTTCAGCATATTAGTTTATGCGGGGAGGAAAGATTCGAAGAAGCTTTAGGTTTAGTGAAATCTCATAATTTGTATAGAGATGCTTTGCAAGCTTATAAAGGAAATACTGTGTGTTATAAGAAAATCGCTAATGCATATGGGGATTATTTGCGTGAGAATGGCAAGTTTGAGAATGCAAGTATAATGTACGAGAGGGCCGGTTTACTAACACAGGCAGTGACGTGTGCACGGCATGTATTGGACTGGCAGCGCTGTCTGGCATTAACGAAGATGGAAGGAATCTATCCACAGGACATTGCAATGTAAATATAATAAAATAATTTAAGTCTCATAAAATGTTTGATTATAATTATTATAATTTAAGGTCATTGGTGCCTTCATTAATGGAACATGGAAGACATGAAGAGGCCTTTGAACTGCTTAAGAAGTATGGATATAATATTTCGGAGGGAATATCGTGCCTAATGAAGGGAAATTTATATTTAAGAGCAATTTTCGAATCCAAAATCGAGAACTCCGATTTATTGGGTATGTTTATTTTTTTTTTAATTTTTAAATTTACCTGTTGTAAATATTTATTGGTTGAATTTTGAAAAATTGTTTGAATTATAATCTAAATTTTAAGTATTCATTGTCCTATTCCATGACAATACTAAATTTCTTTAGAATTTGCCCAGTAAAATAACTACAACAATTTACTTTTTATTTATAAGGGCCATTTGCTGAAACGAAACTTAAATATTAATGTTCAACTTAAACGCGTATGTGACAGTTTACGCTGAGGAAAAAGTAGAACATAAAGCGCTTAAGTTGAACATAAATATTTAAGTTTCGTTTCAGCAAATGGGCCTAAGTCCAACAAAGCTTATGTGTGGTTTCCAAACCTTGTGAAATTTGAAATCCTTGTTAGGTCGAAAATACGATATTATACATGAAAATAAATGTTAAAACATAACCCAAATTAATTCGCTGAAATCAGTGAGTTAAGATAGATTGGTGAACCATGCAACAATATTTAAACAACATTTGTACAATTGGCCCTTAGTGTTTAGACTTTTACTTTATTTATTTCCATACAAAACATGTATGTATGTATATGTGCTTATTAATATTAGTTTTCTTAACTCATGTCTTACTGAACTGCAGTTTATGATTTATTGTATCAATGAATATTATGAAGGAAATTATATTCCTTATTTATCAAAATTGAAATTCATTGCATGATTAGACCTCAAAAAATAGAATGATCAATGAACACACAAATTAAAATAAATGCCAAAAAATTCAATTATAGCTAATTTTTTCAGTTTAAAAATTACTATGAATATGGCCCATAAAGATTTCTCAGTATTTCACTACAGTTGTCATTACTGTCGAAAACTTGGTAGCCTTACTTGGCAAGTTTATTAATCAATTTACTCAAAATTTAAGGTTTTGACCAGTGAACCTCCCAAATTTTAGTCAATAATTATTAATTATTACATAAGAAATTTCTCTCATAATTGGGAGTTATTCTGATATAAATCTACTTAAAAAATTTATAAAATTTATGTTATTGGTGCAATTTCACTCCTTTTTGCAAAGATTCTGTTATCAGGTGAATCATTTATATATATTTTGACCATTCTATTCATATTCAAGGTGCGTCTTGAATATGAAAGATCAAAATTTAAAAGTAAAAAAAAAATTATAGGGATAATATATATGTAAATAATAAAAATTGTAAAAAAGTAGCTGGATTAATGCCAGCTTCGTGAATTGGAAATCTCATTTTGGGTGTGAAACATAGCAAGGTTCGGAGAAAAATGGAGGCGGAACAAGACAGCATACTTAAAGGGGCTTATAAAAATGCTGATGCTCCAAATGCAATTGATAAACAAACAGCACATCTAGACCTGTGACGTCAGTGGTCAACGCTGGCAGAGTATGTAGTGTACACAGCTCCGAAGACTGAGCAAATCTGATGCGCGGGTTCAAATACCGCATGATGTGTAGAAAGTTTTTCAAATAAAATTGGATTAAAAGCTCAGCACCACTATAAAGGAGACTGATGATAGGGCTTGGGACCCCTTGAAATAGCTATATCTCTATCCAAACAAAAATAAAACGAATTAAAATACCCAAAATTAATTCGTAAGCAATTGGTGGTAGCACCTTTAAGTTGTTGTTGTTGTTGTTTCAAAATTCAATGAAATTGACGGAATAAAGAATGGTCAAGTCTAATAAACTGACATTCTAGTATAAAAATAATACAATACAAATAATAATAGCAAACTGGTGTTTAGAGATAGATCTTTACTTTCTGTATGCAAATATGCAAGTCTTGCATGTCGTGGTTGGGGCCTTTGCCCATAATTGTGCATTAAAAATGCGTTTTTTTCGAAAGCGCAGATAAAAGGTATAGCACTCAAAACATTATATTTAATAAAAGAGATGAGTACCCTAGACATGAATATGGGGGTCCAAGATCTAGAAGGTGGGGCCTTCTGTATGTACGACGCACTGAGAAATATGCAAAAAATCGATTTTCCAAATAATTTTCATAGCAAAATTATTTTGGTTCCCAATGATAGGGTCCAAGGCTTTTTCCATGTTATCTGCCTGCAAGACTCACTCAAAGAATGCAAAAAATCGATTTTACAAATAATTGTGATGGCAAAATAATTCTGATAGAGGGGTCCCCCCTCATCACCAAAATGAGGGTCCAAAACTTTTTCCATGGGGCCATCTATTTGTAAGACTCACTCAAGGAAAATTCTACTGTATCAGAACAAATTTTTTTTGAGGTGAGTCTTTTGCAGTATCTTAACAACGCTATTGTTATTTTTTTTTCAAGCCTGTTGACTACGAAACTGAAACAATAAGTTTGATTTTGAATTTGATTTTTTCGTAAAATATATGCATAATTACTTTAAACATAAACCTTATTAAATAAATTCTTTTTGCGACCATGAATACCACGGTTTTGAAATGCATTCTTCATATTGGAAATATTGAATAAAATTCGAATGAAAAGATTACAGCTTTGTTGGATGTCTCTGCCGCAGGGCGAATATCAATCAAATATCAAAAACCTCAGGGCTGCTCGGGTTTCTATTTTACATCGAACACCTCAGAGCTACAAGTTTAAGCTCATGATTTTTTTTTTTTGACACATCATTCATTAATTTCCCCCCTTTTTCATCGACTTGCCATTTTGTTTATAATTATATGGAAGAAATAAATAACACAATTATCAACAAAATATCTCATAATTACCATCTAAATTCGTCATCAAATTTCACTGCATTAATTTGCAAACAGCTGATTTGAATTTTAATAGCTCTGAATTTTCACTCCGAGAAAAAAATGGGTTCGTAAGAGCGCATTCGGAGCTCGCCCGAACGCACTTTTGATGTTATGTTCTGATTTTTTTTTATTTAAACACAGCTTATATGAACCTACTTTTAAGACTTAATTATTATGCCATCACAATTATTTTTAAATCGATTTTTTGCATTCTTTGAGTGAGTCTTGCAGGCAGATGGCCCCACTGAAAACGTCTTGGACCCTCATTTTGGTGATGAGGAGGGTCCTCTCTGTCATTAGGAAAAAGAATTATTTTGCTATCACAATTATTTATAAAATCGATTTTTTGCATTCTTTGAGTGAGTCTTGCAGACAGATGGCCCCATGGAAAAAGTTTTGGGCCCTCATTTTGGTGATGAGGGGGGACCCCTCTATCATTGGGACTAAGACTTATTTTGCTATGATAATTATTTATTTATTTTACACCCAAGATTAGGCCTAGACAGTTCAAGAACTCAATTTATGAGGTCTGGGGTTTAAAATATGTTATAATTCATGTATAACATTAACTTCTTTTTATATATGAAATAAGTTTATATATAAAAACATACTTAGTTTTTTCTCTGAGCTCTTCCCGTTAAGTATTATCTAAATCAATCCAACTCCGTGGCCTTTATTCCATACATGTCTAATTTTCGATCAAATATATTTCTATCAATCGTCTCAAATGCACGTTTAAAATTCAAAAAAAAAAACTGCTATTATTGAATTACTAGAATCGATCTTCTTTCTCCATTCCTATATAAACCAGTTTAAGGCTGTCTCTCAAGAAAAGCCTTTTCTGATTCCCTGATTGTTCTTGAATCAAAATCTTATGCATCTCCATATAATTTTGCAGTTAACTGGCTACTAACCGCTCCATAATCTTTTCAAAAGTTGGCAGCATAATTAACTGGTCAAAAATCATCACATTTCACCGTGTTCACCAGTTTTTCTACCGGATAACTGTTGATTCTTTCCAATTATGTACTTGGAAATACTCCACTAGAAAGTGAATTGTTAACCATTTTTATTCGCACAGGACCAATGATCTTGATTGAATTAAATGTAATATCTCTGTTAATACATGTATTTAAAACAAGAATAGTGAAATTGTGCTGATACCACACTTAACTAGAAATCCTAATATAAAAAAAAAAAAAAATTGGTGGCACAACAGCTGATGAAGGCCTAGTGACTAATAACTCTAAACCATTCATTTGTGCGTATCTGCAGGAATGAAGTGGACCTACAGTTTATTGCCAAATCCGAACGGTTAAGGTGACAGGAGATACTTTTGGAGGACTTGTAACTTCCTCGAAAGAGGCAGTAGCCCTGAAAAGCATTTTTGTTAGGGGCAAATAAAACGAACACTGCACACCATTTGATCCCTTCCTAACGAATCGAATACACTGTTTGGTTTCTCTCAAAAAAAACTTAAAAAAATCATGTAAAATTTTGTCTGTGGCAAATCAATTACTGAAATTAGTTTACATTTTATGATAATTTCCTGACGTATCAAATTTTTCTATTTTGAAAATTCCACAAATAGGGCATTAAATAGAAATGAAAATTACAAATTTCCACAACTACGCTCCATCCGACACCTTCACAATTCTGAAAAAAAAAATCCAAATTGGCACTTTTTCAGACTTTTTTCAATAACATCTTTCGACAACTTGTAAATAAACAAAATTTCCTACGATGATAGATAAGTGATGATAGATAGGTGATACTTGGATAGTTTTTTTGTACAACCAATACCAATGAAGCTATGAAGTCCCAGAAAAGGCTAAAATTTCGTATTTTTTGAAATTTTCAGTTTTTTCCCAATAGGCCTGCTACAATAACTTCAAACATCAATCTTGTAGGAAATCATGTTGCCTACAAATTACTTGTACAATTTCTTATATTGAGATTAAAACATTTGGGCGAGGAGTGAAAAAGACTCGCCCAAATAAACCTGCGTATATTCGATAAAAAATTTACAATCGATTTCAAACTAACTTGCCGACTAGAGAGTTAAATTTGCTTAAAAACTTAAAACTGCTCAAAATTACAATAAACTAAATATTTATTCTGGCAAATTTTAAGACAGAAATTGGGAATTACAGAATTTACAGAGTTTTGGTCCTACAGAATTTTAGAATACGGAATAACGACCCGTTCCCTAAAAAATCGTGACCTTGAGCTATGTCAACTAGGGTACATAATATTTTTTTCTCAAACAAATTCAACGATCTATTACTTTCCTTATAAAATATATTTGTTTATGCATTTCAGATAGCATCATAAAACCAGACCTTCTCTCGTATAAAGAAACGCTTGCATTAAATTTAACTGCAGACAAAGATCTATTTGTAAAGCACAAATCCCGTTTGCTGTCTATCAGAGAAAACAAATTACTAGAAAAAACATCCGATGATTTAGACGATAGTGGCCAAATCGATGAGAGCGATTTACTATCCGACACAACAAGTATGCATTCGTCCAGATACACCGGGTAAACAAAACATCAACTCTATTAACCTTTTTTCTATTTCCTTAAACAATTTTTTTTTTTTTCAATTTAAAATAGAAAAACTTTTCGATCGAGTAAAAATCGCAGGAAACATGAAAGGAAGTTGTTAAGTTTAAAGGAAGGCAATCCGTTCGAAGATATTGCTTTAATTGATGCTCTCTATAACCACATAATCAAAGTTTATGGGCTACAAGCACACATTCGAGATACTTGCAAGGCCTTGCTAGAAGTTTTCGAAGATGACCACGCGCGAGAAATACAGAGTCAATACAGAGCACTTCTAATACTACTTAAGGATTCTTTCGATGAAATTTGGATTCCAGAGATAATGACAACATCTCAGTATGTCACTGGACCAAATATAGACTATGCAGCGTTACAGAATGAACAACGTTACGCTATGATAAGTAAGTTCGGTGGTTATGTAATTAAAGTGCTTATTTAAACATTATTCTTTTCCAGATCCATTGAAGCGTTTTAAACCAGAACCTATCATAATTGATTGGCAACACGAAGTCCTCAGATAAAATTCGTCGAGTTTTTATAAAGTTTTGATGAATTTAATAAACTATAGAATTCAATCAAGAGAATAAGATATTTATTACAATTTTTTTCTTTACGTGATCGATTGGTTTACACTTCAAAGCTACACATGCACAGACATGTATTAGCCTGACAGCAAGAACAAAGAAATAATAAAAAAAAAGATGAAGATGCCTCTAATATTTGCATGTTGCAGGTGAGAAATACTTTTCTTTTTCACTCTTAGTATTGGAAAGTGAATCTTATTCGTGCAGATTGCACTTTAAATGAAGATATTAAGAAAATATCACACGCAAGCTGATGCAGCACGCTGTAAAAGTCAGTCAAACATGCAAGAAAGTGTAAGTAAGATCGCGCGTTACTTACAATAACAAAAACAAAACTTAGTTGTGTTTAAATATACAGAAACGTATGATTAGCACAAGAGTAATTGTATTTTTCTTAATTTTTTTTTTTTTTTTTTGCTCGTCGAGTTGGATGTTGTTGTCTAGGCAAATTGAAGCAATTAGCCAAACAGATGAGGGGCGTTAGTAATTATTTTATTATTTTTTTTTTTTATCGAGAAATGATAAATTTTGTCTGACCAATCCTGTGTACGCCTCTCAAAGCTTATTATTATGGTCAATTTGGTATAAGATAGTGCACATTAGAGAATATATTTTGGCTTATCGTCGAAGTACAATGACTGTTCTTTGGAATAAACAAATAAACAAAATAATAGTTAACAAAAATATAATCTACATTTTTATGTATAATAATGCAGAATATGAGTACAACAATACTTATTAATATATTTTTGTATATATGTAGAATTTGTTTTTTTATAAATCTGTAGTGTTAAATCAACATTCTTGTTTACTAATTACTTCACTTAATATTTTTACATACTTGCGATAAATACATTAAGCCTCTCGCAATAAGCCCTTTTAATTTTAAAAAATTTTTTGTATTTAGGTAAGTCCAGTAAGTTAAACGATATTGAAAGAAAGTGAAGCCTCAATTTTTACGAATTGGCTTTGTGCTAAACGAAAAGGATACTTTCAGTTTTTCCATTAATCTGATTGTATCAAATAAATAGATAAAATAAACTTAAATCAAAATTTTATTATTCGATTACCTAGTCGTCAAAATTCACAGCTGATTTACATAAAATTCATCAAAATTATAACGTACGGCCCGGGAAAATTAAACAAAAATATGGCAAAACTACGAAAAAATTCCGACAAAGCTGAATATTGGTGGAGATGTTGCTTGCGTTCGGGTGGTAGTGAGATAGGCTATCCACCTATCCCAAAAATTTTCAGATACCTTGAGTTGTTGTTGCATCAGCTGACATCAGAAGTTTTTTAACAAGGGATTACAACAACACAAACCTATCCGGATAGGTTTGGCTTGCCCCCCGAACGCGGCCGTTTATTTTCCAAAAAGTACCCTAAATTTGGACCGGGCCTAAAATTTTTACGAGGGGTGAAAGGGGTTGAATTTCAGTTTTTTGCTAATTTCTCAAAAACTATGAGTGTTTTTAAAAAAATGTAAAGGCAAAAGTTGTAGCTAATGTAATTTTACATTAAAAATGTTATGACACTTTTTTTTCGTACAATCAATAGGTTTTGAGAAAAACGTGCACATACTTTATAGTGTGCTGGATTTAGTCAAAAAAATTCATTGAAGTTGTATGCTTTGACGGGCAAATATTTTTTTATCGTATCAACTTTGTAGAGGAGGTTTGGTGAAATATCTTTGTCGAAGATCATTTTCCAAAATTTAAAGAATTTTGTTAAATTCTTATGATGTTTCTAATAAAATCAATATAATCTAAAAATAATCTAATCTAATCATTTTCGAAAATTGTAAAATTTTTTATCGACTTAAGCATTTTAAAAATGGGAAATCACATTGATGGTGGACTCAAACATCCCTCTCGTGCGAAATTGTTTACCCCTCCTCCAAATAGTAGCCTGATATTCTGGCTTAATTTAAAGACTCTATCCTTGAAGATACGATTACTAAGACGAAATTTATAGCTTCGAAAGCCAATCATATTTCTCTATTTTGAATTATTTCTGAAGGGAAAAATAATTCAGAATCGAGTGATATTGTGTTTCCTAACTTTTGTTCTAGTAATTGGATCTTCAAGGTTGAGGTCTTTGAATTAAGCCAAAATATCAGGCTACATTTTGGAGGAGGGCTGAACAATTTCGTACGAGAGGGGTGTTTGAGTCCACCATCAATGTGATTTTCGATTTTTAAAATGCTAAAGTCGATGAAAAATTTTACAATTTTTGAAAATGATCTTAGACAAAGATATTTCAACAACCCTCCTCTAGAAAGTTGTCATAGGTTTTGGTGGAGTAAATGCCACAGGAGAGGCAGGAGGGGAGTCTTAAAGCTGAACATTCCATTGAACCCCATTAGATACAGGTGGACTTTGACAAGCTATAACTTAAAGATGAAAAGAGTCTCAGAGATCGTTAGTACCTAATTTTGTAGGTATCTTGATTCTCTTAAAGTTTTTCATTGGCCATTTTGTTCCATTTTGTTACAAAATAAAATCCAGGCGAGTTATTAAATGAAAACAAAATGACCAGCTGTTGCAATATGGCGGCTTTTTCTTAGCCCCTACCCCGACAGTTTTTTTTTTTTAATGTGGAGTGAACTTTAAATTTAATTTGGTTACATTAAAAACATCTGCTCTCTTAACAGACACTTTGACACTTACCTTGCCTACCATCTGCTGAAAACTTTGGAGGTGTTGCAGGATGTATCTGGGTGTTTTACGACTTTAACAAACAAAGAAATTAAAAAAAAAAAAAACATTTCTGTTTTTTTGATCAAACATTACAGATTTACAGTAGATTTAAGAATAAAGTAGCTGCCGCAATTTTTAATTTTCGAAAAAAAAAATTAAAAAGGGACATATTACGTATCATCTTAGTTTTTAGTATGCGACTAAAAATTAATATTTTTCAATATTTTAAAAAATAAATTTTATTAAAAATTAATTAATTAATTAAATTAAAGGAGAGATCCCTGTCTTTAAAGATACACATAAATCAAAAAAATTAAAATAACACAATATTTTTCCGTTTTAGTGTTTTTTTTCTGTATCTCTGTGACAAGTGGACGTATTGAGATGAAAAAGCTATTCTGAAGCTTCATTTTTTTTTGTTTTGACAAATTTTAGCAAATGATTTTTTTGGGGTACCGTTACAAAGCAATCACACTGAACAGCACGACCCAAACATTTAAATTCATTTTTTTTTTTTTGAAGAGCGTCATTTTCTTTGAATTTTTTTTGAGCCAATTAAATGTATTGGTTCGATAACTTGTTTACTTAGCTCTAATGTCGACATTTTTCGTTGCCCTACAATTTTTTTTCCGAAGAATATCTTTACTCATATTAGCGATTATCGTTGAAATTACTTCGTTATCGTTTGAATGTGTTACGGGAATCGTTTTAGTTTTAACGATACTCGTTTTTTTCTTACGACAACTATTTGGCTATCGTTTAGCTTTGGTTTTTTTTTTTTTTCAATTTTTGACGGTGCAAAGTTGGAGTGGAATTGGTTGTGCCTCAAAATACATGTCTTTTTTTTCAATTTCGTTAGGCTAAATCTTTATTAAACTTTTCTCGTTTTACATTATCGCTCTTTGTCGTGTCTGTCGTTTACTTAAATATCGTTTACTTGTGGCTCGTTTCGTAATACGTAATATGGCCCCTGGGCTTTGAATGAAAAAAGTAATTTTTGAATTTGATTACCAATATCTCAGCAACGAATGATGATATAGAAAATTTAAGGGCAACAAACCTGAATTTCCTACAAAAGCTTTTCAAAACTTTATACCGAAATTTTTTTGAAACCTCGTTAGTTTAAAAAATGTAAAAAAAAAAAAAACGCTTTATAGACTTTTAATAAATCTTTCACGGTGCTATAAATATTAATCGGAGAACTTAATTTTGTAAAACATATTGAAGATCTATAGACCACCAATATTTTTGTAAAATTTCAGATTGATCTATCGAACCGTTTTTCGGTAACGAATAGATATAGTCGCACAAACAAACAAATTGTATGGTTCGTAAACATAGTGAAATTATCATACAAATGGAAAAGAAAAGAACAATTTTTATCCATTTTTTCAACAGTTTTGCGCTTATTACAATACAATACTTTTAAGATTTCAAAGAAAAACAATTAGGTAAGAATTTAAAAAAATTACAATACAAATTTTTAAAATTTTGTTAAAGGCATTGCTACTTTGAACATCAAAAAAACATGTAAAAAAAAAATTAATATGTAAGGTATTACAGTAGTCCCTCGCTAATGTGAATTACCGATAATGTGAACTTCTCTAAAATGTGATTCGCCAAAACTTTATATTATCATCGCAATAAAGTGAATTTCTTTTGTATTTTTTTTTTATATTTTTCTTATTTCTTTTGTTAGTTTTGCGTGTTTTATTAGCCGCGTTTTATTTTCTACGCATCTGTATCGGGATCATTTTTTAACACGTAATACAAAAAAAATTCGGGATCCTGCTCTCTATTAGGATTTATTTCAAAGATCCAAAAATTAATTCATACTCTGGCGGGTAGATGGCTTTTATGGTAAGGTAGTGTTAATTGCAGTGTTAAGAAAAGAGACAGGAAACAACTGAAAATAATTAAAACGTAAGTAAAAAAGAGATTTTCATATAATACTGCTGTCAATGTGATCCATTTCGTTTTATTTTTAAGAGATGATCTTGATCCAGATCCATAGATAATAAAACGCGGCTATTAGAAACTTAATAACTGCTATTTGTCTAGACTTATTTCAAGGTTTTGAATGCAGCTGTAGTCAAGAGTGTCTTCTGCAAGTTGTGTAGGTACGTTTTGCTGTCTCTAAGCACTGACAAAAAGTTCCAGTACCGGCGCCAGTACGATAACTTTGGCGGCAAAAATTGATAAAATTTTTTTTTGTAGAGGGGCCAAAAACAAGCATTTTTTACTATGGGAGAGGGAGGCGTCTTTCTGTAAGTGTTGCCGTTGTTTTTAAATAATTGTTTTCTCATTTTAAGTCAGTTTTTCTAAAATTGCCCCTACCTCCTAAACGGGGCGAGATAGACTCCCTCCCGTAGTAAGAAATGCTTGTTTTGAACCCTCTACGAAAAGCCGTTATCAATTTTTGGCGCTAAAGTTATCTTACTCTCCCCCTAGTTCCTAATATGAATCCCTCTAAAATCCGAAAACGCATTGTTTTACTTAGTTCATATTATCGAGTGACTACTGTTATAAATACACTTGTCAAAACAATTAAGGGAACAAAAAAAAAATCCCTTTTTATTCAGTGTTTTTCGAAGAGCTGTATCTCTGTAAAAAGAGGTCGTATTGAGATGAAACAAAAAGCATTCTGAAGCTTTATCCTTTCTGTATTGAGAAATTTTCGCAAATGATTTTTTTAAGGTACCGTTATTGCGCAATCATAAAAAGCAGCACGACCCAAACATTTAAAATTTGTTTTCTTTTTTTTTGAACATTGTCATTTTCTTTGAAAAATTTTTTGAGCCAATTCAATGTTTTGTTTCAATAACTTGTTTATTCAGCTTTAAGGTCGTCTTTTTTCGTCATTGTACAAATTTTTTTTAAAAGAATATCTGGCTTTGAATGAAAAAACAGACTTTTGACTTTGACTACCAATATCTTCGCAAGAAATGACTACACGGGAAATTTAATGGTAGTTTTAAAAACTGGAATTAATTTTCTAAAAGATTATTTTAAAACTTTATAACAATTTTTTTTTGGCTCCTCATCGTTATATTCAGAAAAGGTCAAAAAAACGACTTTTTAAAGACTTTTTGTAAATCTTTTACTCCTTTATAAATTTTGACTGTAGGATCTAATTTGGTAAGACATTTTAAAGAACTATAGACCACCAATATTTCTGTAAAATTTCAAAAAAATCCATTGAACCGTTTTCATGTACCGAATGATATTTAATTTTTGCTCCAATTTTTTTTCTTTGAAAAAAATGTTTTTTTTTTTCTTCTCAACGCTTATCAGTATTGTAACCAACGCAAAACTGTGGAAAAAGTGGGCAGAAGTTGTTGTTTTCGTTTCCATTTTGGTGACAATTTCACAATGTTTATGAACCACCCAATTTGTTTTCTTAATTGGTTTTTACGACTTTGATCATTCGGTACATGAAAACGGTTCAATTGATTTTTTTTTAAATTTTACAGAAATATTGGTGGTCTATAGTTCTTTAAAATGTCTTACCAAATTAGATCCTACAGTCAAAATTTATAAAGGAGTAAAAGATTTACAAAAAGTCTTTAAAAAGTCGTTTTTTTGACCTTTTCTGAATGTAACGATGAGGAGCCAAAAAAAAATAATTGTTATAAAGTTTTAAAAAAATCTTTTAGAAAATTAATTCCAATTTTTAAAACTACCCTTAAATTTCTCGTGTCGTCATTCCTTGCGAAGATATCGCCCGCCTGGAAAAAGAATCTAGTTTTCAATGAGGCCCTGAAAAGTTTTTCATAGTTACTAACAAGGGTCTAGCAAGGGTTACAATAGGCATTCGCTAGGCTCTCACTAGTTATGAACCTTTTTGCCTCGACAGTTAAATCTTGTCTAAGCCCTGACCAGTTCTAATTAATCCCAGAAAATAAATTAAATGATTGGTATGAGAATTGGTAACATGACGATGGACATAGCCTATATTATAAAGTTATAAACTTTGTTGGTTTGTATGTAGGGGGTATAGTCTTGAACTACTGAACCGACTCTATACATATCTTTGGGGTGTTGTCTCCATGTTGTGTGTGTATAATGAAATAAAAATAAAAATTAGATTATTAAAATATAATTTAATTTTATTATTATAAAGTAAACTTTGAAATTATCACAACATTAATTATTAATTACATAAATTATAAAAGCGACGCGTTTCTGATATGTTAATCCCTCTTCGGGCTTCAATTTGTTGAACTATGATGTTAATCAGCCAAGTATATTTGTCTATACATTCCAAAAACATGAAATTCTTAGACTTGATAGAGATATAGTCCTTTTTATAATAATAAAATAACTAAAGAATTATAATGAGAGCTTGTGGAGCGAAAGCTTGGAAAACGACGAAGGACAATAAGGTTAATTTACGAAAAAATGAATATTGTTATTAGAGTTTAAAACGATCCTTATTTTATTAATTTTCATAAAATGTTTTCACTAGTTAGTTACTAGCTAGAGCCTCATCAGCACTTAACTTAATAAATATTCTCAGCGAGGCATTAAAGGGGGTCTGTCATGTTTTCCTCGTCTAGATTTTCCTTACCGAAAACTACCCTTGTCTAAACTAGCCAAAAACTTGCCATTTTTCCAGCCGGGCGGTAGTCAAAGTCAAAAGTCTGTTTTTTCATTCAAAGCCAGATATTCTTTTGAAAAAAATTTTTACAATGACGAAAAAAACGACCTTAAAGCTGAATAAACAAGTTATTGAAACAAAACATTTGAATTGGCTCAAAAAAAATTTTCAAAGAAAATGACAATGTTCAAAAAAAAGAAAACAAATTTTAAATTTTTGGGTCGTGCTGCTTTTTATGATTGCGCAATAACGGTGCCTTAAAAAAATCATTTGCGAAAATTTCTCAATACAGAAAGGATAAAACTTCAGAATGCTTTTTGTTTCATCTCAATACGACCTCTTTTTACAGAGATACAGCTCTTCGAAAAACACTGAATAAAAAGGGATTTTTTTTTGTTCCCTTAATTGTTTTGACAAGTGTAGTTGGTCACTTTTTAAATGTACATACAAACGTTGCTTCAGTTCCTAGATTGTAATATCTTCAACTGCCATTTTAACTGATTGAATTTGAAGTGTTTGCTTTTTGTACCTACCTACCTAAATCAAAGCGCATTAAACTAAAGGTCGCAAAAAATCTTCCATTTAAATTTTATTCGATATAGTCCACTAAAACATAAAAATAATTGTTTACTGTTTTTTGTAAGCAATTTTTATTCTTCTAAAGTAGGTACAAATAGCTAAATCGATAAAAATGGATTAAATTAAATCAAATAATATGAAAAATATAAGGGGCGTTCTTGTAATAGCCCATTAATACAAAGTACAAAATAATTATCACTAAATTGCATCCGAATAATGACTAAAATCATCAATTAGTTTTAAATCTCACTCAAAATTCAAAAGCACTCATTATAGGTACCTACTTTCAATATACAAAAACAAATTAATTTATTCCCTTCCAATGGCTCTCTCATTTTATTATTGTTGATTGTTCCATTCCAGCGTAGCAACCAACAGCCAACATCAAAACAACCAACAGAAACAAACAAAAGAACAGACTAACTTAGAGCCCACAGAAAAGTAAATTTTCTTCTTGATAGAATCAAGTCCCAGTCCCAGCTCCCAATCCCAACCCAACTAAAAGACAACAGGTTTTTCCATACATCACGCCTCTGGTTTTCCAACAACTGCTCCACCAGAAGAGATGTGCCACCTCCACCACCATCCACCTCTTCTAGTTTTTTTTTTTAATCATTTCAATCAAATCTAAATGCAGTATTGAGTGGATTTGGATTCCAACTAGCAGCAAGCAGCAGCAGCCAAGCCAAGTTATATCGGCGAACAGCATTTCCATCATTTGAGTGAGATCGCTTGTGTGAAGCGGACGGTTTTATTGGCATTGGCAGTTTCCTCTCGTCGATTTTTTAATATTCGTTGCTATTTTAAGTTATTCCGCATATCAAGCAAAAAAAAACTACTGTACAAGTGTTCAGTTCATGTTCGATTGAATTTGAATTACTTACCTACTTTTTTTTGTTGTTGTTTTTAATATTAGTCGCTGTAGTAACCCAATAAATTAATAGCTGTCAAACGAAATACAAATAAAAAGAAATCGAATTCGAATTCAATTTCTTCTCTTAAAACCCGGTTTTTACGAGTTTTCCATCGCGGAAATAGTTAAAACGTGTTCCGTCTTCGTCGCGTCATTGGATCCAACCAAATTCAACCACCGATCGTCCGTCGTCGAACGTCAAAGTTGAAGCCGAGTGTTGTTTTGTTCTAATGTTTGTGAATATTAATTAAAAACAAACGTTAAACCTGTTTAGTGTTTGCTTTATTAAAAAATATTAAGAAAAAAAAAACATTTTTAGCAAGAAATAGCGTAATACCTACCTTGAATCAGAAATACCAAAATTTTGATTTTTATACCTGAAGGAGTTTAAGCCGGATATCCAATATTGTACAATCTGATAAGGTAAATATAGAAATTTATCTTGCTACATTATTATGTATGTAGAATGTTATTTTGATGGATTTGAGAGAGAGCAGCACCTTTGGCCTCATGATAGCTGTCCCTGACCAAGCTCAGCTGAATGAACTTTAAATCCAAAACAAAAGTTTGCTAAATTTTGTTAACCTATTTTTTTTTTATCATTTTCTTCTTCATATATGTAGGTACAAAATGTGGATGTGTTGTTGTTTATGTTTGCTATTTGAAATAGTTAAAACAAAATTGTAGCATTTCTTGCAATTTCTTTTGTATTGTTCTTTGTTTTTATTGTATATTTTTTTTGCTTTTAAATTCGGCTTGAATCATCTTCATCCAGGGTTGGATTAAGCATAGGGCCTTATTGCGAGAAGCTGGTATTGTTTTTAACTAATTACCTCGCCACCTATTTATTTAAAAGAAAAAAAAACGGCTACTGCTTCTTGCGAGCAATTGACAAATCCTCCAAGAGTATCTCCTCACACAGAAAAGTGCCGCTCGTTAGCCGTTCGGATTCGGCAATAAACTGTAGGTCCCCTCCATTCCTGCAGACACGCACACAGGAATGGTTGAGAGTTGTAAGTCACTAGGCCCTAGTTCTTCATGAGCTGTTGTGCCATCAAATTTATTTTTATTTATTTTTAACTAATTCTTACCAATGTGCTCTGCTGCATATAGAAACTTAATTCCTGATCTCCAAAATACCTTGAATGTAGGTATGTATTTTGAATCATGTTTATAAAAAAAATTGAAGTAAAATTGATTATAGTCCAGTAACTTTATACATCAGAGCTTGCGCTGGATCCGGTAGTTCTGATTTTTTTTTTTTTGCTGAGTCCTTTATGATATTGGCCTCATAAAAAACCCAAGTTTTTAAACTCAACCGCCGACCGCAACATGGTCAAAAATAAAAAAAACCGCAAAATTGCCGCGCTTTTCTTAGTTATGGGCAATTTGAACCCTAAAGAACTAGTATCTTGACTATAACTTCGCTCCAAGATTTTAAAGTATTAAAATTTTCTTCATGAGCCTAGAACCATCTCTGTAGACCCAACAGTTTCTAAAATACCGCTATTCAAAATTGCGCAATAATAAATTTATAACAACAAATAGCATAATCTGTAGTGTAATAAAAAAAAAATAGTGTTTGGCACAAAATACATTAAAATAGGTACTACAGCGTGTAGGTTAAGTCAAAATCAAAAGAAGAAAAAAGTTTTAAGCGAGGGGTAGTCTACATCCCCCCGTTCAAGCGGGAGGGGCAATTTTCCGAAAAAAATACTTCAAATAGAAATAGACCCATCAAAATCCAACGACAACATCTGGAACAAAATCATATACCTTTTCTTGCAGCCAGAAATACTTCATTCAATTTTTTTTAAATAAGGTTTTTTCATAAATTATTTAAATAGTGTTCAATATAGGTACATAGTTAATTGTAGTAGAAATAAGCGCATTGCTTCTCATCGATTCTTTTACTGTTCTTAATTCATCTGCCAGTTTTTTATTTCGCATATGGATAAGAGAAAGCTTAAAATATCTTTTTCTGCAATTTCAGTTCACACATTTTATTTTCGTTGAAAAGGCGAGACGATATATAATCCATCTAATCAGATTTCCGAAGATCTTGAATAGAGCTCTTTATCAAATAGCAATATATTCCTCTCTCGTTTACTCATAAACGCCAAAATCTTTTTTTTTTTTTAAGCAAATGCTATTATTGTGTATGATATTATTTATTAAAATAGGAAGATTATTGTTGTTAATATTATACTTAAAATTTAAAAAAAAATAACTCAACTGATTTAAAGATAAAAATCAGTTCCCACAAAATGATGGTTGTCAGTTTTTAAGTTGACAAATTCTTAAAATTGCCTATTGGCTATTTTATATTTGTAATAACAAAGTTTACTTCGGGTGTTTCCATGGGAACCAATGGAAAGTTAAAGGTAGGGCCGCATCCAGTATCTTATTTATTTTTCACTTTATATGATATGGGCCCTAAATTATATCCACAGGGCCCCTAAGAGATTATTATTTGTATGAACGGCAATGTACTATTCATCCTCAGAAAGAAAATCAACAGAAAATTAAAAATAAGAGAAGAATAAAAATGTATTATTACCACAAGATGAGTCATCATAGCTTTTTGCAAATACATGTAAATACACACACTTGTTTAAGTCTTTGAAGCTGGTTTGGAAGTTAATGTGCGAATAATGCAAAACATTTCTGGTGTTGTTGGTTACATGGTTTAAGCGTTCGTTGGTCAATACGAGGGGATTGCATGGGTTCCTACTTTATGTATATTCTTCTGTCAATACTTTTCCTATGCACATTCAGTGTATACATTTTGTAGGTATTAAAATAAAGCATTAACCATTTAACTATTAAATTTTAAGAAAAAGTCTGAAGTCGTGATGTTTTAGAATACTAACGTTCAAAGGGTTAGGGATGTATGCACATACATATATACATTACACATGTATACATAATACATACGTACATATACAGGGTGTTCGGTATAAGGTGCCACAAAATTCTAGAGCGAGTAGGTTGGGTTGAGACAAGAAAAAAATTTTCCCGTTTATGCGGGAGGGGCAATTTTCTCAAAAATCGACTTGTGATAAAAAAAATTATTAAAAAACTAGTAATGCCTACAATGTCATTACCATACTTTTTTTTAAAGCCAGAAATCAATTCCTTTATTTTATTCTTAATTCGAGTTACTAGAGAGAATAGTTTTTGAAAAATTAATGAACAAAATTGTAGGTTTTCAAACTAATTTTTTTCAAAATTTTACGTAATAAAGTACCTAATATTTTCGTGTTTAATATTCAATGTTTCCATCAATTCTCAGCCAAACACTAAAAACCAGATGTCAAAATCTATTCCAGGTTTTGAGAAAATTGAAAATAACAAAAGTAAGTTTCCCTTGAATTTGACTTCCATCGGTTATTTTGTTGCCTCAAAGATTCTACATCTACTAATTAAGTAGTAAAGTAGATATCGTTATTTTCAATTTTTTCAAAAACGAAAAAACATTTAGGCATCCGGATTTTAGTGTTTGACTAAATAGTGATTCTAAATAGGAGCATCGAATATTAAAAACAAAAATATTACCTAATTAAGTAAAATTTTGAAAAAAAATTAGTTTGAACACAATTTTTTCATTGTGTTTTGAGTTTAAAAATTTATTTTTCCAAAAAATATTCTCTCAAATAATTTCAATTAAGAAAAAAAGTAAAAGAACGAGCTTCTGGTAAGTGTTGCCGTTGTTTTTTAATAACTTTTTTTTTTCTATTTCAATTTTATTTTTTTAGAAAATTGCCCCACCCGCCTAAACGGGATGAAATAGACCCCCCCCCCCCCCCCCTTCCATACGATTTTCTTGTAACAATTACATAAAAATGTAATTGAATACATATTTTTTTAAATACAAAAAAAATGCTGTAGGTACCAATTTTTTTCTTAGAAACGTTTACAAAATTGTATGTACTGCCTTATTTATAAAAAAAAGTGGTTATTTCAGCTCTTGTGTTCAGTGTAACTACACCACGTAATACGAATTTTCCGGATTCAAAATAAAGGCAATTGCTTTCTGCTCCATTTAAGTCCAAAAAATTCTTATTCCATGGAGTAGATACCCTGAACTGAACACAAGAGCTAAAGTTACCATTTTTTGTTTATAAATAAGGCAGTAGGAGGTGTATATGAAAAATTAATTAAAAAAAAAAACACTTTTACGATCTATCATTAACTTTGATGATTTACTTTTGAAGTTTTTTTGTTTTTATAAATTATTCTCGAATCCTTTAGGTACCTATGTTGATTATTAATAATTTTTAAAATTAGCCTCTAATTTTTATATTTATGTTATGTACATATATACCTTCTACATTGTCCATTTTTGTATACTCACATAATATTACCTTAAACTTAAGGCTCCCATAAAAAAATATTTCTTTTAAAGCAATAATAGATTTACATATGCATTCAGGCTTTAAAAACACAGTGCGATCGTACAAAAGAGCAAGTAAGTCGTCCATTTTGTTTCTAAATACCCGTTGTTTTCAAATAAGGAAAACTCAGATATAAAAAATAAATTTCTTGAATTTTCAAAACTTCTTATATCCGAGTTGTACTGTACTAATACCTAGGTTCATTTAATATAAGAGTTTTATTTTTGTAGCGTCGTCATTTTCATTTGATAAAACTATATTTAAACAATATTGAACTCGTATTTAAATAAAATGAATAAATGCACATGCTTCTTTATTGCTATTGCCATGCAATCATTAGTTTTTTTTTTTTTTTTTTATAAAAAAAAAATATATAAATGCAAAATTTATTGCTATTTTACATTATTTTTAAATTTATTTTTCATCTTCACTTCTGCTGTCATTTAAAATCTTCTTTAAATTCCTAACATGTATTGTTTACACACTGCATACAACAATATACTTAAATGCATTTCAAATTTTAACCAATTTAGCATTCAACTCACGGCAACTTTGCAAGAGCTAATGCAAACAAGAGAAACATAATAAACATGAAGAAATAATAAGAGTGTAGAAGTAGATGTATGTTTGTACGTAGGTACTCGTAGGTCGTAGTACCTGAAGACTTCTTAGGATAATGTCCAATTCATTTTCAATTTTAAACAAAAGACGGCACTTGAGAATATTTTATGTTGAAGGTACATAATGTGTATAGAGGTGCCTCTATATAGCAAAATCCTGAAGGATGACTAGCCATGTCCATTGTGTGCGCCATCAACAAACATCCTCTTCTTTGAGTGGTTAACTAAAGTTAATATGTATGAAGATACAATCATGATGGATCTCAACACTATCAGTTTGTACTTCTCAAGAATTGCAAATGCATTTTTTGTTTTGTAATATGGACAGCAATTTGAAGTTACAAATAAGAATAACTTTTACAGTGTGTGTGAGAAAAAAAACATACAGGATATAAAATTCTACAAACTTTAGCGATTTTCTTAGAATACCTACATTTTGTAGTGTAGGTACAGTAAATGACGGATATAAGAAACTCAAAAAATCCAAGGAATTCCTTTCTTATATCCGTGTTTTCTTATATAAAAAATTGTCTGCCACTTCTTTAGCAATTCAATAAGGGTGGGTTCAGAAATTTTGTGAAAGTTACACGGCGCATCATTTAGAAGTTTACACGGGAAAATTTCTTATAAATGTTTAATTTTCTATATGTAGTGAATGAGATTTTGTAGCAGAATAAGTTTCTTATACCTATCAGTGGTTTTCTTGTAAACGTTTTTCTTACATTAGGTTTATTTAACACGTATCTTTATGGGAATGTGCATGGTGTTTCGGAATGTCTGTCTTATAAGCGTGTTTTTCTTGTATGAGACTTTCTTATATCCGTCATCTACTGTACTTAAAATTTTATTTTTATTCAAAGAATACGACTTTGCCGTTTTTTAGAACTAGACTGATTAAATTTCTTACATAAATTCATGGGAAATCTGTGGGAAGTCCGCGAAACGTTCAAACCATACTTTGTATAGTTATAGGCCGTTGTAGAATTAGCCTTGGCTCTTCATGAGATCTAATGCCTTTTTAAGAATAAAAGCGTTATAAGATTGTGAGCCTTGGGCCGAGCGTTGCCAACCACTTTGGGCAAAATAATGATTCAATTGAAAAAAAAAAAAAAATATGCATTTTCCAATGAAAAAAAGCCTCACTTGATTTTTTTTTAAATTAACATTAAATATAAAAATTAAACACCAATTTTATTTGAATGAACAAAAACAAAAAAAAAATTAAATAAATCACAGGGTACGTATGGAATACAAAAAATTTATATTTAAGAACAGTTTGAATGAGATCGCCTTTAAAATCATACACACATGGATTTCTGAAATAAATATTAGCGGGTTTGATGAAAGGAATCGCAGATTATAGCAAATTATCTTTTAAAAATCGTCTTTTTGTGCAGAATTCCACATAAAGTTTCTGGTTTGAGTCTGTTCCTGAGCTTTGTATTATTTAAATGAAAAGAGAAAATCCTTTAAACTGTCGCTGAGGAACGTGAAATACTTTTGGTTAACTAATTTTTAATTTTACAAGAAAGAGAAACATTTTAAATCCATCTACTTTTTTTCAATCGAAATGATTTTCTCCAAAATTCGGAAATGTTTTTTAAATCGTTAGAAATATTTTAATTTCTCAAAATCTGAATTCAATCAATATCAATAATGAAAAAAAAATCCTTTTTGGTAAAAAAAATAAGCCTCAAAGCCTCAGGCATTGAAATAATGCCTAAAAGGCATAAAAAAACCTCAGTTGGCATCGCTGGCCTTGGCAATCAATTTTCTATGAAATTATTTTGGTGTGATATATTTTAGTCCATTGAAATGTAACAAAATTTTGGCCGAACCTTGCATTTTAAACAGGAAGACATTTTTTGATGGATCTGTAGGCGGGATAAGTGTGAGTGTATAAACGAGTTTTCGCCATTTTGGAAAAGGCGGTGTAAAAGGTTCTTCGCAATATCTTGAGAACCATACACCGCACAATCGGAACTTCAGCTTGATAATATAGAGAATTTAATTCTCAACAATGTATGTCAACGCACTTTTTATCGTAAAATTGAAAACAAAAAAGTTATAACCAAGAATAAAAAAAAAAAAATTCAAAAAAAAAAATTGAACTTTTTTTTTAAATCCAAAAAATATTTTTTTTTTAAATATTTGTATGCAGTATTATTCAGACTTGATAGAACCTCCAGAGTAAAAATTTTGGTCAAAATCGATTCAGCCGTTAACGCGAAAGTCGAAAATCAAAAAAAAAAAAAAAACGCGGCTCTATGGCAGGTACTGTTGTGTTGATAACAGTTTTTGGTAATTTTTTTTTCCATGAAAATGCATACTGTACCAGCATTACGAATTCAAAAACTGCCCTATAGTACCTATGTACATCGCAATTAAAAAGGATACCTAACTACGTATTTTTTTGTAAAAAAAAATTATGCTTTAGTAAAAAAGACAACCTAAAATTCCAACAAAAAATTTTCGTAGGTTAAAACTGCTAACTGCTTTTGTTTAAACAGAAGAAAAATTTAAAAAACCGGTTGAAGTTTAGAAAAGTTAGAACCAGCTAAAGAAACCAGAAACGAACACGAGAAAAATTAACTTATAAGTTTTTCGACTTAAATGACCTCAGAAGCTTATGGTTTTCGTTTGCGTCGATGACTGTGGGACACCCTGTATAAAAATATTTTTTTTTTTTTTTAAACCGTTTTCACTTCATTAATTTTTTGAATCAAATATGTACTTTTCAGTATGTACCTAAACACATTATTTAGTTTTCATCTACACGCCAACATTAAAAAAAGTTATAAACCTTTCCGGTAAGAACCTTGTACAATTAACATTTCTAAAATGGCAACCCTGCATAGTTTTATTTTTCATAAATGTAATAATTATCAACCAAAAAAATGCGTGTTCTATAAAACGAAATTTTTTTGATCGTGTGGCGTGAGTCAGTTATTAAAATGAAACCTTTTTTCTCTTTCTAATTTTGGTCTATATGCATAAGAAAACGTGATCACTTTCACATATCGGCTACGCTAAAACGCTCAATATGTTTCAATTGGATTTGGTGGGGTTTAATTCTTTTTGGATGAATTGTTGTCAATTCAATCCGTGGCTTTGTTATTAATTTTCTGAAGTTATTTGCTTTTCTTTTTTTTTTACTTCAATATTTTTATATTGAATTTTTTTTTCTATTAAATACTTATATGTACCTACAAACAAAAATAGGTAAACAAAATAAATGTGTTCCCATCATCAGTATGTACATTGAACAATGAATTTAAAAAAGCCAACAATATAATAATTATTATTATTGCTGAACAAAAAAAGCTAAATTTTGAATGCAAAATAATTTTTAATGTCAATTCTGGTACATTGTTAATATCGCTGTAGATGAAGTACAGTTCTCTTCATCAACGTAATTGTCGCAATGAATCAAATAATTAGATGTTATGGAAACAACAAAAACAACAAAATTGTAACAATACAATGGTATAGTTCGGGAGGAATTGTTGAATTATTCAATGAACTTCAATCTTATAGCCCAAAGACCAGCTACGTGACTTTTGTTACGTAAATCAAAAAAAAAAAATATTTGCTCAGAATATCATTTTTATTAAAATTTACACAGACATGCACACATACTAGGTAGATTTGACAATTTTCGTAAAATTAAAAATATTAAATTCAACAGTCTCAGTGAAAATAATACAAATAAATACATAATTGTGCTTCGCATGAGTCTGTTATTTTGCCAACGATATTAGAGTTTTGATTCTAACAGTTTTTTGCAGATTTTAAGAAGCCCGGTCATCTGCTTCCTTCTACTATGCCCTGTGGGACATGTTTTGGATTCGTAAAAAAAATTAAATGGCGATTTCAATCGAACCTACCATTACGATGGTAAAGAACCCGAAAAGAGTGGGTCCCAAAATTCCATCTGCTTAAAAACTAACGGCACTTGCCATACAACTGTTTCGAAAGGTTATTTATAATCTCGAAAACGGCTCTATACAAAATTTTGATTAAAATTTTTACTGGAGATTCAGTTGGTTGAAAAAAAAAATTAAAAATAAAATTTGCAACTAAACTTTCCAGACTATAACAATTAGAGCATTATTGTACACGTTGAAAAAGAAACAGAATTGCGATATTTAATTGAATCAGATTTTGCTACCTCAATCATTAAGGCCTTCAACTTAAAATTATAAAATAAATAAAATACACACTTAGTGCGTTTATTGAACTGGGTTTATTTTTCGTTTATGAATCATACTTATGTAGCTGCTGAAGATCATTTTACTAATCGATAGATCTATACGTTTTGGCACGCAAAATAAAAAAAAAAATACACAAATACTTTGATTTATTCGTCAAATGTGACGTTTGATCATGTTGATTCCATTAATTTATTATTTATCGATGACCTTTTACTATCTGTTTTTTTTTTTTTTTTAAGTTTTTGTTCGGTTTTTGAACTTTTGATTTTTTTTTTCTTTTTGTTTTTATATTTCAATTATGATTTGATCTTTTCAATTCAAACTGACACAATTGAGGCCTTAGGAAAAAATATCTGTGAGCGTTAATGTAGTTGACCTTTAAATTCTTTATCTGTTAATCATACAAATTGAAAATATAATCTACAAAAATCAGATGTGTGATGTGCCCCAGATTTTGATTTTGAATTTTTGCTGATTCTTAAGCTTTAACTACATAAGCCAAAAAAGTGAAAAAGTACAAAAGTGGAAATTTTCAAACTCAGTTTGGGATAGTGTTTCTCACAGGAAAACTTATAAAAATGATGTAGAAAGCTTAAGTTTTGGTTTAAAAATAAATTGTGTATATTCTTTTTCACAAAACAATTGCGGTAGCTGAAAAAAAAATAGTTTTACTTTTGCAATTTTGCAAAAAGTGGCCAATGTAGTTAAGGCTTTAAATTACTAAAAAATAGTTTAAAAATGATTTAAGATACGATGGTTCATCAACGGTCTGAAGAAATTGAAAACTGTGTTCAAATTTGTCACAAAAACTAAAAAACGCACTTAGTATGTAGAAATAAAAGAATTTAAACTATAATGGTCGTATTAATAAACATTGTCTAACTTTAGACAGCCGTCTAAATTTTAAGTAAACCTGTTTAACTGTTGCTAAAGTGATCTAAATTTTATCTGACTTTAGACAAGTTAATCGATTGTCTAAACCTTGACAAATGTAATATTTTTTTTTTTTTATTAAATAAAGCATTTTTCCGACTGTTTTAAAAATTTTTTTTTAGATTTTTAAAAAAGTTTCAAATTTTTTTTTTGGAAAACCAAATATTTCGAAAACGACTTGTTTGATTTTCATGAAACTTGGTAACAAGCGGTTTTTTTAACATTATCTAAAATACTTTGAACAAACATTTTTCTATTAGTCAAAATTAACGGTACCTTTCATATAAATGTTAAAAAACCGTTACAGAAAATATAAATTTTCTCGAAAACGACTCCTACGATTTTGATTGAAATTATTCTAAATACTAATATTAGTATGGTCTACGATCTGCCAAAAAAAAAAAATTCAAAGCTGGCCAGTATTAAGAGTAGGTACCTATCATAGAACCATTTCCTTTATTTTGGACTATCTCATTATGTGGGTAACCGATTTAAATTAATTTTTTTTATATAAAAGCTTCTCAAAAATTAAAATCATACTGCATATCAAAATTTTCAAAAAAAAAACAAATTTTTGGATTTAAAAAAAAAAATTCAAAATTTATTTTTGAAAATTCGATAATTCAAAAATTTATAAATAATTTTTTTCGAAATTTAATTTTTAATTCAACATAAATAAATACTAAAAAATTGTGTACCAATTTTTGTTCTTAAATTTTTTTTACAAAATTTTATATATAAAAAAATTAATTTAAAAAAAAAACTGCTCCTACGATTTTAATTTTCTTTTTTTTCTGCAAAATTAAGATTAGTTAAAGAAATCAGATAGTGTACTTGTTTTAGCTCTCAAAACAATTTAAAAAGACTATTTTAATAAATTTATTTCGAATTATGTTGATTTTTAATAATTTTTCAATTTAAGCTCTATAATGTATAATATTAGTTTAAACTTAAGGCTCCCATACAAAAATTCTTTACTTTTAATACGCTCAATCTTTGAAATTCGAAGTAACTTTTACTACAAGAGCAAATTTGTGCGATCCAGTCGTGCGTTTTATTTTTTTTTGTCTCATAAGCGGACACTCTTCATAACCGGATACATTTTTTGGTACCGTCAGTATCCGGTTATGAGAGAGTTCACTGTATACAATTTGGATTTTTCGATGGGGTTAAATCTCTTCATTATGAATTGGGAAAAGTCATTGCTCAGATAACTTATTCTATAAGACCAATATTTTGCCCTCAATAAATATGCAAATACAAAAAGTTATGATATGACAATGAATTGTAATTTCGGTCAGAAATCCGAATGTCGTTGACCAAAATCGCAATACAGATTTATCAAATCAATTGTACATTGGCAATTAATTCTCGATCGAAAACAATCAAATTTTTGCCTTGTTTTCTTTGAGTATTCAAATTTTAAGAAATACGTAGTACACATAATTTTTTTTAATTTATTCCAATTACAACATTAATTCATTTATGGGTTATTTGAATGCAATCGATAGAAAGGTATTTAAGTGCTGTCTGTTGAAGATAATTACACGACTTGTATGTCTTAAAAAAATTATTAAATATAAATCTGATAAGCCAAGTTGAAGGTTAAAAAGGAAGATGCAAACAACTTTAACAAAAATAAATAAATTAATTTTTGCTAATGACGTGTTGTTGGTTTTCTTTTGAATTGAAACAAAAAAAATGAAAAACATTAATCATTGTCATTTTTATTAGTGGCATTATCAATAAAGTAACAAGGCAAATTTATATTTTTTTTTTTTCGAGAGGCAAAAAAATGAACCAAACAGAATAAAAAGTATCACTTTATAAGCTCAATGATATATGTAAATTGATAGAAAATAATACTCAAGTAATTAGAATGAACTTGATTTTTATGGAATATTGCATATAGCACGTAATTTAGATTATTTTAATTTTGTATTTGCATTAGTCATCATATTTAAATTTTAAATGGGGGGAATTTTTGCGTATCTATGTACATTGAATACTTATACATAGACTGATTAAGATGTATAAATAATGATTTGTGTACATTTTAAACTGGGGGCGTTTTATATTTCAACGTCACGTTTCCACGTAAAAGAATTGAAGTCCGTCAAACTGGGTCCGCCATAACGATATTACAAAAATCAATAACGCAGGAATTCGATGCTATATTAATAGCTGCTAATTTTAGGGCATCAAAATCCGGACTGGGCACCTCAAACTTGTTGAGGACGAAGCTTGCGATTAAACCTGACGTCAATCTGGGTTTTCCCCAACGGAAATTCAGAAACCTAGTTCTATTTTTGTGCTAATATAATTGCATAATCTTAAATTAAGTACTGTACGATTTTATATGTCTTTTAAAAATCAGGTAACCGGATCGATGAGAGTAGAAAGGTAAAACTTGTTAGTCTTTTAAATTATCTAATTATTCTTCTTACTTTTTTCAATGCTGTATATAGAAAGTGACGTATCTGCATATTCGGTACTTAATTTCAAGGCCAAAATTTTATTTAATCGTATATTATATCTCCTTTATTTAAGATTTCCACTATAAATTATAGAAAAAAAAACTAACACTTAGTGTCTGGATAAGATATTTGAATTTCCGCTGAGGTGGACATCCCAGCTTGACATGAGGCTTAATGCCAAGCCCCCCTCCCCATCACAAGTTTGAGTGGGTAGGGCCCTAATTGCTGCTTATTCCGGCATGCTTGATGATTTTTTTTTTCTCAGATAGTACGTCAGAAATTTACGTATTTTTACATTTAATTGCTCCTTCAAAATGCCCATGCCCTGCCCAGGCGGCCAGGACCCACGTAGCCCAGGCAAATTGTACTTTTACTGCGGAAAAAAATACAAGTGAAGATTTTTATTTTAAACGCAATAATCTTGGCAGAAAGAAAAACTTCCTAAAAAGTCCATTATCGAAACTGGCTTCCATAAAAAGTTATTAGGTTATTTTATTAGTTATTGAACGATAAAGGCTAAAGAAAAGAATTACATGCAAAATTTTTAGGTTATAAGATTTTCTACAAAATAGGTTTTAAATTTTTATTCCTCCGAATTACCGTTTGGAAGATATGACCAGTTAAAAAAACCGTAAAATGACGAAAATGTCGTTTTTTTTTTTTAACTTCTAAACGGTGTGTGATTTTGAAAACATATTTATGCAAAGTTTGTTTATTAAGTAATCTTTTAACAAGAAAACATTAACGTTTTTCTTCTAACATTTCTAATTTAAAAGATCATTTTAATAAATGGTCGGATGTCAAAAATACATTTCTTCTGAAATGTTGAAATATTTTAAAAATAATGTAGGCTTATTTTGTTGAAGAATATATTTCTAACAAGAAATGTATGAAGTTAAAACAAAATGGAGTTTAAAAGTCAAATTTTATTTTAAAAAGAAATATTAAATCCCCATCCTAATCAGCTTAGATATTAATAGAAAACATCTTATAGCTTTGTTTTGAATTAATAAGCAAACAAAACTTTATTCTGAGCTATTCATCCAGTTGCTGAGTAGGCAAATGCAGCAATAAATATGTGTGGAACGGTTTGTAACACAAATAAATTATATAAGTATTTGTTGTTGTAAAATGTTACAAACGTCCACACAAAAAATGTTACAACCGTCCACCACACACTTTTTTATAAACAAAATTCTATAAAAAATGTCCTTCAAGTAAGTACTACCACTTAAAAATTTAGAAAAACCAATAATGGGATTAATTGTGAATTTGTCGTGAAAGAAAAAACTTTGTCGCGGCTGTTTATTTTAAAATTAACCCCTGGTCATGCTAACTTGACAGTCAAGTTACCATTACCACCCCCCAAAATTAATTTCAAAAAAAATTTGAGTACGTCATTAAATGTCGTGAATTTTCCGTAAATTTGTCGTGAAAGAAAAAAAAATATCGGACTTGTTTTTTAAAAATTACCATCTGGTAATACTAAGTTGACTTTCAAGTTCGCATTACCAGGGGTTAATTTTAAAAAAACAGACGCGACAATTTTTTTCAAATTTACGACAAATTCACGACAAATAATCCCATTATTGGTTTTTCTAAATTTTAAAGTTGTAATGCTTACTTGACGGACATCTATAAAAACAAAACTAATAATCCGATCGAAAAAAAATTCACTTTATTCGATTCAGGACAAAAAAGAAGTACGGTATGATCACATCCAGTAAATGAAGTATTTATTTTTTGTAAGAAATTTATTGAAAAATGCACCAGAAAAAAATTAATTTTCACTAAAATTTCACTTTTTTAATTTTTTTTAAGACTTGTTGGATTATACTGACATTTGAATTTTTGTGGGGGCATTTAGAGTCTAATTACCAAGAATTTTGCATTCAAAAATGAACTCATGCAGATCTAGTTTTTCGTAAAAAATTGAGCGTTACAATTAAATTGGGTAAAATACGCGAATTTTTATTTTATTTTCAGCTTGTAATCTATGTAAGCGTTTCCGCCCCAAGCTAATAATATTTTTTAGACAATAATGGTCGTATTAATAAACACTGTCTAACTTTATAGACAGCCGTCCAAGTTTAAAAAAAAAAACCTTTCTAATTTTTACTAAAGTGATCTAACTTTTTGTGTTCTTTAGAAAATGTAATCGATTGTCTAAACCTTGACAAATGTAATATTTTTTTTTACAAAATAAAGCATATTTCCGACTTTTTTGAAATACTTAGACGTAGTTTAAACAGTCAAAAATCTAATTAATACGAATATAATATTTTAAAATAATTTTACGGCAAATATATTGAAATTTATATTTTTTAAATATTTTTTCAGCCAAAAGCGTGTATATTATTTTTTCTTTTTCAATAATCCACATTTGTTAAGTGCTGCTTAAAAAGTTTTCTCTGTTTATTTTATTTAATAGTTTGTCTAAGTTCGACGTTTAAGTTTTCCTTAAATTCGACTTCCATCAGTTATTGTGTTGACCGAAAAATCCTATTTCTACTACCTAAGTAAGATGTAAAATGATTGCCTTATTTTCAAATTTTTCAAAAACTAGAAAACATTGTGAGACATACGGTTTTAAATGTTTAATTACACATTGATATAAGCATCGAATATTAAAAACAAAAATACTACTTAATGAAGTAAAAATTTGATCAAAATTAGTTTGAACACAATAATTGTTGTTCGTTATTTTTCAAAATTTTGAGTTTGAAAGTTAATTTATCAAAAACTATATTTTCTAAAACAATTTGTATTGAAACAAAATAAAAAAAAAAACTATTATAAGTGTTGCTGTTGTTTTTATTGATTTTTTTCTATTTCAAGTCGATTTTTTTTGAAATAAAATATAAAATGAAAAAAAAAATAATCAAGCCTAGTACGCAGATCGCGCTAAAATTTATCTTCCATACAAATTTCCTCCAAAAATAAATTTAAGCGAGGATATTTAGCTAGGCAGTACGCGCAGTTCACGCGCTAAATTCAAAAAGTCACCACTTGATTTAGCGCGCGAAATAATGCTCAACGCTTTCTTTCACATAAATTTTGACATTTGTGCGATTTCTACGATTGTAGAGATAAGAAGTGTAGGGATAAAATTTAGTTTAGCTTGAACTGCGTCAGGGTTGCCACTTTACTGCAATCACAGTAGATCTACTGCATTTTTTTCTCAAAATATATCTACTGCCTTTAAATCAAATCTACTGCATTTTTGGTTTAACAAAAAATTGTCCTTAAACATATAACCCACAAATAATTTTTTCAATTTTGTCATCGATTGCAATCATTCTAATTCTTCAAGAAATGCTCACATCCTATTTAACTTATTAATATTTATGGCTTTCGTCTATTTTGGCTCTGTTTGATAAATATTGAAAGCTGACGGAAATCTTGCTTAAATGTTGCAAATTGTGATAATATGGGCAAGTTTTTAATAAAATCTGCACAAAAAGGTTAAAATTCTTATTATTTAAATGCAATCGTACTTTATATGCATTTCTTAAGTAGTAATGCACTGTGTTGGTAAAGGCCAAAGTCATGAAAGACTTAGTAGCGCCAGGGAATTTAAAATTAAAAAATAGTTGTAGGTACCTAATTAATACGACACCTTTTCTTTTTGTTTGAGATAACTTATAGCCTGATATTTAACAATAGGTATGTATTTTTAACAACACTTTTTATTTTTGATGAAAAATATGTTAGGTAATTATTTTTTGTAATATTTTTTTTTTTAATTTTAATCTTCCTTGTTTTTTTGAAAAAAAAAAAAAAAAGTAATAAAACAGTCTACTGCAAAAAAGTTCAATCTACTGCGTTTTTCTTATGAATCTACTGCGGAAAGTTTGCCGAAAAGTGGCAACCCTGAACTGCGTACCTGGCTTTAACGGGCAAATACAAGTGCCGTTTGCTTGATAACAGTGGCTACTAATTGTTTTCGATCTTTATTGAACAAAACATAAAATCCGTTTTTCTGCAAGCATATTGCACCGAACTATATACAAATATGGTTCTACGCATAAGTTAAGTATGCATATTAAATAATACATTGGAGCTTGTAGCAGCTCGCTACACACTTTATGAGACAAGAAGTGATGGAATTTCGGCTACATAATTAAAAAAAAACTGAATAAAAATATAAATTTACCTATAACCCGACTTACACGTCATGTTTTCTGTTCAGACAAATAAAATTAAAATAAAATAAAATTAAAAAAAAAAAATGTCAATTTGGACTTAATCTAGTCCAGCATTGATTTAGTGACATATTAAGGTAGGTATTACTAAATTTGCGTATGTTGTACGTGCGTTATAACTTTTTGAGCAAAGATATTTTTAGGTGTGACTTTAAGAAATTTTTATATAAAATTTGAAATTTCCGTAACAACCGAGAAAATCAACAACAAAATGTCAGAGATAAAATTCTTTTGAACTACAAAAAAAGTTATTCTTTAAAGAAATTAATTTTCAATTTTTTTAATACTTTTTAATGAAAATCTGCATGTTTTAAAATAATGAATGAAGGTACATTAGCCGTTCGGATTAGGCAATAAACTCCCCTCCATTCCTCAATTCCTGCATACGCCATACACACACAAAGGAATGGTTGAGCCTTATAAGCCACTAGGCTTAGGATTAAGTTTTTAAATTGTACTTCTTCTAATATGTAGACATTTTTCAATCATAAAATTAATATTTCACTAAAAAAATAGTTTTCCAATTGAAAAAAACTTGTATTCTGAAGTATTTAGGTGCCAAACAAAAACTAAACACTAACGCCAAATTTCTTCACATAGGTACTAAGATAGCTTAGAACCCGGTCTAGCTGGACCAGGTACTAGCTCTGGTACTGGGTCCTAACGAAAAGTTAGTACCTGAGCATTTCTTCACATCCCTAGTACCCGATCTAAGTTCACACAGCGGTACTAGGAACCTAATACGTCTAAAACTGGTCTAATACTGATTTTGACATCATTTTGGCATTTTAAAAATTATTTTGATATTTATTTAACATTTACGTCAGTTTTTGTGAAGTTTTTAATTAATTTTTCTGTCTCTGATTTATTTATTATGTTTTTTGTTTGTTTAGAAGATGACTATAATAATTTTAATATTGTCGTGTGTTGCGTTAAATTTATTCTTATTCAAAATATGTGAATATCTATTTTGTGTTTGTGGTAATGATTTCGCCGAATTTGTGACTTTTCGTAGTATTTTGAATTAAGTTTTGCGTGTTCGCGTTTGACCACGGACCTACTAATGGGATAACCAAATTCGCCGGCTTCAAAACGTGTGCGCCTAATTCAAATATTGGTGAAATATTTGACCGAGCATCAATTCCGGTCCATTTGTTAACAACGTTTAGTCCGCCAATGATATTTTCCGGTTACGCCAAGGGTCAAGGAATCGGTAAAATGCATACGCAGCCACTTCAAACTTTGAAAATGTTGCTGGCTTTTATCCAAATTTGAAAATCTAAAAACCACTGATCTCTATAATACACTGGATAGTGGATTCCCTACAAAGTATAACAGTTTTTTTACTTCCAATTGAAGATGACAAGTACGTAGGCAACTCAACACTTTAGGTATGTTCAGTGAGGTAACTCAACACTTTAGGTATGTTCAGTGAGGCTGAGAAGGCCAGTTCAAGTTGCTGAGATCTCAAAAATTCTACTACAACCGAAGAGGGGTAAAAACCAAAGTGGAATTTCTAAGAAAACAAAGCAAAAGAACCATCACTTGTTTGTAAATTTGATTTTTTGTAATTTAAAATAATTGTAAAAGTGAATTTAAAATATTTTAGTTGCAATTTTGTAAAAAATTTTGCATTTCATTCAACTCAACATTATAATAATTCTCAAATGGCATCAACTTTCTTGTATGGATGCGCTATCCAGTGTTTTATAAAGATCAGTGCTAAAAACCAATATAATTAAAAAGAACATCACCGATTACACAAAATTGAAAAAAAAAAAAAATAGAATTAACAATATTAACAAAAAAAAAACCCACTTATTACCTATTTCTTCAGAAAAAAACAGGCAAGAAATGGTCAAACTAAATGAAATGAATTGCCCGATTTGAGTATTAACCTGCTAGACTGTCGATTTCGAGGTTCCAGCTTAAACCAAGTCCTAACTAGTACTATAGGTTGACAGGACTAGGGCTTAGTACTTATGTGAAGAAATCATTTGGTACCGATTTGAGTACTAACAACTGGTATAATAACCAGGTCCTAGCTGATTTTGAGGAGCTAGCTAGTACCGAGTCCTATCTAGTACTCGGTACCAAATTAACAGGATTAAGCCTTAGTACTTGTGTGAAGAAATGAGTTGATACCGATTTGAGTACTAACTTTAGGGCTAGTACCGGTACTAGTGTTAGGACTCTGTGAAGAAATTGGCTGTAACAAAGGAAACGTCAAAAAAAATCCACAAATGTTTAAAAATTTTGAAAATCCTGCCTCACTTCCCCGTCTCTTTCTCACTACAAAGTGGGAACGAGAAAAGTACATACATAGACGTCAAAAAAAATCCGAGAAGTAAGTCCAATCATTGTATATAAAAGTCCAATGTGAACACCGTCAAATAAAATATTTAAAAAAATATGATGTATTTGACAATCATATTTCATTAAGTCACATATTTTTTTTTTTAATTAAAATTTATTTTGTTGTTAAAACAAGTTTTTGCAGTTAAAGGCTTGGAAGGTTGTAAGTCTTTTATTTTTTGAGATATTTGAAAATTATGAACGACGCCGACGCTACTACTTTCTTAGAAATTTATTACTAAAGAACCTTACCCTCCTTTGTCTAAAGCATGTAGATATGGCGGATGGCCTGAAAACTTTCAGTATGTTCTGGGCATTACCCCTAACTTCCAATAAATATTAGATAGCTTTGATTTTGTGTTGCATGACGATAAACAGAAACAAGGTATACTCATTAGGTGTATATATGACGTCACAATCATCTGGTTTTCTTCAGAGAGCAAATACATAGTTCCATTTCATTGGATTGTTTTTATTTATTGTTTTATTTTCACTTCAAAATGTTTTGTTTAAAATGTAAATTGTAAATTATATTCTTCCTTTAAAAAAGAAAATAATGCTCAAAGATGATACCTTGTATCTGATTATCGTGCTGTTGCATTAGATGTCATTAGCTGTCTTTCAACAAGGCATTATGACAACACAAACCTATTCGAATAGCTTTGAAAAGTTAAATGAACGCGGCCATTGACAGATATGACAATCGTCTAAGCTTTATTTAAGTACATTCGTAGTGAAATGGCCAAAAATAGCTATAAAGAGCTTAAATTAAAAGAAACTGGAATCAGTGTTGTTTCTTTTGTAGTTTTTTTGGCCTAGAAAACAAAAAACTGTCAATTGAATTTTTTTAAAAACCTTATGAATAACTAATTAGTACTGTGTGTAGATTAAAATTATCCGGAAGTTGATATCATTTGTTCTCGAGATATTCGAGCCAAAAAACTTTTTTAACAATTTTAAGGATTTTTTTGGGCTTGGAAAAAAAACCGTTAGTTGAATTTTTTTACAAACTCTACCGATTATTAACTTTAACTTTGTGTGCTAAATAAAATTAACCCAAGGTTAATATCTTCGTGTAATCTCTAAAAATTCGATATTTTTGAACAATTTTTAATGTTAAAAAAAAAAAAAATATGGGTTGATTTTTTTTTTTAAGTACCTATTTTCAATTTTTTACTACATCATTATGCATAGATTGAAACCAGGTCGCAGTCGATATCATTTATTGTTATAGTGATATTCGAGAAACAAGCCATTTTACAACTGTTTTTTAAAAATTACTGTAATAAAAAATACCGCTAATTGAATTTTTCTGAAAATCCTTTCGGCATGTTATGGCCTTATTATATGTAAAATAAAATTTATTTGAAGTCGATATCTCTATGCGTTCTCGAGATATCGTGAACGAAAAAAAGCTTCCGAACTTACGAACGTACGCACACAGACATCTCTCCAAAAACAATGTAATCCGACTCCAGAGACCTTAAAACGTCAAGAAATGTCAAAATTTTTTATTTCACAAATCGGACCGATTACAATAACTTCCAATGGAAAGTTAAAAATTTTAATATCAAATATAGAAACACCCTTTATTTCCAAAAATATAAATCTCTACGCTCTTTTATTATAACTTTAAATTTAAAGTTTATTATAACTCGACTACACTGACACTTTTTTTGCGTGAAAACTTTATGGTTCAATTTATTAGTTTTGGCGATGAGTTTTAATTCTATTGATTCAATTATTATAAGAGGTAGGTTTGCTCTGTTTTTTCGAAGCAGTTCACAAATAATTAATTCACTATCAAAGATCGCTTGCCTCGGGACTTGTACTTTGTATGTTATGTTTATGTACCTTCTGCGCTCGATTTTAAAAGTAGTTCAATGATGGGGGGTCAACCTCAAATTGATATCAAATCAATTTGACAAATCAATTTGATAAATCGTGTTCAATTGAGTACATTGCCTTCCATATTTATATGTATCAACGTTTAAGCTGTCAAAGAATATAAACTTAGGTACAAAACTGATACAAAGTAGGTAAAGTAACTGACATAGCGCGCTAAGAAGAAACCACTGACCTACAATTGCTGTTGCAGAAAATGCAATCGTTTTTTTTTCTGACAGAGACACCGCACCATTTTTCGATTGCAGTGCGCCCATCGGCATAAACATAATAATAATATGCTCGTTTGCCTACAATAATTTATTATTACCAGCCGCATTGATATAAAGCTGAAAGCTGAAGAGTATAGTGAATTGCATCATGAATGCGTAATAATGTTTTTTGTTGCTATTTTAATAAGTCAAACGAATAACAACACAAAAAGCTCAAGGTGCATAAGCATAAGATATAATCGGAATGTTAAAGGAATGTTGTTGTGTGCTACAAACACCATCTGATTTCCCAATTTGGTTGTTTAGAATTTGGAATTTTATTCCATTTTTTTACATTCAAGTTGAATAACCCTCCTTTCAATAATATAAACAACAATAACTTTGGCTTTTATATGGATACATTTAGATACAGGATTTAGAAATAAAAAAAAAAGATTTTTTTTTTTTATTCCAGAGCAGATTTAATCGCAGCACGAACACGTTAAATGCCAACGCCACCATCAGATATTCTCAGCACAATTATTATGCCCATTCTCTTTTTCGAAAAGCTCTTTGTGCAGCAGCAACAACAACAAAACATTGAACAAAAATAGTTCAATCGTGAAAATGAAAACTCGGATTGATTTTTCATTTTTCATTATGTTTTGTTGGGATCGTGTTATAGGTGGGTGAAGAATAGAGGAAAGGCTGTGTGGGAAGTATCTTATATCTATGGCACCTCGATTCAAGTTAAATTCAAATTATTGTTAAGAGAAATAAACGCTTTATTATGTTGTTGTTTTTGAACTTTGATAATAAATTACGAAATAATTGAAGTAAAAATGTTTATTATTTTAATATACACCGATGAAAAAGAAGTGGAAGGGAATTGGTTAATCATTTTAAATACACAAAAGAACCTCATAAACATATACACTTGTTTTTATGTATCAACACTTACATACACGAACTATCCCAAAAATTGTAAGGTAAATTTTAAGGTCACATGTACCTATTTGTGCCTTTGAAATTGTAATTTTGTTCCGTAAGTCAGTAACGGATATGAGTGTTCGACCCAAAATGTATACTTGCCAATAATTCTCATAGGAAGAGAAAAGAGGGTAACAGAGAAAACCTCAAATGCAAAACTTTGGCCTAAATGGATTTCAACACCATAAATTGTCTCAAGTCCTAGACTTTTCGATATATGTGCGAATGTAGGTAGGTTGCCTTGTTTTATAATGGCTTAGAATTTTTAAGATAAAAAACAAATCCGTGCCGGAGGTCTGAGTTCGATTCCCTGTCGATCAGTCTTGGTGGTGCAACAGCTCCTTTAGAAATAGGGCCTAGTGACTTACGTTAAGTTAGGTTAGGTTAGGAGGGGCGTGCCCACTGATCTCTATAAAACACTGGATAGGATTCATATCAAAAGTTTAAACCAAATTTGAAGGAATGTTATAACTGTGAGGAGGTACACTTATTACAGTTTAGTATTTCTTGTTTGGTTTGCATATTTTTTTTTGTTTGTATCTTTTTTCGCGAGTAAATTATATTAATATACGTATAATATACTACCTGCCTTATTCATAAAAAAAATTGGTTATTTCAGCTCTTGTGTTCAGGAAAACAACACCATGGAATAACAATTTTCCGGACTCAAAATAAAGGCAATTGCTTACTGCTCCATTTGAGTCCGAACAAGAGCTGAAATAACCAATTTTATTTTTATGAATAAGGCAGTACATTTCTACTTTGGTACTTTGAATTTCCTGTTATTGTACCTATTGAATTCTTGTTTCCAATGTTTTTGTTTTTTCTTTATCTACCTCACAGACTCACATCAACAATGGCCGCGTTCAATGCATTACGTTTTACATCTAATATTTCAGATTTCTGAATTTTCGGAGCTTCTAATTGGCCAGCTGTCATAAAAGGTTAGATGACTTTAGGTGACTTTTGGTAACGTTTAATTACATTTCATCTGAAACTTCAGACAAGAAAATCTCATCTGAAAATTCAGAGGACAATTGTTTGTGTTGGGAGAAGTGCCAAAAGAGCTGAAGTATATACATACAAGTGGAATCTTTTTGATTTTCGCTCTACTTAGTGGTGGATTAGTGCTCATGAGTTTTTATAATAAAATTGTTTTACCTACTTATTTATATAAAAAACTTTTTGTAATCTCAAAACATTTGAAAACCAGGAACAAAATTTAATGCAGAATAACAAGCAGTTTTAATGAAATTTAATAAAACTTGTTTGCTAATTTTTTTACATAAAATTTCATCTTCAGAGCTCTTAGCATAAATTATAAAATATATAATTAAACTTCTATTTTATTTCGTTTCAATGCAAATTCTATAAGTAAATACGAGAATTTGACATAGTGAATTTTGGCTGAAATTTCAGATTTTCTATTGAACGCAGCCAGTGAAAGTGAACGTTTTGTTTGTTTTTTTTTTTTTTTTTTCTGATGACTAACATCTATCTCTTTCTTTCTTTTATTTTAAAAAAGAGACAGTCCCTGTGAAGAAGTACAAGCCATCAAATTCAATTTGCTTCAAAAAGAACTGTTATACAAATAGAGAATCCAATATCCAGTGTTTTATAGAGATCAGTGGGCGTGTCCATAGCTCTGAGGCTATTGCGTAGACGGGGGCCTATTGGTCCATTGTGATCCTCTATAACAGAGATAAAACCTAAACTATCGGTTGACATAAACTGGTTCATTTACGAACCTGCGCTAGATCGTCCAGTTCTCCAACAAACCTGTTTCCAATGTTTCCAAAGCAACGGAGGCGGTTTTTTTGGAGGTTTGGGCAGTCGCAGATCAGTTGTTTAATGGTTTCTATTTCTTCAACATCCTGACAACTCTTACAGAAATCGGGTGCGTAAACACCCAATTTAGTGGCCATTATGCCAATTGCACAATGTACCGTCAGTTCAGGGTTCTAATCCTCTTTTTACTCAGTGATAAAATATACCGAGCTTCCTTTTCATTAATTCTAGGCCATAAACTTCTAGAGATGGCACAATCGTTCCTGGATATCCAGGAGCTATTGATTTGCTCTTTCATTATTAGGTATATTTTCTTTTTGATTACGCCGATCAGGACGTCTGGTCCCGTATCTAATTGGCTTCTACTGTCTCTATTCGTCATTGACCCTTTCCTTGCCATGCAGTGCATCTGCTATGTCATTCCCTTCTATATTGGTATGTCCAGGAACCCAGCAGAGTTTGACTTGGTTAGTGTTACAAATATTGTTAGTGACTTATAACTCTCAACGTGTTATTGGCAGAAATGGAGGGGATCTACAATTTTTAGCCGAATCCAAGTGGCTCGGGTGAGAGGCACTTATTTATGACAAGAGTAACTCTTGAAGGATTTAAATCAAATCAAAAATCCTCTCAAGAGACATCAGTAGCCCTGGGAAACATTGCAATATTATTTAGATAATGTTAAAAAAAACTGCTCGATGCCAATTTTTTGTAAAAATCGACCAAGTCACTTTCGAAATTTTAAGTTTTCAAAAAAAAAATTGAAACTTTTTTGTAAAAATCAAAAAAAAATTGATAATTTTTCTGACCAACTTTTTGAACTTTTCAGAACATTCTCCATGAAAAAAGTGATCAAAACGACAGCAGATTCTTTTTCAAGAAAAACAAAAATACAAAAAAAATGGTTCTTTAGGAGGTACCATTTAAAACATTTTTAGGAAATTTTATTTTCACCAAAAGGTAGCCCATACCTACCTTTTAAAATTTATTCATTTTTTTTTTTAAGAAAAATCCGTAGAGCTAAGTTTAAATAAAATCGACCCATCCGTTTAGGCTGATGTCGAAAAACGAATAAAACAGTCTGACAGAATTACGAGACGTTTTTCGTCTTCTCAATTATCATAGTGTCAAATTTGATCAAAATGTCGAGTTCGATTTTTTTACGAAACAAAACTTCACTCCATCTCCATAGATGCTGGTACTGCAAACAGCTATGATTATATGATATTAATTCTATTCTGTCTATAAATACTCAAGTGCAAGAACAGCCGCGTGAGTTAAAGTAAAACTGCTGTGCTATTGTTTTATTTGATTAATATTTTATGTCAAAGATATTTGACGAAATTCTTGTGAGGGAAAGAAACGCCAGGTTTGAAATAGCCCATCAGGGTGATAGAAAACCTAAATTAGCCACTGCTCCTCAAACTCGACTCCAACGTTTGGTAGTCAAATGCCAATAAGCGGAAATAGATCTGTGGCAGAATCGTTGAAAATTAAACCTCTCGGATCCGTGCCATCATGCAAAGCCGCGGTGGACCTGGTTTTAACATCAGGCCTTCAGTAAACCAACGCCAATTTTTCATATGTTGGCTGACGCTGAGATTTGTTGTATTGGAATATATATAGTGGGTGGTAGCGAATTGTCCTCGCATCAAAAGCGAAAGAGGATAGATAAGATCAAGTCACAAATTTCGTAATAATTTTAAGTAGGTAAAAAAACATATCGAATACAGCCCGTGGCGTATTAATAAGAATTTTGCGGGTCAAGCTCCAGCATCGTCTACTAAAAATGGTGTCATAATATGCTTTACACAAATTAATTTTGGAAAAAGGAAAAATGAGTTCCTACAAATAAAAAACAAAAAAAATACGTATACGCCCAAGTGCACCATAAAAATAATAAACACAATATTATTTCGAATAACAAAATAAATTATTAAAAAAACTATTTTTTTTTATTATAAATACATGAATTTCGCATCTAATTTTCTTCATCTTTGTTAGAAAATGGAAATTGTGTCAGAAGGATGTGGAAAAAAAAAACAAAATAAAAATCACGCCAGAATATATTTTGGTGTATTTTCCGAAATATGATGTTGTCCTTACTTCTTTTTTTTTTTACAGAATTACAGAGTTTCAGTCTTTTTCTATGATTTAAGTATATAAATTGATTTTAAATACCTTTTTTCTGACTGTTTTTCCATAACAAGAAAGAATAAAGTGCCAGAAGTTTTTTTTCTGACTTTAACTTGTAAGTACACATGCTCTTTTTCCATGTTTGAAAATGGAAAAAATTTTACAAAAATGTTTGGAAAAATTGTGAGAAATTCTGGAAAAAATGTCAGAAATTATTTTTATGAATTTAGTCTGGCATTGTTTTTTCTCTTATCTAATTTCTGGTAGAGCAAATTACTCAATGATAGAGTAGCATTTCATTAACAAAATATTTGTTTATAATCGGTTCAAAAGTTCCAAATTTTATTCCCCGCAAACAATCAAATAACAAATAAATTTTACCTCTTTATAACATAAGTGTTAGAATTAGAGATAAATAAAAATGCACATAAATTAATTCATAACACCCTGTTCGCACAAGAACGAAAATTATTTAAGATCTTCTCTAAACGAATAAAATAGAATCTTGCGCGAGTCAGTAAGTATTTGTGTCGTGTAACTGGCAGCCTAATTGAATTATCTTCAATCAGTGTAAGTTTCATTTGACTTAAATTGAAAATGGTTAACAATTGTGTTTTAATTTTTCTTCACAGTTTTTTTTTTTTTTTTATTTCTTCTGCTTTTCTGTTCATGTTTGTTTGTTTGTGTTTTTTTTTTTGACAAAAGGAATGAATAATATTTACTATAAAACTCGACGTATTTCATCCTCAGATCTAAAGTGCGATTTTGAAAAAAAAAAAATGTGTACATCTCTGTAGGTCTATATCATTGAGTTTGAGTAGTTTGCTGAGGTTTCTTTTAAATTAGTTGTTTCGATTAGATTAGTTAGTAGTGATGCTGCTATGCTATATTTGATTGTGTTTTGTGACACTTGATGCGTGATTTTTAGTCTAAAAATGCACAATGTGTGATAATTTAATATTTTGAAGGTTTCTCCAAGGATTATTATTTTTCATATTTGTTTATGATAAATTAGGGAAATGGAATTATAAGCAAAAACAATTTATTTATCTCCATTTAATGAGTTGGAGAAATTAATATAAATAAAATATTTTTGCTTATAATTCCCTTTCCTTACGATTTTTGGATGATTAAAAAAAAACAAACATTTCTTTTTGTATAAATTGTGCATCAAATAAATCGATCAAATTTTCAGTTCAAAGTATTGAAAAACCGCTAATGGTAACACTTATTTAGAACTTGTTTAATTTATTTCAATTTATTGCATCAAATATTGTCAGTGGAATCTTAAAAAACTGCAAATATTTAATTGTGTTGCTTTTTACTATCGTTTTTTTTTTTTTTTTTGTATTTTTTGTACGTATTTTTTTTTTTTTTTATAATATTTAATCATTAAAATTGAAAAATAAAATAATATATAAAATATCTTGCCGTATGTTATCTTTTGAATAATTGTCGTTTTTTAATTATGGCAAATGTCATTTGATAAATTAACATAAAAATTGACTTTTGATTTTGTCAGTGTCGGTCGCTTCGGTCAGTCGATACAATGGGCTCATTAAATGACCAGCTTAAGTTCTTTTTTCAAGTTAATTTTTAAATCAACTGGTTATTTTGCAGTGGCGTAGCTAGCCACTTTGGGGCCATGCCTGTATCAAAATTTGTTTGGGCCCCCCTTGTCTGACTGGGGCACAGCCTTATAAGTTTATTTTTTTTTAATAAACTTAAACACTTGCGGCTTCCAAGTTTTATTAGAATTCCTCAGTTTATTTAAAAAAAAAAAAACTTATTGTTTTTGATGAGTATTGTAACTAACGCAAAACTGTGAAAAAAGTGGGCAGAAATTTTTGTTTTCGTTTACATTTTGATGACAATTTCACAATTTTTATGAACCACCCAATTTGTTCCTTTAATTGGTTTTTACGATTTTGATCATTCCGTACGTGAAAACGGTTCAATGGATTTATTTGAAATCTTACAGAGATATTTGCGGTCTATAGTTCTTAAAAATGTCTTACCAAATTGAGCCCTGCAGTCGATATTTGTAAAGCAGTAAAAAATTTACAAAAAGCCTTCAAAAAGTCGTTTTTTGACCTTTTCTGAATGTAACGATGAGGATCCAAAAAAAATAATCGTTATAAAGTTTTGACAAAATCTTGTATAATATTAATTCCAGTTTTTAAAACTACCCTTAAATTTTCCGTGTCCTCATTCTCTGCGAAGATATTGGTAGTCAAAGACAAAAGTCTGTTTTTTCATTCAAAGCCTGATATTATTTTGAAAAAAATTGTACAATGACGAAAAAAGATTACCTTAAAGCTAAATAAACAAGTTATCGAAAAAAAAACATTAAATTGGCTCAAAAAAAAAAAATTCCAAGAAAATGACAATGTTCAAAAAAAAAAGAAAATTTTTGGGTCGTGCTGCTTCTTATGATTGCGCAAAAACGGTACCTTAAAAAAAATCATTTGCGTAAATTTATCAATACAAAAAGTAAAAAGCTTCATAATGCTTTTTGTTTCATCTCAATACGACCACTTTTCACAGCTCTTCAAAAAACACTAAAAAAAAGTGATTTTTTTTGTTCCCTTAATTGTTTTGTCAAGTGTATTTTAATTGAGTGATTTTGAATATAGTCAAGTGAATCTGCGAAAAAAAATTGTAACCTCAAACAAATTTTAACAAAAGTAAGTCGCCAAATCCAACAATGAATAGTTTTATTTTGTTGTATGTGTTTTCTTGTTAATGTTACAAATTTAAAAAAGTTTACCTGATTGATATGAAAAAGAACATTTAAACAATTTTTTTTTTTGAGAGTAAATTAATAAAAATTCAATAATACAGTACAAAACATGTTCAGAAACAGGTTGATCTAAGAGATTTCACTCCGTCAAATAATGAGCAGGAATAGGGCTGGCAACGAGACGAGACCAGGCGAGACTTTTGTTAGTCTTGTCAAAATCGAAAAATTTCAGTCTCGTCTCGGTATCGGTCTTTTTTTCGTGAAAATTTTAATGTGCCAGTCTCGTCTCGGTCACAGTCTCGGTCAAGGTCTCGGTATCCGTATCGGTCTTGAGGTATAATTTGAATTTTGTAGAGGTTTTTTTATCCATTTAATTCGGAGCCATCCTTCTATGGATTTTGAAGTTCATGGCTTGACAGGTAGGTGATGAACTATTGACCTTTTCGATTGGCTATCCGAAGGAACTGTCCGATTCGGAATGCCAATAAACAAACAAACATGCCCAATTCGAATCTGATTACGGTTTTGGTGGCAGCGATTTTAACTCGCGCAAGTAAGTGATGACCGCTTAAATTTTAAAATATACCTACACTTGCTAAATTTCAAACATTCAGCTCTGTGTTTTTCGTCTAATTTTGAAAAAAGGTTGTTTACGAAATCTTTGTTGAGGCTTCCTTTTCTATTGTAATTCTTCTAGAGTTTTGTAATAGCATTCTTCGATATATTGTCTTCGGAATTATCTTATTGGAAGTTTATTATCCGGCAAGTCTAGAACTATCATTACACAGTCCGAATGAAGTTTTTAGGTTTTTTATAGAAAGTTGTGATAATCCGGTTTCGGTAATTATTATGTAATTCGAAATCGTTCTTGGCAGATTTAAACAATTTTTTTAAAATGTAATATCTCAGTCGATTTTCGATACCTACTGTTTCATACTGATGGCAGTACCTACCCCCAAGATTTAGCTGGATACCTCATCAATGACTCAAATTACCGCTTAAAAAACTTTATTCTTCTCATTATGGTCAACTTAGGCCCATCGCCCACTAGGCAACTTTAAGTAACGCAACTTTTTGTTGCGCAACTAAAACTTGCTCGGAGTTGCTCGCCATCGCACACTAGGCAATTTCGGAGCAACTTTTGGGTTCTGTATTTTTAATTGAAATGTTAAATTGACCTTGTATTTCGGATCAGTGACGATACAAAATCGTTCAGTGTGTAAATAAAACTTGTTTTTCGTGTTAAAAGCCTCTCATTTGGCAAAAATTTTGGAAAATTCCCAAAAGTAGCTGGAAGCTGCTCGGAAATTGCCAAGTGGGTGAGGGTAAGCAACAAAAATTTGCCGGGAAAAAAGATCCGCGAGCAACTCCGAGCAACAAAAAGTTGCGCAACTTAAAGTTGCCTAGTGGGCGATCACCCATATAAGCTAATGTAATTGGATTGGGAGCAACAAAAAGTTGCTGGGGCTAGCAACAAAAAGTTGCCTAGTGGACAATGGGCCTTACTGATTTTAAAAAAAAATATCTCGCCAGATTTCGGATATGGAATTTTAAGCTTTTGCTAGTTTTTCTTTTAAGTGAGGTTCTATACTGAGATTAATTCTAATTTGTTACTATACAAGCGCTTATTTAAATTGTGAAGGTATGTTACCCATTTCCAACATTTCATTCAGACTGTTATAATTTCTGGACTAAAGGGCCCGACCCATAGAATCCGTCGCATGCGTTGCGGCAACAGATCCGTTGACATTGACTTATGCAACGGATAGATTTGACCCAATGGATACGTTGCGTTGTTTTGACAGCTTATTTCAAATTACAAAGTGCGTTCGATTTTTCAAACCTACTGCGCACTGAGGAAGGTTTTTTCATAGAATTTGCTTTATTTTTTATCTTGTATGCGTATACTGGACAAACGTCACAAAACTAGCAAAATAATGGACAAAATTTAGAAAATAATGACCAATCTCATTTTCGCTTGTATTTTGCAATAGTTTACAAAATTGCAGATTTATCCCCCTTTCTTCTTTGTGTTTTTCCTTATTGTTGCAGATTTACACGAAAAAAGAAAAATGGCTAATATTTTGCAGACAATAACATGCCGCCTTCACATGCCATGAACGATGTAAGGATTATGAACATGTCTACAAAAAATCCAATGGAGGCACAAAAATCCATGTCCTTGTCATGCGCCCGGTGCATGCGTCGCATTTAGGTCACTTCTCATAAGAACGTGTGTATTTAATCGAGCTGTCAGTTATGTACGTTGACGCAACGCATGCGACGGATTCTATGGATCTGGCCCTTAAGTTAGCAATAGAATGCTTAAAAAATTCCATGGAGATCCCATGGAAATGTCTACCAAAATGTTTTCATTTCATAATTCTTTTGACTTTTACCACCATGCAGCCACGCAGAGTACTTTTTTGATATGAATTTGGTGCCTGTTATTTCCAAGAAAACTTTGGACAAAAGACCAAAATAAATTATGAACACTAAACATTTGTAGTTTACCAATAATTAAAAAAAAAAAACGAAGTTTTATCAGTTTCTTCTTGAATTTATAAATTTCTGATTTCTACAGTAGTGTTTTGTATAAGATGTGTTAAAAGGCTAGGGACTTGAATGTGGTAGTTTTGTCGAATTTTTAGTTCTACGAACTCGACCGTCATTTTACTTGCGTTATCCGCATAAAAGACCACTGAAAAACATAATCTTTCAACTAGGTACCGCAAACTTAAATCTTCCAAGAGTATCACACAGGAATGGTTGGAAATTGTTAATCAGAATAGGCCTTGGTTCTTCACGAGCTGTGTCGTGCCACCAAAATTTTAACTACCAAACTGGCAACCAAACAAAGAAACAAACCTTTTCGAAGAACACCCTGTAGGTATATAATCGTTACTAATCTGAAGCTATGACTGTTTGTTAAGGTACCTACTTGACTATTTCCACAAATTCTAGTCAATTTGTATTTGTTACAACGAACTTTGACAGAACTTTGGAATATTTAGCAAGAAAGCGAATGTTTACCACAGCCAAATATTTTTCAGGCTTCTTTTATTTTTGTTCTTTCTTGGAAAAAGCAAAAACTAAATTATCTGCAGAAGTTTTATATTATTTTTGTTTAATTTTAACTCATTAGAACTTTTAAGAACCAGTTTAACTTTTTATACTTAAGATTGCAACCTTCAAAATACCAGTTGCAGTATAAAATAGTAGGAAGTAAAAGTACCTAAAACATGAATTATTACCACAAAGTAATGACAGCACACTTAGCAATAAAATAAAATAAAATAATAAATGTCCGTTTAGAAGAAATAAATAAAAATTAACGACTGCCTGCATTGTGTGTAGAAACGTTGTTGCACAAACTATCTTACAATCTATCAAACAATCTTTTGAGAAATTTCGTTGCTCCATTCAAGCTAGCATTTATAAGTAACGAACGATACCCCGGTGTACTATCATTTATCTGACGGAAAACCCACAATAAGTCATGACTTCAAAAGCAAACATATTTTTGATTATTATTTGACATTGGCCTTGTATAAAACTACAATTCGTAGACTTTAGTATCTGAATCTTGTAGGTAGTACGTACCTACTTAACAATAAATCTAACCAAAAGGTTTAAGCTCTCTCAACAAAGTGGTTTGATTGAATCCCAACAAGCAAGCATATACGGAATTCCAACGAACCTATACCAATTATATATTTTACAACTTCTCCAAAGCAATAATGGCTTAAAGAGCTTACCTATTCGTTTCCTAATATCAATGGCTTCGAGTCCATTGACACATGTCGGCGTCGTCGTTGTCGGACGTCGAGTCGAGTCGAGGTAATTGAATTGGGTTCAAAACAATTTGTGCGTTTGTTTCGAAATGGGTAACACGATTAAAAAAAAAAAAAAAAAAAAAGTTGGTACACAACAAAGCGGTTAATGATAGATGAACCCTCATGTTTATATTGCGGTCGGATCGAGGCAAATAAAAGTAAAAGTTATGCGAGTACTTTTATGTTGCTGCTGCCGCATTGCCTCCAGGTCCAATGCTACAAGAAGGAGCATTCACCTGCAATTTTGCTCGGTCGTTGATGTTGCCAATCGATTCGATTCATGAATTATTATTTTAGCCAGAAAAGGAATAGGTTTCCTACCTTAACATTGTGTATATATATATTTCTCGACAGCAGACTCGGCACAAAAGTCAATTGTTTCTTCTTCTTATGGAACGATGAAACATATTTTAGTTGTTTGCTGATGCGAGGCCAGGTAAAGGCAAGCATATTATCTGGTGCACCGTGCATCGACATAGCAACGACGACGACGACGACGCGACGCGACACACCGTAGCAAGGGACACAAATAATGCGCTAAGTAAAATTGCGAATTGCGATACAGTCTAGATCTCTTGGTTCATATACTATGTAGGATCTCTCAAGCCAGCGAGATATGTTGACTTAAAACCAAACGAATTATGTGAGCTTGGCATGGCATAGACGTTTTGTAACTATTTCAAGTGAAAACTAAAAACTTGTATTCATGTCAGAATGTTTATTCACTTGGTGTGGTTTGGAAGACAAGAGCAACAATGAAATAGCTGCTCTGCGCTGGCGCACCGGTAAGTAGGGTTGCCAGTTCAAAATTCCCAATCCAGAGTTTTATATCTTGCTAATCCAGCAAAAAAAAAAAAAACAGTCAAACATTTAAACAAATTTTTTCCTACAAAAAAACAGTCAAATATCAAAATACAGTAAAACCCGCTTAATAGAAATGCAAAATGTCACAGTCTTTCTTTCACTTAAACGAACCCCGCTTAAGTGAACAAATCTTGATCTTAGCATTCCATTAAGCGGAGAATTAATGCTATAAGCAATTGTATTTATCTTTTATTTATCTTTAAATTATGAAAATGTAATTTTCTTTTTAATAAATGTCAAAATACGTATACCTAACTCTTAAACCATTTGAAATATTGTTTTGGATTTTTGTTTGAGAGGTCAAAGCAATTTTTTAATAAAATTTTAATGTAAACGTTTGTGAAACAATCAGAAATTCAAATGTCATTTTCGTGGTGAAAATGGTGAAGGTGAAAAATAATTAAGAAACGAAAGCATTCAGCAAATTTTTCGTTCTGTGCAATTCTATTTCTTTTTCACTTAAAAGAGTTTTTTTCAATGAAAAATATAAAATTGAACTAAATATATGATTCAGGTATCCGGGTTTTCACTTAAGCGAATTTCGCTTAAGCGGAGTGTTTTAAAGGCAATTGGTCGAAAAATAATCGCGGATGAAAAAAGTGTGTCAGATAAGCGGGTTTTTCTCTTAAGCGGGTTTCTCTTAAGCGAGTTTCTCTTAAGCGGGTTTTACTGTACCAAATATTAATGAAAACTAAAACATAAATTAGTAATTACAGTGAAAGCTCCTATTGCGGATAGCTCCCTTAAGCGGATAATCCCCTTAGGCGGACTAATTCTCACGACCTTGGATCTTGGATCCTATATTTCCATATATTTTATGATCCCTTAAGCGGACACTCCCTTACCCGGACGCGAACAAGAATATTAGCCGAGATTTGTTAAATTTAATTCCCTTAGGGGCCAGTTATAGCGATCAGGAAAACGCATCAGAAAAAAATTTTGTTTTGTATAGTTCAATGTCTTATCATACGATTTGAAGTATAAAAAGGATACGAATCGATGGTAAATCAATTGAAATATTTTTTTCATGAAAAAAATTTAAATTGGAGGAAATACTTTGCCTTAAACAAGTACTTATTCATTTTCCTGATGGGAATTCCGTACAGAAAACGAGTTTCCATCAGGAAATGCATTTTATAGAATAAATATTTATTTTAAAGAATTTTTTTTTAATGAAATAAATATCTCAAATGATTTACCATCGATTTGTATCCTTTTTATATTTCAAATCGTATGGTAAAACATTAAATTATCAAAAAGAAAATTTTTCCTGATGCGTTTTCTGATCGCTATAATCGGCCCCTTAGGCATATATTTTGTTCGCTTTAAAAACGGTCCCCCTGGTTCACAGCGACAATAGATGCAATTTCAATGTCACCAAATCACTATCTGTGATAAAATGCATAACGGATTTTATTTCTGCAGCTATGGGGCCAGTTATATCGATCAGGAAAACGGATCAGGAAAAAATTTCCTTTTGTATAATTCAATGTTTTATTAAACGATTTAAAATATAAAAAGGATACGAATCGATGATAAACCAATTGAAATATTTTTTTTTCATTAAACAAATTTAATTTGGGATAAATACTTTGTCTAAAACAAGTACTTATTTATTTTCCTGATGGACATTTCGTACAGAAAACGAGTTTCCATCAGGAAATGCATTTTGTAGAATAAATATTTCCTCCAAAGGACATTTTGGTAATGCAATAAATATTTCAAATGATTTATCGATTTGTGCCATTTGTATATTTCAAATCGTATAATAAAACATTAAATTATCAAAAAGAAAATTTTTCCTGAAGCGTTTTCCTGATCGCTATAACTGGCCCCTATAGTCTGTTTTTATATCTTGTTTCTTGTTTGGATCTAATCATCTTCATTTTTAATTTGAATGAATTTAATGGATTGTAGGTGCAAAAATGTTTTATGATGTCACTATATACTATACATTTCCTTATATATTTATTTTTTCCCTTGGACGGACAACTCCCTTAGATGGACAAAATTGTTGCGACCGTCGCGTCGTCGGTGTCCGGCTAAGGGAGTTTTCACTGTATTAAGAAAAATAACAATATGTATGTTTAACTAAACTTCAATTCACAGCACGGTTAAATTTATAACAAAAAATAAGTGAACAATTAGGTTGTAATCATAAGATATAATAAACGGGTATAATTACAGGTAGTAGTCTTCTGATTCTGAATTTCTGTTTCGTCGTTTATTTCTGTATTTCGGTATATAGCACTTGCTCTAATCATTTTTTTTACATATTCAGGAATAATAAAATTATTGCAGCATTCTTTATACCACAAATGATTCCTCAAAGTCAAAATAGAATTTGTTGATAACAATTGCATTCGATTTCGTTGTTTGGTTTTGACCAAATATACTGACTGAAAATTCTTTCTACTTCTGCATTGGAATTTGAAAATACCAATAGTGTGCTTTTTAAAAAACAGCAGTATATCACCATCTCAGTCATTTCTAAACGTCAAAATGGTGAACTTTGCACAATGACATTTATTCTTGTGCAAGCACATATGTTTTTAAAGTTTAAAATTTACTTTATTAAAATTGTTTAAGTACATATAGTTAAATCATTACAATTAAAATTGCACTTTCAACACTTAATTAGTCAAAATTGAATGTAAACTTGTCTAAAACACCGTCTGTCAGTGTGCCAAGCAGTGATGGAAATCGACTTTTTGCCAATAGTACTGAAAGCAGAAAAAAAATAGTACTGAAAATGAACAAATAGTACCGAAATTTTTCCAATCGTGAATTCTACAGGAATTTAATATTTTATTGGACGTTATCATCGTTAGAGGAAGATGTGGTTTGAGTATTCAGCCATCGACCCCTTGCAACCATCTCGGTTTGGAGATCAACAATTAATATTTTTGACAACTTTATTTGAGGGCGATACAAAGTTCGCCAGGCTCGCCGCTAGTACATTTTAAATGTATATGTCAACAAATTCTGAAAAATCTAATGTTTAATAAATAATTTGAGATAAATCGGAATCATAGTAGGTATGTTGTTGAATATTTTTGGAAAGATAATAGAATATTTGACCCATGGTATATTTATATATATATTATATATATATATATTTGGTTTACTTATTTTTTCGCGGAGATAATTTTTTTTAAAACATATTTTTCGGAAGAAATTTTTTAAAGTTTTTTTTATATATACCTATGTACATATTTTTTTTTCATATTTGGAATTATTGAGTGAAAATTCAAATTTTATAAAACGTTCACATAGTTTTAGGACAGGAATCATCCCTGGGATAATTTTAAAATTTTTAAATGCATGAAGGAAAGTTCTGTCTTCCCTCTTTTTTAGTTCTTAAGAAATTATAAACAAACTTTTTATTTTATGAAATAAAAGATAAAAACTTTTATAAATTATAAATATTTATTTATTCAAAATATGTCACAACTTTTGTTTTTTAATATTATTTTCGACGCGTTTCGGAAGTCAAAGTTCCATTTTCAGATTCGAACCTGAAGATGGAACTTTTTATGATATAAAATCGAACCTGACGATGGAACTTCCAAAACGCGTCAAAAATAATCAGCCCTATCGATAATCAACGCTATCTAATCAACGCTATCTAAGTTACGATCGAATTTGACTTTCGTATCGGAATTTCTTCCGAACGGATACCTCGATAGGTCTGAATATTAAAAAACATAAGTTATAATATAGTTTGAATAAATAAATATTTATATTTATAATTTATAAAAGTTTTTATCTTTTATTTCATATATGTATACAACTTGGAGACCAATACCTACAATTATTTTTATTTTAGTTTTTTGTTTTGTTTGGTTTATGACGCAAAAAAATTTTCATAATTAAAACCCATTTTTCCGTTTTTTTTACCATTTACTATTTTTTTTTTTTGTTTTGACTTTGAAATTTAAAACATTCATTTAAACAACATGAAATATTAGATTTTACAAAAGGTATTTATATAGCACATCATTTTAAAATATTTGTTTTCGATTTTCATACAAGCTGACTCAGTTTGTTTAAAAAAGTTTTAAAAAATTGATTACTTTCCTTAATTTTTTAGATACGAAAAAATATTTTTTTACTATGCACCAAACATCTACATTCGAAATGTACCTACATTTTTGAATTTTTCGATTATCTTAATTGAAATTTGTATGAAAATCTCGAATGAATTTCATCGGGCTTATGCCAAACTAGCACCTGAGTGATGCGTTAAACCCAGATAATTAAGATTCCAGAATTGGTCTTTTGCCAGTAATTGAAATAGTACTGAAAGTTGAAAAGTGGTACTTGCGTACTGGGAAAATTAAATAGTACAAAATTCAATACAATAGTAAGCCCTTTTCCAACCGTGGTGCCAAGTTTGTAGCTGTCAATTTTGAGTTGACAATTTAGTAGACATCCCCATACCTGTATAGCAAATTTTAAATAAGGATGTGTTCGTTGATTGTAGTGCTCGTTGATTGCAGTATAACAGTTTATACTTGGCTTGCACTTGCAAGATGTGCATATTGAATTCAAGGGTCCAGGGGAAAAACGGCACAAGTTTTTGAAAAAATTGATATGAAGTCTATGGACTTGTGCCATTCTTCCATACAATATTTTGGACTTGTGTCGTTCTTCTGCAGCACGGCATTTCTTTTTAACGGTTTTTCTTGAAGAACCATTTTTTTTGAAAAATTTATTAGGAAATGGACTTGTGCCGTTTTTTCCCTGGACCGTTCGCAATAAATCCAGTCAAAAAATCAGTTACAAAACCAGTCGGCTGGATTTGCAATTCATTTCCAGTTAAAGGCGATGAAATCCAGTCAAATCTAAATGGGAACAAGTCAAAATGGCAACACTGCCAGTAGGACAGAGCAAGTATCTTTTTGAACCTATGTATACATTTTTGTATGAACTATAAGCTAAGCTAACAGTGTCAGGAAGTAATCTATTTTGCAGTTGTTTGGTGTTGAGATGGAAAACAACTTTCAGTATTTAACCGACAGTAAGCCAGTTTTGTAAAGGGGGTACAAAATTGTATCACGATCCATTGTTGGAATTGTAAATACGTATGGATGTAGTAACCTCTACGAGCATTGGAAAGTGTTAAAACGTTAAGTTATACGTTGGGAGGTATTGTGGTGTTTATTTACCATATAAGTGCAATAATTGCTTTGTAAGTTTATTTTTTTTTTTTATTTTTTTTTATTGAATCCCTGACCAAGTAAGTGTTCTCAAGAAGAGGTGTAATTCAGATTTAAATTAAAAGAATGGGAAGATCGATGTTTAAGTTGCACAGTATAATTCAGTGAGCCCAGTAGCCATTTTGACCAACCCATTTGATACAAGATTAAAACTTTTTGTATCATTTCTTTGAGACAATTTAAGTAAGAAAATCACTGTCTGCTAGTGTTACCGAGGGTTCATGAGGTAACGTTTTAGGTGTGGCATGCGCATGATTTTTCTTGAGATATCTCGCTCGCTTATCTTTGATTTTTTTTTGGATAATGCTCATAAAGACATTTTTAGCACTTTTAATTACCTATAAAATAAGCCCTCGATCGATATTATCGGTCAAGTATTGTGCCAAAGTTCATAATGCATGAGTTAGATGCAGTACTGTCGAAGTACTGCAATTGCTGTATTTGTAATGCTTTTTGAAAGTCCGTACTGCCGTACTGCTAACACGACCAAATTACTGCTTTTTTAAAAATCAAAATCAAAGCCACGAAACTTTCCAAAATCGGTCGATCAATGATTTGAAGAGATTTATTTTGCTGGACAAAATTAAAGGAAGAACAAATGGAAAAAGTTTTCTTAGGTTTTTTGAAAAGTTGTTTTTCTATTAAAAGTTGTTAAAATCAAAGTTTGAACCCAAAATTTCGGTCAAATATCTGACTCTGATGCATTTTGTTCGCTTTTGATCATCAATATCTCATAAACTAAATCACAAAATTCAAGGACGGTCTTGAAAATTTGAATGCATTTAATACAAGACCATTTTAAGAGTTTATAAAGTTTCATCGTTTATTTGAACAAAATAAAAAAATATAGTTTTTATCTACCGCTGCTTTACAAACATTGATTAGCTTATTTTTCCAATTTAAGGATGAAGAAAAATTTACAATCAATGTTTCATTCGACAAGAAATTACTTTTGTAAACCGAGAACAAAGTTATTTTTTATGCACGGAAATTTTAATTCACAACAATTTGTCCTAAAAATTTTCAAACCAAAAGACTCCTTTTCACTGATAGACACAGATATCTGACCAAAATCTTGACTTTAAGGACCAAAAAGGAAGTATCACATCAAAGATAATAATTAAACAAGTTAATTGATTAATGCATTGGTTAAACTGAAATCATTTTTCCTAACCCCCTTGGACTCTTAAAAAAAATGGGAACATAGTTTTCGGGAAATATTTCGTATGATTGCGAAATAACGGTGCTTTGAAACAATTTGCTATAAATCTCAGAACATAAAACTTCATCTCAGTTGACATTTTTAACAGGGATACAGGTGTTCAAAAATAATGAAATAAAACATTAAGTGTCAGTTGTACAAACGTGGTTCAATGTTTAACCCGTGGTTTAGCAATTTTAACTCGCCGATTCCGGCGGATTAACCAGGGTTCAACGATTGTTGAAGTATTTGACAAAAGCCAACGAGATGCCTAGATCATCACTGAACCTCAGTTAATCCACTGAAATCGGTGAATTAAGATTCATGAACAACGGATCAATATTTGAACCACGATTGTATATACAATTAACCATAAAAAAATTTTTGTTCCTAAAATTTTGTATATGAAAAATATATGTTTCTCAGCCGTACTGCTATATGTACTGCTTTTACTTTCTTAAAGTACTGCTTTTTTAAAAAAAAATGAAACGACAGCCCTGGTTAGATGTTAGAATTAAGTTTTTTTTTTCTAAATATTTTCCAATTAATGGTGCAAAAAAAGACTGTTATCTATACAATTTTGTCCACAAAAGCAATATAAATTATCTAAATATGGTCATTTGAGTTGCACCTGCGATACAGGAACAATATATAGCTCAACCTTGAATTATCGGCGTTCATGGTTGTTAAATAACCAATTTCAGGTTGATTTTGCGTCGATTTTTTAATCGAACTTGAACCTTAGATCCTTTTTAAAAACTATTTAGAAGTGAGTCTGAAACCGTAACCCAAGTCCTCAGCAAGATTTTTCGCTCGACAGATTAATGCAAATTGGAGTTGAAAGAAGAATAAAATATGTACCTACCTTCCTGTCATGATCATCAAGGAACCAGCTATACTCCTATGAAATACTGAAGATTATCGCCCTTATTGCGAGTGTCGTTTGTTTATCGATAAGGGACTTTTGTCGAAAATGGAATCATCGAAAAGTTAAGATACCTAAAATTGTTGTTGAATCAGATTCCAGAAGCTGTGATTTTTTCACGAGTGCTTATAACAATATCAAACTGTTCAGAGAGCTTTGGATACAAGTTTTAACACGTCCAATATTTCGACTTTTGCCGACTTTTAAAAGACTTTAAGTCAAAAAAATGCAATACCTACCTACTAAAGACTGCTTGAATTCTTTGAAGTCTTTTTTATTAACTGCATTTTTGAAGTCTTTTGACTGCATTGAAAGTAGGTATTGCAGCCTTTTAACTATTTACAATTAAGTTTTTTTTTACCTCAAGAAATCTTTAAACTTTAATCAAGAGACTCCTAGGACGCATTTAATTTAAAAGACTTAAAAAAGACTTCATAAAATACAAACAGTCTAGTATTCCATTTTTTTTAACTGAAATTCTTTTTCAGTGTGAACGAATTGTAAACGAATGCAGTGATATTAAAAAACAAATCCATTTTGAAATCTCTCTGAATCAAATCTGAGCACTTCGTTTTTTTCATCCAATTCCCTTCGGCTTCTTGTTACCTTACAACTGGCCATTAGGTAGATATTCCGAACCACGTAGTTATAGAAAGTTTATTACCAACATTTATTTTTATTGAAGGTTTGAATGAAACAACAACAACTTGAGGGAGCTTCCACAAAGTTTTATAGGCTAGAGTTATAGCTATTTTACTGTCGCCAAGCCGATCATCACACTCGTTTAGTGGTGCTTAGTCTATGTGTTCAATTTGATTTAAAAAACTTTTTGCCGTCACTGGGGCTCGAACCATAGACCAAGCGTCTCCGGACCACATGCACTGCGCTACCAAGTTGTTGTTGTTTCATTCAAACCTTCAATATTTATATGATGGTGCGAAAGCTATGCAGCTTATACTCTGCGTCTTTTATCTGTTATCACAAAAAAAAAAAAAAAAAAAAAAAAACAATTTATTTATATAGTTGATGAGCAGTTCGGATTTCAGTAAAGGCTGTTTCACAATGCGTAAACGAGACGTCAGCGTGACGAGATCTCTTCGCAGTTGTTCTTTCTTTAAAAAAATTCAAACAGTGAAACAATACATAATAAAGCATTTCTCGTCGTCACGTTGCGTCTTTTTTTCAATTTTTCGAACTTTATGAAATAACGTGACGACGAGAAATGCTTAATTATGTTTAAATTTCTTTTTTAAGAAAGAACAACTGCGAAGCAGGGTTGCCAGTTTGGGAGTTTTCCCCCAGATTAAGAGGTTTTTTTTCATCGTCAGGGGAAAATCTGGAGGGACAAGATGTTTGGGGGGGGGGAATCTGGGGGGATTCATTTTAAAGTTAAATTATTCCATTACCTGAATTTCCCTTTTAAATTGAATCTATAATCAAAGAATATTCAATAAATTTTAAATAAAATCAATTTTTGTTTGTAAAAAGTACTTGTAGTACCTACATACAGAGTATTAGCTGTTAATAAAAAAAAATAAAAACCAAAACAGTTGAAAAAAAACTTAGGGGTTTTTTAAATTGAAAGGTAATCTGGGAGGTTTTTAAATTTTTCTGGGGGGAGATTTTTTTCGTCTGGCAACACTGCTGCGAAGAGATCTCGTCAAGCTGACGTCTCGTTTTTTCGTCGCATTTGTGAAACAGCCTTAACTTAACTCCCCCCTAAAACGTTTAAAATCTTTTCCCTTGAACAATTTGCCTTATTCCACAGACATTTTGTCACGTATTTTGCGACTCACCCTGTATGAGTATAATAAACTAAATCATCTCCATTATTTGTCATTGCATTTGGTTCCGGTTCCGTAAACAGTTATTACTCATACTTAAGCGTTAATACAACCACTTTTTTATGTGGTTGCAATCTGCGCTGAAATTTTTCCCATCATAATTATATTGATTTTTCTTGTCCACACTATTACCGTTATAATGATGTTTGTCTATTTATTTTTATTTTAACATAAATTCTATTGTTTGATTTTTTTTTTTCATATTCAAATTTTCTTTTTTTTTCATTTCAGGAAATGAATGTGTATAATAACAGGCGTCCGTTGTTATAATTAAATTTTAATTTGTAAGTTTTATATTTAAATTTAAATCTTTTCATGCTTGAAATAATTTTTAAATTCACTTTATATTTACTTATATAGTATTTAAATTAGCATAATCTCTTAACGCTAAAGGCATAGGCGTGGGTGTTAGAGATTTGGGGAAGTCTCTTTATTTAGGGAATATCTGCAGATATTTTAAAATAAAAACATATTCTTTTTTCTTTAGTTGATGGGCACGATCATATGCCGTAACACAAACATTTTGCAATCACGTGTTAATTTTAGAAAAAATGTGTTCGATACATGTAACAACTTACGTGTCGGTCTATGTTTGTTAGTGTTAGCCTCACTTAACTTCACGTCAAAAGGGATCAAAGATTGAGTGTTCCAGTGAATAGCCAAAGCAAATTAGACAAAAAAGGGGAAACTACGAAAAAATTCCTACAGTAATGAATTCTTGTGGAGAGCTTTATGATTGTGTCTTTAGCACTTTCCAAAATGTAGGTACTCTGAATTAAGACCCGTGGATACATTTTGTACAGGGGGGGGGTTGTTGTGAAATGGGGTGAAGTTCAGTTTTTCGCAATTTTTTTTTACTTTCAGTTTTTTTTAATAAAGTAAGTTGTAGCTTATGCAATTCTACATGTAAAAGACTTTAAAAAAAACGTGCAAAAACATTATAGTGAGGTAAAATTAATCAACAAGTATGGCTGTAGGATCTTAACACCTCATTTAAGAGATACATATTCCCAAAAAAAGTACCTACGTACATATATGCCATCCGTAATCAGTAATTGTTCATAAAAGGTCAGCTATTTTCATAAATTGGTCAGGCTTAGAAAATTTTTAATCCAGACTTAAAGTTGTTCAAAATTATCAGCGATTTTTGGCACCAATTTTCAATTTCTGAAACTAGATAACCTTTTATGGGCATTGCGTTATCCTTTAGATGGTATTGGTATATATGTATATTTTTTGAATATCCCATAGATTAGGAGCTATACGATTTTGTAGATAGATAGGTTTTTATTTTCTTGGTTGTTTTCCATAAACTCATTTACACCATCCTGTCTTGTTTTGAATAGCTTGTAGAGCGGCTTTCTTTGGTAAACGATTGTTGTGCATATTCAGTACTTTCAATAGGTACCTATGTAATCTATTTGTAGTTTCAGCGTCTTGATGAACCAGTGGAGATAAGCCTGTTTCTAGCATTAGCATGTAATTTGGGGGGCTTGTAGGAAGACGAAAAGTTTTTTTTTAAATAATGACTGAGGAATTTTTCCACAGTCTTAAATTTTTTTGGCTCGCCACACTTGGGCTGCGTATAACAGAATTGATTGGGATACTGCCTCAATTACTTTGAATTTACTGCTGTGTGCGAAGCTCTTGTTGTTGAAACTTTCTTTCTGGGTCTCTTTAATGGCGATTTTTGCCTTCCGCTGTTTTTCAGATTTTGTAAAAACGTGAAAAAAAAAAAAATTATTATAAAACTGTTGCTCGACCAATTTATGAAACTGCCTAGCCTTTTACGACCTTTTACTGGCTTTTTAAATTTCATATTTGGTTTTCTTCATTTCCATGAGGTGCTAGAAGTCTTTTACTGTGACCCTAAATAACTTTGAAAACAAACAATCCGGTGACCTTTCAAATGGTATACTTATTTGCAAATATCCCATATATGAGCTGCTAAGATCCTGCAGCCAAAAACAAAAATTATAAAAAACTGTAATTCGATGGGCAAATTTTCTTGTTTGTTATGTGCTTTTGGGTACATCTTCACATTATTAAAAAAAAAATCGGGGTTATAGGGTTTAGGAAAAAACCGCCATATTGAAACACCATTTTGTTTTCATTAAGTAACTTGTCTGGATTTTGTTTTATAACACAATGACCAATGAAAAACTTTACCAAAAATAAAATATCTACAAAAAAAAATGAGTTATTTATGGTTATAGCTTATCAAAGTTCACCTATACCTTGAAGTACAGACAAAATAGACTTTTACAAAGAAAAAATTAGTTAGAGGCTGAAATTTGGCATGGACGTTGGTAAACTCTTTAAAACCTGGAAAGTTCCTCATAGATCCGATGACCGCTAGGTCAGTTATAAGGGGTCCAAGGGTCTAAAAATGAGTTTTTTTGCAAAAACGGTTTGTCGTAAAGAAACATTTTGTTCACCAATCTTGTAGCTAAGACGAGTTTTTTTGGATTTGATATTCAATGTATTTCCCATAAGAGAAAACGAAAAAATAGTCTAGAAAACATTAATTTTAGTAATTAATTTTATATGAACGGATACTAATATTATAATTACAATAGATTGACAATGTATGCTAGTTTGTTAATCAAGAAGAATATATACTAAATTCAACTTCTTATTTGCTTTATTTTGCCCATAAAGAATGTAAACAAACGTGTATTGTTGTTGTTGTTTTCCAAAATGGATGAACGTCGCGAGTTGAAATGAGATCATGTGCGTAGTGAGGGAAGGTTTTCAGGGGCAAAATAAATTATGGATTGAACTGAAATAATTTTTTAACATAGAAGTATAGACCCGCCTGGAAAAAGAATCTAGTTTTCAATAAGGCCCTGGCAAGTTTTTCATTGTTACTAACAAGGGTCTAGCAAGGGTTACAATAGGCATTCGCTAGGCTCTCACTAGTTATGAACCTTTTTGCCTCGACAGTTAAATCTTGTCTAAGCCCTGACCAGTTCCAATTAATCCCAGAGAATAAATTAAATGATTGGTATGAGAATTGGTAACATGACGATGGACATAGCCTATATTATAAAGTTATAAACTTTGTTGGTTTGTATGTAGGGGGTATAGTCTTGAACTACTGAACCGACTCTATCCATATCTTTGGGGTGTTGTCTCCATGTTGTGTGTGTATAATGAAATAAAAATAAAAATTAGATTATTAAAATATAATTTAATTTTATTATTATAAAGTAAACTTTGAAATTATCACAACATTAATTATTAATTATATATATAAATTATAAAAGCGACGCGTTTCTGATATGTTAATCCATCTTCGGGCTTCAATTTGTTGAACTATGATGTTAATTAGCCAAGTATATTTGTCTATACATTCCAAAAACATAAAATTCTTAGACTTGATAGAGATATAGTCCTTTTTATAATAATAAAATAACTAAAGAATTATAATGAGAGCTTGTGGAGCGAAAGCTTGGAAAACGACGAAGGACAATAAGGTTAATTTACGAAAAAATGAATATTGTTATTAGAGTTTAAAACGATCCTTATTTTATTAATTTTCATAAAATGTTTTCACTAGTTAGTTACTAGCTAGAGCCTTATCAGCACTTAACTTAATAAATATTCTCAGCGAGGCATTAAAGGGGGTCTGTCATGTTTTCCTCGTCTAGATTTTCCTTACCGAAAACTACCCAGGGCCTTGTCTAAACTAGCCAAAAACTTGCCATTTTTCCAGCCGGGTTCTGTCTTATTCTGTTTTGTCTGTAGTTGCGTTTTTACTACTTGACACACCGATTCAAAGCCATTCATGTCGATTATGGAATCTACATCCGCACTGAATCGCAGTGTAGTGCTCTCTTTTATCTTTATCGATTTTACGTGGAAAGAAAAGAGAACAATGTACTGCGAATCACTGCGGATCCACTGTTGCGCTTTTCATAATCGACATGATTATTTAAATAAACGTTCTCAGCGAGGCACTAATAAGAGCCTGTCATGTTTTCCTCTTCCATGTTTCCCTTACCGAAAACTTGCCGGGGCCTTACCTAAACTTACCAAAAACTTGCCATTTTTCCAGGCGAGGATATATGTATTCTGTAGGTATGTGTTTGCATTTTAGTATGTGAAATAGGAGAATAGGTGTGTTTTATGTTTAGAACATTTTAAATTAAACATTTTTAACAGAATATAAAGAAAACTTAAATAATTAATAGACACGGTAAATTTTCAAACACAGGATTGGAACAGCTTGTTAAGGGCACATATTTATAATTCACTTCGAATTTTGCTATTATTCTTTCTAAATTTTTGATTCTATTTTTGCTTTTGGGAGCTTTACTTAGCATTCAAATTAAATTTTTTTACAAAACAAGGTAAAATATAATTTTCGGCATTATTCGTTTAAAAAAAAAAAAAACAAAAAACTTTCACAATAAAAAAATAATTTCATGTATTTTCATAATTATGGGCAAAATTTCTTTAAAATTAGCAAACACATTTTACACAGCACAAAATAAAAACAAAACATATTTTAAATAAAACTGGCTACGCTTCTGCCTTGCTTTTTCCTTAACTGGGTATCGTTGTTGTTGTTTATCATTGTGAGGATGATTTGCTTAAGGCTGATTTCCAATTCCGCGTTGGGCGTCGCTTTGACAGATATTTCTTTCAACGCGAAAGCTCACACATAGCAATTTAAGCAAATTGTTTACAATGACGCGTTGGGTATTATGTTACGATTTGGCACTTATTAGCATGTACACAAACCAACGTAACATAAGCTACCTCAACGTTAAAGTTGAAAAAAATCAACTTCAGCGTTCGTTTTGACAATTAAACTAATGGTCGAATTCCTTTCAACAAAAAAATCGATTTATTTAGAAGAAAAAAACGATTTTTCTGGACAAATTCCTTTTATTGAAAGAAAAAAATCGATTTTGTTTAAAAAATAATGGAATAGTTTGTTGAAAGGAATTCGAAATTATGTTATGTAGGTTCATTTTGATTTTCAGGTTCTCTTCAAGTCGTCTGTCATTTCGACGCGTTCGTAAAGCATGTAAACGTATACGTAAGCGTCTCTAACGCGAACGCGCCATTGGAAATCAGCCTTTACACTTTTTATCTATAAATTAAAGCATTCTAGTTTTTAGTTTCGATATATTTTAAGCTCGATTCACAAACTCACATGTTTTATTATTACATTGCAATTAAAATAAAATTAAATTAAAAAATGTTTTCCAGACCATTTTTTCGTTTTCTCTTATGGGAAATACATTGAATGTAAAATCCAAAAAAATTAGATTCCCGCGCTGATATGCAGGTGGTGTCGAAAGCAATTTGCCTGGTGTCAATAGATACCTATATTAAAATTAGTCAACATCTAAAACTTCTTCATCTTTTCTTTCATGGGTTATGATCGAATCGAATTTTTTGCAAATGCATAACTTAAATAAAAAAATAAAATAAAAAAGACAAAACCCTAATACAGTGGAACTAATCCTTAGGTGACACACAGACCGTTTCAATAATTATTATATGAATTTATAAATACCTATTTGAAATGCTTTGCAATGCAAAACAGTATTAGCTTGACCTGTCAAAGATGTTGTTAATATGCCGCGTTTGTTTATATCTTATGCTTTGCCACCTTCCTACCATAATTTTTTTTGTTTGTCCCATAAACAAAATATTTCAATGTCAAATGAAAACTAACTCAAGCTATACTTTACATTATTTTGCATAAATAACTTCGGTGAAAATATAATTTACAACAATAAACAAACTCTCCATATAAAGTTTGAAAATTTAAAAATAGATATGGGTACGTATCTACATAGGTAGGTATCTGGCCGATAAATGTGCGCTTTCTATAAACTTGTATAAAAATCAATTAATAAAATTTTTGTATTCACAAGAAGGAAAACAAATAGAAATTTATTATAATTTCCAAGGCCATTCTTTAATTTACATATCGCCATCATATTATAGCTCAAGCCCCGCATGAACTATAGCATTACATCACAATAGATGGAGCTACTGTCTGCTGGGTTAGTACTTCTAAGATAGCACAGATACAAATATGAAAAGCCATAATAAGAGGGCAAACTGACAGCGACGTTATATTTGCATTTATCACGACTTCTACAATAGAATGCATATAAGTGAATGTTGTAGCTGTATACTATATAGGTAGGTGTACCTTACTTTACATAAAACTTTGTTGAAAAGTTTATAATGCAAACAAAAAAAAAAAAAAACCAACACAACTCGATTAGATACCTACCTATACATTTTTCCAATTGAATCACGTTCCAGTTCCTATCTTACCTTCGCCTTGGGATCTAATGTCTATAAGATACATCAAACTTGTACAAATGTTCTTGAAAGGCGAAACGCCATCAACGGAAAAATAATCAAGCAATAATTTCAAAAAAAAAAAAAAAATAATTTGTTTGCAGGTCGATTGGTTGGCTGTCGGATCGAACGTTTAATGAGAATCGGATGTGTGTTAGTTCTTTTTTTTTCGATTGGTTAGGTATAGAGTTAAATTGAGGTAGGTTCTCTAAGGTTTAGAATGTGTGCCACACAGAAAGCTTACATTTCTAAATTTAATAAAAATGTAATAAACGATTTGACATTGAAACATATTAATGAAATGAAATCAAAAGTTCATATCTCGCATATTATAAAATTATTATGTGCAATACACGATATTGTCGTATAATAAATGTTTTTTTGGTCAACAAAGAGACCTTAATTGTAATGAAATACATTTGAAATTTCATTATATTTATGAACTTTTAGTAACTTAATTGCTCTGAGGGCCAGTTTGTTTACAGCTAGTTATCTTTAATCGGCGGTTCAAGCAACTGGTAAGTCATCAAATGTGCATGTCAATCAGCGTTGCCAACCACTTGCAAAATAATGCCTCACTTGAGAAAAAAAGATGCCTTTTTCAATAAAAAAAAAAGCCTCACCTAATTTTTTTCAATTAAACAAACAAATTCTTTTAATAGTCCAGTCAACGAAGGAAAAATAAATGTGAAAAATTGTGTAGTCTGGGTTATTTTTTTAAGTGGTAAAAGTGACCCTCAGGACCAACATACTAAAAATTCCCCAGCCCAGGGCCGCGAGCTTAAGCTTGGAGAGGGGGTTAAAGGTCCCCTTTTTTAGTTTCTTGCGAATATTTCGAAAACCAAGGGCTTAAGTGAAAAAGTCTACACTAAGGAATTAAAGTAGGTACATTAAATTTCCTACAAAAAATATCATATTTATATTTTCGCTTGGAGCAATACTAAGGAAGATGCGGGGTGGAGAAATGTCAAGAAATCTAAAAAATCGGTCATTACCATTAGCCTACAAAATTTAGTGTTTATTGATCAATTTTATCCGCAGAAATAACAGAAAAAGTAAGTACATGTATTCATAAATATTCCATTGATAATTTGGAAGAGAGTTTTTGGGGTTAAAACAGGTGGCGAGGGTTAGAATTTCTTAATTTAATTTATTTGCTACAGTGTTTGCATTCACTATGAAAAATACTGTTTCTTCAAAGTTAAAAAGTATACTGGATTTTTCCAAGTTATTCATAACAAAAACACAAACATATACACTCACAGGCACCCACCTCGTATTTCTGTAAAATTAAAGAAACCGTCAAGTTTAGACCACATTGGGTGCGTAAGTAATGTTGAAATCAAAGTTTGAAAAATAAAAAAAAAATACAAAATTCTGAGAAAAAACCACATTTATGAAAGAATTAACACAAAAAACAAACAAAAACACAAAATACTGAAAAAGATGTTATCTTTTGTTGTTAGAAAAGTGGTAAAATTATTGAAAAACTTAATTTATAATAATGGGTGTTTGCGACGCAGGCTCTAATTACTTCGTGGAGCCGATTTGACAATCCGTCAATGATGTACTGAACATCCGACTGAGGGATGTTATGCCACTCCTCTACTGCAGCTGTCTTAAGCTCTCCTAGAGTGGTAGGGACATGTTTTCTCACTCGGACACGTCTTTTAAGATTGTCCCAACATGATCGATAGGTTTGAGATCTGGACCGCAAGATGGACATGACAAAACTGGAATCCCGACCTCATTTAGGTCATTAGTTACAGAATTTGTGGTATGGCAGAGTGCGTTGTCATGCATTAACCAAAAGGGTTTACCAAAAATTGTTGCGAAAGGCATCACATTGTCTTGCAAAACGTTTTCCACGTATATCTGAGCGTTCACACTGCCTCTATCGAACACAACAAGGTCCGTGCTAGCTTCATAACTGATGCCTCTCCAAACCATTATAGACCCTCTTTGGTAACCCACTGTTTCGGTTATCGTGCATGAAGCAAACCTTTCGTTTTTTCGCCTGTAGACACGCTGACGTCCATTTAGACCTCTTAGGCCTATTCTGCTTTCGTCTGAAGTTAAGACGTCCCTTCCTTCCTCTGCAGTCCAGTTAACACATTCTCGCGCAAAACGAAGTCTTGCTGTACGGTGCTGTAGGAGCAATTTGAGGCGCGCGCTGGTCGGAAAGCTCTAAAATTTAATTCTGCCAACATTTTTCTGATGGCACGTTCACTCACACCAACATTCCTCACCTTAAAAAGACGTGTACGAGCTTTAGTAGCGATGCAAAACCGATTTCTCAGTACGTTATTTAAGTAACTAAAACAATATTAAAATCGCTTAAATTGCAAAAAATGCTTCGATGACAATTTTATCGGGCGAAATAAGGGTTTTAGCTTTTTGTTTCTTGCGAAAATATCCGCTAAACAAAAAACAAATTAGCAGATAAATTACAGTGAACTTAAAGAGTTAGGGTGACGAAAAATGCAGATGGGCGGATAATTGTGCCTGTGAGTGTATATGCCATTAAAACTTAGGGTCTTATGAATTAAGCAATGTTAGAAGGAATAGAAGGATAGGATAGATTTTTGTTCCTTAAAATCATACATATTTTTTTAAAACAAAGACAAGTGGGTTTGCTTAAATTCCAGATCATAAAAATTTTTATTTTTGAAAAGCGTCTTTGCATGAAGAATTCCACTCAAAGTTTCTGTCTTATATAAGTCTATTTCTCAGTTTTATTTTATCATCATCATAATTAAAAAACGGCTAACACGAATTTTGTGGTACAATTTACGCGGTCTAGAAAAGCCGAAGGCATATAAATTATATACCGTTGAAAAGGTTTTGTGTCACAGAAGTGCACAAAATATAAATTAATTAAATTATTAATCCGCAAATAAGTTAAATTAAGAAAAGAAAATTTCGTATTAAGAGGGAGCGAGAAGAGAGCAAGAGAGAATATTTATAAAAACACACAATGAGGTGACTGTTCATCGTCCACGGATGAGCTTGTCACGGTAAAATTTACCGCGACAAAAATCACTCTTTGATCGTCCACATCCTTATTCCTACCTTTGCCCATTTCTTCTTTTCCCTACAGGTGCTTATTCCAATATACTGAGAGAGAGAGAGAGAGAAGGGCAGCCATGGTCCATCAGCCATTGCTTCGCTCTCTCAGTATCTTGGGAAAGCAACAATCAACATCGTCAGATTTGACAGTAAAAGTGGATGGGTGATCCACTTCATTATAACCGACAGCTGGTCGGAATTATTCATCCAAATTGCGGGCGACAGTTGGTCCCCGAAGACAACCAAGATATCGACAGACGGGTGGTCTGCTCAATACCATGATATCAGAGAGTATTTTCGAGGAGAATGATCACCAAATAAATACCTACAAAAAGAGAATAAAAAAAAAAAAAACACGAAACAATGCAACACAATTATTGTGCAATTGGATAGATAGGTAAAAGGGGGAGCGAGATAGAATACAAAGTCATAGTGGGGTTGGCAGCTTGCATGTCGCATAAGTATACAAATCATCGTGCATAACAAAACCAAAGATACATTTGGTTGGGTATTGTATGTTCGGTTAAGGTCTTATTATAGGTTTTAATAGGCGTAAATTTACGAAAAATATTGTAAGTTGGTACTTTGTAGGCTTCTAACTTCAGTCAAAATTTCTGTCAATTAGAATGTAATGTAATTGGCACTAGAATTTCGAGGACTGGACGTACTAGTTTAAATTAATGCGCGAAAAAATCCTAATTTAATTAAAAAAAAATTTAAATTAAAATAAAATTTCTAATTTAATTAGTGCGGTTTACCCTCGAAATCAGTACCGCGACAATTATTCATCAAGATATCTTTTTTACGCAAAAATGAAAATTGTAGTAAAAGTTTTAGTTTATTAAAGATTAAATAAAATTAGAAAAGTGCGTATACGCCCGAGTGGACCACTATTTTAATTAAATGAATTACATCTTTTTGTTTTTACCGATAGAATCTCGTTTATTTAATAAATTCCATATTTTTTTTTTTAGTAAAGACTATTTAAATATGCATATTATGTATGTATTTTTATAATCCTTGAAAGTAGCAGTTTTTCAAAACACGAAAGCTCTTTCTTTGAAATTACTTTTGTATTTTTTTATTTCAATTTTTTATTTAAAGCTTTTATTTATTCCAATTTTTTGTTGTTCTTGTACCTTATATATTCTTATCTTACAGATTCTTATTTAATTATTGAGAATTAAAAACAAAAACAAGGGTGCCCAGCTTAGTTAATTTTGTTATGTTTATGACTCAAAATAATTACTAGTCATAAATAAAACACTTTTTTCGACTTATTTGTTTTTTTTTTAATTTCTTAAAAACTTAAAGAAGATTTTTACATCTGGTTTTAATTATTTGACTAAGAATTAATAAGAGAATTGAATTTTCAAACACAGTGAGACTTAATTACTTAAAATTTTGAAAAAAAAAATTCACATATTTTTTTTCAAAAATTTTTACTTTTAAATTGAATTTCTCAAAAATTATTCATTTAAAGAACTAGATTTTAAAGCATATAAAAGAATTGAATATTAACTTTAAAATAAATTAAAGCATATTGTTGTATGTGCTTTCTTTAATTTTTTTCCATTTCAAGTCAATTTTTCAGAAATTTCCCCTCCCCGCATCAGTGTGGGTCGATAGATTTTTCGCCCATACAATTTTTTTCTTAGAATAATATCAGGAATCATCCCCTAAAATATAAAGCATGAATAAGAGGATACCCTGTTGTTATTGGTATAAAAGTTAGAAGGGGTAGGGAGGTCGAAAATCAACTTGGCTGGGCACTACCGTATGCTGTGCACTTGTATTTTGTTTTTCTTGATTATGAGGACAAGCAATTTTTATTTTACAATACTTTTGCAGCCATATTATTGACTTGCTTCAGAACTATAGTTTCATATGGCCAAATTAGTTCTGTATGGGGTTTTGAGTTTTAAGTTTTTCACTAATCTTTATTATTGAAATACATTTTGACATCTGTGTTTGAATATTTTGACGTCTAAATCAAAATATACAGTGGCTCCCAGCTTATTTGATAGAGTGTTTATTTTCAAAATAAAAACAGTGTATCTTCAAAGGTAAAAATTATTAGTCCGAAATTTTAATGTAGGTTTGTAGTCCTATGTTCAAAGAGTATATAGCGTAATTTGAATATTTACAAATAAACCTATTCACACTATTAATAAGAAATAGTATTTTTGAGCCAAAAAATCACCTCAAAGCTTATTTGATACAGCTAACTTAGTGCATCAGTGCTCCAAATTTTCAGACAGTTGATTGTTATATATTGTTTTTCTGTCACTTTAGGTTTGTTTGCGATCTATTTTTCATAATTTAAAGTTAATTTCGTGAGCGAAAATAACAATTCTTTTGAAAAATTAGTCGTCGCACAACAATAGAAGTTCGGGAACTGGTTATTTACCACAATAAAAATGCACCATCTATTCGGCAAATTGAAAACTGTGTTGGTTTAAGTGCCTCTACAGTGCAGCATATCGTGGAGCAGTTTGTTCATGAAAATCGTGTTAGAAACAAGAGAAGAAACGCACCGAACATAATTTTTAGCCCGTCCGATGAACGATATATTGTCCGGACAATTAAAATTAATTTAAAGTTATCGGCCCCGAAACTTTTGCTTCTGAGGTTCATCAAAAATTAGGGAAGACATGCAAAGCTGAGTATATTCGCCGTCTGCTTTGCGAACATGATTTTATTGGGCGAGTTGCTCGTAAGAATCCCTTTATCAGCAAGAAAAATCAAAGAAGCCGACTTACCTTTGCTAAGGAGCATGTTCTCAAGGACTCCGAGTTCTGGGATAGTGTTATCTTTGCGGACGAATCCAAATTTAATATTTTTGGCTCTGACGGGATGTCTTACGTCTGGCGGAAACCAAATACAGAGCTTAAAACAGAGAACTTGAAAGCTACTGTGAAGCATGGTGGAGGAAACGTTATGGTATGGGCTTGTATGTCTGCAGCCGGGGTGGAAAATTGTGTGTTCATTGAGGGAACGATGGACAAAAACATATACCTCAATATTTTGAAAATAATTTGCTTCAAAGTGCCGACAAGTTGGGTATTCGTCCAAATTTCCGATTTTACCAGGATAATGACCCGAAGCACACGTCACGTCGGGAATTGTCCAGACGTTGCTCATTTGAAATTGCCCTCATTTGGTGACTCCTCCAGCACAGTCACCCGACATAAATGCAATTGAAAATTTGTGGAGTTTATTGGACAATAACATTCGAAAACACAAAATCTCCAACAAAAATGACCTAAAAAAGGCACTGCTAGAAGAATGGCAAAAAATTACACCAGAAACAACAAAGAAGCTTATTGAGTCCATACCGAAACAACTCCAGGCTCTCGATAAGGCCAAAGGTTACCACACAAAATATTAACATACCACCAAAACTTAATAACTTGTAGATATTTCTAAGACTGATCATCATGTATCAAATAAGCTGTGACTTTGAATTTAACAGTGTTTTTAGTTTTTTATTATTATGTTGTTAAATACCAATATTTTTAAATAAATTATTGTTCTTTGTTGAAGTTAATTTGTTTTTCTTATAAATAAAATTGAAATTATCCGAAAATCTTTTTAAGTTTACAAGTTATTGCAATTTAATTTTAAACTAAGCATTGTATCAAATAAGCTTTGATCCACTGTATGTTTAAAAATAATAACACTTGAAAACTGTAGTATGTACTAGTTTTTCCGTAAAACTAGTTTTGAAGCAAATCAATAATTTGGCTGTTAGTAAATGAAAGAAGGATGTAGTATGATCATGCTAGAAAAAGGTTAAAGGTTCTGTAAAAAATTCGAAGCAAATAGATGCCCCACCTGTCAAGGTTCTAGCTGAAATTACAGTGGAATCAAGGACGTACAGACTGACGGAAGGTATGAACAAATTAGGGGAATCCGTCACAGTTTCGAAAGACAAAGTCTCGAAAGGCAAAAGTTCGAATGACAAAGGTTCGAAAAATACAGTTTCGAAAAGACAAAGTTCTAAGAATGCTGCAGACGATTTCTTTTCATTTAAATTAGTATAAAATAGAGATGAGCAAACTGAGACAAAAATGCTGCGCTAAATACACTTACTCGATAGCAGTGTACTATCGACATTGCGCCGTCGCGGCGGCGGCGTAGGCAATTTTTATTTCTTCCCCGTTGACCTAACAAAGTCATTTGCTGAAGGCCTTGAGCTAATATTTTGACACAGGATTATAAAAATGGAGGCCAAAAATCAGAAATATACTTTTTAAACTGATTAGATTAGCCGTTCTTATAATTTTAGTGGGGTGTGGAACTTTGTCTTTCAAAACTTTGTTTTTTCGAAACTTTGTCTTTTCGAAACTTTGTCTTTCGATACTTTTTCTTTTCGAAACTTTATTTTTCGAACATTTGTCCTTCGAACCTTTGCCATTCTAAACATTGTCTTTCGAGATTCTGTTACTATTTCCGAAATTAGCTTCATCATCGTTGTGTTACTTTTGACTACAACCTCAACATTTTTCTTACACGAAACCAATAGTTACCCTAAAGAGGAAATAAAAAGTTCGGTTATTTCTTCAAGAGACCTTGTTGTACATGAAACAAAAAGAATAATTACTTAGGTGAGGTAAATATGTAGGTACCTACCTATTATTTTATTAAATGCAAAAGTAATGACCTAATTTACGGGTAAAGTGCTTTTAATTACTTTGAGAAAGTATACGATTTACCAAAATTATTCAAAACAATAATATAATTAGGAACAAAGTTAAAATAATGACCCATAACTATATATGACCTTTGCCATAGAAACCTTGAAATCTAAAATAAAAATTGTAGGTAAACACTCATTAATAATACCCTTCTAACTTTACTTATACTGAATGAATTGGATCATCTTGATCAAAGAAACTATTAATTTATTGCTGGTAGATATATTAAGTAAGTTATTGCTCACTTTCAAATAATTCACGCTCCCCATCGATATGTGTATGAAACGATAAAACCGTTCTTATATCAAACAAATTTCATCGAGTTCACCTAATTTATTTTTAATTCACCCATCATACCGCCCAAAATATCGAAAAAAAAAAAAAAAAAAAAAAACAAATACAAAATTATGATAGTTTTTTTGGTCAGCCATTAGCGACCGTATAAAAAAGGAAATAATTTACAAGAATTTCATTGTGCTGCCATAATAATTATACGCCCCGTGTTCAGAGCTCTCATTACGCATTAAAATAAATTTGATTTCGTGATAAAAGAAAATCACCTAATGACACAACATATAAACGGTCAATATTGAGCATTTGGGCTGGGACTATATACAAACGACGCCAAATATAAGTGCAGAAAAATAACAAAAAAAAACATAAACGCCCAAACGTCAAAGTAAAGTGACACTACTTTTAGGAATTCCACATCGACCATAAATCATAGCTCCCGGGCCTCCTCAAGTCCACAATAAAAAAACACACTTCAGCAGTAGTTTGGCATACAGATAGCTAAAAGTGAGCGGTTGCGGCTACGGCTGCAGAGATAAAGCGCACATAGAAAAACTAACCTTTTATAGAATTCGTTTGAAAGGCATTTCACGACCTACAGATACATTCTGATTGTTAACAGGTAGTAGTATAATAGCAGTAGGTTGGTTCTATATGCCATTATTGCAACTTTTGGCCAAAAGCGGGAGTTGTAAATTGGCTAGTAGAGTGGTGGCTTAAAACGTGACCGTACTTTGCACAATACAAATATATAATGACAGTAACTGGCACAGCTTTTTTTTTTTGTTTGCAAAACATAAAAGCCATTATAGAAGGCAGGAGCGTTTGGCGGATTATGGAATCATTACCTAGTTTTTTTTTTTTATTAAAATGAAATTTTATTAAAGTTTAATCTGGTACATAATGTCAGAATAAATACTTCACCTCTTTGGGTGGAATACGTTTTTTTCTTAAAAGGTTCATAGAGCGGCTATAAGTAACAATACAGATAGCCACATTTCAAAGGGCCCTACCAATAATCAAATTTTAGTTACGACTTAAATATTTCATTAAAATGGACCATAATGGAATGCACTCTTAATAATAAACCGTGCATGGCAAGGGCGTACGTAGGACTTCGATTAGAGGGGGGCAAATTCACATTTCATTTTTTTTTTAAACAACATATCGGTCGGTATGTTATCACTTAAGAAATCTTATTTGGCTTGGGCTAAGCGCTTATACTGCATTTTTATTAGAGCAAATGAGATAATTTCGTTCAAAATTTCCAAATTCAATTCAAAATCATCTCATTTCCCATACAAATTCAAATTTCCAAATGAGGTAATTTCAACAAAATTTGCACGAAATTCGGTAGGAAATAACATAAAACATTTATGAACACACCCAAATGGAATCCATTGAAAATGGAACCCATTTAAAATTACAGAATTCTGGACCGTCAAACAAAATTAAGAAATTTAAAATGTGAACACTTGTTTTTTGAAATTTGCCAAATTACCTTATTTTGGCTTTAATGAAAACGTAGTATTAAGCGACGATAACAAAAAAATAAAAAATAATATTATTTCTATCAACAAATAAATAATATAATTTTTAAAATAGTAAAACAATGTTTTATAAAATTCTGCAAATAATAAAAACAAAATTCAAACATTTTCTTAAATTTTCCAAAACTTTTTTATTTATTATTTGCAGAATTTTGTTAAAAAGAATTTTTAAAAGCAGAATATTGGAAAACTGAATTTTGAAAGTAAAATTTTGAAAAGTAGAATTTTAACAAAAGATTTTGACAGACAGCCCTCGTAACGTAGATATAATATTCAGTGCTTATAAAAAAAATTCTGTTTCATTATTTTAACAGCTTGTGCAATGTGCATGCATATTAGGGTGTCCGTTATTTCCCAAACCCATTTTTTGTTTGGATCAGGCATCCCCCGTATAAATAAATTTATGGACCAAAAAAATTGGCCAAGCTCATTAGCCCGTACCTCTAAAGCCATAGTCTTCTCATACAAATTTTTACTGTATTTTTTTTCTTCCCAAACAACTGCAGATATTCCTAATTTTCTTGTTGATTTTTATTGTAAGATCATCCTTTAAAAAGAATCATTTAAAGTTTATGGAGGAAAAAAATCTATAAAAAATATTTTCAAAATTAATTCTTTTTTTTATGTAAGAGGCACAGGTTAATGACAGAATTTGTTTGTAAATACATTTTTTGTAGGGCATAAACGTTTGATTTAGGGGGTGTTTGATGAAAAAAATTGGTTTGGGAAATAATGGACACCGTAGTGTATATATTTCCTAAATACACTTGCGAGCAAAAAAACGGAATCACTCTCTTTCTTCATGTAAAGACAATAATTGCTCAGGGTAATTGACACGCATGAATGTTTATGGTATCGTTAAAAAGCTGCAACCATTAGCTTTGAATCAAGTTTAAAAACATAACAATCACTTCGGGATGTTTAGAGATAATCGTCAAAGTTGAAGCATGTAAGGAAAAATAAAGTGAAATTTAAACAGTTAGTAGGTCGAAAATTTTAAATTTTAAACAAAATTAACCGTAATTTATTATTTAAGTGTCTTGAATTGCCCACCTTATCTCTAGTTACAGCTTCTAAGCGATTTATCATTATCCTGGATGCGTTTCTTGTCTGTGTCTTGCGGTTTTGTCTACCAGTTCCGCTTTCAGTTAATTAATTGTTTCAAGAGCTGGATTTCTGGCTCTAACCCTTCACTTAACCTCGTCTAATAAATGTTTGTTAAGTTTTAAGCCTGGGGTAGCGCCATCTAATTCATCGAGGCATTACCAACTTTCCTAAGGAATCCGACTGTTCCCCGCGCAGTGTTGCAAAACGCTTCTGGCAATACTCCATCAGCATAAGGAACGACGTGATGCAGCAGAATATCGGAAATGTGTCAATCTTTTTTTACAAATGCCTGAATGTATTCCTACAATTGAAATGCCTGAATGTATCATACAAGACCCTCCCTTATGAGTCACGGTCACGGTTTCGAAAAAACAGCATTATCCAAATTGCTCGCCAGGTCGTCTGTGCATTCTGCCCCTGCGATCACTTCTATGCAGCGACTCATTCTGTCATCATCCGAGAACATAATTCACCTGCATTGCTTAACTTCCCAATCGTTGTTATTAAATAAAAAAATAAATTTGGTGGCACAAACGGCTCATGAAAAACCAGGACCTAGTGACTTACAACTCTCAACCACTCCTGTCTGCGTGTCTGCAGGAATGGAGTGGACCTACAGGCTATTGCCGAATCCGAGGGGCTAAGGTGAGCGGCACTTTTCTATGACAAGAGGTACTCTTGGAAAATTTGTCACTTTCTCGCAAGAGGCAGTAGCCCGGAAAAAAAACTTAAGGTGGAGACCTCTAACATGACAGTCCATCGCACTAACCATTACGCCATGGGCTACAACCTCTGGATGCCCTACTTGAATATTTTGCCGACTCAGAACAGCAAGCTCAAGCCCTTCTTCAATCTGACGGCAATACCGAGTCGAGCCGTATCACCATCACCATCATATTAAGAAGTGGGGAAATGTAGCACAATAAGAATACCTTAAAATATTGAATTGCCATGTTTTCAGAAAAATAAGGGAAAATGGGGTTAGAAGTTCACATTGTCAAAAAGTTCATTATTTAATAACTTCGGTACTAAAAATTGTTCATAAAACCGCAAATGTAGTTAAATTACAATTGACAATATAGGTATGGCGCCTGCACTCGTTAAAAAACATAAAACCGGTCCCGTTAATGCTTCATGCAAATGGCAATTCCTTCAGCAAAAATAAAAAAGCAAACATAGATAAACGATTTTGTCATTTTTTATAATTAGTCATTGTTCCCCTTCCCATCCCGTCTAAATAAGTAATGTATTATTATTAGTATGTTCGTGTTTTATACTTTGTGGCGGGACAAGGAACCAAACGAACTATGTCGTTGTCCACCGTCCACGGCTTTGACCACATTTCTCAAGACTTATGTAAAAGAAAAACCACGTTATGAATGAGTGGTTTGAGGCTATTTTTTGTCTGTTTCGTTTCTTCCCATAATGTAGAATGACTTAAGAGACGCATTTTGAATGAGTCAGTTTGAGGAATTGTACAAATGTACACTAAATTCCTACTAAGGTATGTATATAAAATCAAACAGAAGGAAATGCTTAAGTATTAACTTCGAATTATCTTTTTCGTATAGAATATAAACAATTTATTATTATTTTCATTGAGTCAAGATAGGTAACTACCTACAAATTCTTGAGCTTACTTCAATTTGCGAAAGCTTTGGAGCCTATACTGCCAGTGTGGTATCACACAAAAACCCCTTTAAATTTAAATTAACTAAAAATTAAAAAAAAAAAGTAATAATTACTTAAATAGTTGTAGCTTTTTATGAAATGGCCAAGCAGGCAAGCAGTCGACCTAGACTGATGACTGATGATTTTTTATTTTATTGTAAGTTTTTCTTGAAATTTGGCAATAAAAAATAGAACAAACAGAAATTATGACCTCGTATATGGTATAAGCATGGTACAGGTATAGATTAGAGAAAGCTATATGGTCTATGATTTTGGCCTGGAAATAGTATGGGGGTGGAGGACCCTGGGGGCTTTAGCCACTATAACGTATTTTAGCAATATTATACAGGGTATTCGGTATAAGGTGCACCAAAAAGCTAGAGCGAGTAGGTTCGGTTAAGACAAGAAAAAAATCTTCAATTTTCTTAAAAATCGACTTTAAATAGAGAAAAAAATTATAAAAAAACAACGGTAACACTTACAATGTCATGTTATACTTTTTTTTAAGCCATAAATCCATTCTTTTATTTTGTTTTTAATTCGAGTTAATAGAGAGAACGGTTTTTGAAAAATTAATTTTCAAACTCAAAATTTTGTAAAAATAATGAAAGAAATTGTATTCAAACTAATTTTTTTCAAAATTTTACGTACTTAAGTAATAGTTCTGTTTTAAATATTCGAAGCTCCTGTAAATATCTAGTCGAATACGAAAAAGAAAATACTCAAGTGTCTCTTTATTTTTGAGAAAATTAACGGGAGGGTAAATTTTCTAAAAAAAATGACCTAAGACAGAAAAAAAATTATTAAAAAACAGCGGTCACTATTACAATGGCATGTTATACCTTTCTGTAAGGCCAACAACCTCTTCTTTTATTTTGTTTTTAATATAAATTATTTAATTTAACAGTTTTTCAAAAATAAATTTTCAAACTTAAAGTTTTGGAAAAAAAAATTGTGTTCAAACTAATTTTTTTCAAAATTTTAGTTTATTAAGTAATATTTTCGTATTTAAATTCAATGCTCCTATCAATTCTCAGTCAAAGATTTAGGCTTCTGGTTTTTAGTGTTTCACTGGAAATTAGTAGGAGCATCGAATATTTAAAACAAAAATTATACCTACTTAATTACGTAAAATTTCGAAAAAAATTAGTTTAAATACAATTTTTTTTCATTATTTTTTCAAAATTTTGAGTTTTAAAATTAATTTTTCAAAAACTGTTCTCTCAAATAATTTGAATTAAAAAAAAATTAAAGAACGAGCTTCTGGCCTTTACAAAAAGTAGCATGACATTTTAAGTGTGCCGTTGTTTTTTAATCATTTTTTTTCTATTTCAATCTATTTCAATGTTTTAGAAAATTGCCCCTCCTGCTTAAATGGGGGGAAATAGACCCCCCTCCCATACGATTTTTTTCTTGTCTTAACACACTTTCTTGATCTAGCTTTTTGGTGCACAGTATAACTAACACCCTGTATATTATTTTGAATAATAAATTTTATTTAATAGATATCTTATTTTTTTTTTGTCTAAAGTTTATTTTCACATATCGCACTTTAGGAATAATAAATTTAATTGTTACAAAAGAAAGTAACACTTTGGTTTATGTTGTTTTTAATCACGGACTTATTTTCACTGTAGGTGCGAGGTCTAAAGTGACACTGATTATCATGAGAAATTGTATGCAAAACAAGTTGATGGCTATTAAAGAAATGTGTGCTCTCCAGTCGCGAGTTTTGCATATAGAAAAGACAGATGGTTTTGCACAAAAATAGATCTTTTTTTCGTTTGATTTTCGAGTATCATACTAAAAACTTATTTTGTTGCAGTTGTGATGTTATACTACGTTTGCACCGACCACTAAACCGAAATTTAAGGAAGATTTAGGTAATCTTCTGCATATTCCGAAGATTTACCATACAAGTTTATAATTCCTAAATCTCGAAGATTTGAAACAAATCTTGTTAAATCTTCATAGGTCCAATATAATTTTAAAACTCGAACTGTCCTAAATTTTTTCACACTAAAAACATTCATTGGAAAGTGCACATACATGAAACTTTCTGTCTCACTTCAACTTTATTAGAAAAAATGAAACAACATCTGGAAACTGTCAAAATAAACCTGTACTTTATAGTCTTTTTGTGCGGTGGAAACACAGTTAATTTTGACTATGAGAAAAATTTTTGTTAAAAATATTTTACATAATGTTAAAAACCGCTTGGTACCAAGTTTCATAAAAATCAACCGAGTCGTTTTCGAAATATTTGGTTGAATTTGAAACTTTTTTTAAAAATCCAAAAAAGTTTTTGAAAATTTTGGTATACAATACTATTTAATTTTTTTCAAAAATTTCTCCATAAAAAAAATTATCAAAATCTGCCTATGGTTCTATGGGAGGTACCATTTAAAACCATTTTTTGGAAATTTACTTTTCACAAAAGGGTAAAATATACTTAATAAAATTGATTGTTTTTTTTTATAAAAATCTGTCAAATCTGAGCCATTTTTGAGAAAAATAAAATTTTCCAAAAATGCTAAGAAAAATATATGGTAGGTAGCGTTATTTTTGGTCCTAAAAAGAAAATGAAAAAATCGTGTAAGGGGAATGTCCCAAAAACACTTTATACGAATTAAAATTGACCCATGGGCTTAGGCTGTAGGCGAGTACACAGATAGACAGACGGACGGAATTACACGACCCACTTTTTTCGTCTTCCCTACATCGTAATGTCAAGTTTGATCAAAATCTCGAGTTCAATTTTTTTTTAAGAATCCAAAACTTGCCATATATATACGTTCTCGATTAACGCAACTCTCGATTCATTGTTGACGCAGTAATCGCAACTCTTCAAGGAAAAATTGGGCACGTTCAGAAGACCTAGGTGACTAGGAAGCTAGGCAAGTTTCTAGTCTCTGATTGGTCAGCTGTCAAAAATATGCATTCCAATTTAGGCAATTTTTATTGGAAAATGGCTGGAAAGCTAGGTGAGAAATATCTCCCTACATTTCTAGGCAAGTACATTTATGTCAGAATTATATTTTGTCATTAAATAGCAAGCTGAACTTTATTCTTCCGTGACTTGTTTTTTTCATGTTTATCTTAACAGTTTGAAATAAATAAATAAAGATTCAATTTAAACAATGCATCATTAATAAGAAAAGTTTACAAATAATATTACAAAATTCCTATAGCTGATTTCTGCCTTGTGTGAAGTGATTCTCAGATAAAAATATTATTAAAACTACTTTCTTTCTATCAACGGAAGGTAAAGGTTTGAAGTAAAGTTCGTAGTTTGGCATCAATGACACCTCTAGTCATCAACTAGGTTCCTAGGTAAAATTTGCGTTCAACGAACGTAGTTGACTACATATGAAGTTCCCTATGTCTTCTGAACGTACCCATTGACTCGATAAATGCAACTTTTGTTTTTATATGCATATCACTTTATTTACTCAGGTTCTACTTGGCTATGTTAGTTTTTGTCTTGCTGTGTTTCATTTTGTCTCGGCAAATATTTTACCGCTACTTTTGAGTGACGGTACGATGAAGTTGTATGAATGTAGGTATATCATATGCATCTATACAATGCAAGATTTTCTTGTTAGTTTAATGAATTTTGTCTAGTGATCAATTTCGAAAAAATGGGTGCTACTAAAAAAAATAGTGAAAAAGTGCTGGTTTTCTGATTTCCGCTTTGCATCTCGAATTGAGCCAAAAAAAAAATATTTACTCGGTTATTGCAACAACCTCGGTCATTGCAACCACCCTGTAGTTCCTATATATCTCAAGTAAAAAAGAAAAATGATATTTAATCACGTGTTTTTGTGAAAAAAAAAAAACAAATTAAAACAAAAAACAAACCTACTTATAAAAATGCCAACAAATGGGTTTTATTAAAAAAATAAAAATTGCGGGAAAACCTTTACCCGCATAGAAAAAAGTTGTACGATATGGGTAAAAAATCCTAACTACTCTTGTGTTAATACAAAAAAAAAATCAAAAATCGTTAGTTAAGTTTTTTTCAATTTAAAATGACCTCAGGAACCCATGGTTTTCGTCTGCATCGCCGACCGCAGCACACCCTGTATACAAGTACGGTATGGTCACCATATTACAGGATGTTATACAAATAAGATGTGACGAAAGGCTATAGGGCGTGTAGGTTGGGTTCAGACGAGACGTTCTCCTTTTTTTTCGTATTTATATGTGTTTGGCTCATTTTGATGCGTCTCTTACATTGTACACTTTTTGGAGTCAGAATCAAAAAAAATTGATATCTGAAATTGTAGGTAAATAAATGCTTATTTGTTGCGTAAGTAAAAAATCTTTATAGCTCGTATAATTTCTTAGTTATAAAAGTTTTCTCTAAAATAAATCTGAAGTTAGCGGATGAAAATATAGGCGCAAAAAAAAAAAATAAAATTCTTGGTGTCCAAAATGTTAGCTTTTTAAATCCTTATTTTTTGCGCCAACACGAAATTTATCGCTTTAACGTTGTTTTTATACTCTCAATTTATCAAGTTTTCAATTTGGCTGAAAAGTGAGCTCCCAAAATATAAAAAAAAAAATAAAAAAATTCAAAATTTTTGTTTGCAAGAATTTGATTAATTAAGCATGCAAACCCCGCATAGTTTTTAGTTTAATGTCGTTATCCATTGGTTTCACTCAGGAATACACTCATTATGAAATCCAATGGAACAGTCAGTGCTTGTTGTTTCTACTCAATTCAGAAGATTTGTTATTGTATGTGTGAGACAAAGTGAGAAGTGAGATGCACCCAACTAGCAAATATTAACATTAATTTTTAATTAATTTAATTTTCATAATTTGTTTATTAATTACATTATAACAAGTTTGTTTTTGAACTCAAAATGAACAATAATGCTAAGCAAAAAAAAAAACACTAGGCAAACTGCAGTTGTTTGACATTTCAGTTTGAATGGATTGATTAGTGCTTCTGTGTGGATTCTCGCTTCAAATCGAGAAGCAAAATTCTCTTCTCAGAATCGTCAGTTGACAGTTTTGTCTTGCCAATGGAATGGTTTTAGGCGAGTAATTTTTGATTCCGGACGCCTCCAGACGTCCAATGGAAAATGACATTAGTTTTATACAAATATTTGTGTGGAAAAGAGAGGACAGCTTGGGAAAAAAGAAACAACTTCATACTTCTTAAATGACAGTTAACACTGAAAAAAGTTTGAAAAAAAAAAAGGAACTCCATATATACAAATTATTAAGAAATACGAGGTGCGTTCGCGTACAAGTCCCAAACTACCCAAAACTACCGTTTTCTACCAGATTAAGCCAAAACCTGTTCGTGTATGCACATTCCGGTTAGTTTTGGGTAAAAGAGAGCGCTCGCGAGAGAGTAAATTATTTCCCCTTCTTGCCAGATTTTACCCGAGAAATTTCTTCCGGCCGAAAATGGTAAGTTCGGTGTTCTGTCAAAAAGCTAGTGCGAACAAGAAAAACAACAAAAAAAAATTTAAATGGCTGCTGTTTGTTTACTTTTAGTTTTAATTTGTTTTTTGTTAGAAGTGAATATTTTTCTTTATTTTCATCTTATATTTTTTGATAAACCACTGAACAAAATTAAAAGGAAGTGTGTTAAGTTCAATTTAATTTGTTTACTTCAATTTTTATTAAAACTTTCAGTAAATGTATTTGAATGTTGTGGTTTTTGTTTACTTTTTCCTTTGTTTATTATAGGTGACGTTTAAAATCTGGCAGAGATTTTTGGTTCAAAACCTTCGTGTACTTTTGGACTTTTTCCATTCTCTTTGAGAGAATTTCATCCCCACTCCTCAAAATTTGATAATTTGCCAGTTTTAGTCCGGAAAGTAGTACACGAACAAACCTACTGCGATTTCAATAACTGTTTGGATGTTTTGACTTGGGAAACAAATGAAATTTCAAACTAAACATCCGTTTTCACACTACATTACCGACAACAGTATATTTTCCTAAACATATGCAACATTCTTCGATTATTTTCTTTATCCCTGCATTTGTTCCTAAAAGTCAGCAATGATTTTAAAGAAAAAAACGATTATGAAACAACTGTTTGTTTGATTGGTGCATAGATCAAAGCACATACTTTTGTACTATGACATTGGGCTAGCGTTATCTTATCAAATTTATTCAAGTCTATCTATCTATCATTAATCTCGAAATTGTTTAATTGCTTTGATATGTATTACCTATGTAGGTAAAAATTCATACATCCATTGGTTATGGAATCTTTCTATTGCTAACTAAGTCCATGACTTAGACTTTCTTATCTACATACGTATTTGATATTATTTCCCTTTTATTGTCAGCATTTATTTTAAATTTTTACTTGAGATTAAGTTAAGATTAATGTACCTTACTTACATACACTTTAAGGACGTGCTATTGATAAAAAAAATTAAATCAAGGTTATAAATAAAATATAATGTGATATAACGATAATAAGTATGACGAAGCTTCATTTTTTAACTTTGTTTAAATTATTATGGAAGGTATTTATGTATTTTTTTCTTTTTTTAATATAATGGAGCCATGACAATATTTAGGTAAATGTTTTGATTTTTTTTTTTTCAAATTTCATAGGTTTTAATATTAAAACTGATTACAGTGGACTCGAACTTCTATAAGTCAAATTTCTCTATATTTCGAAGTTTTTAGGCTGCGTTTGATGGCAAAAAGTCTCTCTAACTCGAACTTTTGTTCCTTTTTTGGGAAAAGTCCTCGTTATTTAATTTTTTTTTTAAATTAACTGTAGTCTGCTGTGATTAAGTTTGTTTAGTAAATTCATTTTTAAATGAACGCGAAGTTTTCTCTGACTCAGGGAACCGTCTTTTGTTTCAAGTTTTTTTTTTTAGTTTTCCTTATTTTTGGAAGTCGTTTGAAGAGGCATGTAATCTAGGTATGATTTTTATATCTTTCACTCAAACTTCAGTCTAGCTTCTGAAGTGAAAACCATAAGTGACAGTTTAGATGATGTTAATGTAGATCCAGATGAAGACTTACTTACAGGTACCCGAGGCAAGCTCAAGTGTATAAAGCCTTAAAAATATTTTGTTCAATGAAATTCACGAAATTGAAACATTTTACAAATCAAAATGCAATAAAATATCTTAACGAATGATTACTGAATTTCTTTAAAGCTTATTGTGTTGATTAAAATTTGTTGTCTCTCTTTGAAAATACTTATAATTAAGTAAAACAATAAATCTAAAATTATTGTTGTTATTTCTATAAATCGAAGTTTCTATAAGTCGAATTTTTTTTTCTTTCATTTTGAGAGTTCGACTTATGGAAGTAGTGGAATGCGTAGTGCATACGACTTCGAAGATTGAGCAAATCTGATATGCGTGGGTTCAAATCTCGTGGTGTGCAGTGCATGTACAAAGTTTTTCATAATAAAATGGTTAGTGCGTTGGACTGTCATGCCAGAGGTCTGCGGATCAATACCAGCCGCTTCCACCTTAAGTTTTTTTCGGAGCTACTACCTCTTGCGAGAAAGTGACAAATCCTCCAAGAGTATCTCCTATCACAGAAACGTGCCGCTCACCTTAGCCGTTCGGATTCGGCAATAAACTGTAGGTCCCCTCCATTCTTGCAGACACGCACACAGGAATTTTTAGAAAATCTTATTCAAAATAGCGCCACATATTTTTCTGAAAATAAAAATCAATAAATTTTATAAAGAGTGAAAATAAAATTTCGTTTTCTCGAAAAGGAATAAGTTGAGTTTGAAATTTTTTTTTTGGAGAATTTTTTAAAAAATTCAAATGGTATTGTATACCAAAATTTTCAAAAAATTGTTTTTTAGATTTTTAAAAAAAGTTTCAATTTTTTTTAAACTATAAAATTTCGAAAACGACTTGATTTATTGTTACAAAACTTGGTATTGAGCGGTTTTTTAACATTATCTAGGATAATTTGAATACCAATTTTTCTTATAGTCAAAATTAACGGCTCCTTCCATATAAAAGTTAAAAAACCGTTACAGAAAATATAAATTTCCTCGAAAACGACTCCTGAGATTTTGATTAAAATTGTTCTGAATACTAAAATTAGTACTAAGTATTACATAAGGGTTTTATTTTGTAGAAGTTTCCCTTAATTTAATATTATAACCTTAAATACTTATTTTTTTCATTATATAAAACTAAAATTAAAGCTGAAAAGAACAAATTGTTAAGTTCTAAAACTCTTAAACATATTATTTAAGTTTAAGACTTTTTGTATCTTGATCTAAAATAAAATAACTATGAATTATGAACTAATATTAGTACGGTCTATTATTAGTCAAAAACAAAATTTACAGTTAGAAATTATTTAAACCATTTTCTGTTTTTATCATAACCGATTTAAATTAAATTTTTGTACAAAAGCTTCTAATAAGTTGAAATCATACTGCACATCAAAACTTCCAAAAAAAATAAATTTTGTATTTTTCAAAAAATTTTCTAATTTTTTTGTTTTTTTGAAAATTCGATATTTCGAAAACGGGTAGAGAATTTTTTTTTTCAAAATTCAATTTTTAATTCGGCATTAATAAATACAAAAAAAAAGGTGTACCAATTAATTTCCTTGAAAAATGTTTATAAAATTTTATATATAAAAAATTAATTTAAAAAAAAAAAACCGCTCCTACGATTTTGAATTTTTTTTCTCAAAAACTAAGATTTATTAAAGAAATCAGATAGTTAGTGTACTTTTTTAACTCTAAAAACAATTTAAGAAGATTTTTTTAACTAAATTAATTTTGAATTATATATTTTAATAATTTTAAATAATGTTGATAATTAATAATTTTTCAATTTATGTACATTTAGTACATAGGTATAAGGATAAATATGCACATATATAATTATTATTATTAACTATATTTAAGTACTTATAATAATACACTCAATCTTTAAAATTCAAAGAAAACTTTCACTACAAGAGCGAGTTCGTGTGATCGACACGTTAACATTTTTGTTGATTTCTACTTGAAAATAAAATGTATTTGCAAAATTTTATAACAAATAAAATGTCACAGATGCAGACATTGAAAAAAAAAAAGGTTGGAATAAATAAAAACTTTATTAAAAAATAAAAAAACCAAAAAGTAAAAATTAAAAGTAATTTCAAAAGAAGTGGCTTCGACTTCTATTAAGCTGCGGATTATAAAAAAAATACAAATACAATTTGTAAATAATTTTAACTAAATAAAACTATGAGGTACTTATTATTTTTTTAAATATGAGATTTTCTAAATAAATAAGATGCTCTATAAAAAAGATGAAATTCATTCAATTGAAATAGAGGTTCACCCGGGCGTATACGCATTTTTTTTTAATTGAAACTTTGACAAATTTTAATAAAATTTTTACTGTTCACCAAAAAAAACCTAATTGCACTAATGCACACACAAAAGAGTTATTATTTAATATGTCAGGCAAAAGTTATATGCAATTATCTGCACTCAGGGGTATATTAGTAATTTAAATTTTAGAAAACATAAATAAAACAAAAGTTCATTTCTTAATTCAATCACTTTAACACCATCACAATTTTTTCAAAACCACCCAACCTGTAAACATTTTAGCTTCCATATAAAAAATTATCATCGAAATCAATTAAACAGATTTTGAGAAATTCGAAAGTCAAAATAATGGTTGTATTAGAATATGAATTGGGTATCAAAACCCTCTCTAAATATAATGCAAATTTTTTTATCCATTTCCATTTTATTTTAATTTTTTGTAGAATTTCTTCTCAGATCTAAATGAGGGGCACTTATACCAAGATTTTTTGTATACCTCTTAATAATGTGTAACCCCATGCACTTTTAACTTTGAAGCTTTTTAATTTCCTCTTCATTTGTTATGCCCTCCGATAATGGTGCTGCATGTCTATGGTTACGTTACCGGTACATTAACCTGCAAACATTAAGTGCAGTTGGGGTTGAGCATATTTATTGTTATGATTTGATTTGAATCCAAATGGAAATTGAATGGAAATATAATTTCCCACTCGCCGCATTGTTGTGTGTAATAACGATAAAGGTACAGATACCTTTACTGTCACATGACACCATGTTGAGAGGGATTATTCCCATATTATATAGAGGATAGTGCTTCCTGATGGGTTTGGTTTGGGTATTAAAAAAAAAAAACAACATTAGCTCAGAGTCCCAGTCACGCAAGTATTGTTCATTGAATATTATGGGAACTTATGTGTCATTCACATTACATTCGTTAATATTATGTACTTTACTTACTTATAGTGAAAAATGTAAGGTTTTGTTGATAGTTATCCAGGGAATAGTCTTTTTGAAGTGACAACGGCCTTTTGTTTTTCAAATTTGGCTGAAAGGTGATTGAGAGATTGTGTTATGATACCATTTCCTTAAATAAGGCAATAAGGTAATGAGCGAAAGTATATGTCTATGAAGTTCTATAATTTTAAGGGTGGGTCATTAGACCTGACCAGTTTCGATGACGTGTTTTCATTTTTATAAAGACAATTATATAGAGTTTTGACACGCATCAACTGTAGGTGCAGGCGCTTCAAATCCCTCTTTGTTTGGAAAGTCATAACTTTTAAGCACAAATAGATAAGGAGTTTTTTTTCGTATTTGACAGTTTTTTATAATATATTTTATAACAGTTTTTTTAAATGGTTAGAGCGTTTTAAAATTTAATTTAATTTCTCGGTTTTTCCATTGTTACGGTACGAGTAAGGGGTGTTGCACTAATTCTCATGTTTTATACAATAATTTTACAATGTTCTAATATAAAACATAATATAAAAACAAAAAAAATTGGACAAAAGCCCATCAAAACAATGATTTTAATATCATATGTACTTTTATGTACAAATGAGGCCGTGAGAAGCAGAGTGGCCTAACTGACTTTTTCTCTTTTTTCAGTAGAGCGAAAACAAAAAACAGCTCCTTTTGAAACAGTAATAACTCTTAATTGAAGTAAGATATGAATGATTTTCTTTTTTTGATATGTCTAGAAATAAGTACAGAATTCTTTGCAATTTTTAAGTCAGGTTTGCCACTTTGGAACTGAGGAAAAAACAATTTAATTCAATGAAGCAGAAAGATAGGCCAAAAGCGTTAATTTAAAAATGCGATTTTTATTAAAATTGTGAAGTTTTTATTTTTAAATGAAGAAATTAAAGTAAATTATTCACTTCCTAATGTCTCAGAACATCAAATAGCTTCTATTTCAGTAAAAATTCCTGAATTGTCCCTCAAAGCGGTATAAAATTGTGTTATATTGGAGTTTTTAATTCAAGGACATCTGTTAAACCATTTTTTTCCCGGATTTAATAAGTCTTGCATCAGGATATAAAAAAGTGTTTTCGTTTGAAATATTTTAGATCATTTTTTTATGCTGAAATAATTAAAATATATTTTTTATAAGGGTAAGAGGGACAGTGGCAAAACTGAAGCTATGAGACCTTCCAGAACTTGCACTCGTATGACAACAAATAAAGAAACCGTATAAACAACAGAATATTTATGTGGGCTAGTGAAAATGCTATAGTCATTTTAATAAATCTAATTTAGGGGGAGCTTATCTCAAAGCTTCGGGTTCTGAGCCGCATGGTCTAGGTTCAAGTCAATGAATGAAAAAATATTTCAATTTAAAATCAATATTAGACTAAGTAGGTACAGGTTTGTGATGGCGCGAAGCGTTTTTCAGGAAATATATGCTCCTACGTATATGATTATCATATACAAAGGACAAAACCCCATTTCCATGATTTTCTATTTCATATAATAAAAAATTATATTTTGAGCCCTGTTGAAGTACCTATAGTATTTATAGCTGTTTTGCATTATTCAGTTATGATCTGCAAATTTTTGAAGGATTTTCAAGGTAGCTATCGGTCTAATCAATAAAATTGGACTCATATAGCATTACTATTCCATCTGTTAGCTTATAGAAAATCTAAGGGCCTTATTGCGAGAGTCTATTCGAAAAAAGTCTATTCGACAAAAGTCGATCAAAATTCTTGATAGAATTGAAATTTCTTTCAAATAGATAAAAATATTAAATATTCAGTACAAATATTAAAAGTAAAATAGAAAAATATTAACGAATAGAATTTTAAAATAACGATAGTAGACTTTAATTCTATTCGACAAGATTCTATTTCATCCGCAATAAGCCCCTAATATTTTGAGAAAAACGACAAATGTTAGCGCAAAAAGGGCCTGAGAAAGATAGGCCACTCTGGCACTACAAATATTTTGAATTTTGTGTGTTTGGCCTAAGTTAAAAATTCGTTTAATTTATATTGTTAAACCGTTTAATCCGAAAATTTTGATGCAGGCATAAAGATAAATACATAAAGATTCAATTTTTGTGAAAAACCGGATTTCGGTAAAAAGTCAGTTAGGCCACTATGCTTCTGACGGCCTGAAATGTAGTCTTGATAGTGGATTTGTTTTGAAAGGAAATTTAGAGTTTGGCTGTTTCGTTAGTATGTTTTTTTTTTTTTTTGATAATTATGATATAATATTTCCTTTTCGATACATACTTTTAAAAATTCACAAAAAAACCATTTGACTCTATACCTATTTGAATTTATTTTAATTTAATTTAAAAAAAATATCAAAGAACGGGTCGCAAGAACTTATTCTTGCTCTCAACCATTTAGTTTCATTTTAACGAAAAAAAAAATCAAAGAAATGAAATGAAAAAATTTACTAAAAAAAAACTTTATTTTTTTGTTATTTTTTGTTTAAAAAATTACATGCAAAATTTTCAAATCCAATAGATAAATATTTTTTGAAACATTTTGAAGCGTCAGATTACAAAACTACATATATCAAAATTGGTCGAGCCATTTAAAATGGGAGTAGGTCGAAATTCTTCTTTTCTAAATTTCCCCCTCCCTGGCGTCCACAATATTGACCAGAGCCAAAACGAGTGGACCAATTTGCTTAAAATTTGTCACAGATTATTTTCATGCAATTGGCGAATAAACTTCACACAGCAGCGCAGTGTGATATGTGCACAATAACTGTTAAGCTGAGGTCGTGACTTATCTCTGTTCAATAGACCCTTTATTATGCAAAAAAAGAATACAACAATTGTCTTCGAATTATTAAGTTAACTTTGTATTTGAATGAATAAAAGGGAAGAAAAGGAAAAAAATACAAATTTTTCCGTCCAGCTATCGCTTTGTCTTCCTTGATGGGATGTGAAGAAGGAGAAAAGACGGCAAAATGATGTGTGTGTGTGTGTGTGTGTGCGTAGAGTAACGAAGCGATAGGCAGGAATTAACACATAGATATATAGGTATCAGTGGCGTGGCGTGGATGATTACAAATGGTAAGTCGAAGAAAAATTAGTCACCCGAAAACGTAGGTAACTTAATTATGAATATCTATCTTAAATTTCCAATATCGCCTTAAACGCCATGACATAAGTATTTGCTTTACAAGTTTTAAATAGATAAGGTCATAAAAGTTAAATTTTAAAATAAAATAAAAAGGTACATAAACTGAACTGAATTTTTCAAAGAAAAATCTTCATGACTTCCTCAGCAAACTTCACACAACAGCGCAGCGAGACACATACAAAATTACTGAAATAAGACGAAAAAAAATCGTGTTATTTTTGTCGTATTAAAATTAATTTTTCGAACAGAAACCTACCTTTTTTCGCAATACACAATATTTGTATGTACATACCTACCTGTCCTGATCAAGGAACTTCATACAACAGCGTCCCCACAAGAAAAACAAATAGAACTTATAAAATTTCTCGCTGGATAGAACAAATTTATTCTCTTTGCTCTTGTTCATTTATTCGCATACAAAAATTTCCTACATAAGACGCAGAAAACCGAGTTATTTTTTTGCTTTCTTATCGAAAAAATAACCCGGTTTTCTTCGATATGTTTAGCGAATTTTCTGTTTATGTAGATTAATGTTGCTCGTTATTTAATAAACATGATTTAATGTTGAAAGGTAGAATTTCAAAAGGTAACTCAATATGAATCGTGTTATATGGACGCCATGGCACTGATAGGTATGCTTATTCTGTAGGAATTATGTTGCTCGTTATTTGATAAACATTGTTGAAAGGTAGAATTTAAAAAGGTAACTCGATAGAAATCGATTTATATGGACGCCACGCTACTGGTAATGTACAATGTACATACATACGTGTCTGTCATACAAATATTTGTTTTTTTTTCAAATTTTCTCTAACAAAAGAAGTTGTAAGAAAACTGCATTTCAGTATACTGCCAAACAAAAATTCGCGTTACGGCCGCCATTTTGAAAAAGAGGCGTACAAACTTGTACGCGATATCTTTAGAACCCTACATCGCACAAACAAAACTTTAGCACATTTGTGTTGAGAATTGAATTCTCTACAATCTCTATTAAGGCACTTTGTATCGTAAAATTGAAAACAGAAAAGTTATAATAAAAAAAGATGACCGTTTTAACAACAACAGTCATAGTTTTTTGATTAAAACTTTTTTGTTTTCAATTTTTCGATAAAAAAAACGCCTCAGCATAAATTGTAGAGAATTTAATTCTCTATCCAAATAAATATTTTTTTTAAATTTTGCGTGTGCGACGACGTATGGTTCTTAAGATATCAGGAAAAACCTTTAACACCACGTTTTCCAAAATGGCGCCCAAATAGAGGGATTGAAGTCGAAAACTCGAAAAATGCTCACTAAATTCCAAAATTCCAAATATCCCATTTACTGCAAAAGAAACTACAAAATAAAAATTGAATAATATTTTTCATCACTCATATATTTAGAGCAAACGGTCCACCTGATAAGGTTTTCGAAGATCTTGAGTTGGCAATTTTCTTTTAAAAAATTAAAACGGGTTTCGAGTTCCAAAGGGCATCAGTGTAGGTCGCACCAAACCATTTTTTTTTCAATTTATTTTGTTTTAAATTTATAAACGTTTTATCTATAAATTCAAACACTGTTATAGATAGATATGATGTAAAAATTACATTTTATTTTATTTTTCATTTCAGATTCATCACAATAATATAAAAATGACTTATCACTGCCGTCGAAAAATCAAAACAAAATATTAATTCATTCTCTACGAATAAGCTGAATAAAACTTTTCAAATGGCTGCCTTGTCTTGCTATACTTTTATGCAACTTTAGTCTTATAAACTGTTTCATATTTAAACATTTTTCTATACTTTTCAATACAAAATATTCTAATTGAAGTTTTTTAAACTTTATAAAATATGCCATCACAGACAACAAAACACTTTTTATACCTAATCGTCATTATTTGTCAAATTTTGCTAAATGTCACATTTATAAATTCGGCTGTCATACGAAGAGAACAGCGATCAATAACGACAAATGGGACAGTGTCAGCGGGAATATCTGACAGAGAACTCGAACCGGCAACAGCAATAGGATTGGAAGATGATGGAAATTTATTACTTGAAATGCCATCATTTAAAGATGATTCGACAACGAAAACGACAACGGTTCAAGATGTCATAACTACTCCAGCATTTGGAGAAGAGAAAAAAGAAGAAACGACATTGGCGGGAGGGTTGAGATTAGATGAGAACACAGTTGGTTTGTCGTCTTCAGACAGTGGTCAAGAATCTTCTAAAGCTGTTATGATGGAAGATGAAAATAAGAATGTGGCAGCAAAAAGCAAAAATGAAGAATCAACATCAGTTAAAATCGAAGAAACCACAACAATAATACCAGTTATTGAAAATAACAGAACTACCTCTAATAAAGAAAAAGAAGTCTCCACAGTCACTCTTGACACTTCAACCTCTAAGAAAGAAGAAGTCTCCACAGTCGCCCTTGAAACTTCAACATCCAAAAAAGAAGAGGATGACTCAACAGTCGCTCTTGAAACTTCAACCTCTAAGGAAGAAAAAGTCTCCACAGTAGCCCTTGAAACTTCAACATCTAAAAAAGAAGAGGAAGTCTCCACAATCGCTCTTGACACTTCAACCTCTAAAAAAGAAGTCTCCACAATCGCCCCTGAAACTTCAACTTCTAAAAAAGAAGAAATCTCTACCGTTGCCCTTGAAACTTCAACATCCAATAAAGAAGAAGACTCCACAGTTGCCCTTGAAACTTCAACCTCTAGAAAAGAAGAAGAAGAAGGAGACTCCAAAGTCTCCACATTTGAAAGTTCAACTCAGTTGAAAGTTGAATCTGTTCACCAAACAAACGATAAAACTAAAAATGAAGACACAACAATTGGAACTACTGTTGGAAATTCTCTTGACACATCTGCTGATTCAACTCGAGTTATACCAACAACATTAGAAGAAACAACAAATAATGTCAATGCAAGCAACACAACGATCAATATAAATGAAACGGAAGTTCAACCAACAACAATCCCAGTTGAAAATGATTCAGCTCCAAAAACTACGGAGTCATCAACAAAAACAACAACAACAACAACAAATTATAAAAGTCAACAATTTGATAAATTAACTGAACCGTTGCACGTACAAAATGAACTAATTAATACGTCAACTGAGCTAGCTGACAATGACATTTCCAAAACAATATTTGTCACAAACGAGCATAAACTGAATGTAATAGATGAAACGGAAACAGTGACAACTACTAAATCGGTTTTATTGACCAAAGTTCAAAATGTGGAAAAACTGAAAATGACAGATGACACATTTACTAAGGCAGTTGATGAGGCAACCACCCAACTTCCAACATCAATAGAAGAATTATTTGAAGAACATGCCATCACTAAGGCAGAAGTTCTTAAAGATTTTAAGAAGCCAGAGAATGATATAAAAATTTCGAATTCTTCCTCAAATGAAAAACGTGGCAAATTTATTGCTAATAATTATAGTTCCTTTAATGATTTCCATTTACCAAATACCAGTGATGTTTGGGCACTTGCAAGCTTGAGATCTGTTGGTAAAGCTAAATCCTCAGAGCTTCAAAATAGCGTTGAGACTTCTGAAGAGAAGCCAGTTAATAATTCCATGGGTATAAAAAGTCTACACGATTGGACCCGTGTTATGGACACCACACATGATATGGAGTCTAAGCCATTTATGAAAATTGTGGAAAATACTGAAAATCCTATCACCGAAACAGCCACCACAAATACGGACGCTACTTATGAAACAGAGTCTAAAACTACTGTCAAAACAATTAATATAGCCACCGATATAACTACCGAAATACCTATTCACCAAGAAACAACTGAAACCAGGTTGAATCAAGACAATGAAGTTGAAATTTCGTCAACAAACGTTGAAACAGAACCCACGCCTATTACAGCTGTCACTGTCAGTGTGAGAGACAAAATCGATAGAGAAGCAACTGAGGCTAACCCAACGGAGTCTCCAAACACGAATTCTGATTTTGAAACTACAACTGATCAAAAGTATCAACTGCCTGGAAAAACTGCCATAAACGACAACCACTCTCCAAAAGATATCGATGACATTATAACAACAACAACTGTCAGTTTCCTTGATGTTTTAACTAATCATGAGAAAACTATAGAAGAAAACAAAGTCGATGGTGATAGTTTTACAAAAAAAGAAACAACATTCTCACTTCCAATGACCACAACGACAACAACAACAGTCCCAATACCCCAAATAGTGACAGTGAAAAGTGAAACAACAACAACTGATTCACTTGTCAATGGCGAAATCACTCGAGAAACAAATGCCGGCACGACTTCTTTGTCAACATCATCGTTATCAGATTTCACTACATCGATACCATTTTTGACATCTACAGCCGCCATAACAAAGGCAACAATGGCAGTTATGACAGATGTGATGACGACCACTCCACCTGTCGTCATACTTAATACGGACTATGAAGTAAATGAACCCCCATCAACCACATTTTCCACAAAAATACCACTGCATACAACTTCCCCAGTTGCAGTGACGATAGATTCATCGGCAGCAACAACAACAACCACAACGACAACAATGCCATCAGCTGTTACTGTTATAGAAGAAATAACTAAAACACAGGCAACCACGACTGAAGCACCACATACTCCCACAATAATCAGCAACGATACGATGATACAAAAAAGCAACAATAATTATAACGAATACGAGGTAGTGAATAAATCGACTGAAAATTACACTGACAACAGTTCTACCGAAGCTTTCGAAGCAACCACACGCGTCGGACTGCAGTCTAACTGGTCAACAAACACCGAAGAAATATCTACGACGGAAGTAGATAAATTAGATGACGATTTAGACGTCACAACTGTGTCGGGTTTTGAAAACAATAACACCAACGATATTGAATCAACAACAAGTACAACAACAACTGTCATTGGAACCGTTACATTGGCGCCAAAAACTTACCCGAACGTAACCGATACGGCTATTGACGTTACTAAAACATCCACATCCGAAAATTTGGATCATATTGATCCGATTCACAACATTTCGGACACAGCCGAAACGTCAATCGAGAGTAATGTCATCGATCCATTGCAAGTGGGCGACACATCTACGGCGGCGGCAGCAACAACCACTACAACAACAACAACAACAACGGAAAGCAACCAAGAGAATATGAAAATGCCTTCAACAACAGCTGAAAGTGGAGACGATGATTCTATCTATTCTATAACAAAAACAACAACAACGACAACAACCTCGACACCCAATTATGATGAATCAGCGACAACATTTGAATCAATATCGACAAAGAAAGAAGATGTATATTCGATTGTTCCGACGACAATCGATAATGGTGGTGGATACCATGTTCCAAAATCGGTGCTCGATGATACCACCACTTTGATGACCCCATTGGGGGATCTAGGTGGTGTCGGCGGCAGTGGTATTGTCGGAGTTGATGGTGGTCTGCAGCCCATGGACTCTCCAGAGGCCCAGGAAACCGATGTTAATGTTATAATTGCCATATCAGTGAGTACAGTGGGAATCATCGCCCTCATATTGTTGGTGGCTTTTTTGTATGTGATGCGGAAGAGACAGAAGCAGATGTCATACGGACAAAGGTGTCGACCGGTCAGCTTGGATGCGTATAGTTTAGACAATGTGTCTGTGTATAATAGTGTACGTCGCAAAGGGGCAACATTGAGGGCATCGAAGCGTTCCTATGGCAATGTTGCTTTTGATGATCCTTCGCTCAGACACAATGTGTTAGGAACGCATGAATTGGCAAGGTATGTGGAGAAAAAGTCAAGCATATGGGAGGAGTTCAAAGAGGTGCCACAAATAATCGCAAGGGCCGACGAAGTGCCAGCAGGATGTGAAGACAAGAACAGGTATGTAATACATAATAAAGGGTGCGATAGCTATTAAGAATAACAAAAAAAAAAACACTAGTTTAAGTCATGCGAGAAAAGCTATAGATACATTTAAAGTTTTTTTTTTTCTATTGAATTTTAAAGGTTTTACTTTCTTTTTGAAGTGTATTGGTATTCAGAGTAAATACTTGTACAGCCAAATTAATAAACCTGGAATAGCGAAGGGTTAGACCTTATTCCGTGGACTAAGTGTAAAATGTTATCAATAAAACAAAATGTCTTCAAAGTGAAACGAAGGAATAAGAACCAGATGTGTGAATTTATTCTGAGATTACAAATTTAATTTTGAATTAAGATAATAATGTCCACTATATTTATCGAGTTCTTAAATCATTTGCAACTATTTGACAATCAGCCATCAACGACAAGAAAAAAAAAATTGTAAAAGCAGATAAATCCAAAATATAGGTTATCCAAGGAAAATATGAGGACTCATAGCATTTGTTGAAGATGACCTAAAGTAGGAAGTAAGTGGTGGACACTCCTTTTTCTTTTTGAAATTAATTTTCATGGCAGAATCTCCAGTTAAAAAGGAGAATCTCACTTTTCTATCATGTTCCATTTTTTAAATAAAAATAAAACAAAGGAACAGATACAACACAAACAATTATTGAAAAATGATAATAACTTTGACAGATGTATACAAGAGATTTATTAGGTATGTTTGGTAACTTGAGCTTTATTTTGTTGTTATTTTTTACAGATTATCACAATTCGCTGTCAGAACCCATACAGAGTTTGCGAAACTTTGTGAAAATGTCAAGTTACCAAACCATCACACTTATTGTAGTAGATTTTCTTAAGGGATTTTCAGTAAACGTCACATTGCTATTCGGCGATCATTTTGTTTTTATTAATGGAAAATTTTAATCCGTAGCTTAACTCTTCTTCCATGGTGTAGTAAATTCGTGGAATAAGGGTGGAATTAGCCTTTTTTATTAATATGGATGGTAATAAATACTTGTGGAGAGTTAAAGTAGCTACACTAACTGTTTTCGTGTCTAATTTAGAACTTTGTTATAAATAAAATAATTATTTTTTATCATCCGTTTAGATTGATTTATGCGAATCGGGAGTAGTTTAGCCAAAATTTGATTTTGTCAGATTTTTTTCAAAATGTTCCACTTTTTCCACTCCGAATTGTGGAAATTCTAAAATTTACCAGTAAAACTTAGACTTTTTCAGCAACATTGGCAAAAGTTCGAAAAGTGTTATTAAAATGTTGTATGCCATCTATTGTCAATTCTATAATTTTAAATTTTAACGTCTTTTCAAGCGTTTCACGTCCGTTTAGTAACGAGTTGGGCCACTAAGTTCCAAGAGCGCTGTGATTTCTTGAAAAAAAATTTTGCGCAAGAAATGTATGGAAGTGACAATTACTGGCTGAACAGAATAGAATGACGGAATCGGAAGAGCTGTCAAAAAGTGTCGTACGTTTTTTTTTTACATGTCCAAAATAAAGCTGTACAGCTTTGAAAGTATTTTGAAGAAAAACAAAACAATATTCTTGTGTACAAGCTCAGAATTTACATTTTTTGTTTCCAATAATTTTCCCTTTAATAAAATTTCTTTTTCGCGATACAAATAACCACAATATTTTTTTCCGACCCAAAAAGCTGTTTTTTTTCATACAATTTGAAACGTCAAAAGTGCCGTACGTGAAAAGTTAAAAGTTGGTAAACTCTTCCGTCTGCGTCTGCAGTTACGTATGCGTCTACGTTCCCTTGTGTTCGCAACATTGAATTTCCGTGTATTTAATATTTTGACAGCTATTCCAGCTCCGGCTCCAGTTCCGTCTCCGTCACCATTCTGTTCAGCCAGTTAACTAGTAGTCGATATATGTATGTATAATACGCCAATGATGCAGTAGAATAAACAAAAATCGAAGGCAATACGTGAAGCACAGTTACATAAACCTTTTTTTTTAAACAGATCAAAAAATGTATTGCTTCGTCCACACAAATATAAGGAATAATTCTAAAAAACAAAATATTTTATATAAATTATGTCTTCCTTAAACTTTGAATGAGGTTTTTTTTTCAAGAATATATGTATTAAGTAGTACAAATCAACAAGAAAATAAAGACTATCTACAGTTGTTCGGGAGAAAAAAAAATAATACCTACGTAAAAAGTGCAAAAATGGGATTGACCTTAATCAATTTTTTTTTGGTCAATAAATTTACTGTAGGTACCAAACTAACAAAAGAGTTCGGGAAAAAAGGACACCTTAATATGCATTCACAAACAATGAATATTATCTAAACTACGAAATTTTTAAAGTCATTTTTTAAAAAAAATTAAATAATACTAAAATCTTGCTTAAAAACTACATAATTCCTTTAAAATACCAGTGCTTATTTCTTACTAAGTGAGGAATAATACCTTAAATTTGCTGGAATTTTCTTCCTATTTTCGAGACTTAAAGCCCACAAGAGGTGTAAATGTGAATACAAAAATTCCTTTTTTTAACCTATTTAATAACGTGACTAATTTTGTCACGATTATTTACTTTTGCTTATCTGGAAATTGTAGAAGTATCTACATAATATTCACTAGAGGCGTCATCCATCTGTGCAAGCTCTAGATACTTTAAAAATAAAATTAAATGTAATCCCCCCCCCCTTAAATCGAAATCCTGCTAAAGTTTGCTTTTCATTTATTGCTACAATAAGATATATTTCAGAAAATAAATTGGTTGTCGCGAATCGCAATCTGATGATTGTTACAAACTGTCAGTCAAACTCTTTTCGCGTTCCACATACGATCCACACACCACATTACAAAGAACAAATTGTTCGTGCGCGACTAATCTCAATATCACTTTTTTTTTGGTGTTCATTTGCGACGAATAAAAAAGATATGTAAAAAAAATTCAAAATGGATGAATATTCATTAATTCGTTGGTCGCTCTCATGTAAATAGTCATTAAGGCTTGCAAATTGAAATTCGGTTGACATTTTGAACAAATGGCGATCGGACCAGTGCTGGGGGATCGTGGAAAAAATCTCTTTTTCTGGGAATTCTGACCTCTAAAGGGACAAAGGCAAAACTGATCCAATTTGTGGGAATTCTTTGATTTTTTAAATTTTACCCGGAAAAGAGAACATCAACAAAGTTATAATCAATTGTTTTTGAATAATTTAAAACAAGTCAAAATAAAGTTCAAGAAATATAAGAAATATTTCTCAGAAAATTATATAAAACCTGAAACAATTAGGTACAAATCCCGATCGTGAATATAGTATCAGCGACTAGACGTACATCTTTAATGTTTACAAGAGTATAAACTCTTGAACCGATTTGCTTTAAATTTGGTACTTGTATGCACTTAATAAAATACAAATTGTCACCTAATTCATGTAACATATTCCTGGAATCATTCTAGGAAAAAATTGTGTGGGGGAAAAATTTTATTCCCCCGCACCTGACATAAAATGGGAAAAAATTATTAAAAATCAATAAATTTTTTGAAGGCTAATATTTCTTTCTTTTAGTTATTTTTTAAATCAAGTTTTTTAAGTAAATACATAGTTTAAAAAAATTTAATTTCCAATTCAAAATTTTGGTTTTGTTTTTTAATTCCTCAAAAATTAAAAAATATTTTAACATCTAGTTTTCAGAATTGACTAAGAAAGAAAGCATTGAATACTAAAAAGAAACAGTGGCACTTGCAGTGGCAAAAACTTTTCACTTAAACAACTTGATTAAAAAAAATAAATATAAATAAGGAAATAAAAAATATTAGCCTTAAAAAAAAAACTATAACACAACATTATATGTGCTTTTGTTGGGTTTTAATAATTTTTTTTTTCCATTTTAAGTCAACTTGTCAACTTTTTTTCTGTGGGAAATAAAATGGAATAAAAGAAAATATTTGTAAGACAAAAAGGGAATTTACCGATTGCCTAAAGGGAATTCTGTTAAAAATGTCCCCCAGCACTGGCATCGGACACAAGTTGATTTTTATTTTTTTTTTTTTTTCTTAACCGGAAGTCCCGGCACTCACTCCTAACGCGCAATGCTTAAAAACATCGACTAATTAGATATGCATGTTTTGTTTTCAAACTTTATTCGTTTTTAGGCCGTGTGTGAATTGGATTAAATTTGATCCCAAAATTAAATTTTGACACTACTGAGGTGAATATAAGACGTCAAAATTTAACATGGTCTGGGGACACGTTAAATTTGTACTGCTAGATTAAATTTTGACGTTTACCAGCACTCACGAAAGGTTTTGTTTGTTTTCATGTGCAAAGAAAGAACATATTCAATGAAGATGCATTAATAGGTGAGTCAAAATATAATTAAATGATTTCACTCTAAAAATATTAAGAAAATCTTATTTCTAGAGCCAAAATGAAGACTACTGGATGATTGCTTGCAAAGAAGTAGAAGCTAGAAGTAGAATATTGTTTGATCTCTTGGTTACAACTTCTTTTGCGCTATGAGTTTGAATTGACGCAAAACAGAACCCCGAATCTGGTGGTTAAAATGAAATTCTTAGAAAAACACATCGTTCTGAATGAAAAGTCTCCATACAAAAGGTCATTACATCTCAAAGATGAATGGATTGATCCCCTTTATTCATCTGAAGAAAAACATTTGCTAATTGCAGCAATGATAACGAACATTAAACAAAGTTGCCAGCTCAGTGTGACCGGCACAAGCAGCCAGTTTTTTGCGTCTTGTGTTTTTGTTCTGCAGCTGCTTGCAACAGAATACAAACCATAAGCGTTCTTTATAACAGGCCCAGGGTAAGAGCACTCTCTTTGAACTCATTAGAATGGGCGTTTAATTGTTTAACTCGCGAAATTTATTACAAAAAAATGTGTTCTACTTTTTTCCAAAACTCGCGGACGGAAGAAAAATATGAGAATTAAAAAAATCTCATTTAATTGAATTCACACAGCAAAAAGATGAAATTGTATTCACCACTGCAGAAACTTCAAAATTTAATGTGGGATCAAATTTAATCGAAATTTTAAACGAATTCGCACACGGCCTTAGACCCCAATTTCAAAAATTCTACGCAACAGTTTTTGTCAAAAACCAAGTTTAGACTTCTCGTGGGCCATTTGGTCTTTTTTTATCTTCTTTCAGGTGTATTTTAACGCGGAAAAAGTAGAAAATAAAATTAAATACAAATACTACTACTAGCTAAGTGATTATTTTTAAGCAAAAGTCTTTAAAACCAATCTTGTAAAGAATTTAATGGCAAATAGCGTGTATCACTTTTTACTTTGCGACCAATAGAGGATTGAAAAGTGTTTACTTACGATACAAAAAAAATCGAACTCGAGATTTTAATTAAACCTGGGGTGGAATCGGCTAACTGGCTGAACAGAATAGAATGACGGAACTGAAGCCGCAGACGGAACTGGAAGAGCTGTCAAAAAGTCGTACGTCATTTTTTTTACATGTCCACAATGGAGCTGTACAGCTTTGAAAGTATTTTGAAGAAAAACAAAAGAATATTCTTGTGTAGAAGCTCAGAGTTCGCATTTTTTGTTTCCAATAATTTTCCTTTTAATAAATAATTTTTTTCGCGATACAAATAACCACAATATTTTTTTCCGACCCAAAAAGTTGTTTTTTTTCTTCATACAAATTGAAACGTCAAAAGTGCCGTACGTCAAAAGTTAAAAGTTGGTGAACTCTTCCGTCTGCGTCTGTAGCTCCGTATGCGTCTACGTTCCGTTGTGTTCGCAACATTGAATTTGCGTGTATTTAATATTTTGACAGCTATTCCGGCTCCGTCTCCGTCTCCGGTTCCGTCTGCGTCACCATTCTGTTCAGCCAGTAAGGTGATAGTTGATAATCAAAATTAGTACTTTTGCTCCACGTAAAGTGATTATCAAATTTACTATCCTTTTCTTGCCAGCATTTGCTTGTGACAGGTATTTAGGTGCCGTTTTCAAACATTTTGTGTCGTTTTTGTGAGCAATATACTTAAGTTGGTTTGGCTTCGATCAATCAAAACATCAAAAGTTTTGTACAAAAAAAGTGTGTTAAGGTTATAAAAATAAAAATAAAATAAATTTAAGTAATGAACATTTTTATGCCGCAGCGAGAAATGAAGAAAATAATTACCAAAAAGTTCGATTGCTCAGAGTTCACTTAAGAAAAATCTGCTCCCATTGTTGTCTTTGGGTTGTTCGTCCAGTGACCTTGCTATTTCGGGACGAGTTTCCATACAGGAAGACAGTATGCAAATTTGTTGTTTCGTTTGATGCGACCTTCAAGAAAACATTTATTTAAATATTTGCATAAATATTTAATTTTTTTAGCACTTACATTTTTTTCCGAAAAACAAAAATTGAAACACAAACAATTGCAATTTTCACAAACTAAAGCAACAACTGCTAAGATTCCAAAAATTTTTAGTGATCGCTTTACACCAGATGAATGAATAGTTGAAAATCAAAAACGACTATCAAAAAAGCGGCAGTCAACTATCACCTCAGCCTATTCCATCCCTAACATTACGATGGTAGAAAACACGGAAAAAGTGGGACCCGCAAAATCCTTTAATATGGTCAGATAATCAGAAAAAACCCTAATGTTGACCTTTATATAGCATGGCAAAGGGCAACCCTTTGCCTTAGCCATTTTATGCTAAGCGCAAAATGTTTTGTTTAGACGCTAACTACCTTCTTCTTATCTAGCACCTCCATAAGAGTAGGTGGTCCATCCTATGGCGGCGTCTTCTACTAAGAGCGACAAAAAAGAATTTAAAAAATTGTCTTTTTCGTGATTCGATCGTCCGACTTTCTGTTTACCAGTTCCAGTCCGAAAAGCTATAACCATGGCCCATGGGGCTAATTTGCAAAAGAGTACAGACAACGTTAAAAATGAATAACTTCATACATTATGTTGGTTTTTGTTTTCGATATAAAGTGGATATTTTTAAAGGTAAAGCAAAACTTGCCCCACTAGTTGTTACTAGCAAAGGCCTTACCGAGTATTTGGCAGGTTTTCCTTCTCTACATGTTCCCTACTGAAAACTTTTCAAGGCCTTGGCAAAATCTGGCAAAAACTTGCAATTTATTTATCTATGCGGGATAATAATGTACTTTATTTCTTGATTTAGTTTTTTTTTCTTAGCTTACAAATTTATTTCCACTTTGAATTTTGCATACCACTTTTTTTAACACAAAAATATTTATTTAAACTTTTGACTAAAAACTTATAACATTGAAAACTAAACAGACCTTGAAGATTTTAAATCATCGTTGAGAGTCTTTACATTGGGTATGGGTAATGGGTATATCTCTAAATTTTCATCTAAGCTAAAGTAATATAGTTCAACAATCTCGATTGAAGATTCAGGTACAAGATTTTCTGAAAAAAAAATGTTTTTAACTTTATGCTCAGTTGCTTCGTTTCGTTATAATTTATAAATTAATACCAAGGGCGTACGCAGGATTTCGATTAGGGGGGGGGGGGGGGGTTGCAAACTCAAATTTTTTTTTATTTTTTTTTTAAATAAGATATCAGTCGGTACAAATTACCTTTAATAATTAGTGAAAAAAAAAACTAAAGGATATGTTTAGATATTTTCTTAAGAAATCTTATTTGGCCTTAGCTTAGCGCCTTAGGTCTATTTTCTAATTTTTATATTTTTTTTTCATGTTCTCTCCATTGTATGGCTCTATCTGCTTAAATAAGGGCTTTTCTTATTGTGATTTAAAAAACTTAAGCGACGATAACAAAACAAAATAAAAAACAACATTATTTCTATTAACAAATACGTAATATAATTTTTAAAATTGTAAGACAATATTTTACAAAATTCTGCAAATAAAAACAAAAAAAATTTAACATTTTTTTTTTAATTTTTAAAAACTTTTTTTTTTCGTTAAAAATATTGAAAAGAAGCAGAATTTTTAATGCAAAATTTTGACAACCCTCGTAAGGTAGATATAATATTCAGTGTTTATAAAAAAAACTCCGTTTTATTATTCTAACTGAAAAGGTAAATTTTTACAGCTTGTGCATGCATATTAGGGTGTCCGTTATTTCCTAAACTCATTATTTGTTTTGATCAAACACCCCCTCTATAAAAAGTGTATGCCCTACTACAATAAATTTATGGACCAAAAACAAAAACTTGGCCGAGCTCATTAATTCGTGCCTCTAAAGTCATAATCTTCCCATACACATTTTTACGGAATTTATGAAATTTTACGTATTTGTCTTTCTGAACAATACTGCAAATATTGCTAATTTTATTGCTGATTTTTATTATGAGATCATCCTTTTGAAAAAACATTATTCAAATTTTATGGATAAAAAAATTTCTATAGAAAATATTTTCAAAATTATTTCTTTTTCTTATTGCACAGGTTAATGACAGAATTTGTTTGTAAATAAATTTTTTGTAGGATATAAACTTTTAATTTAGGTGGTGTCTGATGAAAAAAATTGGTCCCGTTTTATAATAGTAGCTAGTTAGTACAGAAAACTACAAAAAATTTGTATTTTTTGTTAATTTTGAAGAAAGTATTGAAACGTTTTGTTTGTAATAACGAACGACATGTTTAAAGAAAAATTTTAACATCAAAGATAGTTTTTAAAACCCGCCTGGAAAAATGGCAAGTTTTTGGCTAGTTTAGGCAAGGCCCTGGCAAGATTTCGGTAAGGGAAACCTAGGCGAGGAAAACATGACAGGCCTCTATGAGTACCTCGCTGAGAACATTTATTTAATAAAATACTGATGAGGCTCTTACTAACTATGTAAGTAATAGTAAAGTCATTTTATGAAAATTAAAAAAAGCGGGATCTTATTATATCGTTATAAAAATGTGTGTTTCGTTGCTAATTAACTGTGCAGGCGCTGCATGCGTTTATACTGACGTGACGTAAATGCACACAAACGGCACAAGTATTGGGACTATGAGAACTTTGTAGTGGACATGAAGTACACTAAAGTTTTCGAAGAAATCAACATAAAAAACAACGAGAAGTGCCTGTTGAAATTAAAACCATGGAGAATTTTCGTGGAGGCACCAACTGTATCATCCTGCTGGCCGTCGCCGTGGGTCGCCAAGGAAATGTCTTCCGTCAACAATGCCTACTAGAAGCAACTGTAGGTATCAGACACTAGTTGAAATATGTGGAATAAATCTGGTTTTTCTAGTCAGGGCTTAGGCAGAATTTAACTGGCAAAAAGGTACATAACTGGCGAGGGCCTAGCAAATGCCTATAGTAGCCCTTGCTAGACCCTTGTTAGTAACTATGAAAAACTTGCCAGGGCCTTATTGAAAACTAGATTCTTTTTCCAGGCGGGAATTAATATTGCGCATTACTCAACAAAAAAATGTAGGAAAGTAAAATTTATTAGGGGGACAAGGCCCCCCCCTCCTGCGTACGCCCTTGGTTAATACCTAAATATGATGAACCTACTGGGTAAAACTTCCACAAAAATACTTTTCTTTTGGCAGTAAAAAAAAACTTTTAAAACTTTTTGTTGAGCTTGTGTAATAATTGCGAGAGTATCTAATGTTTAACAAAAAAGAAAAAAAAAACCTATGTAGGTATTACAATCTCAAACTGTCCATTAAATTTGGAAGAAGGCATGACAATTTATTTCACACTTTTTTTTGTTTCTGGTATTTTGAACATTTTCTTAGATTTAAGTAATATCTCTCTTCTTCTTCCAAAAAATTACTCATCCATCAAAAAAAAAAAATAAAAACTAAACAATTGCAATCTTTTCAGGTACGCCAATGTTATACCTTTGCCTGAGACAAGGGTTATACTTCAGCAACAGAACGGCGACGAGAAGAGCGAATACATTAACGCCAACTATGTCAGGGTAAGTAGTATCATCCTTAGATATAAATAAAATAAACATACTATAATTATTCCATCTAATCTGCACTTTAGTCACGGAAGCATAAAGCATAATAAAGAAAGCAATTACTTTATCTTCATTATAACTCGTAATAGACAAAAATAGTTTATTCTTTTCTTTTAAACTAAAAAAAAAAGTACATACTACATAGCAAAATGCGTAGGCTTGAAGATACCTCCAATTCATATTAGGAATGGTTTTTAATTTGGGTAATCCATCGAAACTACCCAAGAAGAACTAATGTTGTGTTCTTCGGTAAAAATTAAAAAAAAAAAAAAAGTTGCGATATCTTGGTTTGAGTTAGTCATAAGATTTAATAAAAATGACGCAAGAATGCTTCTGAATCTTAAAATTTTCTTAAGTTATTTTGGTTTTTCTCGAAATTGCAATATTACAATATTTTTGGAAGACCATGCCACCTCTTATTGGATTTGATTTTTTAAACAATACTCCGAGTAGGTACCTACTAAGAATTTTGTATATTTTATTCTTGCTTATGATTGATGACTTATTTTGTATAAGTTGTACACAAATTCATAGTATACGTCTTCGATTGAAAAATATTAAATAATATTAAATGAATATTTTAACCTTGTGTGGGACTTGGAGTTAATTATAATTAAATTCAATGTTCACTCTAAAAAAAAAAAACAAACATTTTCCTGACGGGTGTGAGAATATGTGAATTATTTCTATGAACACACTCTCGGGGCGGCGTCGCCACCGATTTATGGGGAAAGTTTTGAATTATTTTAATCGCAACTTATGTTAAGAGCGCAAATATAATATCACCAGGGACTTGGTAGGTAGGTAGTTGTTGAATTTCAGATAAGATTATTTCACGTGTGCGTGAATTTTGTTTTTGTGATGTGTTTTTTTGTTTTATCTTTGTGCACAAAATGTGAGTGATGACTCAGAGGTTTTGCTTTTTTTTATGGAAGTAGGTACCTACGTAATTAAATGTAGATATATAATGCACAACTTGGAAGCAGAAACTTGCTGGTATTTTAATGAATTTCTGTAGAGAACTAGAATTTTGATTTTATTTATTTTTTAATAGGTTTTCAACTTCAAAAGGTTATTTTTGTTCTTTTTTTGAATAGCCAGAAAAAGAAAAAGGTCAAATTGAAAGAGGAACTTTGAAGGGGAAGGAATTTTCAGCAAGAGGACGGATGGGTCAAATTAACTTAGAAGAAGGAAGATAGAAAAGTAAAGTATGTTAAGCTTATTTTACGCAAAAAAAAAAACTTGATTAGGGTCAATTTGATGGGATTATAAAAACACCGGAATTTGTATACATATTTGTCTGGCCTTCTGTATAAATTCTATCAAAAATCTTTGTACCTAATGTATCAGGATCTATAGTAGTAGAAAGTATACATTTAACAATACTGCAATAATTTGATAACATTGCACAGTTATTATTTTTGCATATGTTTCGCAGCCGTTACACAGACTTATGGTAGCCATAATTTTTGACCACGATGTAGGGTTTGTAGAGTTAGGGCTTGGAGAGTTAGGCCTGGTCGAGTTAGGGGCTTGGCTCTTCCGGATATCTCATAACTATTTCATAGCAAAAGCTTTATGAGCTTGTGAGTCTTGGCGACCTATTTTACATGAAATATTTTTTGGTGGGTGTTATGCTTTACGCCCAATTTCTTGATTAAGATCAAACTCATTTCTTCACCAAGTTATATAAGGCGTTAGAGATTTTATTTAGATTTCAGTTTGAGATAAAACTTCAATAAATTTGGACCATCTAATTCTGGGGTCAAGGGACTCAGAATTGGCTTGACAACATTTTTATTTCTAGGGATTCAGAACTTGGTTTGACAACATTTTTATTTCTTTCAAAAATTTTTGTTAGAAATTTAGATTCGAAATTAAGAAGGAATGGATTTGAAATCGATTTGGGATAAATTTGATATGCACGACAAACTATTTCACGTGCATTTACAATCCATACAATTAGATAGCTTGTTGGAAAAAAATACAAATTTATGAGTATAGGTAGGTACTTCTGTACATTAGCGAACTTTCTACATCATCTTAGTACGAAAAACAAAAAACAGAAATGCATCAATGCTGCAAGTAGCTAAAAAAAAAAAGAGTGCATCTAAAGCACTATTTTCTTAAATTGTAACAACCCGATAAAATGACCTTTAAAGCGTGGCAAACGGGAGCTGGTCAGAATTCTGGCTATCAAAACCCTGTGTGACCGAAATTCTGTTGTTTTTTTTTTTCTTTTTTTTTTGAAAATACTGTACGACCAAAATTTTGTTTTTCAGAATTCTGCATTTCAAAATCCTGTATATCCAAATATTCAAAATGCTGTAAGTGTAAAATTATGTTTTCCAAAATGCTGGTTATGTCTAAGTTCTATATTTTGAAGAAAAAACTTTTTACAATATCATTGTTAAGCACGTACAAGTACAAATAGAATTTTTTTGCATTTACTTGTACAAAAATTAATTCAAGTACGATCACTTTAAAAACAAGTAAAAGACTTATTTGTAAACAAAGTTTTATTAACTCTATTTTTGTGAATATATTTCTGTTAAACCTCGATATGTGGAAATTGTAGAATTTAACGATGAAACTTAGAATTCTTCAGCAGTATTGGTACAAGTCTGAAATGTTTTATTTGCAAAATTCATTATAGAATTTAAGTATTTTGAGAAGGTTTTACATTGAAATCTTAATATGATCAATTTTAAATCGAAGGTAAAAAATATCTACATGAAATCTGACCCCATTGAAAATTAGCCCCAAAATAATGAAAATTTTCCCCAACAACTTATATAAAAGCAACAACAACAAAAAATTGATAATTTTTTATGATTTGGGATCATTTTTCATGGCTTCTTTCCATTTTTTTAATTTTTCGGTTAAATTTCAGTATGAAAAATGGTTTTTTTTTCATTTAGTTGGGGTCATTTTTGTTTTCATTTTGAAAATGGGGTAATTTCTCGAACTTTGGGGATATTTATTATATTTTGTTTAGAGTAATTTTTTATTACGACCAAATTTCATGTAAATAAAAAAAAATAAATTTGATGGCACAACAGCTCATGAAGAACTAGGGCCTAGTGACTTACAACTCTCAACCATTCCTGTGTGCGTGTCTGCAGTAATGGAGGGGACCTACAGTTTATTGCCGAATCCGAACGGCTAACGAGCGGCACTTTTCTGTGACAGGAGATACTCTTGGAGGATTTGTCAATTCCTCGCAAGAGGCAGTAGCCGTTTTTCTTTTTTAAATAAATAGATGGCGAGGCTGGGGATCGAACCTTAGACCTCTGGCATGACAGTCCATCGCGCTAACCATCACGCCACGGCTACTACAAATACTACAAATTTCATGTAGCCATACATAATAATGAGGCTTGAGTGTAGCAACTTTCCGAATTTTGTTTTGCTTACAATTTAATAGAAATTTAGACAGTAAGTATGGAAGGAAAATTGTTGTAATATAAAATTTCATTTCATTCAAACTTTCAATGTTCATTCTGTATTTAAGTAAATCTGTATGAGTAAAATTCTTTATTTCAATATTCTGCTTTTCAAAATTCTGTATTTAAAAAAATTGTTTTGATAATGTAATGTAATGTACAGAATTTTGACCATACAGAATTTTGACCATACAGAATTTTAAAATATAGAATTTTGTGTAACCAGAATTTTGAATTACAGTATTTTAAGATAAATTATTTTAAAAACAGCATTTTGAACCTATCCGTGGCAAGCCTATGCTTTAACTGCTGTACGCTAGGCAACCCTTACGCAAAATGTTTGTTTAAACCCTACCTACAAAGCTGTATGCTGTGAGGGTAGGTCGCTCTATGGCGAGATCTTGACTATAAAGTTTAAAAAGAATGTTTTAGATTTTTCGAAAAAATACAAACGTCTTTTCAAATTTTTGATGTGTGCTTTGTTTTGATAATTTTGAATTTAAAAAAAAAAAATGTATAATTAGCATGTATGTACATATACAGCCTTTATGTGTGCGTATCTGAAAGAAAAGAGAGGACCAACACTGCCGTGTTAGCTAAAAATAACGTTAATATACATTTTTTTGTACCTAATCGTTGCAGAATTTTTGTTTTGTTTTTTTTAATAGTTATAACTTATACGATTTTTTTTTTTAATAAAAAAGGAATGTGTTTTCAACGTTTAACTATTAAAAAAGTGAAATAACTGTTCAGATGTTAGTAGCGTTTTTTCCGCCTTAGGCTATTTCAAACCTTTTGCCCCTATGCAGGATTTAGTCGTACAACTTTGACATAAAATATTAATCAAAGAAAATATTAACAAAAAAGTTTAACCTTCACTATTCTCATAATGATATTGTGGTTTCCTCTGCTGATTGAAGATAGGCTTTTCATGTGTCTGAAGAGAATAGAATGAATATCTCAATCAGAGCTGCTTGTAATCACCAGCCAGCGGCTGTGTAGATGGAAAGTTTGCTTTAAACAAAAAAAAAAACACTTATCTTAAAATGATAAATTAGCATTTGTCCTCGAACTCCATACTAACGTAAACCAACTTGAGGTGCGAAAATAAAAATTGTAGTACAAATTATTAAAGATTCAATATAATAAAAAAAAGTGCGTATACGCCTGAGTGAACCACATTTAAATGAATTTCATCTGTTTATGATTAACTAATTTTTATAATACATAATTAATTAGATTATGTTCATTTAACTGTATTTAGTTTATTACTGCAATGATTGAAGAACATTCTGGTATACCTTTTGAATAGTTTTTAGTTTTTGTTAGAAAATGATTTTCGGCTCAAGTATCTTGAGAATCGTAAAAAAAATATCTTGAGTTCGTAAAAAACTCAATTGATACTTGTTTTTTAAGAAAAAAACTACACGAAACTGCTAAAAATTGTTTAAAAATAGATTTTTCATATTATATTTAAAGCAAACGACCCTACTTTGGTCTTCACTCGATTGCACACCTGATTAGGTTTTCGAAAATTTTTGAATTAGCAATTTTCTTACAAAAAAAAAATAAAAAAAAAAAAACAAATTGAGTTTCAAAAGGCAGCAATGAGAAATTGCCAGTGTGGATCGCACCCAGCCTATACTTTTTGTCTTTATTGTTTACAATCTCATATATATTTATCTACTGTAAATCGCCTACCTTTAACCTCTATCTTTCTTCATGTTAAGGAAAAGTTATAAAGCTGCGAAAATTGATTAATGATAAAACAAAAGTTTTTTTTTTCAACAATTGCCAAATATGTAAAAATAAATGTACGTAGGTATCAAGTTTGATAATATATTTAAACGTTATTCTAGATAGTTTTTTTTTTTATATCTTAACGGTTGTTTCCTAAGCTCCAATGATTTGTCATCGCACCTAGCGTTTTTTTTTTTTTTTTCAATGTCCATAAAATATTTTATTGTATAATACACGTAGGTGTAAAGTTTAAAGATTAGAATGAAATGTTATAAATAATTATAACTGCTTTGATTTTTTGAACTACTCGACTCACAAAACACACATACATATACCTATATGTACATACAATATTATACATTGTGAAAGATAAATGTTTTGTGAAAAAGCGAAATAAAGTGATTTGATAAAATTGTATTTTATTAGACTTGCATAATGTAGGAATAACATTGCTGTGGATTCTTCAATTTTCATAAGCTATTTTAACGTTTACCCTTTGAGCTTAGTACTATAATAATATGTATACTATCGATCATTAAGCTAGTTAATTTGTTTTCCTATAACCTAAACAAAAATTCAATTTTATTCCACATACGCCCGAGTGCACCAATTTAATATTAATAGAGACGGGCAGGTACCTCAACCGGTGGACATAATTATGGTACTCATATTATTTAGCGTGTTAAAATACGCTTACCTTAAGAAAAAATTACAAAAAAAAAAAACGCATGAATTAAAAAAGCAAATGAAACTTGACTCCATTTTGATTTATGATGTTTGTTGTTTTTTTTTTAATTGCTCTATAAGGCAAGTATTTGTTTCTTGTGTCAATAAAGTTTCGGGTTTGTAATCAAAATTTACATTACGATGATGGAGAAGGCCGAAAAAGTGGGTTTCGCGATACCGTTCGTCGATATGTGCATCTGTGCGTGTGAGCGTCCGTGCGTCCGCTTTACTGGCTGAACAGAATGGTGACGCAGACGGAACCGGAGACGGAGCTGGAACAGCTGTCAAAATATTGAATACACGCAAATTCAATGGCCGCGTTCAACAGCACATTTGACAGTTCTGAACTGTCATTTTAAGAGCTTCTGATTGGCCAGCAGTCATAAAAATTCAGTTGACGTCGATTGACATTTAGTTACGTTCCTTACGTTTTTTTCTGAATTTTCAGATGAAAAATTCTATCTGAAAATTCAGATGACAGCTAAAAGCAACAAAAAAACAGTTCTTGATCCAGTTTTTTTTTTTGGTGTGTGGTCTGATCGTCTGGGTCTCGTATCGCTTTTCGGATTTTGATTTTAAAGTGCAAAAAATAATAAAAACCGAATAAATAATTTAAGACTTTTTTGTGCGTTCAGTGTTACGTTTTTCAGAACTGAATATTTAGATCTGTCAAAAACGTAGTGATGAACGTGGCCAATGTTGCGAACACAACGGAACGTAGACGCATACGGAGATGCAGACGCAGACGCAGACGGAAGAGTTCACCAACTTTTAACTTTTGATGTACGGCACTTTTGACGTTTCAATTTGTATGAAGAAAAAAAACAACTTTTTGGGTCGGAAAAAAATATTGTGGTTATTTGTATCGCCAAAAAAATTATTTATTAAAAGGAAAATTAGTGGAAACGAAAAATGTGAATTCTGAGCTTGTACACAATAATATTCTTTTGTTTTTCTTCAAAATACTTTCAAAGCTGTACACTGTACAGCTCCATTGTGGACATGTAAAAAAAATAACGTACGACACTTTTTGACAGCTCTTCCAGTTCCGTCTGCGGCTTCAGTTCCGTCATTCTATTCTGTTCAGCCAGTTAATTTGAACTAAAACCTAACGGTTGCGCCGATTTACTTCAAATTCTGTACATATCATTTGTATATTTGAATTTTTGATTTAGCTCATCTGGAACAGGTAGCTCCCACACAAATACAGTCAAACTTCATTATAACGAGCTTCTTTATACTCGTAGGAGAACTTTTACGCAACAGGTCAAACGTTTGAGTTTGCATTTTTAATCGTTTATACAAAAATGTCCATCAAGCGCAAGGCTATTTCACTATCGGGTAAAGGGTAGAAAAGAAGAAAAAAGTTGCTGAAAAATTGGGAGTGTCCTTTAGTACACTGTCGACAGTTTTAAAAAGTGAAGTAAAAATTTTAAATTTTGCCGAAGCAAGTTCAAATAGCCGAAAAAAAAACTAAGAAAAACAGTGATGTGGATAAGGCAATGTTAAAATGTGAAAGGAATTTACCACTCTCGGGCTCTATTATCAATTAAAAAGGCTAAATATTTTTCTGAAGCCGTAAGTCAGCACAATTTTAAAGTAAGTGTTAAAAAAAACTACATGTTCTATATAACGAATTTGGTATAAAACTTCTTTATAACGGAGCCATTTTTTGTTCCCTCGAAGGTTCGTTATAGAGAAGTTTGACTGTAATTAGTTTTTTTTTTTCAAATTCTCTCAAAAATGGCTCTAAAGATTTTGACTAAACTTCGTGTAGTAACGATAGTGGTTGGGAGGAAACAGCATTTCAGATTTTTTATGTATTTTGAGAAAATTGCCTTATTTTCGAGTTACTCGCCTATACCTTTTGCAATCTGAGGCCTCTGAGTAAGTCGAATAATATTGCAATTAAAAATTACACTACCTACATAGTCAAAAAATTAAGAGAAGCCAATGTTTTTTAGTTTTTTATAGTGTTCAAAAGAACAATTTCTGTTCACTTTTTTCACAGTTTTGCATTAGTTACAATACTGATAAAATTTTAAACGAAAAAAAAAAAAAAATTACAACTAAAATTTTGAATAAAAAAATATTCAATTTTTTCTTTGAATTTTTTTTTTTTTGGCGCAAAATTTTAGACGATTTAGTATGATGTTAAAGCAATTTTAGTATATGCTAGGTTAAAATAAGGATTTTCCAAACTTTGTCACAGTGGTGTGCCAGGCAACGAGAGTGCTGATGAACTGGCATGAATTGGTTCAACACTTGACCTAGTTCAGACAGATCCAATGGTCCAGATCCCACCCTGTAATCTCAAACAAGAAATCGAGTGCAAAGTTCTTTCCTCAACAAACAGAAGATGGAGCTCACTAGATACTTGCGTCATAACTAGAAAGTTATGGCCAGAATTTAATAAAGAAAGAACGAAAGACATCATAAATCTATAAACAAAAAGTCACTCTCTCTTCTTGTGAGTATTACAACAGGTCACAACCTATTGGGCTACCACAAGAAAAAGATGCAACTTAGCCCGGATGACCTATGCAGAGGCTGTGGTGACGAGGTAGTTACTCCTCATTACCTGTGTCACTGCCCTGCATTATGTCATCTGAGAAGGAGACTCCTCGGGAAACACTTCTTCGACGATTTAGAGGAACTCTCTGACATTCCTAGCAAGAATCTTTTAAAGTTCATTAACGCTACTAAATGGCTCGAAAGTCCCTAAATACAATTTAACAAACCGACCCACAACAATAGAACGAACATTATGACCTCTGCAAGACGCACGTATTTCCTGTAGGGGAGGCGATAAAGGAGTTTGGGCAGCGAGCCCTACACCGGTTCTTGCCGCTCCTGCGGTGAATGCGAGCGTCATTGAAATTGCGATGGCTGCCCCTTCACAAGATTGGTATAATACTTTTGTTGTAGGGACGGCCCTGTCGATTATTCCAGACTGACGTAACAAGCAGATACATACACCATAACCACTGACCTATCTACCCACCCACCAGGCGTTGCGGGAAGCCAAACGCTCCTCCGGACCTGGTGGGGGGAATGATCCACCCAGTGGGGGTAAATGAGAAGATAACGCCCTCAAAGGACAACGGGGACGAAACCTTCCATTATCCCGGTGTGTACGCACTGACGACATTTACAAGGAAAAATTTCCTGTAACCCCCGATAACTTCAAGCAACTGCTTGCTGAAATCTATCCCTCTAAGCAGGGGATATGTCACGTCCTGTTTTTAGTATAGGTTTCTTCCAATAGGGTATCACAATGGATCTACATTGATCTATGTGTGACGGTAACAAGATCAACTGTCAGCCCACTAACCTTACCTAACCTAACCTATTAAACTTGCTGAAAAAAAAATTCAAAGAAAATTACACTCTATACAAAAAAAGGCTTGTAATGTTTCTTATGATTCTGTAATAATGGTACCTTAAAAAAATCATTTCCTTAAATATCCCATCCCAAAATATAACTTCAAAAACAGTGAAAAAACTATTTTTCGCAATTTTCAAATGGGAATGTCTCCAAAATATGATTACAGAATATTTCTGACTTCGGATTCAAGTTCAACACACCAAAAAACATCGGAAAAGTGTACTTCGTTTTTTCGGCAAGAAAAAATAAAAATCAATTTTGTTTACCAGTGTGGTTTGAAAATCATGGATTACGATGGATAAAAACAGACTTGTAACATCGAATTTGACTCATGTAATCTTTTGCCCAATAAAACATAAACACACTTAAATGGCATATAAAAAGAAACAACAACAAATAAATATTTTAATATCAAAAATTAAAACGTTGTTGCAACTTATAGGCAGCTAAAAAAATAATTGCTATGTTATTAATGACCAAATGAAAAGTTCAATTAAATTATTTTTTTGTATGTATGTACATTCTGCGTCATGTAATGATCTTAAATCAATTACAAATATAATCGACTATAAGGTAGATCATGTTCGTAATTTTCAATCAATTACACACAATGTCAGCTGTTTTTTGTTTGAGAAAGAATAGGTATCAATAAACACAAGCTGAATCAAATGAAGCGAAACACAACCCTGGATAAACTCTTAATTGAATCCTAATAAAACGGCTCAAGATCTGATTATTCATACTCATTATAGCCCCGTCTGATCGAGGTCTATAAAACAACATCATTAAATAGAATTAAATGCGTTATAACTTTTATAATCAAAATGTACCTAACTTTGCTGAATAATTTGATCTATATATATTTTTTTTTTTAATTTAATTTAGGGTCCAAAAGACACAACCAATTATTACATTGCGTGTCAGGCACCACTAGAAACTACTGTCAATGATTTTTGGCGAATGATATGGGAACAAAATTCTCGTGTCATTATCATGGCAACTGATCTCATCGAGAATGGCATTGATAAATGTGCTGAATATCTACCACCATCGGTGACACTTGACAATCATACAGTCTTCGGTGATTATCAAGTAACTTTGAAGCATCGAGAAATCAAGGAGAAATATGCTATTTCAACGTTGATGCTTAAGAATACTGTTAATGATGAGAGTCGAGAGATTACACATTATTGGTATCAGTGGCCTGAAGCTGGTGTACCAACCGATGAGGCAGCTATAATTGCTATGCTACTTGAGGTAAGAAGCTCCCTCAAGGCTTACACAATTGAACAATGCGATGGAAAAATTGAAAATTTAACAATTGAAGATAATTCATCGGCGAAAATTGAAATAAATGGAAATGTCACTTCGGAAAAACCAAAACCACCTACAAAGGACCAAGGGTATGTATGCCATTCAATCTAATAATATAACAATCATTTACATTTTTTTATTGTAACAACACTAACTTGTATCCGCCCTTATTTTCCGTTACTAACTTAAAGCTAGACAAAAATTCATAAAAACTAGCCTACCTATCAATAACTTACAACTAACTTGCTGGCCCCATGCGGGCGCTCTAACAATAAGTTAAACTTAATGCTAATGTCTTTCGGCCTAAAAACTATTTTAAGATTAAAATTTATTTTGATTTTATTTTTCACTAAGAAGAATTGAAAAAAAAAAAACTTGGTTTCTGATATAAAATAAATCCCCTAAATTTATATGGAAACTGGAAGATTTTTCATATGAAAAAACTCCTCAAAATTGGGGATTTATTTTATCGATTTTTGGGGACTTCTTTCATTTTTAAATTGGGGGGTTATTTCACGTAGCCATTTGGGAGAAGAGTTTTTGAAAATTTAATTTGAAAATTAAACTCAAAATTTTGAAAAAAAAAAAAAAACAAAAACTGTTTTCAAACTGGTAAAAATTGCACATTATTAAGTAGTAATTTTGTTTTTAATATTCAATGCTCCTACAAATTTCTAGTTTAAAACTGAAGAATAGATGCTCAAGTGTTCTTTAGTTTTTGAGAAAATTAAAAATAACGGGAAGAACAATTTACTAAAAAAATTGACTTAAAACAGAAAAAAAAATATTAAAAAACAACCTTAACCGTTACAATGACACGTCGTACATTTTTGTAAAACTAAAAATCTCTTCTTTTATTTTCTTTTTAAATCAAGTTGTTTTGGGGAATAGTTCTTCAAAAATTAATTTTCAATCTTAAATTAAAAAACAAAAGTTAAAGAATTGTGTTCAAACTGATTTCGTTCAAAATTTTACTTTATTATGTAGTATTTTTGTGTTTAGTATTCAATTCTACCATCAATTTTAGTCAAACACTAAAAACCATATGTCAAAATGTTTTCTAGATGTTGATGAAATTGAAAATAACAAGTAAAATTCGACTTCCATCCATTTTATTTTTATTGTTTCTCCAAAGATCCTATTTCTGCTAAAAGTAAAGTAGATTTGGTTATTTTCAATTTTCTCAAAAACGAAAAGACTTAAAGAAATCTGGTTTTCAGTGTTTCACTAGAAATTGACAGAGGAGCATCGAACATTAAAAACAAAATTATGTACCACCTAATTAATCTAAAGTTTTGAAAAAAATTAATTTGAACGCAATTTTTTGTCATTATTTTTTTAATACTTTAAAGCCTTAACTACATTCAAGACTTTTTGCAAAAAGTACAAATGTGAAAAACTAAAACATGCGCTAGAAATGCTCAAAAAGTCTGCGAAAATAGTGTTTGGTATGTCATTTCAGAATGATACTACAGACAAAACACAATTTTTTCGCACACAGGCATCTCAAAGCAAATTTTTGCTCATCACATTTTCACTTTTTGCCCTACTTTTTGCAAAAAGTTTTAATGTAGTTAAGCCTTAAGTTTGAAAATTAATTTTTCAAAAACTTCTTTCTTCTTTCAAATAATTTGAATTAAAAACATAATAAAAGAACGGATTTCTGGCTTTAAAAACATATATAGCATAATATTGTAAGTGTTGCCGTTGTTCATTAATGATTTTTTCTGTTTTAAGTCGATTTTTTAGAAAATTACTCCTTTCGCCTAAACGCGGGGAAATAGAGCCTCCCTTCTATAAGATTTTTTTCTTGTTTCGTCTCGACTCAATCTACACGCTCTATCCATTCTTCACACCTTATAGATGAATCACCCTGTATACAGACGATTGTCAGATTTGTCAATATTGTCAATGTGTCAGTAAAAAAAAACCGTGCTCAATTTCTTACAATCGTGCGAACTTACAATTTTTATTGGCAACATTACCAGAAACGTCATTAGGTCTGTTTGGTTAATGAAACGTCGTACGTACAACTTTTCACAAATTCCTGTTTGTTTACTCAAGAATGTTGCAGAGAGTAGCAAGTAGAAGAGAGCACAGCGAGAGAGTAAGAAATTTCCCCTCCTTGCAACTTTCTGCTACACAAATTTCTTGTTGCAAGGAGTTTAACAACTGTCAAGCTGTCCGTAACTGCCCTCTTCTGGCCGTTCATTTTCATTTCGCTGTTGTTTTTAATTTAAAATTGCAATACGGCGGACAAAGTTTTAAATTGTCAATATATATGTAAATATTATTTATAATTACATATATATATTATAATACATATTTGTTGTTTTATTAAAAGTAATTTTATTAAATGCTGACTTCTAGATAATATTCTTCATTTTAATAAAGAAAAAAAGATTATTATGACGTCACAAAAATCCAAAGATGGCGAATAGGGTGTATGTTCTGAGCATATACCTTCTATGCTCTGTCTTGTTTATCGTTGGCTGCTTTAACTTACGTTTGACGTTTCAAATAGAAACTGCAACAAGGCGTTTGTTAAATTTGTAAAATTTACTCTCTTTGAAAGAATTTTTCTCTTCTTTTAGAAATATGACAGATTTTCAACTTTGTGCTACAAAAGTAACCAAACAGACCTATTGTCATACCACAGTATGCAGGTTGTCAAAATTGAAAGTTTAAGAAATTACAAAATGGCTGTTCGAGTGCCCCCAAAAAACTTCATACTGCAGTATAAAAAAACAAAAACAAATATCGATATTTGACATGTTGAAAGAGGCACTATATTCACCTTGTCTTGTTTATCGATTTTGATAGATGCCCAGAACTGAACAAAAATGAAAAAGTGAATAATATTATCTTTCATATGTGTAAAAAAAAAGGTACAAAATAGAACACGTAGCCCTTAGTTCTTCAGATACGTATATAATAAAAAATGTATTTTTATTAAAAAAATTTCATGTTTCCATCAAAATTGACAAAAAAAAAAGGAGTTTGTGTTCTTGAGAATTTTTTTTTTTTTTGTAGATAATGCGATTTCTAGTTATTCTTCCGTAAACAACTTTTTGCCACGCCTACCTCTTGTGGGTGTTTTTTTTTATCAATTTCTTAGAACGAACTATCCCAAAAACATTTAAAAAAAAAACAAACGAATCAACCACAATGTATGACACTCCTACTTTTGGGGCCGTGTTTAACTAAAATCTTGTTTAAATAATTGTTTCCTAGGAAAATGAAAAATTTACATTAAAAAATGTATAGAAAATACCTTATTTAATAACTAGCCCATACACAATTTTTTTCACGCCCATTTTCCGATATGTATTAAAGAATATTATTTCAATACCTGGGTATTTTGATTAATAAATTTATCTTTGAAAATCACCGTGCAAATGTGAATACAGATGCCTCGACATTGTTAAAAGCGCTGTCTATATCTAGAAAACCAAATGTGGAGTTACAGGATCGTTCGAATGATGATAGAATTCGCAAAAAAAGGCTATTTTTAACCCCAACCCCCAAGGTGTCTTCTTCCCCTTTTTGCTTCTCAGCTATTGATGATACAGATGTATTAGAAAGCATCTTATCCATTAAATTCAACTCAGCTGGATTTGATGAAATAAGCACAAAGTTCGTTAAACTTATTCTGCCGTATATCTTAAAATATTTAACACACTCATACCATTTTTATTACTGGAGTATTTCCCTCTACTTGGAAACGGGCCAAAATAATACCAGTTCCCAAAAATCTAGGTGAATTTAGGCCGATTGCTATTTTACCTTTCTTTCGAAAGTTCTTGAAAGGGTGATGCGTAAACAAATACGAAGATTTCTTTAAATAATAACTTACTTTGTGATAATCAGTCTGGTTTCCGTCCCAAATATAGTTGCACTACTGCATTAATTAACGTTATAGAAGACAACAGACAAGCGGTTGACAAAGACAAAATAACTTTCCTTATCTTACTAGATTTTTTTAAAGCATTTGATACGGTAAACCACAGTGTTCTCTGCACTAAACTTCAAAATCAATTCAAATTCTCTATGTCTTAAACAAAACTGGTAGCCTCTTATTTGCTTCATAGATCTCAGGCAGTTGCCATTAAGGCCTTCGTTTCAGATTTTCTTCCACTTAGTTTAGGTGTTCCGCAAGGCTCGATACTTGGGCCATTATTCTTTTCTATGTACATAAACGACCTGCCCAAATGTTTACTAGAGTCCTCCGTTGATGTTTATGCTGACAATGCGCAGTTTCGGAACAGTTTTCTTTTGGGTCTTGTGGAAAATGCTCCATATGAAAGAAATGAAGATCTGGACAAGATTTTATGCTGGTCCCGAGTAAATGGCCTCTGTTTAAATCCTTCTAAGTCAAAATGTTTGGTTATTTCCAGGAAAGAGGTTGATACTTTATACTTTCCTAAGATATATCTTGATGATAAAATTATCGAATTTGTTGATTCCGCAAAAAATCTAGGTATAACATATTTAACAAAACGTTAACTTCGAATAACCATATCAGATTGACACTGGGTAGAATCTATGGGGGTCTTCGCATGCTATGGACTACGCAAAAAGTCACACCTTTGAAAACAAGACTAATTCTGGCTAAAACTCTACTTGTTCCAATTAGGTTGTTTGGGAGTGAGATTTTTAGCAACTGTGACTATGAGCATTAACGGTAACTTAACGTGGCATACAATAGCATCTTAAGATATATTTTTGGACTCAAACAATTTTGATGATGATGATAAGTTGTTGGTATATAAGTTCTATTTTCTTATTATTATTTTTTTTTCAATAATAATGTTTTTTTGTATTAGGCATACATTTTTAATTTGTTGTTATTGTTTTTAAAATTAATATTTGAATTTATTTATTTTTTTTTAAATTTGTAAAATCTGTTAGTAAAACTTACATCAAATAATGTTAATTAGAATTTCCTTTTACGTATCTTAATGTGTATAACTTATTGAATAAAGATTTGATTTGATTTAATCACCCCACGAAAGGCTAAGAAAAATACCATTCAAACTACTGTACTCGATATCACAACTTGAAAACTTCTTTTACCCACAATTTACTGTCAGCTCTTGTAATATTATCTACTATTCTGATCTATTAATAACAATGCATGCTTCTTAAACTTTTAACCCTTTTACCTACATCATTATCATTTTTATGTTTTGTGATTGTTCAAAAACTAATTAATGTGTTATTTATCTACTTATTTATTTACTATAGCCCCCTTACGATTCACTGCTCTCCAGGTACGGGCCGAACTGGGACCATTCTAGCCTGCGACATTGCCATGCGCTGCCTGGAAGAACCAAAGCGTACCGTTGATATTCCCCAAATTGTCTATAGCGTACGACGAGGTCGAGCCAGCGCTGTCCAGACTAAGGAACAATACGAATTTATTTACAAAGTTACCCATATGTATGCAACGAAAATTTCAAACATAAACAATGATAATTAATTAAAATTTAGTGCTCTCGAAGTTTGCCTTCTGTAATTTGTATTTTATAATTTTTTTTTTAAATTTAATTAAAGCTTTATTCACAAAAAAAATAAGAAAAAGAGCTTATAGGTTATACAAATTCCAAGAGCTATAATGGTATTCCTCTCTATTGTGATATAAATATATGTATTTTTTTTTTAAATTTAAAAATATTATTATTTTGTTTGCTTCGCCGTTTGTGTTAATTACCTATTAAAAAAAAAAAGATACCATATTCAATTTAATTGTGGTTTATGTTATGAATTATGCTTTACATTATAAATTTGAACGGAGCTTGCACATAAATTATGTATATGTTAATAAAATGGTATTATATTCCAAAATATTATAATATTTTAGTTCTTAAGAAAACATTGTAAATTTATATCTGTAAATAAGTAATATAAACTGTGTTATGCGTACATTTATTCATTCAAGAAAAAAATGTTGTTTTATTTACATATCTGGAATAAAGGCTTGATTAAACTCTCATGTAGCTGGATCAAAATAAAAAAAAACTGGTAGTTATTATGTACCTATTACAAAAAATTCTATAAGACCATAATTCTGTGAATTAATTGTAAATTTTGTATGAACATAATTTCCTTATTTTATAAAGCCATTATTTTGTATCCCGAAATTCTGTAGATCCAAAATTCTGTATTAAAATTTTGAAACTAGAACTTTGAAAAAAGTTCATTATTAAAAGAACTTTTATTTATAACTAGCTGACCCAACGGACTTAGTCCCGTCTAATATTTGGTGAAAATAGAATAAAATTATGTATTAATTTAATTGAATGCTTTTCGTTTTATTGAAATCTTAAAAAAGAATAGATTTATTATTATATTCATTTTAAGGCTGCATAATACACAGCATTTTTTGTTTTCTGCTCCGGACTCCGGAGCGTAAATGTAGAGTGAGGATGGTTTTCCGACTCGAAAATATGCCACATATATGTGTATCTGGCCGTGTGAAATGCATGAAATTTCCAAATTTATGCCGCACACTTCTATAGCGACTGCCCTTTTGTGACTTGTTTATGGTCAAAAGCAAGTTTCACTGGGAACTTAAAGATCAAATTTTAAGAAGCAATTGGTGAGGCGGCATGTCAGACAAGTCCAAAGAGTTTAGGAATTCCACTGGATAATTGACAACTTCCCTTACGTTTTCAATTCGACTCGTATGAAAGCAATTCTCCCGGAATTTGATTTTGAACCGTTCATTTAAAGAAATTTACATCAATATTTTTCGCTGTTAAAATTGCGCGTGCGCTCAATGTTCGAATATTAGTGATAACTTCATCTTTTGTTGAAGTGAATTGACAGGCGGAATCGATATTAAACCAATGGAAGTATCCACTCGAACGTGATAAAATTTATTATGCAAACGTGGTTGAATTTACTATGCACACATGGTTAAATTTACTATGCAAACGTGGTTCAATTTACTATGCAAACGTGGTTAAATTTACTATGCAAATGTGGTTAAATTTACTGTGCAAACATGGTTAAATTTACTATGTAAACGTGAGCCACGTTCATGAATGTAGAAATGCAGCAGTCCCGCAAGATTTGCGTTCATAAATGAAAATAGACTGCATTATCTGTGCATGAGAGCAGTTGACTCTTGCGTTCATAAAAGCAACATGACAGTAAAAATGCGATCACCTTTGCAGTGGTTTTTGTTTTGTTGCCGCGTTGCAGGAGGAATAATTTTAATTTCTGCCATAGTTTATTTTGTTTGTCTTTTTTGCAATGCAGAACTGCCGTATACTTGCAGCAGTTTTTCTGTTCATAAATGCATTGAATTAATATTTTATGCATTGCATGTACAAAAATGTCGCAATTATGGACTCATCCGTGGTTAAATTTACTATGCGAACATGGTTGAATTTACTATGCAAACGTGGTTAAATTTGACTATAAATACGTGGTTAACGTTGTTTGTTGACTATGATGCAGTTGTTCAGTATCGTTTATTTCACAATTTATTTCATTGTCCACTTTGAGAAAGAGAGAGATAAAATAAAAAATATTATTTTGTCACTTTTTCAATAAACTATTCTCAACAAATTATTATCCATAATCCCATTTACTACTTTTTAACCACAAACTATTCTCAAGTCTCTTCTTTTATTTTATTTTCTAACAAAATTTTTTAATTGAATAGTTTTTGAAAAAATAATTTTCCAACTCAAAATTAAAAAAAAAAAAAATTGTGCCCTGATTGATCCAAATTTTATGTAATAAAGGGACACTTTAATAATTCAATGCTCTTTTAAATTTTTAGTCAAACACTAAAATCCAGATGTCAAAATGTATTTTAGTTTTTGAGAAAGTTGAAATTTGACTTCGATTCGTTATTTTGTTGCCCGAAAGATCTTATTTCCACTAATTAAGTAGTAAAGTAGATTTCGATATTGTCAACTTTCTCAATAAATATAATTAATTTATAGTGATCAAGTTTTTAGTATAGAAATTGATATGAGCATCGCATACTAAAAACAAAAATGGTATTTAATAACGTATAACATTTAACACAATTAGAACACAATTTTTTTTCATTATTTTTTTCAAAATTTTGAGTTTGAAAATTATTTTTTCAAAAAATGTTCTCTGAAATCATTTGAATTTAAAACAAAATAAAAGAACAGTTTGGCTTTGAATAAAAATATAGTAAGTATAATCGCCATGGTTTTTTAATGATTTTTTTTCTATTTAAAGTAATTTTTTTAGAAAATTGCCCTCCGGTACGATTTTTTTTTTGTTTCGAGTCACCCTATAGTACAGTCATTTTAGAAAATTGCCCTCCGGTACGTTTTTTTTCTTGTTTCGAGTCAACCTATAGTCCAGTCATATTAAACATTTGATTTCGGAAAAATCGCCGAAGAGCTGGATTTTGGTATATAGCCTCCTGATGGTGTTCTTAAGAAACTGTAAAAATCCCCATCGATAGGAGCGCCGCTAACAATTTTACGGGGGTTAAAGGTCCCCCCAAAATTTTTCAGCAATATCTCCCTAACGGTATTTTGTACAGAAAAAATGTTGATAACAAATTTGTAGCTGAGAAAATTTCCTACAAAAAAGATTATGACACTTTTTTATAAAAGTAACGGTTTTCGAAATATTCAATCGGTAGAGTTAAGACTTTCAGTTTTCTATACAAATGGAGAATGCACATATAATGTATAAACAGGATGATTTGCATGTGGTGAAAAAAAAGCTAAATCGTATAAGTTGAATCAAAACAAAAAAAAATTTATGGAGGGCGGTCTATTCCCCCCCGTTAAGGCGGGAGGGGCAATATTCTAAACAATTGACTGGAAATAGGAAAGAGATCATTAAAAAACAACGGCAACACTTACAATGTCACATTATACTTTTTTTTAAAGCTGGAGGTCTGTTCTTTTATATTGTTTTCAATTCAAATTATTTTAGAGAATAGTTTTTGAAAAAAAATATTTTCAAACTCAAAATCTTGAAAAAATAATGAAAAAATTGTGTTAAAACTATTTTTTTTTCAAAATTTTACGTTTTACGTCGCTCTAGAGCGACTTTTCAGTCGCAACGACTTTAGATCGCAAGTGCGTGCACAGCCATTGAAAGATGTATGTTGCATTCGATAGCTATTAAGAATCACGCGACTACAAATCGCAAGTGCGTGCACAACAAAAAATTGATGCGGTCGCGATTTTTTAATCCCAACGATTTTAAATCGCAAGTGCTGCCTAGCCTTACTGGCTGAACAGAATGGTGACGCAGACGGAACCGGAGACGGAGCTGGAACAGCTGTCAAAATATTGAATACACGCAAATTCAATGTTGCGAACACAACGGAACGTAGACGCATAGGGAGACGCATACGGAGACGCAGACGCAGACGGAAGAGTTCACCAACTTTTAACTTTTGACGTACGGCACTTTTGACGTTTCAATTTGTATGAAGAAAAAAAACAACTTTTTGGGTCGGAAAAAAATATTGTGGTTATTTGTATCGCGAAAAAAATTATTTATTAAAAGGAAAATTCGAGGAAACAAAAAATGTGAATTCTGAGCTTGTACACAATAATATTCTTTTGTTTTTCTTCAAAATACTTTTAAAGCTGTACAGCTCCATTGTGGACATGTAAAAAAAATAACGTACGACACTTTTTGACAGCTCTTCCAGTTCCGTCTGCGGCTTCAGTTCCGTCATTCTATTCTGTTCAGCCAGTTAGCCTCAGGGGGCCTCATATTCATATACATACATATTATGGTTTTCAATCGCATAATGCCCCACTCGGTTGGCAATGCGATAGGCTATCCATCCATCACAAAAGTTATCAGGTAGCTTTAGTTGTTGTTGCATGTTGCATCAGCTATTATTTCACAAAGGATTACAACAACATAAACCTATAGCTTTGGGTTGCCTACCGAATTACAGTTCTATTTACAGTTCAGATACGTTACTTATTGTCTATCAGCAGCACTGCAACCTTTTTCGAGTCTCGGTTCGGTTGCATTCTTTATTTTATTTCATTCATTTCAGAGATATTATCTTTATGTAATTATGTAATTGAATTAAGTAAAAATAACGTTATCAATTTCAGTTTAAAAAAAGTAATAGTTTTATTGCAAAAATGTTAATATAAGAAAAATATCAAAAATTAAATATTTTTTTTTTTTAATTTTAATACCAGGATCCTCCCTTTCCATTGCTTGGCCCAGCACCACCAATTGCAGATCCTTGCCAAGGGCCATACAACTCCAAATTCGAAACATGATTTGTTCCTGAATTAATAGGATTAAAAGCATTATCCTTTGTCAGGGATAAATGATGAGCACTTGATGCGGCACCATTTTGTATAAATGTGCCCAATTTTGATGCTTCATATTCGGATTTTTGAATCTCAGCAGCGGCAGCATGTGCAGAACGCTGTAAGGCTGAAGCTGCTTCAGCTTCTTTAGCAGCGGCAATACGTTGCTGATGAGCAACAGCCGATTTTGAAGCGGCCAAACGCTGCTGAGCCAAAACAACACCTTGAGCTGCAGATGCTGCTTCTGATCTCTGAATAGCTGCAGCAGCTTGACTCTTTTGAGTAAGAATTGTGGCGGCTGCTTCACGCTCCATTGCCATGCGTTGTTGTTTGAGAACATTTTCTCTAGCGGCTTGCATTTGTTGTTGAGCAATAAGAACATTGGCAGAAGCTTGTTTTGCTGCTGCAATTGCATTGGCCACATCAGCTGGAGATGGTCTATTCAAATTGATTTTGGATGAAAATTTATGTTTTTTTTTAAAGAAAAAACAAAGCTACCCTGAATTCCATGGTCCCGAACTGGATCCACTTCCAGGCTTCCATCCACTCAAAGATGCACCACCAAAGAAGTTATACCCATGTCCAAAAAGAGGAAGTTCACGCTTCTTAACTTTATCAGCTTCAATTACACCGTTTGTTGCAATTAGAACGCTTCCGACAACGAACATGAAGACAATCTAAGAGATATAAGTAAAGTTATAAAAGTTAAATGGACAAATCATCGATTATTCTTACAGATAAATTTGAAGCCATTTTCTTAGGATAACTTGCTTACTGGATGAAGGCGTAGGGTGTTTTGATACTGAGAAAGAAAAGATCTTCGTATTTATGCAATCTGGTATCTTCTATCTGACGAGATTGATTGCATTCATCTTAGTAGTAATCTGAAAACTTTCAATTTCAATTTCATTGATGATACAATTTGCCCACAATCACGTGCGAGACTTCTTTGATATAATCATAGCGAAGTGAAAGGGTTTAGTTTAATTGAGTTGACGACGCGAAAGATCAAGGAAGCTGAAAACATTTTAAACTCCTTAAATATTTTTAGATGGTGCCTTAGATTAAAAAAATAATTATACTACTTATTTTAGATTTGAAAAAAAAAAACAATATTGCAATTAATTTGCAGATAGTGATTTTAAGACGATGGTGTGCGGTTCAATATTTAGTAAATATATTGACCAACAAATGCCTGTTCACCAATTTAAAAGTGTTCAGTTTTGTTATTTACAATTAAATCAATAACTGACAAGCCAGGCATTATATTAAAAGAGAATCAGAAATGAATTAAAAAATTGGACACTTAACATGCATTTCATTGAATGAATATTTTTGTTTATTTTTTATTTTTTTTTCATTTATTTCCAATTTACTTATTTCATTGTATAACAATAATATGAATATATAAGCTATGGCTTTGCCGTCAGCTCGGTTAGCAAATTTAATTTAATATATGTATATATGTAAATGTTTTATTAATTTAAATAGTTGGAAATATATAAAAATTATTAAATAAATTCTGTTATCAATAGCATTCTATAGGTATTTAGTTCTTTCAAAAAGTTGTATAGGGTTTTCCAGTTATGTTTGTTCAAAATTTCGATTGTTTCCTGCATTGTTAAAGTTTTCTTTCCGAAGTATGCAAGGCGTTGGGGGGAGAAAATGGGTCATATACTAACATGGTGAAAACAGTCTTCTTTCGCTTTTAGGTTACATAGAGAACAGAATTGATTGAAACTTCCGTTATAGGGGGTTCCGTTTAGACCGAGAAGTTCACACCTCGTTTTTAAAATTAGGGATATTTCATTATTGCGTAGCTGGTTGTGAAAGTAGTTATTTTCCATTAAATTATAATTGAGCTGTGAGTATATAATTCTACTCTCTGATTCACGAGCTCTCAATATGAACGCATCGCGCACTGAATCTTCTTGCTTCTGAATAATTCGATAAAGTTGTTCTTTAAACAAATTTAAGTGGTCTATGTCGAACGATACAACTTCATCACAATTATTTCCTAAAGTTTTCCACTTTGACATCCACCAATCCTCGTTTCTCAGCTCATACAACATCATTGTTTTGGTGACACGCGCATCCTGATGAGAAAGAGTTTTCACGATGTAATCAGCCTGCAGCTTGAGTGTATAAGTGAAAAGTTTTGGAAGTCCTGTTTCAAGGTGAAGTGCATAGTTTGGCGTTTTTATCGACAAATTGAAAAGTTTTTTTAAAAAGTTCCTTTGGAATTTTTCAATAGACTCGTATTCGTCTATTGCTTGCTGATCTGGTAAACACAATTACTTTTGACTTATTTGGGTTAGTTATAAGACTCCATTTATGGCAGTGCCAGTCGATTGATCATCAGTTGAAGATTTTCTGGAGACTCTGAGAGTATTACCAGATCATCGGCATACAACAGAACGTTGATGTTTAGCTCGGCGATTCGAATTCCTCCAGGAAGATAGGCTACCACATAATTTATAAAAAGTGAGAACAAAAGAGCACTCAGAGGACATCCTTGTTTCAAACCATTCTGAGATTTACCATCCCACATGGCGGCTTTTGATTCTGAATATAATTTCCTTATGATATGAATGAATTTCGTTGACAGGCCTATTTGTGATAATTTATAAAAGAGAGCATTTCGATTTATAAGGTCGAAGGCTGCCTTAAAGTCAAGAAAAAAGGCATACACTTTCTTTTTTCTGGCTTGGAAAGCTTTCACAATTGATGTTAGTGAGAAGATATGGTCAACTGTCGAAAAATTTTTTCGGAAACCAGCATGAAAATCTGAAACTGAAAGGATGTTGTTCGTATCAACCCATACTTCTAACCTGTTTACGAGTACACCGCAGAATAATTTAGCCAGGACATTCATGAAGGAGATGTCTTGATAATTTTCAACACTGTTCATATCTCCTTTTTTGTGTATTGGAAAGATTACCGACCTTTTGAATGATAACGGGACATCCTCACTCGTGAACACTTTATTAAAAAGTGATTGAAGTTGCGTACGTAAGGACTCGGTAGCATTCTTGAAAAATACATACGGTATCCCATCCTCACCAGGAGCTTTTCCATTCTTTCCTTTGAAAATTGCCATGTTTACTTCCTCAAGCGTAATTTCAGAGTCCAGTATTTCATCCAAAATCAATGATTCTGCATACAAAAAATTTCAGTTCAACTTTGCCATATAGTAAAATTTTGAAATGTGCGCATAAATCAACAGCGGAAACTCCTATACCGATTGAAAACTTCGAACCATTAATATCTCTGACAGTCTTCCAAAATTCTTTAGAATTTTTTATTTGGCTAAGTGTACAAGCTTGAGAGTTTTCAAAATCCGTTTTCTTTTTATGACACAGTTTCTTGTACACCGCATTTGTTTCGCAGTACCACTTCTTAAGAATTTTGCAGTTAGAATTCCGCAGAGCATTTAGTAAAATAAATGATTTTTTTCTGGCTAACAAACATTCCTTGTCAAACCATTTTTGTTTATATTTACAGCCTTTTCTTACAATAGTATTCACTGTGGAGCTTTGTATGCAAGCGATAAGTTTGTTTGCACTAACTTCGGGTGAATCAGACGACACATTTAAGGACGCTAGGTTTTGATCCAATTTTTGGTGGTATGTATTGGCACTTTTGGGATTCCATTTTAAACCTGATAAAAGTTCAAGATTTCTTTGATTTGTCATAGTATCATCGTACCAGTCTACAGTAATCGGCATGTGATCGGAAAAATTTTTGCATTAAACTTCAAACTTCTTTTTTAAATTATTCCAGTCGTTATTAACTGCACAGTAGTCTATGACTGATTTTCCTTGCCCTCCGATAAAAGTGAAGTGACCTGCGTTGTCACCTTTAGTACATCCATTTAAAATTGAACAATCAAACAGTTGCAGAAGATCCAACAAAGTTTTACCATTTTGGTTGTATACCTCACCCAAAGATGTTCTTTGAGTGGGATTTATAACAGGGTTGCTTATGTCGTTTTCGATTGGATTTTCAGAGTGTTTCACTCCTTTTTGATTCCAATGGAATATGAAAAACTCTTTTGCGTAATATGTGTATCTATGTAGAAGTAAAAACTAAAATGAATTCTTCAATAATTTCAATTTCAGAACATCCCAAGAAGAAGCATTTTCTATTTTGACAATTAATCCAACACATACTTTTAAAAGTATGTGTGTTTTCAGAGTGCACTCCTAGCACTCCTTAATGAAATCCGGAGTGAAAAAACACTCCTAAATCATCACTCCGAATAGCAAATGGAAGGTTTTTGGAGTGTTGGGAGTGTGGATGGAGTGAAAAAAGAGTGTTAGGAGTGACCAACGGAAAACGACATTATATTGTGGGCTACTGTAATTTGCAGATTGGCTATTCTGGCATTGAAGTCGCCAATTATCAAAACACTTTTGTTTGCCAGGAACATCAGGATATTGTTGAGTAGCTCAAAATCATCACTCCACTTATTGCAGTTGATATAAAACGGAATAATATATAAATTTGGCTTACGCGTGAATGAATAATTTTCCGGTTGCGAGCATAAGATCTATTGTTCTGGATGGAGATTGCTCATTCTGCAACTCTTCCTCAAAATTCGTTTTTTTGTCACGAGATTAGATTTTTGTTCGAAGAACAGAGATTTACAGTTCAAATAAAATTAGGTTAGGTTATAGGTTATCGGGCTGATAGAGGATCTTGTAGATCAATGTAGATCCCTTGTGATACCCTGGAGGATTGGACACTCCAAATAGTTTAACCTATAAATTTTCATGGATTATCTAGCCATCTAGAGGCATTAATGAATTTCGACAATTGCACACCAGAAAAATTGGAGAGCTCTTCCAAGTTATTGAAGAAGTAGTTTCCTAGGTGCTTATTTCTTAGTTGCGAGAGTGCTGGGCAGTGACATAGGAAGTGAGAAGAGTCTTCTTGTGCTTCTTCATCGCCACAACCTCTGCACAGATCATCCGTGCTGAGCCTCAGTTTTTTCATGCGGTACTTCAGCAGATTGTGTCCAGTTATTGTACCTACGAGAGAGTACAATGATTTCTTATTTAGTGTGAGGATCCTATCTGTCTTCCCTTTGTCGAAACACGGCCAAAGTTTTTTGGTATTCGTGCAGGAGTCGAGTAGGGTCCACCTAACATTAGTTTTCTCAAGAATTTTCTTTGCCACAGTCTGTTTTAAGGTGCATATTGGTGCATATACGTTTAGTTCTGCTCGGTTTGGATCAATTGATGATCCAATTCGTGCCAACTCGTTTGCTTTCTCGTTATCCGGAATTTTTTTATGGCCAGGAACCCAACAGAGCCTTACTTTGTGCTGTGAGCCAAGAACCTTGAGCTCTTCACGGCAGCAGGAAACGGGTATAAATAAAATTACTTTTGAGATTCCTTCAGGGCCCAATATTTATTCCGATATCTCTTCCTGGACATTGAAGAATCTTCAAGTGGTACTAATAACTAAGCTTAATATTTGAGGTACCTTCTTGCCTTACAATCACAATATAAAGTTCACTATGGCGGAGACGTACTTTTTTTTATTAAATTGTGAATCTCATCAGGGTCAAAGAATATCAGCCGCATAATCTCATCTGGATCAAATAAAGATAGTTGTTGTGTTATTTCTATCAATACACTGACAAATGTATAAAAAAAAAAAGTACATTAAGAGCCTACTTCATAATCGCATTATAACGAGTGCATAATGTTATACACTCTTTATAATGCCTCTAAATGCCAAAATGTCATTCATAGAACTTATACAACGTTGAATAGAGTCATTATAAGCTAAACGCGTTTGGAGGTTGAATAGTGCCTACATAAGGATATTTTTGTACCGAAATGTCACTGTGACTCACATAGTGCCTGTTTACATTGTATTTTTGACGAACGGCGCATCCAGTGAGATGGGTAGATTTTGTGTGCGTAAGAAAGAGAAGGGTTAATTCCACCCAAATTCCGCCGATGCGCCAGTTTCAATAAATGTTTTCGGATTGAGCACGAAGAATTTTTTTTGTGTGAGTGAGAGATAAATGGTTGTTAAGGATGTGAGATAGGGATGGGTAGATTGAAATGAAAGGATTTTTTCTCTATAATGTAAACACGAGGAACATTTTGATGAACGAAATATGGTTCATCAAAAATACAATGTAAACAGGCACATACAATAATAAAACACAAAGATTTAGGGTGGCGCTTATTTTTTAATTTCTTTTTTTTCCAGCCTAAGAGTGATCAAGGTTCATAATTATTTATTTAAATAAAACAAAATATTGGGTAATTTATTTTAAATTTGACTAACGTAGTCATGCCAAAGGTCTAGGGATCGAATCCCAGCCTAAAATTAAAACTTTTGTGTACACCTCTTTGACGAATCATATTTGTTACACTATTTACCTTACTTAAATTTATATTTTACTATTACTTAACTTTATATTTACTTAAGATGTATGCAAAGTTTAATGGTTCTTGATCACTTTAAGGGGGAAAATAAAAGATTTTTAAACAAAGCCAAAATAAGCGTCGCCCTAATAAATTAATATTCTTCTCAAAAAAAAACCATTCTGTGAAAACAATTCTTTCAATAAATGAAATATTTTTTTATTCCAAGACATTTAACTTTATTTTCAAACTCATAAATTACACAAAGAACAATAATTACAACAATATTAATAGAAATTAAAAGAATAAAATCGGCGCGGCACAATTATTTTTCTGATTTTTTACGAACAGCTGAGCTTTAGTTGTCAGTTGTGGAGGTAAAACGTAATAGATTTCTCATTTTTAGTCCTTTAACTGACATAACGTCGCCCGAGAATTGTTTTATCGTAAACGCCAAAATGCACTTTTTTTAAGTGGGTATGCAGTGCTATGTTTTCGAAGGTCCTCTTTTCATTTCTGTGATCAGATTTCGCCTATCAATTACTGTTACCGAGGTACTCAGTATGCATTTTATCGTATATTCACATAATAACCCATCCCTTAGTTTTGTTTTGTCGTATACGCCACATTTTGGCATATATGTACCTACGACAAAATATCCATGTATTTTTGGTATATTTTTTGTTTAAATCTGTTTTGTCGTACGTGTATAGGCTTAACAGACAACGCCCAAAATTTCAAATGAAACCGAAGAATTATTTCGGCGTACGCGTTACGTATCATAAAAATGCAAAAAACATGAAAGTAAAGGTGACTTTTAGAGTTTACGCAGGCTGTCGGTGAGGCGTCGGCCGGCGGCGTCGGATCAAACAGGCGACATCCGCAAGCCCGCGACACTGACACTGTCACGACTGAGCGCAACCAAAATATGCCTGACTATGACTTGAAGTGCATACCTGCATTGTTGTTGTCGTGGGTGTCGCCGGTTAGCATCGACGACGCACCAACACGGACGTCGCGAACGGTCGGTGAATTTGCATGAAAAACTTGCATGCAACTAGCATGAAAAACTTGCATGCAACTTGCATGAAAAATTTGCATGCAACTTGCATGAAAGACTTGCATGAAAAACTTGCATGCAACTTGCATGAAAAACTTGCATGAAAAACTTGCATGCAACTTGCATGAAAAACTTGCATGCAACTTGCATGAAAGACTTGCATGAAAAACTTGCATGCAACTTGCATGAAAAACTTGAATGAAAAACTTGCATGCAACTTGCATAAAAAACTTGCATGCAACTTGCATGAAAAACCTGCATGCAACTTGCATGAAAAACCTGCATGCAACTTGCATGAAAAACTTGCATGCAACTTGCATGAAAAACTTGCATGCAACTTGCATGAAAAACTTGCATGCAACTTGCATGAAGAACTTGCATGCAACTTGCATGAAAGACTTGCATGCAACTTGCATGAAAAACTTGCATGCAACTTGCATGGAAAACTTGCATGAAAAACTTGCATGAAAAACTTGCATGAAAAACTTGCATGCAATTTGCATGAAAAACTTGCATGCAACTTGCACGAAAAACTTGCATGAAAAACTTGCATGCAACTTGCATGAAAGACTTGCATGCAACTTGCATGAAAAACTTGCATGCAAATTGCATGAAAAACTTGCATGAAGAACTTGCATGCAACTTGCATGAAAGACTTGCATGTAACTTGCATGAAAAACTTGCATGCAACTTGCATGAAAAACTTGCATGAAAAACTTGCATGCAACTTGCATGAAAAAATTGCATGCAACTTGCACGAAAAACTTGCATGAAAAACTTGCATGCAACTTGCATGAAAAACTTGCATGCAACTTGCACGAAAAACTTGCATGAAAAACTTGCATGCAACTTGCATGAAAAACTTGCATGCAACTTGCATGAAAAACTTGCATGCAACTTGCATGAAAAACTTGCATGCAAATTGCATGAAAAACTTGCATGAAGAACTTGCATGCAACTTGCATGAAAGACTTGCATGCAACTTGCATGAAAAACTTGCGTGAAAAACTTGCATGCAACTTGCATGAAAAACTTGCATGAAAGACTTGCATGCAACTTGCACGAAAAACTTGCATGAAAAACTTGCATGCAACTTGCATGAAAAACTTGCATGCAACTTGCATGAAAAACTTGCATGCAACTTGCATGAAAAACTTGCATGCAACTTGCATGAAAAACTTGCATGCAACTTGCATGAAAGATTTGCATGAAAAACTTGCATGCAACTTGCATGAAAATCTTGCATGCAACTTGCATGAAAAACTTGCATGAAAAACTTGCATGCAACTTGCATGAAAAACTTGCATGCAACTTGCATGGAAAACTTGCATGAAAAACTTGCATGCAACTTGCATGAAAAACTTGCATGCAACTTGCATGAAAGACTTGCATGCAACTTGCATGAAAAACTTGCATGCAACTTGCATGGAAAACTTGCATGAAAAACTTGCATGCAACTTGCATGAAAAACTTGCATGAAAAACTTGTATGCAACTTGCATGAAAAACTTGCATGCAACTTGCATGAAAGACTTGCATGCAACTTGCATGAAAGACTTGCATGCAACTTGCATGAAAAACTTGCATGCAACTTGCATGAAAAACTTTCATGCAACTTGCATGAAAAACTTGCATGCAACTTGCATGAAAGACTTGCATGAAAAACTTGCATGCAACTTGCATGAAAAACTTGCATGCAACTTGCATGAAAAACTTGCATGCAACTTACATGAAAAACTTGCATGCAACTTGCATGAAAAACTTGCATGCAACTTGCATGAAAAACTTGCATCCAACTTGCATGAAAAACTTGCATGCAACTTGCATGAAAAACTTGCATGCAACTTGCATGAAAAACTTGCATGCAACTTGCATGAAAAACTTGCATGCAACTTGCATGAAAAACTTGCATGCAACTTGCATGAAAAACTTGCATGCAACTTGCATGAAAGACTTGCATGCAACTTGCACGAAAAACTTGCATGCAACTTGCATGAAAAACTTGCATGAAAAACTTGCATGCAACTTGCATGAAAAACTTGCATGCAACTTGCATGAAAAACTTGCATGCAACTTGCATGAAAGACATGCATGAAAAACTGGCATGCAACTTGCATGAAAATCTTGCATGCAACTTGCATGAAAAACTTGCATGAAAAACTTGCATGCAACTTGCATGAAAAACTTGCATGCAACTTGCATGGAAAACTTGCATGAAAAACTTGCATGCAACTTGCATGAAAAACTTGCATGCAACTTGCATGAAGAACTTGCATGCAACTTGCATGAAAGACTTGCATGCAACTTGCATGAAAAACTTGCATGCAACTTGCATGGAAAACTTGCATGAAAAACTTGCATGCAACTTGCATGAAAAACTTGCATAAAAACTTGCATGCAACTTGCATGAAAAACTTGCATGCAACTTGCACGAAAAACTTGCATGAAAAACTTGCATGCAACTTGCATGAAAAACTTGCATGCAACTTGCATGAAAAACTTGCATGCAACTTGCATGAAAGACTTGCATGCAACTTGCATGAAAAACTTGCATGCAACTTGCATGAAAAACTTGCATGCAACTTGCATGAAAAACTTGCATGCAACTTGCATGAAGAACTTGCATGCAACTTGCATGAAAGACTTGCATGCAACTTGCATGAAAAACTTGCATGCAACTTGCATGGAAAACTTGCATGAAAAACTTGCATGCAACTTGCATGAAAAACTTGCATGAAAAACTTGCATGCAATTTGCATGAAAAACTTGCATGCAACTTGCACGAAAAACTTGCATGAAAAACTTGCATGCAACTTGCATGAAAAACTTGCATGCAACTTGCATGAAAAACTTGCATGCAACTTGCATGAAAAACTTGCATGCAACTTGCATGAAAAACTTGCATGCAACTTGCATGAAAAACTTGCATGAAAAACTTGCATGCAACTTGCATGAAAAACTTGCATGCAACTTGCATGAAGAACTTGCATGCAACTTGCATGAAAGACTTGCATGCAACTTGCATGAAAAACTTGCATGCAACTTGCATGAAAAACTTGCATGAAAAACTTGCATGCAACTTGCATGAAAAACTTGCATGAAAAACTTGCATGCAATTTGCATGAAATACTTGCATGCAACTTGCACGAAAAACTTGCATGAAAAACTTGCATGCAACTTGCATGAAAAACTTGCATGCAACTTGCATGAAAAACTTGCATGCAACTTGCATGAAAAACTTGCATGCAACTTGCATGAAAAACTTGCATGCAACTTGCATGAAAAACTTGCATGCAAATTGCATGAAAAACTTGCATGAAGAACTTGCATGCAACTTGCATGAAAGCCTTGCATGCAACTTGCATGAAAAACTTGCATGAAAAACTTGCATGCAACTTGCATGAAAAACTTGCATGAAAAACTTGCATGCAACTTGCATGAAAAACTTGCATGCAACTTGCACGAAAAACTTGCATAAAAAACTTGCATGCAACTTGCATGAAAAACTTGCATGCAACTTGCATGAAAAACTTGCATGCAACTTGCATGAAAAACTTGCATGCAACTTGCATGAAAGACTTGCATGCAACTTGCATGAAAAAATTGCATGCAACTTGCATGAAAAACTTGCATGAAAAACTTTCATGCAACTTGTATGAAAAACTTGCATGCAAATTGCATGAAAAACTTGCATGCAACTTGCATGAAGAACTTGCATGCAACTTGCATGAAAGACTTGCATGCAACTTGCATGAAAAACTTGCATGCAACTTGCATGGAAAACTTGCATGAAAAACTTGCATGTAACTTGCATGAAAAACTTGCATGCAACTTGCATGAAAAACTTGCATGCAACTTGCATGAAAAACTTGCATGCAACTTGCATGAAAAACTTGCATGCAAGTTGCATGAAAAACTTGCATGCAACTTGCATGAAAGACTTGCATGCAACTTGCACGATAAACTTGCATGAAAAACTTGCATGCAACTTGCATGAAAAACTTGCATGCAACTTGCATGAAAAACTTGCATGCAACTTGCATGAAAAACTTGCATGCAACTTGCATGAAAAATTTGCATGCAACTTGCATGAAAAACTTGCATGCAACTTGCATGAAAGACTTGCATGAAAAACTTGCATGCAACTTGCATGAAAATCTTGCATGCAACTTGCATGAAAAACTTGCATGAAAAACTTGCATGCAACTTGCATGAAAAACTTGCATGCAACTTGCATGGAAAACGTGCATGAAAAACTTGCATGCAACTTGCATGAAAAACTTGCATGCAACTTGCATGCAACTTGCATGAAAGACTTGCATGCAACTTGCATGAAAAATTTGCATGCAACTTGCCTGGAAAACTTGCATGAAAAACTTGCATGCAACTTGCATGAAAAACTTGCATGCAACTTGCATGAAAAACTTGCATGCAACTTGCATGAAAGACTTGCATGCAACTTGCACGAAAAACTTGCATGCAACTTGCATGAAAAACTTGCATGCAACTTGCATGAAAAACTTGCATGCAACTTGCATGAAAAACTTGCATGCAACTTGCATGAAAAACTTGCATGCAACTTGCATGAAAAACTTGCATGCAACTTGCATGAAAGACTTGCATGAAAAACTGGCATGCAACTTGCATGAAAATCTTGCATGCAACTTGCATGAAAAACTTGCATAAAAAACTTGCATGCAACTTGCATGAAAAACTTGCATGCAACTTGCATGGAAAACTTGCATGAAAAACTTGCATGCAACTTGCATGAAAAACTTGCATGCAACTTGCATGAAGAACTTGCATGCAACTTGCATGAAAAACTTGCATGCAACTTGCATGAAAATCTTGCATGCAACTTGCATGAAAAACTTGCATGAAAAACTTGCATGCAACTTGCATGAAAAACTTGCATGCAACTTGCATGGAAAACGTGCATGAAAAACTTACATGCAACTTGCATGAAAAACTTGCATGCAACTTGCATGCAACTTGCATGAAAGACTTGCATGCAACTTGCATGAAAGACTTGCATGCAACTTGCACGAAAAACTTGCATGCAACTTGCATGAAAAACTTGCATGAAAAACTTGCATGAAAAACTTGCATGCAACTTGCATGAAAAACTTGCATGCAACTTGCATGAAAAACTTGCATGCAACTTGCATGAAAGACTTGCATGCAACTTGCACGAAAAACTTGCATGCAACTTGCATGAAAAACTTGCATGCAACTTGCATGAAAAACTTGCATGCAACTTGCATGAAAAACTTGCATGCAACTTGCATGAAAAACTTGCATGCAACTTGCATGAAAAACTTGCATGCAACTTGCATGAAAGACTTGCATGAAAAACTGGCATGCAACTTGCATGAAAATCTTGCATGCAACTTGCATGAAAAACTTGCATAAAAAACTTGCATGCAACTTGCATGAAAAACTTGCATGCAACTTGCATGGAAAACTTGCATGAAAAACTTGCATGCAACTTGCATGAAAAACTTGCATGCAACTTGCATGAAGAACTTGCATGCAACTTGCATGAAAGACTTGCATGCAACTTGCATGAAAAACTTGCATGCAACTTGCATGGAAAACTTGCATGAAAAACTTGCATGCAACTTGCATGAAAAACTTGCATAAAAATTTGCATGCAACTTGCATGAAAAACTTGCATGCAACTTGGATGAAAAACTTGCATCAAAAACTTGCATGAAAAACTTGCATGCAACTTGCATGAAAAACTTGCATGCAACTTGCATGAAAAACTTGCATGCAACTTGCATGAAAGACTTGCACGAAAAACTTGCATGCAACTTGCATGAAAAACTTGCATGCAACTTGCATGAAAAACTTGCATGCAACTTGCATGAAAAACTTGCATGCAACTTGCATGAAAAACTTGCATGCAACTTGCATGAAAGACTTGCATGAAAAACTGGCATGCAACTTGCATGAAAATCTTGCATGCAACTTGCATGAAAAACTTGCATGAAAAACTTGCATGCAACTTGCATGAAAAACTTGCATGCAACTTGCATGGAAAACTTGCATGAAAAACTTGCATGCAACTTGCATGAAAAACTTGCATGCAACTTGCATGAAGAACTTGCATGAAAGACTTGCATGCAACTTGCATGAAAAACTTGCATGCAACTTGCATGGAAAACTTGCATGAAAAACTTGCATGCAACTTGCATGAAAAACTTGCATAAAAACTTGCATGCAACTTGCATGAAAAACTTGCATGCAACTTGCACGAAAAACTTGCATGAAAAACTTGCATGCAACTTGCATGAAAAACTTGCATGCAACTTGCATGAAAAACTTGCATGCAACTTGCATGAAAGACTTGCATGCAACTTGCATGAAAAACTTGCATGCAACTTGCATGAAAAACTTGCATACAACTTGCATGAAAAACTTGCATGCAACTTGCATGAAGAACTTGCATGAAAGACTTGCATGCAACTTGCATGAAAAACTTGCATGCAACTTGCATGGAAAACTTGCATGAAAAACTTGCATGCAACTTGCATGAAAAACTTGCATGAAAAACTTGCATGAAAAACTTGCATGCAATTTGCATGAAAAACTTGCATGCAACTTGCACGAAAAACTTGCATGAAAAACTTGCATGCAACTTGCATGAAAAACTTGCATGCAACTTGCATGAAAAACTTGCATGCAACTTGCATGAAAAACTTGCATGCAACTTGCATGAAAAACTTGCATGAAAAACTTGCATGCAACTTGCATGAAAAACTTGCATGCAACTTGCATGAAGAACTTGCATGCAACTTGCATGAAAGACTTGCATGCAACTTGCATGAAAAACTTGCATGCAACTTGCATGAAAAACTTGCATGAAAAACTTGCATGCAACTTGCATGAAAAACTTGCATGAAAAACTTGCATGCAATTTGCATGAAATACTTGCATGCAACTTGCACGAAAAACTTGCATGAAAAACTTGCATGCAACTTGCATGAAAAACTTGCATGCAACTTGCATGAAAAACTTGCATGCAACTTGCATGAAAAACTTGCATGCAACTTGCATGAAAAACTTGCATGCAACTTGCATGAAAAACTTGCATGCAAATTGCATGAAAAACTTGCATGCAACTTGCACGAAAAACTTGCATGAAAAACTTGCATGCAACTTGCATGAAAAACTTGCATGCAACTTGCATGAAAAACTTGCATGCAACTTGCATGAAAAACTTGCATGCAACTTGCATGAAAAACTTGCATGAAAAACTTGCATGCAACTTGCATGAAAAACTTGCATGCAACTTGCATGAAGAACTTGCATGCAACTTGCATGAAAGACTTGCATGCAACTTGCATGAAAAACTTGCATGCAACTTGCATGAAAAACTTGCATGAAAAACTTGCATGCAACTTGCATGAAAAACTTGCATGAAAAACTTGCATGCAATTTGCATGAAATACTTGCATGCAACTTGCACGAAAAACTTGCATGAAAAACTTGCATGCAACTTGCATGAAAAACTTGCATGCAACTTGCATGAAAAACTTGCATGCAACTTGCATGAAAAACTTGCATGCAACTTGCATGAAAAACTTGCATGCAACTTGCATGAAAAACTTGCATGCAAATTGCATGAAAAACTTGCATGAAGAACTTGCATGCAACTTGCATGAAAGCCTTGCATGCAACTTGCATGAAAAACTTGCATGAAAAACTTGCATGCAACTTGCATGAAAAACTTGCATGAAAAACTTGCATGCAACTTGCATGAAAAACTTGCATGCAACTTGCACGAAAAACTTGCATAAAAAACTTGCATGCAACTTGCATGAAAAACTTGCATGCAACTTGCATGAAAAACTTGCATGCAACTTGCATGAAAAACTTGCATGCAACTTGCATGAAAGACTTGCATGCAACTTGCATGAAAAAATTGCATGCAACTTGCATGAAAAACTTGCATGAAAAACTTTCATGCAACTTGTATGAAAAACTTGCATGCAAATTGCATGAAAAACTTGCATGCAACTTGCATGAAGAACTTGCATGCAACTTGCATGAAAGACTTGCATGCAACTTGCATGAAAAACTTGCATGCAACTTGCATGGAAAACTTGCATGAAAAACTTGCATGCAACTTGCATGAAAAACTTGCATGCAACTTGCATGAAAAACTTGCATGCAACTTGCATGAAAAACTTGCATGCAACTTGCATGAAAAACTTGCATGCAAGTTGCATGAAAAACTTGCATGCAACTTGCATGAAAGACTTGCATGCAACTTGCACGAAAAACTTGCATGAAAAACTTGCATGCAACTTGCATGAAAAACTTGCATGCAACTTGCATGAAAAACTTGCATGCAACTTGCATGAAAAACTTGCATGCAACTTGCATGAAAAATTTGCATGCAACTTGCATGAAAAACTTGCATGCAACTTGCATGAAAGACTTGCATGAAAAACTTGCATGCAACTTGCATGAAAATCTTGCATGCAACTTGCATGAAAAACTTGCATGAAAAACTTGCATGCAACTTGCATGAAAAACTTGCATGCAACTTGCATGAAAAACTTGCATGCAACTTGCATGGAAAACGTGCATGAAAAACTTGCATGCAACTTGCATTAAAAACTTGCATGCAACTTGCATGCAACTTGCATGAAAGACTTGCATGCAACTTGCATGAAAAATTTGCATGCAACTTGCCTGGAAAACTTGCATTTAAAACTTGCATGCAACTTGCATGAAAAACTTGCATGCAACTTGCATGAAAAATTTGCATGCAACTTGCATGAAAAACTTGCATGCAACTTGCATGAAAGACTTGCATGAAAAACTTGCATGCAACTTGCATGAAAATCTTGCATGCAACTTGCATGAAAAACTTGCATGAAAAACTTGCATGCAACTTGCATGAAAAACTTGCATGCAACTTGCATGGAAAACGTGCATGAAAAACTTACATGCAACTTGCATGAAAAACTTGCATGCAACTTGCATGAAAGACTTGCATGCAACTTGCATGAAAAACTTGCATGCAACTTGCCTGGAAAACTTGCATGAAAAACTTGCATGCAACTTGCATGAAAAACTTGTATGCAACTTGCATGAAAAACTTGCATGCAACTTGCACGAAAAACTTGCATGAAAAACTTGCATGCAACTTGCATGAAAGACTTGCATGCAACTTGCATGAAAAACTTGCATGAAAATTTTGCATGCAACTTGCATGAAAAACTTGCATGCAACTTGCATGAAAAACTTGCATGCAACTTGCATGAAAAACTTGCATGCAACTTGCATGAAAAACTTGCATGCAACTTGCATGAAAAACTTGCATGCAACTTGCATGAAGAACTTGCATGCAACTTGCATGAAAGACTTGCATGCAACTTGCATGAAAAACTTGCATGCAACTTGCATGGAAAACTTGCATGAAAAACTTGCATGCAACTTGCATGAAAAACTTGCATGAAAAACTTGCATGAAAAACTTGCATGCAATTTGCATGAAAAACTTGCATGCAACTTGCAAGAAAAACTTGCATGAAAAACTTGCATGCAACTTGTATGAAAAACTTGCATGCAACTTGCATGAAAAACTTGCATGGAACTTGCATGAAAAACTTGCATGCAACTTGCATGAAAAACTTGCATGCAACTTGCATGAAAAACTTGCATGCAACTTGCATGAAAAACTTGCATGCAACTTGCATGAAAAACTTGCATGCAACTTGCATGAAGAACTTGCATGCAACTTGCATGAAAGACTTGCATGCAACTTGCATGAAAAACTTGCATGAAAAACTTGCATGCAATTTGCATGAAAAACTTGCATGCAACTTGCACGAAAAACTTGCATGAAAAACTTGCATGCAACTTGCATGAAAAACTTGCATGCAACTTGCATGAAAAACTTGCATGAAAAACTTGCATGCAACTTTCATGAAAAACTTGCATGCAACTTGCATGAAAAACTTGCATGCAACTTGCATGAAGAACTTGCATGCAACTTGCATGAAAGACTTGCATGCAACTTGCATGAAAAACTTGCATGCAACTTGCATGAAAAACTTGCATGAAAAACTTGCATGCAATTTGCATGAAAAACTTGCATGCAACTTGCACGAAAAACTTGCATGAAAAACTTGCATGCAACTTGCATGAAAAACTTGCATGCAACTTGCATGAAAAACTTGCATGCAACTTGCATGAAAAACTTGCATGCAACTTGCATGAAAAACTTGCATGCAACTTGCATGAAAAACTTGCATGCAACTTGCATGAAAAACTTGCATGCAACTTGCATGAAAAACTTGCATGCAAATTGCATGAAGAAATTGCATGCAACTTGCATGAAAGCCTTGCATGCAACTTGCATGAAAAACTTGCATGCAACTTGCATGAAAAACTTGCGTGAAAAACTTGCATGCAACTTGCATGAAAAACTTGCATGCAACTTGCACGAAAAACTTGCATGAAAAACTTGCATGCAACTTGCATGAAAAACTTGCATGCAACTTGCATGAAAAACTTGCATGCAACTTGCATGAAAAACTTGCATGCAACTTGCATGAAAGACTTGCATGCAACTTGCATGAAAAAATTGCATGCAACTTGCATGAAAAACTTGCATGAAAAACTTTCATGCAACTTGTATGAAAAACTTGCATGCAAATTGCATGAAAAACTTGCATGCAACTTGCATGCAACTTGCATGAAAGACTTGCATGCAACTTGCATGAAAAACTTGCATGCAACTTGCATGGAAAACTTGCATGAAAAACTTGCATGCAACTTGCATGAAAAACTTGCATGCAACTTGCATGAAAAACTTGCATGCAACTTGCATGAAAAACTTGCATGCAACTTGCATGAAAAACTTGCATGCAACTTGCATGAAAGACTTGCATGCAACTTGCACGAAAAACTTGCATGAAAAACTTGCATGCAACTTGCATGAAAAACTTGCATGCAACTTGCATGAAAAACTTGCATGCAACTTGCATGAAAAACTTGCATGCAACTTGCATGAAAAACTTGCATGAAAATCTTGCATGCAACTTGCATGAAAAACTTGCATGAAAAACTTGCATGCAACTTGCATGAAAAACTTGCATGCAACTTGCATGGAAAACTTGCATGAAAAACTTGCATGCAACTTGCATGAAAAACTTGCATGCAACTTGCATGAAAGACTTGCATGCAACTTGCATGAAAAACTTGCATGCAACTTGCATGGAAAACTTGCATGAAAAACTTGCATGAAAAACTTGCATGCAACTTGCATGAATAACTTGTATGCAACTTGCATGAAAAACTTGCATGCAACTTGCATGAAAAACTTGCATGCAACTTGCATGAAAAACTTGCATGCAACTTGCATGAAAAACTTGCATGCAACTTGCATGAAAAACTTGCATGCAACTTGCATGAAGAACTTGCATGCAACTTGCATGAAAGACTTGCATGCAACTTGCATGAAAAACTTGCATGCAACTTGCATGAAAAACTTGCATGCAACTTGCATGAAAAACTTGCATGCAACTTGCATGAAAAACTTGCATGAAAAACTTGCATGGAACTTGCATGAAAAACTTGCATGCAACTTGCATGAAAAACTTGCATGCAACTTGCATGAAAAACTTGCATGCAACTTGCATGAAAGACTTGCATGCAACTTGCATGAAAAACTTGCATGCAACTTGCATGAAAAACTTGCATGCAACTTGCATGAAAAACTTGCATGCAACTTGCATGAAAAACTTGCATGCAACTTGCATGAAAGACTTGCATGAAAAACTTGCATGCAACTTGCATGAAAAACTTGCATGCAACTTGCATGAAAAACTTGCATGTAACTTACATGAAAAACTTGCATGAAAAACTTGCATGCAACTTGCATGAAAAACTTGCATGAAAAACTTGCATGCAACTTGCATGAAAAACTTGCATGCAACTTGCATAAAAAACTTGAATGAAAAACTTGCATGCAACTTGCATGAAAAACTTGCATGCAACTTGCATGAAAAACTTGCATGCAACTTGCACGAAAAACTTGCGTGAAAAACTTGCATGCAACTTGCATGAAAAACTTGCATGAAAAACTTGCATGCAACTTGCATGAAAAACTTGCATTCAACTTGCATGAAAAACTTGCATGCAACTTGCATGAAAAACTTGCATGAAAAACTTGCATGCAACTTGCATGCAAGTTTTTCATGCAAGTTTTTCATGCAAGTTTTTCATGCAAGTTTTTCATGCAAGTTGCATGCAAGTTTTTCATGCAAGTTGCATGCAAGTTTTTCATGCAAGTTGCATGCAAGTTTTTCATGCAAGTTGCATGCAAGTTTTTCATGCAAGTTGCATGCAAGTTTTTCATGCAAGTTGCATGCAAGTTTTTCATGCAAGTTGCATGCAAGTTTTTCATGCAAGTTTTTCATGCAAGTTGCATGCAAGTTTTTCATGCAAGTTTTTCATGCATGTTGCATGCAAGTTTTTCATGCAAGTTGCATGCAAGTTTTTCGTGCAAGTTGCATGCAAGTTTTTCACGCAAGTTGCATGCAAGCTTTTCATGCAAGTTTTTCATGCATGTTGCATGCAAGTTTTTCATGCAAGTTGCATGCAAGTTTTTCGTGCAAGTTGCATGCAAGTTTTTCACGCAAGTTGCATGCAAGCTTTTCATGCAAGTTTTTCATGCATGTTGCATGCAAGTTTTTCATGCATGTTGCATGCAAGTTTTTCATGCAAGTTGCATGCAAATTTTTCATGCAAGTTTTCCATGCAAGTTGCATGCAAGTTTTTCATGCCAGTTACATGCAAGTCTTTCATGCAAGTTGCATGCAAGTTCTTCATTCAAGTTGCATGCAAGTTTTTCATGCAAGTTGCATGCAAGTTTTTCATGCAAGTTGCATGCAAGTTTTTCATGCAAGTTGCATGCAAATTTTTCATGCAAGTTGCATGCAAGTTTTTCATGCAAGTTGCATGCAAGTTTTTCATGCAAGTTGCATGCAAGTCTTTCATGCAAGTTTTCCATGCAAGTTGCATGCAAGTTTTTCATGCCAGTTACATGCAAGTCTTTCATGCAAGTTGCATGCAAGTTCTTCATTCAAGTTGCATGCAAGTTTTTCATGCAAGTTGCATGCAAGTTTTTCATGCAAGTTTTTCATGCAAGTTGCATGCAAGTTTTTCATGCAAGTTTTTCATGCATGTTGCATGCAAGTTTTTCATGCAAGTTGCATGCAAGCATTTCATGCAAGTTGCATGCAAGTTTTTCAGGCAAGTTCCATGCAAGTTTTTCATGCAAGTTGCATGCAAGTTTTTCATGCAAATTGCATGCAAGTCTTTCATGCAAGTTGCATGCAAGTTTTTCATGCAAGTTGCATGCAAGTTTTTCATGCAAGTTGCATATAACTGTAATGGGTAGGAAAATGTTTTATGAATAGGAATTTATGCAACGTTGCATAGAGGCTACATAAAACCTTATGCAGTGCATAACTATTCATATGTTTAACGCAATCTAATGAATAAGGCTGTAAGTCATTTTACAGTGAAAAATATTTTTTTGAATCGTTTGTTCAGTTATTTTACATATTTTAGTTGCGCAAGCGAATCCAACATTTGTATTGCCTTAGAAAATGTGGGGAAATTATTCTGATTCCTCTGAGCACTCAACCAGAACTGACTAAATGAATCAGAGCTCATAATTAGGCGATAGAATAAGACTACGAATGCACAGAGAATCAAAGAATATGGGAACGATTCAAACGAAATCAACATTCAAATGACATTATGGACCTCATTATGAATAGCGAATCGAAAGTTCGACTAAAATCGAATACTTAAGCGAATTTCACTTTTCACGGTATTATCGATAGCGAGCTTTTATACATTCGCTTAAAAAATCAATGCTGCCAACAGTTTTTACATGAATATCACATATCAAACGACATTTGGGATCTTAATTCAGTTTGTGAATTGTTTTGATTTGTAATGTTTTGTACTTATTTGATTTTTCTTAAATGAACTTGCGACATTTTCTACGTTTAAGACAAATTGTTATAATCAAACAATTTGGGAGGCTATAAAGTATTAAAAGAATATTCTTATGCTCTGTACATACTTATAATGTTTTGAGAATGATGTGTTGAATTTAAAAATCGTCAGATTAGGAAGAAAAACAAGCTATATCTCTTGTTTGTGAGCTTTTTATTGTGTCTTGGATTAAGCAAGGACGTATTTTCCTATATTCGGAATTGGAGAGTGAGTGATTCTGTTCTCAAATCCTTTCAATGTATTTTGTTAGAAGCAAAGTGGAAGTGGAAGAAGTATGGAGAAGAAGTATGGAGCGTCTAATCCTCCAGGGTATCACAAGGGATCTACATTGATCTAAGTGTAATAGGATTAAGATCCTCTATCAGCCCAATAACCTAACCTAACCTACGGAAACATGACTCCAGAAAAGAATAAAAAAAATAAATAAGAAAAACGAATTCATATATGTACCACCATAGGTTACTGGATCCAAAAGTATTTACTGACGTGTTAAATACGTTACGTTTATTCAATTGAAAAATAATTACATCATTTAAATAGTTTTAGAATGTTTGGAATAAAAAAATTTTTGTGAAGCTCACAATAAGGCTAATTGCACTGCGCCCTATCACGAGTAATCGAAAACTTTACGAATCCCGAAAAAAAACCTATCACCAAATCCGTTCCTAATGACAAATTGTATGACATTCTCCTCTACGATGGATTCTGTGATAGTTTTCTTCGGGATTCGTAATAAGTTTCCGATTACGATGGAAGTCGTGATGGGCTGATTATTTGTTGTTAAGGGAAAAGTAAAAAATAAAAAAAAATAACCATCAAATTGAGCTGAAACTAACACAATCACTCTGCGGTCAGTCCAATTAATTTTTTCACCGGTAAATTTACGCCGTGCCGGCACGGAAAAAGTCAGCTCGTGAAAATTCGACAGAAGCGCTTAATTTAATATGCAATTTTTTCATTGGAACATGGGAATTCGCATAAAATGCGAAAAAAGCCAAAGCTTATACGTTGAGACCAAAAAAAAATTAATTAGAGAAGCAATATGTACCTACAATGAAACGTTAGCAGACATTTTCCTGCCTATTAATAATTTATGTATTGGAAAACACAAATAATAAATAAGAAAACACCAATGCGCATATTAATAGAAGATGCAGTTTTTTATTTTAAAAACTTAGAGTTAAATAATAACAATAAAAATGATAATTTAATCTGTATAAAATATTTCTAGGTATGTTTATTCTAATGCCTTGTAATAAATAACGTTTTTGGTTTGGCCGTTTTGGGTGTACACAAACAACGCTGATGGTTTGCCAACGTGTGAACAGGCGACATAAAATTGGCCGTGTGAAAAACGCAGTTAGGTACTCCTAATTCATTCCGCAAATTTGCATTGACTGGCCTTTGGCCTTGGTTCCGATGACGTTTTTCATGAGTTTTTTTGCCGCTGGTCTGGTGCCATTGCAAAATCGCCTCCTCCTCGCCTCCGATTTGTAGGAAACAACTTGGCCCAGAATCGTATTGAATGGCCGCATTAAGATCGTTTACGTTTTTGTTTTCGGCAGCCAATATAGCACGTTAGCTCAACCAAATACGGTTCTTGTAGTGCTGTGCAATGTCTGGAAACACTCTTTGGATGAGTTCTTGAAATTGCAAAAATCTTCACGCAAGGTAGTAAGTGCGGTAGAAACATCTGCAACAATTTTCCCATTTCCGATGTCCAACGAACGTTTTGAATACGTCTCTGCAGTTTGATCATGTTGCAAGTGAACACGCATGTTTTAAAGTTTAATGAAGTGTCTTGCCGTGCCGCCACAGATATGCATTGATGTATGCAGCAGCTATTGATCTCGAAATGACGGAAGGTGTTTGGTGAAAATCACCGATCGTAGATCTTGCAGTGTCCGACTCAAGGCTTCCAATTTTCTTCAATAAAAAATTAAATTTTTTGCTATGAACATTTTGCCAACAGCATGGACTTATGGGCCTTTTTGCAAACAGATAGCAACCAAATAAACTAAATTTAAAAATAAACATTTTACATAAAAAATCTATTTAGGATTTAAATTTTGAAAAATTTCTTAGCTAAGAACCTTCCACAGAAAATGCCGAGCATACAAAATCAAGCGAATCCAAAGAACCGTTCGTGAGCGATGTGGTTACAAACGAAAACCATTTCATTTTTATATAGGTACATATATAGATATAATTTTTATAATTCGAGTTTAGGTGACCACATTTTGGAAAAAAAAGTTGACAAAATGATCGAATCCTTTAACAAAATTGATTTCTGAACGGATTCAAAAACAGTGTTCTAAATTTCAGTTTTAGTTTAGCCAGAGCCCGTATTGTGATTATACGTTTATCGTTCAAAATCCGAAGCTATCGTTAAGTTGCGATTTCATTTTACTATAGCCGTTTTTTTTTTTTCTGAGACGATACCCATTTTCTTTACCGAATGCTTTTGGCGATCGTATTTTATAGTTTGACAATTTTGACTTATGATTCAGATTCAGATTCAGATTCATTTTATTGAGACTTATAAAAACATAATAACATTTAAAATCTTTTGAAATACGAACGTATTTTTATCTTAAGTAAAGTTATTGAATATTAAATATTCAATATTTTACAGGAGGCTATAATGTATAGCTCTCACTTTTATTAATCTATGAAATTCCCAACATGGCTACAGTTATTGGAATCGGTATGAAAGCTCTTGGGTTCCTTGTTGGGTTCCTTGTAAGCCTTGTCGTCGGAAAGTTATCAGTTGCTAGGCGGGAACCGCCTGGAGGTTCGTTAAAATTGTAACGGGACTAACGGTGTCCCATTGGGTTCTTGCAATGGGAGCCCGATTTTCAATTGCTGGAGAATACTCGATCTCCTGTTTTCCAAGAGGGAACTCCCTCCCCTCAAAGGGATCCCATCCTGGACTTTAAGAATATAATTATTAAAATAATTTAACTGTAGCTGTACTTTATTAAAGCACTGTATGCGCACGGCTGTGCAGGGCACAACCGGACACGTTGCGATGTCAAACCAAACTCCCCGACTTATGATTATTATGTACTGTATTGGTTTTATTTGTTTTGTCCAACATTTCTTAGGGCCTTATTACAGTTCGCGAATCGAACGTTCGCTTCGAGTGGAACTATTTTTCGATACATTCAAGGTACTGTTGCCAAAGAACACTGTTGACATTAGCACCAGCTTGGTGACTGAACATATCCTACGGCCCTAAGCGGAACAATTGAATTGCGACAGCGAGGCAGAGGACCCAAAATAAAGTGTTTTAAATACTTGAAAGAAGCGAGCCACTCAAGGCATTGTGTTACAAGAAAACTGTAATGCGAAATGATATGGAATTATGAAAACAAAGCTTTTAATTTTCCTGAAAAGTTTTAAATTTTTCCGATAAAATTTATAAATTTGTATAACATATTTGGGTTAATTTTTATGAAATAAAACTCATTTATCGACTTTAAACACAACCATCTAACTAATTTATCAGATCTAAAAATAAATTACAAACGCATACACCTTTGCCATTTGCATAACTGTTTCATATTCTCTCTAATCTACATACATATATAATTCTATACAAACATTAATTGTCTACTATACTATTTTCAAGCGAACTGATATCCTGCTATGGTGGATGCGCCAGGATTCAACAGACCCAAACGCTGTTTCTGTTTCCTTTGCTCTGTCATGTGGTCTTTAAGTTCGCGCAATTGTTGTGATAAATTCGTAACCAATATTTGCGTTTCTTCCAAATTCACCTGCAAACTTCTCAATTCAATTTGATCACCATCTGAATCAACCGCTGCCAATGACATTGCTCGTAATCGCGGAAACCAATCCAGAATACCAGCTTTGACCATTCCATATACATAGCTTTCGGGTCCGGTGAATTCGGTTGGATCTTTCACCTTAACCAAGACAATAAAGTACAAATAGTGCCACATATTGTGTTCGCTTTTGATATGTTCCTCGAAACTGACAGTTTTGTTATCGAATGCCGACCGATTTAAACCACAAATGAAACAGGTATTCTTCAATATCAGCTCTTTTTGTTGTTTTTCACTTCTGAGATCGGCAAATGTATCGATTATCACACCGAAAATTAAGTTAAGTACAATAATAATCACAATAAAGAAGAAGAGAAGGTCATAGATAACACGTGCTGCAAAGAGTCCTTCCTATAAGAGAAATTAAAAATAACAAATAAAAATTTAAATTGGGCCTTAATAATAAAAATAGATATTTTTCGTTTTTACCTTACTGGACGGAGCTCTTAAGATATCACCAATTCCACCTCCATTACGCAGGCCTTGATTTAATGTTGTTACAATACACATGACCAGTGAATCACAAGCACGTTCTTTTTGTTCTCCATCGCCAGGTTCGTTACGCATTTTAACAACATCTTCAGGAGAAATACACGAGTCTCCATCGAATGGTTCACCAGTTAGATGGTTTATAAGTTGATCATTCTCTTCTTAAATAAAAAAAGAAAGGAAAACGAAGGTTAAAAGAAGTACTTAAAACAAGTTTTTGTTGAGCAGTAACTACCAAAAGGCAAATCCGGATCAACAGGTACTAAAAAGTCATCTTTAAAGAATATATAGCCTATTATAGAGAAAAGGTATACAAGAATAAGAGCCAAAACAGCCGTAAGAACAATAGATCGACCGTTTCGTGTAACAGATCGAATGACATTTACTAATGTCTCTTCGCGATAAACTACGTCGAATAACTGAAAAGTAAACAAGAAATGTATTATTAATAAAAATTATTTTGGCAAAAAATTATGGTACTAGACTATAAATAAGTCAAAATTTAAAAATTTATAGTTTGAAAATTAATTTTTAAAAACTATTCCCTAAAATAATTTTAATTTGAAACAAAACAAAAGAACAGACTTCCGGCTTTAAAATAAAGTATAGCATGACATTGTAAACGGCCGTTGTTTTTTAATGTTTTTTTTTATTCTATTTCAATTCGATTTTTTTTAAATTACCCCTCCCGCCTAATCGGGGAGAAATAGACCCGCCTTCTCATACGATTTTTTTTCTTGTCTTGTCCTTGTCCAAACCTACTCGCTCTAGCTTTTTGGTGCACCGGATACAGAACACTCTGTATATCAACTGCAACGGTGACGTTTCAAAATTCAAGCTCTCTAGTAATGAATAGAAGGAACACCTACCTCAGTAATCCCTTCTTTGATAATACCAGCGAACTGGCAACGATCGACACAAGATGTCTCTCAAATTTCATTAAAAGCACAAAATGGTTTGTTTAATTTTGTAACTCTCCCATGAGTAACTTTCTTTTAGTGGTATCACAATGGACCCTTGGGGTCTAAGTGAGTCAACAACATCTAGACGGCCACTCTAACCTAACCTAACCTACATTATGGAAAAAGTTTACAAAAATGATTAAAGGAATTTCTTTTTGATTTTTTTGGTTAATACTTAAAATGTAGTTTGTAATATTTTGGAATGAAATGTTAGAGGTATTCGCTGTCCAGTAAAATTGGTCCAGTTTTAATATAAAATTGCAAAAAGTTCCTACATTCTAACAACAACAAATACTGATAATCTCGTACTTTTGCACTTTAAGGCGTTTAGAAGTGAAACCTTTGATTATTTTGATGCCAAAATAAGGCGTATAACTTTAAAATTCCATTTTGAACCAACCTTTCTCACGAAATGACTTTTATTATTTCAATGATCATTGATAAGTTAGTGAAATCATTGAAATAAAGAAAAAAAGTAAATTTAGGTTGAAGGTTGGGCTCCAACGATTTTTTTTTTTTGGCAATAAATATTTATTGAGTTGTCAGCTTCATATTAACATCAAAATAAACTTCAATTTTGCTTTTTAAGTGGCCTAAATCATAAATTAAAAATGTTCAATGATGAATTTCAATGATAGCTATAACTGGCACCTTACTATAATCCAACCCCATTGCCAAATACATATTTGATAGGGCGCTAAATGTAATTTGTACTGTCAGCTATTATTCTTTTATAAAGTTCTATGATTTTACTAGAGTTTTCCTACAGAATAGAAAAATGTAGTTCACGATTTACTAAACAAACATAAACTTTCTCAATTCGACTAGGCATATTGCACCGAATCGTGAACACGTGAACCTCTAGTACCTGCATGAAAAATTGGATTACAATATGATGTAATCATTATCTAATATACCAGAAAATTGGAAGAACAAAATCTTTGCTTGTCAGTTTTCGGTCCTAGATGCGCTAGAACAAAAATTCGAAGTTTAGGTGTAGGCAATTGTAAAAAAATGTGTACCTACCTACCTACTAAATTTCAAGCAAATCAACCTACCTATTTAAGCGGTAATATAATATTCACTTTCGTTAAAACATCGAAACTTCTTTTGCACTTAGTCTTATGAGAAAATAAAATTTTATTATAAAGCCTAGTACGCAGATCGGGAAAAATTTTTCTTTTCATACAAAATTTTACCCAGGACAAATTTTGTCTTCAGTTTTTTTCCAGGCAGTACGCAGTAGGGTGAAGTCTCCTCTAAATTTTGCCAGGAAAAATAATGTCCGAAGCTTTATTTTGCGGGAAAAATTTTGACAGGTCAATAATTTTGCATGATAAACACGTTCAACTATTATTAATCGATAATTTTACAAAAAGAAGAAAAACATTAATTTTGCGCGATTTTTCCAACGTTTTTGTAGAGATTAAAATTGTAGAGATAAAATTTGCATTTTCCCGATCTGCGTACTAGGCTTTAGGTGTTAAATTTTTTAATCCTGGAGGGAATTGGTTGAAAAATCGACTTCGGGGATTATCGACGTCATCGAAGAAAAAAAATTAATTAATTAGTTTTCTCCGCGCTAACGTTAAGCTCTAAAAATTCTCGGCGCTTAGCTTAACACGAAGGGGAAAGAAAAGCTTTCGTTGCATACAACATTTAAATTGCCGAATCCATTTATTTGACTGTGTAAGTATTTGACTCCAATACTGAAAAATTGTGTTGAGGACAGAGTTGTAAAGACTGCATTCAATTAAAGACTGCAGTCAGTTAAGTCAGAGTAAATTGACTTAAATATTTGAAAATAAGTCAAAACTTTGATTTTTGACTGTGACTTTGAAACTAGAGTTACCAGTCATGTACACTATTCTGACTTATGACACAATTAGTGCAGGCAATTGACTTACAGTTAATTGGCTGCAGTACTTTTTGACTGGTTAAAGTCTGTAAGTCACTAAAAAGTCAGTCAGTCGTTTAAAAGTCAGTCAGTCTTTTAACTTAAGTCAACTGGCCCGTATTAAAATAATTGTAACTGCTACAATACACAAAAATATGCAAATAGTTTTTTTTTTTTCAAAACGTTTAAGGCAGTAAAACGAATAAAAAGAATAAATTGACTATAATTAAAAGACTGAAGTCATGACCCTTTTTTAAATAGTTACAACAGAAATAAGACTATTCTATTCGGAATGTCTGTGGATGCCTCTAATTTAAATCTGGAAATAGAATTGGCATAAGGCTTTTTTGCGCTTCTTAAAAACAAGAGCCAATCCAGCTATTCTGAGGTCGGAGTCGAATTCTGGCATCATTAACCTTTGAATATTCATAGTTTGGTTTCTTACTTAAGCTGTAATTTAAATAAATTTTGTTATCCTTAATATCTTATTACTCCCGTTATAGACGCCCATGATATGTAAAAAAAAAAAATAAAAAAAAATATATAGTCCTGTTAAACGCTAAGATATAATCAGTCAATGCATTTTTTTTATTTTGCTACCACTAGTGATTCTTTTACTTTAATTTAACAGATTAAAAAAAAAAAACATACACACACAAAATCTTTTCAAACTCAAACTCACCAATAGCGAATAGAAAAATGGATGAACTAGAAGGCCACAAAAGACAAAACATATGTACCCAAAATGGTAAAAAAGTTGAAAGTCTGTTATAAGTTTCAAAAAATTCTTCTCCAGAGTTCCTTGATTGCCCATGATACTTATTATGTGAATTCCTTTTAACGCAACCTAAATGTAAATTATTAAATAATATTCATAACATTAATGAAAAAAAAAACAAAATGTATTTATTTGCATGCGTTTCATAACTTTAACTCACAGTTACTGATCCCAATAGCCATAGAGTTGGTTCTGGTCCAATAAGAAATATAAATCGTAATATCACTGAACCAATAAGAGTTCGAATACCAGATTCACGTGGCAACATAATCACAATCACAAGAGAAAATAACATAATTGCCCAAAATAGCCAGGAAACATGTGGAAGAAGTTCTAAAAAGAATTCGTTATGATTGAAAAGAATAAGTTATTTTGGAAATTTATAAAAAATTAAACTATCTTACCGGGCACAGTGTTATCGAAAGGATAGAAGAAGGCAACAATCATGTTTATCACAACGACACAATTGAAGAGTATACTCGCCCATAATGACATATAACTGCTGACCCAAAAAAGTGCAGGTTGACCTTAAAGAAAGTACAACAAAATATAGGTATAGTAAAAATTTAATCGAGCGGCACAGCTAAGTGCTCATATTTAAATAGTATAAAAAGAAAAATTAAAATTTTAATTATGTTCTTATAATGCTGTATTTTTCAGATTTTCTTAAAACGTTCTCCGAAACTGCGTTTAGTTAAGTTTGCTTGAATATTTAAGTTCACGTTAAACAATGTTAATTATATTCCTAATTATAATCGATTTTGCATGATACTTAACTGAACGATCGTAACGTAAAGCATATTCGCTGCTGATGCACACAAGAAATTTTCGTTCATGAAAATATCTTAAACTACTTTAACCAACCTCTTAGTTTCTTTTGCCATTTCATTTCGTTAAACATCTCCTCGGCCCGATCAAAGAAATCAGCCACTTTTGATCCTTGGTCATCTCTCTCAGCTGTATTTAAAATTTTAGTTTTGGTATCAGTCGTTAGATATTCGCATATTTCAGGTATAGGAAAAACAATTTGCTCTAATGTTCTATCATTCCGAACAATCTGCAAAAAAAAGAAATGAATAAAACAGACATCCCATTCATCTTGTTTGTTTTTTACTTACTTCAATCTGTGCTGTATGCGTTGCATAATACATAAGAGCTTGACTCATTTTCGAATCGAAATTGAGTGCCTCATCTGAAGATTTTAAGAGCGTGGCCAAATCTTTGTTATGTTGTGCCAATTGATGACACAAAATGTAAATGTTATGACCAACCTCACGAGGTGATACTGTCGCATCATCGTCATCTGGTTCTGTGTCATCGTGTTCACTCTCATCGACCATTTCTTCTTGATGGTAAGCCTTACATGCCACTTCAACTAGTTGCTTAGGGTTCATATTATACAGAATTCTTTCTGCATTCTCACTGTCTCCGCGAGACTCCATTATGGCCAATAACAGCTTCGATGCATTATTTTTCAGTTCCAGAACCAAATCCATTCGATTTTCACCCAACGGATTGATGTTATTCATAATCAAAGCCGTAATGATGTCCAGTCCATTCGATTCATGAGTCGCTATGCAATTCTGATTTTCATGGCAGGGTCCCTGACAGTACTCCGTGAGAGTTTCCAGCGTCTGATTTATAAGTGCCACATTGTTCTCGTTGATATACAAACCAAGCAAACCCAGACCACCCGTTGTAGAGCCACAAATGCAGTCCAAGAACATCAAAGTCTCCGACACGAGATTGTAGTTTGTCTTTTGGTTTTGATTTCTGAGAAGATTTTGCAGATCAGGGTTGTGATTCTCGCATAGAAGTTGAAGAAACCTCAAAATTGGTTGCATTACAAGAACTTTATTCGAGAGTTTATTGCGATCATCCTTGTCTTTGTTTTTCTCGAGTTTCTCTGCTAAAATATCTTCGAGTGGGCTGGATATATTCAAAGCAGATGTATCATCACCGGTAGCCATATTGCGAGCGTGACTGTAAGCTCTTGCAGTTGCAAGTCCGGCATTGTGTAGTTCCTTCTTTAATTCTTCAGTAATGACAACTCCATTGCTTTTGACGCCATGTTTGCGAGAGATCTTTTCCAATTCTAGACTCATGTCGTGTGGTTTTGATTCATGAGCCTTTGCGGCAATATCAGAGGTATTTACGGTTACTGTTGATTTGATCTCCTGCTGGGAATCTTTCATTTTCTCAAAGAAAACCTTAAAAAAGGCCTGATTCAAATCACCACTGAGAAATTTAGTGAACATGCCCTTCTGAATAATAGGATTTCCGCCTTCTAGAAGGGCTATGCCCAATTCTGCAGCTTCGACAAAGATTGAAGGAGAATGTACGGATTTTATAACGAGTTCCACCACCAAGTCTGATGCTCCTTCACGGTCTAAATGATTTTGAACTTCATGGAGTGTCTTTCCTGCTCGAATAAGATACTTGGCTCCTGGACCATGGGTAACAACGTGTGGCCGACGATTATCTCCACCTTCGATGGACTTCTGAGAGAATCCTTTTCCAAAATAACGAATAAGAAGGGAGTTTCGTAGGGAATCACCCTTTTCTCCATAGTTCACATCGAAAGCCATCATCTCTCTGAGAGTTCTTAGAACTTTCACACAAAGCTTTTCTTCTTTCTCTTCCAAAAGCTTCTCGGTGTGTTTAATCAGTTTCCGTATGAATCCTCCACTTTCGCATTTTTTCCGCGACTCTGTACCTTTGGGGAATAATAACTCAGAACGATAGAGAATGTCAACTAATAGAGATAATTCCGCTTCGACTAATGGCTTCAATTGGTCCTCTAGCAGAGATACAATGTCTTGCAGACCTTCAATGATACTCCTGTCCATTCGCATGCAATTGGAATAGTAAGCGCTGTCATACTTTGGCTGTTTTGAAGCTAGAAGCCATTTAGTGGTCTGTCGGGTAAGCAATGCTGTTTTGCTAGACATCGATACTACTTTTTGTTCTAAGTCCAATGGTATCGCAATATTTCTGGTCTTTGCTGATTCCGATAGGGTTTTGATGCAATTTTCGACATTGAAACGTTCAGCTAGGGATAGCCATTTGCATTGAGATAGTTTGTATGTGGCTTGGAGGAGTTGCACGAATATCATTTGCCGTGTTTGGACAATCGTGCTCTGATCAGAAAATGGGCTGCTAAAGAAAGTACCCAAAATGGTCATGACTCCAGTCAATACATAGTTTATCAAAGCCTTATTTTGCTCCACTTGGATGATGGCGATCAGCTGATTGATATCAGCGAGAAATGACTTCTCAAACAAATTCCACATATGCCCAGAAGAGTAGATTTCCTTCATCTCGACTTCGGTGTCAATATAACAGTGATTTAGAAAGTCTACATAGGCTTCCTTGACTTCGGGGATACAATCTGGATGACATATAACTGTAACAATATCATCAAGCGACAATAAATTGTTACACTTAATTTCGGTATAAACATTCTTGCCCATAGTACAACAAGCTAGCAGCTTCACCAACTCCACATGATACTTGAGAGGATTTTCATCGGACAGAGGTTGTTCTTTGTTGGTTTTTCGCATCATAGTGACAAATTGATTGAAGGATGCTTTGTCGTTATAGAAGACTAGGACATCTTCGCCTGCATTTATGAGCTCTTGCATTACCATATCTTGACATTTGCGAATAAATTGATTCTCTGCTTTGACAATGGTCTGAAGAAATTGTAAGTAGACGACATGTCGGCCATGAATTTCAATACAATGAACAAAATGTTGGACAACTTTGTCGGTAACTTCATTACAAAGCGAAAGATTGTCTTTGAAGATTGCACATACGGTTTTGGCTTCCAATATCTACAAGGATAAGATAAAAAAAAATACATTATATTAAGATTTATAAACAATAATACCAAGGTAGCATACGAATATGCAAATTAAACTCCATGGGATGAGGATTTATTACATTTTAGTTTTAGAAATTAAGTTAGTATAAACAAACAACCATGGATTCTCTATAACAGCAATATCCAAATTTAGCAATATATTGGAAGGAGTAATATTACAAAAGTAATGATAGCGGAGATAGAAACTTAATGAATGATAGGTATTTTTTTTTTTTTGGAAAAAAATTAAAAATGCTGAAATCATTTAGGTTTTTTGTCACGCCTTTACTCATTTATAGGTAGTGTTTTACATTATGTGCGGAATTTTATATTTTCTGGAGGAGAGGGCAACGTCTAATTTTTGAAGGTTAACAGCCAGTCTTAACCGATCTACATTTTGTAAGAGTTCTTTAAAGATGCTAGGATGCTTTCCCTATGCTGATATAGAAACATCGTCCGCATAGGCAATCACTTTGTAGCTCTCCGGTTCTAGGCGCGCCAATAGTTCGTTTACTATCAAGTTCATAAAAAGGGGAATATAACCTCGCCTTGCGGTGTGGCATACTGCGTACAAATGGATTTTCTGGATACAAAGAACATGTACAAGAAAATGACATTTCCTTCGTTAAATAGTAAGCAAGCGAATCCCCAATATTTTATGGAATCCTATTAATTAAACTGAGATTGCTGAGGGGTCTGAGATCTCATTTTCCTGAACTTGACTTAGTGAATTTATAAAAAGTTGATAAATATTCTATGAAATTTTCATGCAGGATTCAAACCCGGGTTAAAAATTAGATAAGGCTGAGATACATATGCTTTTTCTTTCAATTATTTGGAACCGGACGCACATTTTCAATTTCAGATATAGTATTTTTTAAGAAGCAGTCATATGGTTTGAAAGAAATTATTTTAAAATATATATAATCGCTAAAACGATTTTTGAAAGTTTGGTCCCATGAATTCATACTTAGGTACTAAGGAAGTTATACAAGCTTTTTTTCAGGAAATAGTAACAGAATCTCGAAAGACAATGTTTCGAAAGACAAAGGTTCGAAAAATAAAGTTTCGAAAGGACAAAGTATCGAAAGACAAAGGTTCGAAAAGACAAAGGTTCGAAAAGACAAAGTTTCGAAAGACAAAGTTACGAAAGACAAAGTTTCGAAAGACAAAGTATCGAAAGACAAAGGTTCGAAATTTAAAATTTTTGAGAAAAGAATGCTGCGACGACTTCTTTTCGTTTTTATTAATATACTCGTAAAATATAGATAAGCAAACTCAGATAAAAATATTTCGCTGATACATTTACACAACTTACATAGCGATTTTGCCCTATAGCGCAATTTTATTTTTTCTCCGTTTAATGCAAGTCATAGGATTATGAACGTACAAAAAGGCCAGAAGCTGACTCACAGTACACATATAGAAGGTAATATCTTCAGAGTTTCCATTTTTGTTCAGTTGTGCTTATGTCTTGTATTTTGTTTTTGTAAATAGTGGACGAGGGTCACTGCGATTCGGAAACACTTATGTTTTGTTTTTATAAATTCTGAAAAACAGGTCACTGCAATTTTCGAAGATGCGCAATATATTGCCTTCAATATGTGTACTGTTATCTTGACTAACGAAATGTCAATGTCAGAACACCCGTTTGATTGTCGAGGGGTGGGTTTTTTTCTGAGGGGAGGGGTTTTTTTTTTAAGACGAAATTTTTAGGGTGGGGGGGAATTTTTGTTTTTTTTTTTTTGGGGGGGGGGGAGGATTGTTTGAAATGATCTTTTTTAGTGGTGGTTTTTTAGAATATTTTGTTTAAGGTATTTTTAGTGGTCGACTAACCGACGGAGAAAATAATATTATTCTGATAACAGTCCAGTTTAAGTGATAAGGTTTTGTAGCCGATGAAAGCGAATACTTGGGAAAAAGGTCCGACAATTATGTACATCATAGCTTAAAAGGTAGCTGAAGTAATGTATGGTATTAAATGTACTTTTAAGGACTAAAAAAGATTGTTTTTTTTTTTTTTTTTTTATATTTAGCGCGCACTAAAGGGGTTGTGACTACCCTTAAGATGATATACACAGCACGAGCGATTAGGTAGGTTGGAGGGGATTTAAAAGGAGATACCGATGCACATTGGTTTTGAATGTCTGAAGATCACAATGGGAGGGGAAAATTGAGCTGGGTAAAGCATTCCACATTCGTGTAGTGCGACTTAGGAAATTAAATTTTTGGTTAATAGGTAGTTCGATCAAGAACACTGCTAACATTGGCACCTGCCCATTTTTTCCGTGGCCCTGCCTATTCCTTGGATTCATAAAAACGCTTAAAATGTTGTGTAAGCGTAAGCAAATTTTTTTAATACATTAAGGCATTTTGCAGAATTAAAAAAAAATCCAGCTTAAAATTAGTTTTCTTGAAATTTTTACTTTTTTTTCGGCGGGATTTCGTGATTCGAGATTTGTGTAACGCTCTTATTAGCGCAATATTTTTATTTGAGTTTGCTCATCTCTATTTCATACTAATTCAAACGAAAATATATCGCCCGCAGCATTCTAAGTTTAATTTTTTCCAAAAATTTGAAATTTCGAATCTTTTGGTTTTCGAACCTTTGTCTTTCGATACTTTGTCTTTCGAAACATTGTCTTTCGTAACTTTATCTTTTGAAACTTTTTCTTTTCGAAACTTTATCTTTTCGAACCTTTGTCTTTCGAACCTTTGTCCTTCGAACCTTGAGACTTTGTCTTTCGAAACTCTGACGGTTTCCCTTTTTTCAGCAGTTTAAAGAATTCTTAGCAAAGCGTTTCCAAGTAAATGTTCGAGATTAACTAAGCCATATTTTTTATTACAAACAATTATATTTTATTATTTAAAAAGGAAAAACTTAAAATATATAATTTTTGTTTTTGTTTTCAAATGAAAATGGTTAATAAAAAAATCACACTAGCACAAAACAACTATGTTTTATTAATTCAAACACACAATGCTTGCGGAAAAAACACCCAATACGAAGGGACTAAAAAATTTATTATCAAACCCACACACACACACACAAATACACATTTAAAGCCTCACATTTCATAGATTTTTCTCGAAGTCATTCCACCACCTAAGCTAGAAATGTTTAATAGTTTTTGTTTAATACATCGACTACATCGAAAATTATTATTTGAATAAAAATATTGTTTTTTTTTTTAATTCTTACTCCTGGATTAAGAAATAAGTCCAAATGATCATGGAGCAAGACTTGATTTTGTTGATTGCCCAAGCAGAAGTTCTCTAAGAATTCATGTGCTAAGCACATTAGTTCTTTCATTAGTTCATCGTCCTTTTCATCGTAGGGATTTTGTAAAAGATCCAAAACCACAGTATGAACGCCTACATTCCTTAAAAGCCGTTGTTCATGTTTTCGTGGTTTAACGTTTGAACCTTGAATTAAAGCCAAAGACATTAGTTGGTCAGATAAGTAAAATCACTCACCACTGGTTACACAAAACTTATTCATTCGAATAAGAATGGCCTTGACTTTTTCGTACTCTGCTAGTTGTTCTGAACTCAGTGATGCTCTGTACTCTGAGCTAAGGGCAGCTTCAAGGGATTTTTCCAGCGATCGATCAACTAGATATAAATTTTTCATGGCTTACAATAAAAAAAAAAACAATGGATTTATAAATTTCTTACCAGGAACCATCGAATTCTCTTCCATTGCCTTCGATTTGTACACCCACAACTCCGATTTCTCTACACTTTGTCTAAGTATATCTAAATCAGACTTAATCTGTTTGTATGATTCAACATCGCTGTCCGATACCAAAAGTTGAACCTGTCATTTTTATATTTAAAGTTAAATAAAATTATAAATGAGAAAAATTTAATATTATACCTGTCGAAAAGCATGCAATACTTCTTGTCTCTGGCTAAAATGTCTAAATAGCAGATGAAGAGCTCCGGAAACCAATGGAGGATAATCATGCATTATAAGATGCAATAATACTCTTAAAAATGTTCGACCACCTTGTCCATCGAGATCCAAATTTGCAACATCACCATCACTGCCAAATATGCCCTCGGCTTGAATTCCAATTGATTCCAGATCAATGTTCTTTTGCCGAGCATTTATCATCGATTCGGTTGGTTGTGTTTCAGTCTCGTCGAATTCTCGTTTGAATATCGATAGCAAACAGCTTATTCGATAATCCAAGCGTACATCGAGTATGAATTGCAAGATTTCGATTATTTTCAACTTTGTGTCCATCACGAGGGGGTACTCTTTCATTTGACTTAAGGATTTTCGCTGTTGAATTGTAGGCGTAGCCATGGCAGATCCAATTGGACCAAGAGCTAGTGATGTCATGACAGTATTCATGTCACCTATTGATCGTAGAACACCGCCTTCAGCTAAAGATATACAAATTTTAAAATGTTTGCTAATATCTTTTAAGATTAAAATAAGAACATTGGGCCATCACACACGAGAGTAATAATTCAACCTGGGAAAATTAAAGCTTGTCAGCGAGGGAGTTGAAGAGTGTGAAATGAAAAGGGAAAAATATTCTTTCTTGTTGTGTGAGGAATAACGAAGTTCATCTACTAATACATATAGAAAAGTTGTTTGTTTCTAAGCAAAACAAAATCTGTTGTTATGCGGAGTTCAATTATTTGGCGTTTTCAGGGAAATGAGATCTCGGAGATTTTTTCACGTCAAAAAGTGAGCAAGCAAATACAAAATTTGTTTTCCTCAGAGTTTTGACAGCAAAACTGAAAAATTTTTCTAAGGAATCCTGTTCATGTAACTGAGATAAATGAGGGCTCTGATGTCACATTTTACTGAATATGCCTATTTTTTCAAAACAGAACAATTTTGTAAACGTCAAATAGAAAAAAATACTTCTATACAATTAAAGCCGTTTCATATACACAAAATTTGGCGTCAGCCTTCTTTTAGGCCGTGTGTGAATGGGATTAAATTTGATCCCAAAATTAAATTTTGACACTATTGAGGTGAATATAAGACGTCAAAATTTAACATGGTCCGGGGGCACGTTAAATTTGGGCTGCTAGATTAAATTTTGATGTTTACCAGCACCCACGAAAGGTTTTGTTTGTTTTCATGTGCATAAAAAGAACATATTCAATTAAGAAGCATTAATAGGTAAGTCAAAATATAATTAAATGATTTCACTCTAAAATATTAAGAAACAGTTCAACGCCAATTTGTATAATCTTGTTTCTAGAGCCACAATTAAGACTACTGGATCCTTGCTTGCAGAGAAATAGAAGCCATCAGAAGTAGAACATTGTTTGTTCTCTTGCATACAACTTCTTTTGCGTTACGAGTTTGAATTGACGCAAAATAGAACCCCGGATCTGGTGGTTAAAATGAAATTCTTAGAAAAACACATAGTTCTGAATGAAAAGTCTCCATAAAAAAGGTCATTACATCTCAAAGATGAATGGATTGATACCCTTTATTCATCTGAAGAACAACATTTGCTAATTGCAGCAATGATAAAAAGCATTAAATAATTAAATAAAGTTGCCAGCTCATCGTGACCACCACAAGCGGCCAGAGTTTTTTGCGTTTTGTGTTTTTGATCTGCAGCTGCTTGCAACATAATGCGAACCCTAAGCGTTTTTTTTTATCAAACCCAGGGTAAGAGCACTCTCTTTGAACTCATTAGAATGGGCATTTAGTTGTTTAACTCGCGAAATTTATTACAAAAAAATGTGTTCTACTTTTTTCCAAAACTCGCGGACGGAAGAAAAATATAAGAATTAAAAAAATCCCATTTAATTGAATTCACACAGCAAAAAGATGAAATTGTATTCACCACTGAAGAAACGTCAAAATTTAATGTGGGATCAAATTTAATCGAAATTTCTAAACGAGTTCGCACATGGCCTTAATTTTTATAACAGAAAATGTAGACTTTAAAAGTCACAGGACGTGAGTTTTTTAAAGAATATTTTTGGGAATTTTTTTTAGGGATATTTTTTTTCAAAATTTTGTTTTTATAGGGGGAAATCCTTTTTAAGTTTGAACGTTTATTTTTCGATTATTGCCTTAGGGCTAAAAATTTAATTATTTACAGATAGACCTATAAAATTTGAAATTCAAACAACTTGATAATGCAACTCGGTCACATACTCATGAAAAACAAACAGAACTCACTGAGTAATACCAAAAAAAATTAAGTAAAATTGAAACTGCAAAGTACAAAACCCCTCAAATGAGTTCTTGTTTTTGGCTTAGCGAATATGTACAATATCTACGAAAATTAAAGCAACAATAATATACAGCAGAAATAAATTTAATATGTACATCAAAAGCAAATAAGAAATTACTTACATTCAACGTCGTTAGTATTGTAACGAGCACTTGCACTAGTGTTATTATTAGAAACGCAGTCCAGAATACAAAGCAACGTTTTAGTTAAACGTAGTAAGTCACTGAAGCTGTAGAATCCAAAGTAGATCAAATCTCGTGCAAGTTTAACAACCTTAAAGCAAAATCAAAATGTCGATTACATACAAAAAAAAAAAAATAATTTAAATGAAAAGTAAATAAAAGTTACATACATATGTAAGGTTTTCTGAAAGCTCTCTAAACGTGTTTCATTAGTTGCTTAACTAATCAATCCTTGTATACAAATTTACATTAGAAAATCAATCAAATAATTTTTACAAATTCCAAAGCAAAGAGCCAGCTGTACAGACGTGTTTAAACTTTGGTTTAAGATTTTAACTGGCCGATTTCGGTGGATTAACTCATATTCAACGTTTTTTTAAGCTTGTGGCTTTTACCACATATTTGAACTATGGTTAAACCTTAGCTAATCCGCTGAAATTAGTTACAACTGCTGAAACAAGGTTTAAATATTAAATAAGCCCTAAATCACATTAAGCCTTTGGACACAGTTTGAAAATTCTTGTCAAAGCAACTATGAAGTCAAGATAATTAAGACAATTTTAGAAAAAAGGATTATAAATACGATCTATGTTTCTAAATACAGTCATAAATATATTACAAATTATGTATATAACTAGAAAAGCATATGTTACAAAAAAAAAATCCCCTTACCTCAAATGTCAATTTATTTTGCTCCTGATCGGTGAAAAGCCATGCCTTAACTGCAACATTGCATAAATAGTTCTCAACAAAGACAATTGTTGTATTGAATTTAGCACGAACTGCTTCCTTGTTGCAATCAGGATGTTTTTTGTAATCATAGCTAAAAGAAATAAAAAAATTAAAAATCAAAAGAAGTTCCCAGCAAAGAGTTTTTTCTTCGACTATTTAACTTACTCTTGAATAGACATCTTTGATGATATTTCACTCCACAATCGAGCATATTTAACAGGAGTAACTGGTTCCTGTGGATCACGATCAACGTGTAAATGAAGCATAAGTCTACAAAATGATGCTCTTAATTCATAGGGAATTGTTTCATCTGCCATACATCTAAAAATATAAATGTAAGTTGATTTTTTTTTTGTTTACAAAAAATAGTTTTTATAAATTTACCTTAAAATTAGATCAATATTTAATTGTGGTGAGAGATTATTTAATGCTAGATATTGCCTATTTAGGCACATATTCGAGAATAAGTTTAATTGATGGCGATAGTAGTTGAGAATTTCACCTTCTTCAGTTCTACCTTGGCATGATGAACTTGCCAATTCTGCCATAGATTTCGATTTCTGGAAATTAAAGAAAATATAAAAAAAATTTGTGAGATTTTATCTTTAGTATAGTAGTTTAAAATGTGCAAAAGTTTGAATCTTCAATCCTGACCTTGAGGTTATTAATTTACGATTTTTTTAATAGGTTTGACATATTTTTATACATGAGAAAAAAAGGAGTTTATGTTCTAGGTTGGCATCATCGTGGGCCCAATGATGTTGAACATTTTGAACGCTTCTGATATACGGCATCAATTTACTTAGGTACTTTATAAACAGGAAGTGACTCTAGACATGACAATTTTTTAAAAGTTTTGTTTATTAAAGTACAGTATTAGGGCCCTCAGCTTGGCGTCGGGCATACTCGAGCACCCAGAACTATTTTTTTGAGTAGCGCGAAGCACGTTTTAGTATGCATCATTATTTTCATCGAATTACCTCCAGGATTGAAAAAAAAAACAGGTTCATATAACCATATGTACATATTTGACTTTGTTGAAAACCAAATTTTTAAATAACTTTTGATGTTGATGATCAGTTTAATCGATTAGTTAAGACTAAAATTTTGGTGGCGCATGACAAGGCCCTTTTATCGCTGGATAAAAGTCCAGGGGACTTATTTCGTAAGACGATTATCACCCGACGATAACGTTTCGACGATAGTCCTACTACACGTAACCCTAAAAATGCATATCGTCTGGACGATCACGTTTTGGCGATCAAATATTTGCTTCACGTAAGTCGATTATCATCAAAACGCTATCGTCAAAACGATGGCTTTTGAACGATACCTAAATAGGTATCGTTTCGCATTTGTTTTCATGATTGTATGTAAGTTTGGCGACTATAGTTAAATGAGTGAAATAATTTACTTATTTTGCAAAATGGCAACAAACATTTGAGAAAAATACAAATTATATGAAAATTAAAAAAAAAAAAAAAAAAAAACGTTTCGCCAGTAGGGATCGAACGCCGAACCCTTCGGTTAAGAAGCAAGTATCTATTCCATTGCGCCACCATCTAATGTAAATTTCCGCCGATTTCTTGGGCTTACAAACAAACCGTGCACTAAAGAACTTCGTTCTCATAACGCAAATTGTTATTATGACATTTCAATGATGGTTTGACAATCTCTGGAAAAACGATAGACGAGGAGATAGTGTTTGAATTACGAGAAGCAAATTATTGACGATCACGTCAGCGATAATCGTTTTGATGACTATCGTTTTGAAAATTACGGAATGACCCCCCAGGCCTATGTAATAACAAGGCGATAATGGTCTCATGGCATTTTTAATACTTTATGAATGTCAACCTACTGAATAAATAACTGATTTTGTATTGGAAATACATACATACACATCCATAAGAAGGCGAATTATGAGATGACCTACATACCTACGTAAAAACAATCACATTACTTTCAGTCAGAATTTTCTCTTTCAAAGAACGCAGCAAGATAAATAAAGGATATGGTTAACATTTCATAAAGTGTTACATTTCAATAGGCTATAACGCGAGATTCTAATCATATTAAGATCTGTGCCGAGATTTATCTATTTCAGCGAGTGAAGTGAGATGACTCGCCTTACTCGCCGACTCATCTCACTTCATTCGCAAAAGTGATTTAGCTATTAAAGTGAAATGAGTAATTTCGAGATTAGTTTCGAACACATCAAATGTCATAACCAAAGACTATTTTTTATTTTGTTGTCTTTGGTTTGTTTTCTTTTTGTGACTTGAGACTTCAATATTTTTATTAAAATTTATAAAAACACTACATTTTATCATTGCTATTAAAAAGATAACAAAATTGACAAAAAAAAGGAAAGCAAAACTAAATCAATGTGTGATTTTAGTGTATATTTCATCCAATGTTTTCTAGTTGGTCTTCCTTTCGATGGCGATGCTGAATTATTTTTTAATTGAATTGAACAATATGTAAACAGTGAAAACATAAACAACAAAGAAACTGTTTGTCTATATACAAAATGTGTATGTTTGTATAAAAATAAATCAAGTGCATAATAAGTTACATATATATTTTTACCTAGGTACATTGTTCACTTGCATTTTCATTTCACATACGTGGATAGATATGTACCAATTCCTTTAGAAAAGAACACATACTTATGCAAAAGTGTAAATTTATCAACACATACACCAAGCCACCGCCGAAATATCCGGCGAGTAATCTGACATTTCAATTCACTCGCTCACTCACTCACTTTTGCTAGCTAAATCGATTTTTAATGAAAAGTGACTCATCTCACTCACTCGCTGCGGTTTCGAATTAGCTACATCTCTGCACTGGACAAAAAAAAATATTGTGAGATAAGGGAGCGGACCCTTCGCTTAAGCGTAAAAGTTTCTATAATTAAATGAACATAAATGGACTTATTTAACCTAAATCAGAATATCAACAAGCTTTGACAAGCAATCACACTAATATTTTTTATTATAAATTAATATTTAGTATAAATTAATTCGCAATAAAATATTTTTTACTGAAGAAAAAAATATTTAAAATTTAACTGCAATGATTTTAATATAAATACTATTTAAAAGTCACACTCGCTATCTAGTTCATGAGTTTCGTTTCCTTAACTTAATCAAAAGAACAGGGTACCTTGCTTATGGTCAGTAGGTACTTATTTAAATACATTTGTCTAACTTACCGGTTGGCCTTTCCATTGTAAATGAATTTCATAGTTATTAGAACTTATCACTGTGTTATCATCATTGATTTCTACTAACAGATTATCATTATCTTCATCCAGTGTTTCCAAAGGAATATCCTGATTTGCTTGCTTTTTCACAGGTGATCGTTTGACATGTGTTTCGATTAAAATATCAGCATTCTTTGAGCTTAGAACACTTTTACAAATTAATTCTTGTGTTACAGCAATTGCTTTCCTATTTGACACACATAAATCAGATAGATAATCCAAGAATCTAGAATCCCAGCAAAGCATATTCTTTCGAACTAATCCAACGAATGTTTCAATTTCTGAAGCTGTAATGTGTTTCTCAAGTAGCTTTCGATTATTATGCAATAGTGCAGTGATTGTATCTTCGGCTAGGATATCATAACCAATTTGCTTTTGCATCAATCCAAAATGTTTTGCAATGTACTCCTAGAAAATTAATGATTTATTGATAAATTGTAAAAAAAAAAAACGATTCTTCAAAAAAAAAATGTAGGTACCTGATTCTTTCTGTAATCTTGTTGAGACAATCTCAAAATTCGATAACACAAGCGAAATATATTTTTATATGGACTATTTTTGGGATCACTTAAATCGTCCAATCGCAGAAATGGTGGTTCGCCATCTTTTTCCTGAAAAGGTCCTTGGAGAATTTTAAATAACTGCTTTAGTATGTATTGCTCACGAAGAAGCTTTTGGCGATCGCGAATAGGATTTTTGATGGTCAAATCAAGTGCTTTGGTTTTGTTTTGTTCGTTTTCCATTCCGGCAATGAAAAAGACAATATCTTGAAGAAGAGATACAAGAGCCCTTCTTTCATTCACCGATATGGTCCCGTTTTCAAATTTCGATGTCACATTTGCTAATACTTTGCAGGCATCATTGGCAAAATCAAGATCACGTACTTCTACAGGAGAAACAGGAATAAGAGCAAAGGCTTCCTTGTCTTCCTTTATGGCTGAACAGCAAACCTGTAAATAATTCATTATTATCTACACTGAAAAGAGAAATGTTTGAGGGCAAACCTTAGACATAACAGGCTTGTCGTCATCAATATCGATTGGAATCGAGGTCGCATGAACCCAAGTATTTGAGCATAAATGTCTTAATCGAACATAGCTGGACTGGGGTACAAGACTATCGGCTCTTGTCATTGTTGTCGGATCCAATTCAAATACTGAAGCTATTTCAGTTGAATAAGGAACCGAAACCAGACGGAATTGTTCCCCCTTGGATTTGTCTGCAAGCAAATTTATATTTTAAAATATAATTCGTTTTTTTTTTTTTTTTTTTGTATTCCCTCTTACCCATTGTTCTCATTCCACTATCAGAAGCATCTTCAAAGCTTGTATCTCCATCGAGTTCAGCTGCTAGATAGTATCCTGTTGCAAGGTGTTTGAAGCGATACAATGAATTCCAATGGCCAGCTCCACCACGACAAGAATCATGTTGGACAACTTCAATTTCCCATAGAGCTTTACTGCTAGTTGCAGCTGTAGCACTAGTTCTACCAGTGGTTCGTAAAAAAACATGCTGTTGTTTCTTATACTCATCCATCGTAAGAAATTTCTCCTGTTCTGCATGAAACAGACGAACAACATCGCCTCCTTTCAAAATATGCTCTTGATTCTCTTTATGTTCCATGAAGAGTGTTATTTTCCATGATGTTGATGAATTCAGTACATTAACCTCTTTAGATCCAGGATTATCAGGCAACTCATAATTGGCAGCTACATGGAGATTCTGTTGGTCTGCATTCACAGGATTCAATATCACTTTATCGCCCACTACGACATTATCACCTATCGAACGAAGCTTATAGAAGGGCATTATGTAAAACCATGAACCCTCGTTGCCATTTGCGTCTAAGTAAACTCGCATAGCGTTCTTTTCGAGTAGGGATGGCAGCCGTTTGTTAACTGTAAGGTATTTGTTCGATTTGAGATGAAGCATTTGTACAACACTACCGTATTGCACAGAACTTCCAAGGAGTTTTTTGTTTTCTGTTTCGTTTTGTTTCTTTTCAATTTCGGCAGCATGCTAAAAAAAAAAAAACAGAAACAAAAATTAATATACTAATTTTTGATTGTGAGTTGTGGAACCTTACGTGCAGCCGTGTCAAGAGATTCGTATCAGTATTAGAACTACCACTTTGTTTAGCTGCTTTCCAGAATTGTTTCTGTGCTGAATATCTGTTCATAGGACATACTTTGATGAGACAATCTGAAAGGAGATTTATCAAATTTTTTAACATCTCTCAATATTGAACTAAAATAAGTGAAACATTAGTGAAATAATATCACCAGCGCAATGGGAAATAAATAATTAGGATTTGTATCCTGTTGGTGGCGACATCAATACTTCAATTAATTTTTGGGGATCTAGACTTAGAACAACAAAATTAAAAGAAATCTGCTGCACAGGCAACACAGGTCTGGGAGAAGGTTGTAGTGTTGAAATAAGCCAACAATCAACATAATTATGAATATAATAATTTAATAACTTCTGAAACTATTGAAGTGAAACATCTTTCATCTTTTTTCGGGGGTATGATTTGAAATGGAGGCGGAAACAAGGGGAAATTCGTCACCAAATAGGGCAATGGTTCCCATGAATGAAAGAAGAGGAAGACATTATGAAAAAATTGAAAATGAACAAAACTACTTTTGTTATTATTTTTTTATTTTTTTTTTGTGTTTATGTTTATGTTTTAAGCTTACCAAAAAAATAAAAATTGAATAAAAAAGTACATGATTTTGGTAATTTTCAATTTTCGCATAAACTTGAAGACATAAAACCATCGATTAAGCATTTATAAGGACATCAAACAATTAAACCCAATTCAGTGCTTAATTTCACAGACAGTAACATTTTTATTTTATATTTTTTCATAAACTTTTAATTCAAATAACTAGGTTGAAACATATGATAAAAGAATAAGTTGCTGGCTTTCAGAAAACCTATAATATTTGTATTGTAAGTATTGCCGTTGTTTTTAAATCTTTTTTTTTTATTTTAATACATTTTTTTAGAAAATTGCCCCTCCCGCTTAAAAGGAGGGAGATAGACCCCCCCCCCCTTCTCATAGTAGAAAACGATTGTGTTAAAACCCTCTAAAAAAGTTCCCTATTATTTTGCGGTCTAGTTATCGTACTCTACCCACATGTACATACATATATGTACGTTGTACATTTATGTACATATTTGCAATAATATTCAAGCTTAAAAAGACCCACTGAGTAATTTTAATTAGTACCGGTTAAGCCATTTACGACAAAATCGAAAATAAAAAAATTGTTCTATGACAGGTACTATAATTTAATAACATTTTCTGGTAATTTTTTTTCACAAGAATGCAGACCTCTTTATTTTTATGAAAACGTAAGAGCCGTTTTTGATTTCGCCTTTAGAGAATCGTCTAAAATTCTTAAGTTATAAGATTTCAGAAAACGTCAGTGGTTGAGGCTATAATTATAAATGTGAAGAAAAGTTAGACAAAAGTAAACATTTAAAATTGATTCTACTAACATATTATTCCTACTGTTGTAGATTTTAAACTTTAACATGCTGTTTGCAAATATTTTGATAATTATTTGGCCACTTGGCTAGTTAATATTTCAGAGATTTTAGAGGAATCCATATTCTCAGAAATATAAACACAATTTTTGACCAAAATTCTTCAGTTTTGCTGTCAAGAACTGAGGAAGCCTTTTTTTTTTGTATTCGTTGCTCAATTATTTTCTGTCGCAATAAATCCAATAAGAAGAAAAGGAATAGTGAAAGTGTTTTTTAAGGAATCTTGTTTATATTTAATGCTCCTGCTATTTCAAAGTGACGGAGGAGAAATACGGAGCGCTCTGAAATATAATCTGACCAATTAGGTTTGTTTCTTTGCTTTGAAACTATTTATATGAATTTTAGTAAAAAAAATTCTGTCACAGTTCATTAAAAAAAAAATAAAGTTGCACTTAAATGCACAGAAAAAGTAAAGGAAAAAAGGTATACATAAAGAAAAAATTGTCATTATTGCTCTTTATATAAAATCAAAAAGAGAAATCATCTTAATCATCAAATTATTTATTTATTTATTTTATTTTATAAGTTAACTTTTATTTAAACTAATAAAATAAATTTACATTTCCGCAACATATATGTACATACATACGTATGTATGTATATTAAATATTTACTTGCTAACTTTACTGTTTTTCTTTTTTCATAAACACATATCAAATATACTCTCAGAACCAATTAAAATCACTTTTGATTGTGATATCTTGGAGGACACTCCGACGGTACACTTACACTACTGCATTTTGTCTTTGCAAGTGTTTACAATTATAAAAGGACCGTGCTTAATTAGTAGTTTTCGTTGTCATTGAAGGAAAGTTCTTATTAACCACTTTAATTTGTTTTGTGATACACATTCAGCGTGTTACTGCGTTATTTCGCATTACCTTAGGTAGATGATAATCATATCATAATTATATCAGCTGCTCGTATTTTAAGAAGCAAAATTATGTATGCATAGTGAAAACTCCAATAAACGTACACTCACGGTACCCTAATTATTGTCAGGTTATGAGAAATATTCGGTTATGAGAAATCGTTGAACTTGCTTCTTTTGGCATCACAATATGATGTCAGAATGTCAGTTTTTTAGACTTGACCATTCTTTATTCCGTCAATTTCATTAAATTTTGTGAACAACAACAACAACTTAAAGGCGCTACCACCAATTTCTTACGAAATTATTTTTTTTGATATTTTAATTGGTTTTTTTATTTTTGTTTGTATTAAAAGAACTGTATTTTTTTTTTTTGGGAATTTAAGAAAAGTTGTAGTAGCCGTGGCGTGATGGTTAGTGCGATGAACTGTCATGCCGGAGGTCTAAGGTTCGATCCCCAGCCTCGCCACCTATTTATTTAAAAGAAAAAACGGCTACTGCCTCTTGCGAGGAATTGACAAATCCTCCAAGAGTATCTCCTGCTACAGAAAAGTGCCGCTCGTTAGCCGTTCGGATTCGACAATAAACTGTAGGTCCCCTCCATTCCTGCACACACGCATACAGGAATGGTTGAGAGTTGTAAGTCACTAGGCCCTAGTTCTTCATGAGCTGTTGTACCATCAAATTTATTTATTTATTTATTTTTAAGAAAAGTTGGAGGAAGACCCTCGCACCCTTAAACCTTCTCAGAGAAAAAAAAATTTAGGGAAGTGACACTAGACATGCCAATTTATAACAGCTTTGTTTCCGTTGGGCATACTTCGGGCACAGGGTTCAGGTCGCACGAAGCGCGTTAATGCACATCCATTTTGTATTGTTATAAATTGTCATTTATCTAGTCTCGTCCAATTTATAACTATGAAAAAATTAAACATCTCAACCACCTGACTGACTTCCTACTGAAAAAAAAATAAGTTTTCTAAAATTTTTTAAGGCAATTGTTTATGACAATATTGTTCAGCAATTGCTTGGCATATTTGATAGCCTTGATAATCAATGTGTTAAAATCAAAATTCTTAAAATAGTTCCTTTTTGTCGAACAAAAGAAACGCCACCACCGTCCGTCATACTCTTACTCAGCTTATGGGCTTATGGTATAATTTAAACAAATTAATACAAAAAGGGTGTAGTCTTTACGATTTTACGAAGTTAGAGAGTTTATAATACGTTACATGAATACCCTTTCAGTATTCATAACTGACAAAGTTTTATAAAGTAATGTAGGTATCTATACATTACGTAGTACATAATAAATATCATGTTATTGTATTTTTATTTCAATCGAATATCATGTCCAAATTCTATTTGTTCAATCAAAAAATAATAATAATGTGTAAAATGTCCATAAGCATATACCCATTACCAAACATTTCTACAGTCTTTACGTGAGAATGAGAGCAGCAGGTTAACATGTCCCCGTCCCATTTATTAACGATTTTTATTTACACTCGCGACCCCTGGTGTTTTATATTGCTTCATTGATGGTGAGAGAAATAAACCAATAAAAAATCGTCGGAGTTCATCAAAATATTGACCTATTTCTTTTTCTATGTTACAAGAACAGGAAGCTTATTTTGTTTTTTATTTTACCGACACTTTTTTTTTACATCCACCGAGGTTTAATGTTATTCACTCGTAATATACGTATTTATTAAATTAATAAACCAACTGATTTTTTGAATTTTGTTTACATAAAAGTAAAATAAAAATTGTATACAACATAATCTTATCTACATACATATACAAACAAAATCAAAATCATACCTCTAAATTTCTTGGGCGGGCAGTTCAAGTCTCCAGCTTCTGGGCACACAACTGTTCTGTCATCAACCAATCTGTTTGGAATTGAAAGAGTAAACAAATCAAAGTAAATTCAAACATCACAAACTTGATTGAAGCACACGTTTTTGACGTGTGATATTTTATCTTACCCAAGAGTACTTAAGAATCCCGAAACATTTCCTTCCGCATACAAAGACACAACATCCCCCAAATGCAGAAAACTTGCAGAACCAATAATATTGTCACCCATTTTTGTATCCAAATAAATATATAGTTGTAGATTTGTTTTTGTTTCTTTTTTTTTTTTTTCAATGTTTGCACTTCACTTTGGATCCTGTAGCTGCTAGCTCTATGATGATGAATTACTTTTTTTTTTTTTATTAAAATTTAGCTTAGCAAGCTATATCAAACCTGTAATGAGGACAAAAGAGAAAAAAATTAGATCAAAAATAAGCCATGTGTAATTTGTCTTATAAATTTGCGAGAAATGTTAAAGTAAAGAACCAACGAATATGTATGTGGAATATTGTAGATGTACACAAAAATGAGATAAACAATTTAATTGTTCATTTGAGAATTTACTAGTGGCATTTCCCGCGAAGTGGGTAATTGTTCAAACAATCAATGCTTAACCACAAGCAGCTCACAGCTTGAAATTCAAATAATCAAAAAAAAAAAAAAAAAAAAACTGCTAGGATACTTCGCTATACAGTGAGGTACACTTGGTTTTAGGCATACTGACATTATTTGTTTTATTTAAATTTTTTACCAGCTAAGGCAAATGTTAGCTTTTTGATTTGAAATAATGAAATTTTAAGGTTTTGGAAAAACAAAAGCAATGCGATGATGGATGTGCTCATAAAAGTAGATTAGGCATACACTATGTTGGCTTTTGTATACAAAAATTGACATAATAAATCCGTGAAACAAATTACACAACTTGAACAAATGAATAGACGGTTTTTAGTCTATAATGAATTTTAAAAATAGAGAAATTAGAAACATTTATCACAAAACTCAATTAATAAAGCTCTTTTATTCCCATAAAAAAAATTGAATTGATTTATTTTTGCTTTAAATTCAAAGAAAATCAGACTTTCATTGTATAAAATTTCAACAAAGCTGAATTTTGATAATTTTATTTTTATGTGTTAAAGGGGGGCCATTCACGTTTAAGCGGTCGTAAGGACGGTTCCAAGGTTCGTAGAGATTTTCAGTGTAAAATTAAAAGTTCCTACAGGATGATTCCCGAAGGTATGACAAATAACAAGAGCGTGTAGGTTGGGTCGAGATAAGAAAAAAATTGTACTGGAAGGGGAGGTCTTTTTCCCGCCGCCGTTTAGCCGGGAGGGGTAATTTTCTAAAAAATTGACTTGAAACAGAAAAAAAATTATTAAAAAACAACGGTTATAGTTACAATACCATGATATACGTTTTTGTAAAGCCAAAAATCTTTTCTTTTATTTTATTTTTAAATAAATCTGTTCTAGGGAATAGATTAATTTTCAAACTCAAAATAAAAAAAATGAAAACAAAAAAATTTCAAACTGATTTTTTTTTTCAAAATTCAATGCTTTTATTAGTTTTTTTTAGTGAAAAACAGAAAACCGTATGCTAAAATGCCTTTTAGTTTTTAAGAAAATTTAAAAAAAATATAAAAAACAACGGTTACAACAGCATACTACACTTTTTTGTAAAGCCAGAAATATCTGCTTTTATTTTGTTTTTTAAAAAAAAAGTATTTTCAATTAACAGTTTTTCAAAAATTAATTCTCAAACAAAAATTAAAAAATTGTTTTCAAACTAATTTTGTTTATAATTTTACGTTATTAAGGGCCATTTGCTGAAACGAAACTTAAATATTTATGTTCAACTTAAACGCTTAAGTTCTACTTTTTCCTTAGCGTAAACTGTCACATAAGCTCTTATGTTGAACTTAGATACTTAAGTTTCGTTTCAGCAAATGTGCCTAAGTAATATCAGTAATGGAATAAATGTCTTTAAGTTTTTGAGGAAATTAACAAAAAAAAAAACAAAATCTACTTTACTACTTAATTAGTAGAAATAGGATCTTTGGAGCAACAAAATAACGGATGGAGTTCAAATTTAAAGAAAACTTACTTTTGTTATTTTCATTTTTCTCAAAAACAAGAATACATTTTAACTAAAAATTGATGAGAGCATGCAATATTAAAAACAAAAATACTTCTTAATAACGTAAAATTTTGAACAAAATCAGTTTAAACACAATTTCTTAAAATGTTTTTCTCCAAAAATTTAATTTTGAAAATGAATTTTTGAAAAACTATTGACTAAAACGACTAAATTTAAAAATAAAATAAAAGCAGCCATCTCTGGCATTTTAAAGAATCATAGCATACCGTTGTAACCGTTACCGTTAAGCTACGCTACGAGCAGACGGCTACTGTTGGCCGCACATCGTCTGAACACCCATTTGGGACAGTCCCCACATGCTCGCGAACAATTTGCGGAGCATGTGCGACACCTAGATCGCACATTAGTTTGCGACTTTTTTGCATATCGTGTGAACACCCTCGCTAATTATTTGTGACAGTTTGCGAGAATGTGCGACCATTTGCGATAGTCCCAGGCATTTGCATTGGCCTGAAAAAATAACATTGCATATCTGACGCATTTGCGAGCATTTATGTGAAATTTTAAATGCCGGGCGACAGTAGGTATAGTTTTGTTTTGATTTCAAAAAGAAAATAAAATAATAAAAAAAAAAAAACAATTAATACACCGTTATGGTACATTTACACAAAATGAGTGATAGTGAGCCTGAGGGAACAACATCCACTGATCACGTACATATAGAACCCTCACAACCAAAGCCAAGTCGCAAGAGAAAATTTGTATCGGGAACGAGAAGAGTGCATCAAGGCTGGACGCGCGATCAGATTAATTTATTCATGTCGATTATGGAATCCGCATTAGTCGATCCGCAGTGATTCGCAGTATTTTGTTGTCTTTTTTCACGGCAAATAGATGAAGAGAAAAGAGAGCAATACATTGCGGATGAGGTTTTACGGATTCCATAATCGATATGTTTAATTGCTGCGGTGGAGAAGCGTCCCATACTCTGGAATGCTGGTGCTCCAGACTACAAACTGTTCAAAATTGATGGTTGGCGTGAGGTGGTGGATGACATCGGCTTTGAAATAAGCATTAACGAAGCGAAATCCAAGTGGGACTGTTTGAGAGTGACTCTTTTAAGTCCAATTTAACAAAGATGCGCACGAAGAAGTCTAGGCAGGGCACAGAACCATCACCTACAGTGTCATGGCAATTCTTTACCCAGATTATTTTTTGGAGACCAACTGCAGCGCTCCACTTCATCAGTTTCTTCAATGGTAATTTTTTAAACCACTGACAGCGACTCACAAGGCAATATGCAAACCAAAGAAAATATGTGTTCGCAAACCTGCATATGATTGGAATTGGGTCATATGCGGATTTTGTAGCACACCGTCTGAACACCCCGCATATAGACCAAAACATTTGCGATCATATTTGCGGACATATGATGTGCAAGCACCTATATCGCAAATGCATTTGCAACTTTTGGGACAGTTTTTGCACATCGTGTGAACACCCTATGTGTAAGTGTGCGGACACTGCTATGGAAACAGAATTTGCGGCATATTTACGACTTTTTACGTGACGTCAGAGTCGCAAACGTTTGCGGCTTTTTATATGCCGTCTGCTCTTAGCTTTACAGTTGTTTTTGATTTTTTTTTCTGTATTAAGTCAATTCTTTTAGAAAATTGCCCCTCCCGTTATTTTTAATTTTCTCAAAACCTTAAGACATTTTAGCATCCGGTTTTCTGGTATTCACTAAAAACTAACCATAAATTTTGAAAACGAAATTAGTACTTAATAATGTAAAATTTTGAAAAAAGTAAAAAATTAGCTTATTTTTAATTTTGAGTTTGAAAATTATTATTTCAAAAACTATTCCCTAGAACAGATTTTTTGGAAAATTAAAATAAAAGAAAAGATTTCTGGCTTAACAAAAACAAATATCATGGTATTGTAACTAGAACCGTTGTTTTTTAATATTTTCTTCTGTTTTAAGTCAATTTTTAGAAAATTGTCCCTTCCTATACGATTTTTTTTCTTATCTCGACTCACTAAACATTCTAGTTATTTGTCACACCTTAGGTGAATCACCCTGTATAGTGAATATGATTCGTTAGAATAGAGTTCCGTTAAAATTTTTTGTATTTTGGAATTTAATATTAATTTTTATAAAAACAAATTTAAAAATAATTTTTTTATTTCCGTTTTCTTTTTTTTGTCTTATTAATTTTTATATTAAAAACAAAAATATTGTTTACGTCATTAAATAATATTTTTGTTTTTAATATTCGAAGCTCCTGTCAATTGCTAGTGGATGAGAAAATTGAAAATAACGAAATCTACTTTAGGTACTACTTAATTAGTGGAAATAGGATATATGGAGCAACAAAATAACGGATGGAAGTCGAATTTATTGAAAACTTATTATTGTTTTTCCGCAAAGTTTTTTTTTTTACAGAAAAACTAGTTCTATAGGGGTTTAGATTTTCAAATTTTTCAAAAAAATTATTGATTTGATTTAGATGTCAAAATATGTATGAATATTTTGGTTTAGATGTCAATGTAATATAAATTTGTGAAAAACTTAAAACTTAAAACCCCTATAGAACTAGTTTTTCAGTAAAACTAGCTTTGAAGAAAGTCAATAATATGGCCGTATGAAACTTATTAAATCAAAATATTAAAAATATACATACATACTATGTATGTATACATATTTTGACATATAAATCAGAATTGTTTTACTGATCTTTGCACTGTGCGTCTGTCTGTTCAACTGCAGCCCAAACGGATGGTTAGATTTTCTAAAACTAGCGCTTTTTGGACAGTTCGTCGACACGTTTTTTTTTAAATTTTTTTAGCATCAAAAGTAACGGTCCTTGACATATAATTTCTTTTAATATTTTTTGGAAAATGGAATTTTTTTTAAAACTTCCTTAAAAAAAGTCAACTAATTTTTAAAGGCATATATCGCTACCATTTTGATGAGAACAAGATTTCCAAAAAAAAATTGTTTTAAATGGCACCTATCACAAAAACAAAAAACATTTTGTCGAAAAGAAATCAAAATTTTTATCACGTTTTAAAAAGTTTAAATAGCTTTTCGAGTAGGTACAGTGCTGCCAAAAACATTCCGGATTTTTTCCCATAGTAATGATTTTCTTAATACCAAGTAGAATACTAATAATAATTTTTAATTATTTGTAAAGAGTATGAGACAAGTTAATAATAACCTTAAAAATTTAATGCTACGATGACAAGAACAATAAAAAAAAATTATTTTATAAAGTTACTCAGTAACATGCCTGTGCAAAACTAACCGGATTTCAAGACGATTGTGAGTCTCGATTTTTTAAGTAACGGTTTTTTCGAGTCTTTTGACTCAAGTCGTAGATTAAAACGTTTTTACAAGTTTAGAGCTGTGTAAGTTGAAATTATATAGTGCATGAAATGGCTAAAACACGTTATAGCAACGCGATTCGATACGAAATAATAGAAAAGTTCCAAGCCGGTATAAAACAAAAAGTAATCGCTGAAATCTTAAAAATTCCAACGTCAACGGTTTTCGACATCATTAAAAAATTTAAAAGTAGAAAATCAGTAGAAGCAGATCATTTTGGTGGACGCCCTCGCAAAACAACAATTAAAACTGATAGGCGCATAAAGAATTTTGTGCTTAAAGACCCATTTGCGACTTCAAAGACAATTTGTGATGAACTTAATCTACCCTTAGAGCCAAGTACGGTCAGGAAGCGTTTAAGAGATTTCGGTCTTTTTGCATTTCGACCAGCTAAAAAACCTCTTCTTACTGCTAAACATCGTAAAAAAAGGTAATCCGTAAAAGGTATTTGGGAAAGACTTAAAATTCCTAATCAACACATTTAACCCAGGGTTGAATTTGCAAAAAATCCTCTTAACCGGTCTTTATGCAAATGGAGGAGTGTGCTTTTCAGTGATGAAAGCAAATTCAACTTATTTTAATCCGATATTGCAAGGACTGTGAGGCGCTCAAAAGGTACGCGATTAAAGCCTGCTCCCTACAGAAAAGCACGGTGGAGCCTCGGTGATGGTTTGGGGCTGTTTTTCAGGAGCAAGCTGCGGTCCTTTACACTAAATCACAGGAATTATGGACCGTTTCCAATATAGGGACATTTTGGAGTCAGTAATGCTTCCATACGCAGAGGAAGAAATGCCTCTGCGTTGGGTTTTTCAGCAGGATAATGACCCCAAACATTCTTCAAAGCTGCTAAAAGGCGGATTGGAAAAAAAAAGCACACGACAACAACTTTTCTTTTTGAAGCTTTGAAAAATGAATACGAGAATATTCCTGCTTCTGTTTTCGAGAATTTAATCCAGTGAATGCCTCGTCGATGCCGAGCTTTGATAAAAAAAACAGGGGTTACTGGACAAAATATTAAATAAATAATAAAAGTTAATTTCAAATTCCGATTAGTTTGTCACATTAAGATTTTGAATTAACTTTAATTTTTTGAATTTTTTTTTTGTTTTGATGGATAAAGTTCCATGGTTTTTGTTTTAAATAATAAAATTGTTCAATAAAAATGGGAAAAAATTGCAAACATTTGATTTATTCATTTTTATATCACAAACTAACAATCAATGCAGTTTACCAAAAAAATCCGGAATGTTTTTCACACCACTGTATGTATTGTACGTAGGTACATCAAAATTATTATCCAATTTAATTTAAATTTTTCATACAAGAGCTTCTAACATGTTCAAATAATATTGCATAGCAAAATTAAAAAAAAAAACACAAATTTGAATACGGACAATTTAAAAACCACAGTGCGTGATCCTGCATTTTATTTAATATTAATTAAAATAATTTTCTTTTGTTTTTGTTAATTCTCTTCTTCGTAATATTAATTTAAACAATCAGTTATTTATACAGTCGATTATTCTTTTATTACATAACTTACCAATTCGTTGCTCAAAAATTAAATAAAGACTTCAGAAATAAATGTTTTCGCAAGTGTTATGTTTAAAGCGAACCGCACTGTACACAGCATAAATTATCGATATCGAACGGATCTCAATTGGTTTCTTGGGTTCTGTAAATCCCGTTTAAGTAAAAACAAATTCTTCTCATAATTTATAATAGCATGTAAACAATCTGGAAATCTTCGACATCCACTTATTATTATTGTTATTATTACACACGAGAAAATCGCATCTTCTCAGAAATAGATAACATAAAAAAAATATGAACACAACTGTGAATGGGAAGTATTTTTTTATCATTTTTTTAATTCATGGGGTTTAATTAGATTCCACAGATCTTAACAAATGAGTATAATAAAAATAAAAGCTTCTTTAACAAAAGTATAATAAATAATTCATTTATCTGGGAAAAATAAGGTAGGTATAGACATTTTGGCCAGGTACAACACCCACCTGTGTGACATAAAATGTAAACACTATGAGATTTTATACACTTTTTCATTCACTTGTAAATTGATATTCAGCATCACTTTGAGCTTATTAAAAGCAATAACAATTTAAACATTACACTAAATTAATTTTCTTTTATCTTATTTTATTATGCAGGAAATTCCTCCATCCAAATATAATGGACTCTGGGTCAAAACAGAACTGAAGAGCTTTAACCGATATATTTGCATCTATCGAACGATAACTCGGCATATCTGTCCCACAGTCTAATGGGAATTGAAATGAGGCAGGATGAAGAATAAAACTTCCAAAATTAAGTTCAAATCTCAAGAAAAACGGGAGAGTAGACGAATAATGTGAGAGAGTATTTGTGGGTACAAACAATTACACACTCTATTTACCCCTTGTAGAAGTGTTGCCAAAAGAAAAGCTGAGCTTTTTTTTCGACATGAAGCACAGTGGCACCTACATAACTTTTGAAATGTGCTTTAAATAAAATGGAGAATTTCACTGTAAGCCTCCGAATCGGTCTAAACTCCTCTTAGGCCTAGGTTTGACCGATTAAACATAGGACTAACAAACAACAGCGGCAAAATCCGTAATATTCATTTTTTCTATATTTAATATTTTTTCTTTTGTTCCTGACAAATATGATGTATGCAGTCGGCCGTCGGCCCATTTTAAAAAATGCGAGTTCGTGAAAATTCATTTTTAATCTGTGGATTGTAAGGGCCAGTTTTACGAACGTGGAGCAAATATTTAGCCGTGGCTCAGGAATTTAAACTCACCGTGTAATGAGAACTTGTGGAGAACCACGACCTAGTGTCTTACAAATCTTATGTGGCTGACATAGAGGGGACCTACAATTTTCTGCTGATTCCGAACGACTAGGACAAGAACTAGGGCTGGCAACGAGATTGAGACGAGACTACTTTAAAAGCACCCGAGACGAGACCGTATTTTTGGTACCGAAAATCGCAGAGAGTCTCGCTGGTCTCGGTGGTCTCGCCGGTCTCGGTGGTTTGGTTTCGGTTTTCGCTAGAAGAAATATTTTTGTATTTAATTATTTTTTAGTAGGTAGTCATGTTCAATTTTTATAACATTCACGCGTTAAAATATCGAACCACATATGTACATAGTTTTATTCTCAGGTGCACTGCGAAAATCCAGAGAAAAATTCGTATGCATGTCGTTGGAATAGAATTCGCTCATTTTCCAGATTTTTTTGTTTTCCCCGCGCCGGAAAAAGGTTTTCCGATTTTATTTTTTGCTCCAGAAACCTTTTGGGTGACATTTAATGTGCCAATAACGCCTAACTATCCAAAGCTATCTGGATAGGTTTGAGTTGTTGTATAATCCCTTGTTAAAAAACTTCTGATGTCAGCTGACGCAACAGCAAATCAATCTAAACACGAAAGATTTCATTTGCATAGAAAATTTGATTTTTTTCTTCTAAATAAATCGATTTTTTCTAAGCAGAATCGATTTTTTTGTTGCATGGAATTCGACAAACATCGGAGCCATCATTCAACAGATTTTGACAGTTCATGGCTTGATAGGTAGGCAAAAAACCTTATATTTTGACATTTTGGTAAAATTTTTTTCCAAACGTCTAACAAAAGGTTTAAAATCAACTTTTTCCGGAGCTAAAAAAAAAATCGGAAAAATTTCGAATTTTCTGAGGTAAAATTTGAATTTTGAGAGGTTTAAAGCCATCCTTTAATGGAGTTTGAGAGTGGCTTGAAGCAACAAGTATGTTTTGACGTTTGGATAATATTTTTTTCTAAACTAAAAAATTTTTTCCGGAGCTTTAGTCTGGTTCTGGCTCATTTCTAATTGAAAAATCTCTTATGCCTTCACTGGGAGTCGAACCTTGTACAAAGCTGTTCAGAAGCCGATATCAGTTATTCAAGCAATATAAAAATAATCGAGAAAAATAACGTCATTTCACGGCAAAAATCCGCTGTGATGTGACGACTTTACTGCCTGAACAGAATAGAATGTTGGAACTGGAGCCGCAGACGGAACTGGAAGAGCTGTCAAAAAGTGTTGTACTTTATATTTTGTACGTGCCCACAATGCAACTGTATATAGCTTTGAAAGTATTTTGAAGGAAAACAAAAGAATTTTTTTGTGTACAAGCTCAGAATTCACATTTTTTGATTTCAATACTTTTCCTTTTAATATAAATTATTTTTTTCACGATACAAATAACCACAATATTTTTGTTCGACCCAAAAAGTTGTTTTTTTTCATCATACAATTTGAAACGTCAAAAGTGTCGTACGTGAAAAGTTAAAAGTTGGTGAACTCTTCCGTCTGCAGCTGCAGCTCCGCATGCGGCTACGTTCCGTTGTGTTCGCAACATTGAGTTGTGGCTCCAGTTCCATCTCCATCGTCATTCTGTTCCAGCAGTTATTCACCTGCCTTATATGGCAGGTACCGTAATTTTGGTAAAAAAATGAAAAAAACGTATCGAGGGAATGTTCAAAAAACGCTGGATACCAAGTTTAAATAAAATCGACCCATGTGCTTAGGCTGTAGTAGCCCGTGGCGTGACAGTCCGTTGTACACGGTACAGACAAACAGACGGAAGGAATGTCAAGTTTGAAAAAAAATCTCGAGTTCGATTTTTTTAAGAATCCAAAACTTGGCATTTAGTGCCCATATTTCGCAAGTAAAAACGTGTCTTTAACCTTCACTTTTATTTGTTTCTACTTTGCTGAACACAACCTATTTGCATGGTAAAAATGTTGTTCTGGGTTATTTCTCAAACTGTGGACGATGACAGTATGATCAAACGACGCGATTCTTACCTTACACGAAGCATACTTTTGACGTCGTCGTTTACAATACTTGTCTTAAAAATATTACGAGATTAGCGCTCTTGGACCAGATTGCATAAAACGATCAATTAAACGGTCATTGTCGACAATTCCTTTTTCTATATTTCCTTTAGATGTGATAAAGACAGCCATTGTCAAAATCATGATCTTTCAATCGGTTTACATGATCGGTCTTACACGATCTGGCCCCTGGATTTCTCCTACACAATAGTCTTCTTGTCCCAAAAGCGGGTATAGGTAAGCAGTACTACAGCACTCTTGGAGATTGTAGATCATATGGAGTTTTATTATGTTTTCATTTCACGTCTATCACTTTTTCTTTTTTTATAATATTCCTTGTTCTAGTCGACCATGAAAAATCTACAAAAAAAAATTGTAACCTGCGAAAAAAATACAAGTGGCATAATTTGGGTTCTCAGAATTTTGGGTTTTCTGGATTTAGGGATTTCTGGCATTTGGGTTTTCGAGGTTTTTGGGGGTTTCGGAATTTCGGTTTTTCGGGATTTTGAAATTTTGGGATTCTGTCGTACCTGTCTGTCTGTCTGTGGACTCGCCTACAGCCTAAGCCCATGGGCCGATTTTAATTAAACTTGGTATAAAGTGTTTTCGGGACATTACCCCGACACGTTTTTTTCCTTTTATTTTTAGGACCAAAAATAACGGTACCTGCCATATAATTTTTTTTAGCATTTTTGGAAAATCTTATTTTTCTCAAAAATGGCTGGACAGATTTTTCTAAAAAAAAAAATCAATATATTTAATTGGGTATATGCTACCTTTTTGTAAAAATTAAATTTCCAAAAAATGGTTTTATATTGTACCTCCCATAGAACCCTTTTTTTTTATTTTTGTTTTTCTAGGAAAGGAATAAACTGATTTTGATAATTTTTTTTATAGAGAATCTTCTGAAAAATTTTAATAGTTTTGTATAACAAAATTTTCCAAAAACTTTTTTTTTGGATTTTCAAAAAAAGTTTCAAAATTTTTTTTTGAAAGCCAAATATTTCGAAAACAATTTAGTTGATTTTTATAAAACTGGGCACCAAGCGGTTTTTTAACATTATCTAAAATATTTAATATAAAACTTTTTCTTATAGCCAAAATTAACGGTACCTTCCATATAAATGTTAAAAAACGTTACAGAAAATATAAATTTTCTCGAAAACGACTACTACGATTTTGATTAAAATTATTGTGAATACTAATATTAGTATAGTCTACGATCTGCCAAATACAAAATTTACAGTGAAATATTATTAACGGTACCTCTCATAGAACCATTTTCTTTATTTTGGACTATCTCATTATGTGTCTAACCGATTTAAATTAAATTTTTTATACAAAAGCTTCTCGAAAATTGAAATAATACTTCATATCAAAATTTTCAAAAAAACAAATTTTGGATTTTTTTAAAAAAATTTTCAAAATTTTTTTTTTGAAAATTCGATATTACCAAAACAGGTAGATAATTTTTTTCGAAATTTAATTTTTAGGTCGACATAAATAAATACTAAGAAAATTGTATACCAATTTTTTTTCTTAAAAATGTTTACAAAAAGTTTTCTATATAAAAAACTAATTTAAAAAAAAACCGCTCCTACGATTTTAATTTATTTTTTCTCCAAAACTAAGGTAAGTTAAAGAAATCAGATGGTGTACTTTTTTTAGCTCTCAAAACAATTTAAGAAGACTTTTTTAATAAATTTATTTCGAATTATGTTGATTTTTAATAATTTTTCAATTTAAATTCTATAATGTATAATATTAGTTTAAACTTAAGGCTCCCATAAAAAATTATTTACTTTTAATACACTCAATTTTAAAATTCGAAGGAACTTTTACTGCAAGAGCAAGTCGTGCGTTTTATTTAATAGAAAATAATGTGATAGTTTAATCTATACGAGCGAAAACTTAAAAGATATTATTATGTACATACTTCAAAAATGTCGAATTTCGGAAATATACATACGTCTATGGTTCAGCTATGTACTAAGCGTTTTCCGCACATTTGTAGTTGAAGGTGGCCTAAAATGGCCCCCCTCGCTAGAAATCGTAGAATCGAACAAAATTAGAAGGTTTTGTGAACACAATTCTTCAATTTATCTGGCAGTACCGACATACACGAAATGTTAGCAACTTCAAGCTAATTTTTTAAATTTGACAGGTCAAACTATCCCTAGCCATCTCCAAAAGTAGACTTTATACAATTTTGTGAAAAATTAGTTTACAAAAAATTCTATAAAAAACATTAAATTTTGGAGAAAGCAGTAAATGCATGTAAGTATTAAGTATTTGTTATTAATTTTCTAAAATTAGTTGACCTAGTACCATTTCAGTTTGTTCGGAATTAAAATTTAAAAAAAAACCCTTAACGGGCAAAATGGCATACTAAGCATTTTAAATTTTTAAATTTAAATTTTTATAGTGCAAATGGTTGGAAAATTTTGAAGATCTACAGAAAGGCAATTCTAGACTGAGGACGCATTATCAAAAGCGGTGCATCATGTGTTCCTTATGTATATGGAAAAATAAATTAGGAAATTAACGCATAGTTTATACATTTAGAAAATTCATAATGCGCCCCCAAATACCTCTACTCTACTGTCGGATGGCAGGTTCCAAAGCTTAATGTACCTATTTACTATTTCGTCAAGTCTTGTGACTTTATTAAAAAAAAAAAAAAACTTGATATGAAGTATTAGGCTTGATTCACATTATAGTGCCGATACCGATACAGTCTCAAAACGTTCTCGCTCCGATAGAATCCCTTTCTGTTCACATTACCGCTCCAATACCGATACCGATTCAAAATTATTTAATTCATTTATTCTCCTTTCTATTAATTTAAAATACATAGATACATATACATATCTAACTATACTTACATGAATTGTATATTTTTTACTTTTTTTTCCATATAGAATTTATATCAATAACGTTCTCGTTCCGATAAATATTCTTTCCAATGAATCGAAACTGGAGCGAGAGTGTATCGGTATCGGAGCGGTATCGATGGTGTGAATATACTCATTGTTTTATGTGTAAGAATATTTTATCGAAGTAAGAACGTATCGAGACCAGTACTACCACTTTACTTCAATTGAAGTAGATCTACTTCTTTTTTTTAATTTTAAAAATCTACTACATCGTACCATCACCAAAATATTTAAATCTACTTCATTTTTCTCTATTTCACTCATACATTTAAAAGTGACGTTAAAAATAATGTATTTTTTTAATTAATTTAAAAAGTGTTATTAAACAATAGGTATATTGAAATATATGTATGTATATCGTCGGTTCGAAAAAGAAATTTCACAACTTTTTAAATGAGATTTTTGAACTAACATTGCAATTTTGTGAAGAAAAAAAAAACTATATGTACCCGTTGAAAAAATACCATATTTTGGTATAATATTTAGAACTTACAGAGCTATTGTGCGTTCTTGGTATTTTAACAGATTAATGGAAATTCAGATCATTATTTAATTTTTTGTTGCCTATTTTGAAAAAATAAGATTCGTTGAGTTATGTCGTTTTGCTTCCTAACCGACGATATGTAAATATCAAGTCTGAAAGAATTTCAGTTTATGTTTTTAGTTTTTTTTTTTGTCAAGTTAAATTAAATTTAATTAAATTTTGTATTTATTTTTATTTATTTTGTATTTCATTTTGAAATCTACTTCGATTTTTGTCAATCTACTTCCCTTTTTTCTTTAAATCTACTTCGACTTTTTTTCTGGAAGTGGTAACGCTGATCGAGAATGTATCGTTATCGGCACTATAGTGTGAATCAAGCTTTATTTTTGTGAAAAATATACATAATTGTATATTTCATATTAACATTGAAATATTGTATGCATATGTAAGTATAATTTAAAAATTCAATTATACAGAATTCACAGCTTGAGTTCAAAAATTGTCCCCTAATTGTATTTTTTTTTTTTTCATATTGAGAAAGCTGTATTGTATGGTAAATTGTAATATGCAGTACAAATGTATGTACATATGTCACCTTATATTTACATGATAAACAAACAACTCCAAATTAGTGTATTTGTTATCGAGCAGCAATTCAACGAAAACGGTACCTATAGTGCAAACTAAATTGTAACCAGGGCCGCATTAAATTATGTTGAGGTTACAAGGCAATGCAAATCTCTGAGCCCTTTCCACTTAACAATATAGGTAATCTCTGGTTTTCAAATTGATAAATGCAAAATAATATCAATGTGATAGCTTGTTATTTTTTTTTTTTAATTAACTATACTGAAGGGTAGAACGTAAGGATTTAGCAACTAGTTCCCTTAAATTGTTATTTCTAAAAATCAAAGAAGAAAAATAACAAAAAGAAAACGTATTATTTTTGTTGTTGTTTTAGTGGACTGTATTGAATAAAATTCAAATGAAGGTTTTCTTGCGAACTTTAGTCCAATGTGTTTCGCACAAGCACGACAGTTCTGCCGTGTTAACTGAAAATGACGTCTGCATTTTTGGAGTTTTTGAGTTAAGACCACTTTTGATATCTCTGATACAGTTATTATTTTATTCTATTATAATATTAACAATATCTTGCTTCATTTCGGCTTAAAACGCTAAAGAAAAATGACGTATGTGCAAAGAACCATCCTATTTTTAAGAGAAATTGACGTATCTGCACATTTTAAAACAAAACGACGTAAAGCTGATGAAAATCGGCATTTTAATTTCCTCCAATCATTTTTCTCTTTTTATTATAATATTTTGAAACGTTTAATTTTTTATTTATTTTATTATTTGAATTTATGAATATATTATTTTTGTTAAAAAAAAAAAAAAACTTTTAAAAGCAACTGGGATAAAAGTGTTTCTCTTTTTATTATTATTATTGTACTATTTATTCTAGAATGTCAGTTTATTAGACTTGACCATTCTTTATTCCGTCAATTTCATTGAATTTGTGTTTCTCTTTTATTATTATAGACAATAATTAAACTTAAATGCCGTAACTACACGAAAAGCTTAAGACAAAATGACGTAACTACCAAAACCTACGTTTGTATTCAATACAAGCAAATACATTTTTGGTCAAAAAATAATAACTTCTCTACTTATTATTTTGTCAAAATATGAAAGACATTCATCCAAAAACAAAAAAGTTACAGATAAAAACAGGAAAACGCATTTATCTCAAAATGCCAAAAATGTAGATACGTCATTTTCAGTTAACACGGCAGAGTTGGGCTCATCAGTTAGTTGAAAAATATAATTTGCAGCATTTTATTGCTGCTAAATATATTTGAGTCGGTCATCGATTGAAATTTCCGTCTTAGAAGGGTACGACGGTATCTAACTGATGAGGCCAATTGTCGTGGCTGGACGAAGCGCATTGGACTAAAGGTCCAGCGGTGCCACTTTGCTGCGATTGCAGTACATCTACTGCATTTTCCGCAAAATCTAAATCTACTGCCACAAAATGAAATCTACTGCTTTTTTTTTTGCAAAATTCTTACTCTCTCTAGAGGATAACATAAACTATATCTAGAACTTGAAAAATATGTCGAATTTTCAATTGACATACAAGTCAAAAAAAAAGAAACAATTTCGAATAAATTTTATCCGTGATTAATTTTGACGTTTCCACATACAGATTCACCTATCTTTAGTGAATCATTAGCGAGTCATTAGTGAATCTTCGGATAAAAGTTTAAAACTGGCCATACACCATAGAGCCAAATTGCATCATGTAAATGAGTTCGGCCGAGCCATTTGGGCTTTCAGCAGGTTATAAATCCACCAGTCCAATTGGCACCGATCCATTTGGCTCGATCGTGTATGGCCAGCTTAAGACGATTTTAATCCAATTCGCAAAAACTAGAAGACATAAAATCATCCAGATTTCAGTTTTTGATTAAGAATTAATTATAAATAAAAAAAAAAAATTTGATGGCACAACAGCTAATGAAGAACTAGGGCCTAGTGACTTACAACTCTCAACCATTCCTGTATGTGTGTCTGCAGGATTGGAGGGGACCTACAGTTTATTGCCGAATCCGAACGGCTAATTGGAGCGGAGCTAGACCTCCAGCATGACACTCCATCGCACTAACTGGCTGAACAGAATAGAATGACGGAACTGAAGACGCAGACGGAACTGGAAGAGTTGTCAAAAAGTGTCGTACGTTATTTTTTTTACATGCCCACAATGCAGCTGTACAGCTTTGAAGGTATTTTGAAGAAAAACAAAAGAATATTATTGTGTACAAGCTCAGAATTCACATTTTTTGTTTCCAATAATTTTCCTTTTAATAAATAATTTTTTTCGCGATACAAATAACCACAATATTTTTTTCCGACCAAAAAAGTTGTTTTTTTTCTTCATACAAATTGAAACGTCAAAAGTGCCGTACGTCAAAAGTTAAAAGTTGGTGAACTCTTCCGTCTGCGTCTGCGTCTCCGTATGCGTCTACGTTCCGTTGTGTTCGCAACATTGAATTTGCGTGTATTCAATATTTTGACAGCTCTTCCGGCTCCGTCTCCGTTTCCGTCTGCGTCACCATTCTGTTCAGCCAGTAACCATCACGCTGCGGCTAAAAAGTATTAATTAGAGCAAAGAATTTCAGAAAAATAATGTAAAATTTTACAGTTTTGAAAAACTACACTTTAAACTTCTTGTTGTATTTTTTTCCCCAAATTCAGAGTTTAACCCTTTACTGCATACGAAGCCAAATATGGCTTTCTACAGTTATGTCCCTTTTTCTTCTGCCTTCAACAAAAAAATGATCAAAACATAACATGATCCTCTTCTGTGCATTTTTGAGAACATATAGCTGTGCTTTCGCACACGCGCACCAAACAAGAAGGAAGATATTCATGCTTACAGGTCGGTCGGTTGCTTGTTGTCATTGAAAACGGAAGTGTACAAAATTTTTTAACTTCAAATAATAATAACTTTGGTGTTAGGTGAGTTAAGTGGCCATAAAAATATATTTCTGATTGTGTACTTTGAAATTAATACAATTTTATAAAAAAAAAATTATTATCTTGCTCGTTTTAGAGGTAAAAGTGTGCAAGCCATATTTGGCTTCGTATGCAGTAACGGGTTGAAAATATACATATTTGTATGAGTTTTTTTTTTATGGACAATTTTTTTTTTTTTTATGAAAAATGTTTTAAAACAACCGAAAGAAGTCATTTTAAGCGTATATTATTTTGTTCCTCTTTAAACAATAATTCATGCGGTAAACAGTGTTTCCCAACCTTTTTTGTACTATGCCCCACCACAACATTTCCAAATTTCTCATGCCCCCCTAACATTATATTGTTGATACCTAAACAATGTTTAACAAAAAAATCTGAAAAATAAAATTGCTGATATCAGAAAAAAATCCATAAAAAAGAGTGAACACAGTAAGTTTGTTTTCGAAACATAATAATTTAGTAGAACAGAAAGAAAAATTTAATAACTATGTTATATCAATTATTTAAAATTAGTGAGATCCCTGGACTTGATGCCTCCTGCAAATAAACTTTATGTCAGGTTCAAATTTAGAGAGCTTCAGTCTCAAGGCTCCTTGTTTTTTCATACCAAGAAGATTTTTTTCTTTATCAGCAAGTCATTTATGGCACTAAATTCGCATTCAGTTAATTCTGACGATGGCAAAGGTAACAACAGCTCTCTTGCATATTTTTGGCTGCATTAGGGTATCTGCTTTTGGTTTTCTCACAAAGTCATACCATCGGTCCTTTTATGTCGAAACTTTATTCGACATAATTGACTCATCATTTTGTATTTCCGCGAATTCTTCTTGATACTGTTTATTTGAAATATCAGAACGGAAAGATTATCTAAAATTGGTGGCATTATCCAAGATTGGGAAATTAATTTTTTTCAAATTAGAAAATTTTTCTCTTACATGAGCCGAATAATTTTTTAAATGATCGACAGTTACATCTATAGCGGTATCGGACACTTTACATTTTTGGAGCCAAGAAAATTTTACAAACTTTTTGTTCTAAATATCTGTCTGACAAATTCAACAAAGGTAACGAATTAATTGTAAAGATTTTTATTTCGGACTTACCGCGATTAATTATAAATTCAAATTAATTGAATGTATTCGCCCGACGTTACGACAAGATTCCACTTATCGTGGTCACGGGTAACGAAACCAAATATCTTCATCTTCTACCTCAAGATGAACGAATACTGGCGAATTTTTCTCTTGCTTGAACAACCACTCATCAGAAATATATCTCCAAAGGTGGGAACTCAAGAAGCATAGATTTTAAGAAGAGATGTGTTATCGTAATGGAGCATAATTTTATATCGCCCCCCTATAAAATGAAATTGCCCCCCTGTGGGACATGGGCCCCACGTTGGGAAACACTGCGGTAAAGGGTTAAAACCAGTTTTTTTTTTCAAAACTATGCATAGATTTCACTTGATTAAAAAATAATCTTAGAACAGAGGATTGGCTTTAGAAGCAGGTATAACACTTAATTGTAAGTACATATTATAATTATTTTGTTATATATTCTTTTTAATTTAGTACTTTTTTTATGAAATTGACGGGGGGGGGGGGATAGACCTCCCTCCCGTAGTAAAAATGCTTGTATTGAACTGCTCTAAAAAAAACCGTTATTATTTCTTGGCCCCTAAGTTATCGTACTCTTGCCAATGAATTAAAAAAAAGCTGCACATCAGTTTTCGGCATTAAGATTTTTTAGATTTATTTTTATCAAAAATATTCTTAACATTGTTAAAATTGATACACTTTGTAATTTTTTTTTTAATAAAAAATCTACTGCGGAAAGGTCCAATCTACTGCAGTTTTGTTCCATGGTTTTTTTCGATTCGAAGTGGCAACCATGTAAAGGTCACAAAAAACTTTCAAAAAATTTAAACTACACTCAAACGATAAAGCTTGACGAGATACAAAGACAAATATAGGGTTAATTAATTTAAAATCGGTCTTGCAAACGCTGTTTTAATGTCAGTTTTTTTGGACTATGACTTAGCTCACCCAGTTAAAGGTTAAAAAGAAGTTTCAAATTAATTATAAGATCAGGCATGTTCAGGAAAATGAGATCTCAGAGCCCTATCAATCTCAGTTACATGAACAGGATTCCTCAGAAAAATTTCTCAGCTGTGCTGTCTAAACTCTGAGGAAAACAAATTTTGGATTCGCTTGCTCACGTTTTGACGTGGAAAAATTTCTGAGATCTCATTTTCCTGAACACGCTAATTGAACTGAAAACAAACAAATAGGGTTGCCAATTTTTAATCTTTCTTCGGGCTAAGAAGGCATTCCTGTTGTAATGGGTAGAAGCATGAAAATTAGTTTAGAAGAAGATTCTCGGGGTGATTTTCGATTCAGTCTGTTTGGTAGGAATATAGAGAAGAAGATTCAATGAGCTTTAGGGGTGCTATAGCAACGACGACCTGGTCAAAAAGCTGAAAATACAATAGTTGAGATGGCTGGGACATATGGAGCGTATGGACTTCGACGCACCAGTTCGACAAGTTTTCAAATCCACACCTGATGGATTGCGCAGCAGAACAAGATTCTACCTTAGTTGGCGTGCACAACTCGAGAACAACCTCAACAAACTGGGTGTGTGTAACTGGAGGCCAAGCTGGCTGCAAGGGCTTATTGGTTGAGGTCGTAGCCCATTCTGAGCCTACGTTCTTTATTGCCGGCTTTGAATCATGGGGCTGTGCCGCACGACAAAAGTCAGATCTAGGTCTACTTTGGAGTTTGTCACTTATGGCCTGTCGAAATACAGCAAGCAATTTACGCCGTACGACCTCGCCGCACTTCGACTTGTGAAAAGCCGGCATAACTCTCGCATCGACAAAATTAGTGGGGAAACGTTGAAAAATTAACCAAAGTTCATGTGTTTTGGTTCAGTTTTTATCATTTCTCAACCAATTTTATCGATGTGAGAGTTCAGTAGAGATCAGTAGGCAGAGGCACTGATCTGTGAGCACCCTCTTAAGTAATTGATCAGTTTATATTTCAGAGCGCTCAGTAATTTTCCTCCGTCAGCTTGAAAGAGCAGGAGCATTAAATATAAACAAGATTCCTCAAAAACACTTTCTTTTCATTTCTTTCTTATTTGATTACTGCCATTGATTTTCAGAGCTATACAGGGTGTTCTGTATTGCACCAAAAAGCTAGAGCGAGTAGGTTGGGTTAAGACAGGAAAAATATCGTATTGGAGGGGGAGGCATATTCCTCCCCGTTTAGGCGGGAGGGGCAATTTAAAAAAAAAAAATCGACTTGAAATAGAAAAAAAATTAAAAAAACAACGGCAACACCTACAATGTCATGTTATACTTTTTTTTTTTAAGTCAGAAGCTCGTTCTTTTATTTTCTTTTTAACTCAAATTATTTGAGAGAACAGTTTTTGAAAAATTCATTTTCAAACTCAAAATTAAAAAAAAAAAATAATTAAAAAAAATTGTACTTAAACTAATTTTTTCAAAATTTTACGTAAATAAGTAGTATTTTTGTTTTTAATATTCGATGCTCCTATTAATTTCCAGTCAAACACTAAAAACCAGATGCCCAAGTGTTTTTAGTTTTTGAGAAAATTGAAAATAAAGATATTTACTGTACTACTTAGGCCCATTTGCTGAAACGAAACTTAAATATTTATGTTGAAGTTAAACGCTGAATTTTCTACTTTTTCCTCAGCATAAACTGTCACATAAGCGTTTCAGCAAATGGACCTTCTTTAGTTGAAACAGAATATTTGGAGCAACAAAATAACTGATGCGGAAGTCAAATTCAAGGAAAACTTACTTTTGTTATTTTCCATTTTCTCAAAAACTGAAATACATTTTGACATCTGGTTTTTAGTATTTGGCTGAGAATTGATGGGAGCATTGAATATTAAACACAAAAATATTACCTAATAACGTTAAATTTTGAAAACAATTAGTTTAAACACAAATTTTTGATTTTTTTTTTGCAAAAATTTAAAAAAATTAGTTTTTGAAAAATTGTTCACTAAAATAACTTAAGAAAATATAAAAGAATATAAAAGAAGATGTTTTTGTCTTTACAGCAAAGTGTAACATGCCATTGTAATAGTGACTGTTGTTTTTTAATAATTTTTTTTTCTGTCTTAAGTCATTTTTTTTATAGAAAATTTCTCCTCCCATTATTTTTAATTTTCTCAAAAAGAAAAAGACACTTGAGTATTTTCTTTTCCGAATTTGACTAGAAATTTACAGGAGCATCGCATATTAAAAACAAAACTATTACTTTATAACGTAAAATTTTGAAAAAAAATTTGAAAAAAGTTTGCTATACTTTTTTTAAAACCAGAAATCGATTCCTTTATTTTGTTTTTAATATTCGAGTAACTAGAGAGAACAGTTTTTGAAAAATTAATTTTCAAACTCAAAATTTTGGAAAAATAAGGTAACAAATTTTTCCAAAATTTTGAGTTTGAAAATTAATTTTTCAAAAACTGTTCTCTCTAGTTACTCGAATATTAAAAACAAAATAAAGGAATCGATTTCTGGTTTTAAAAAAAGTATAGCATGACATTTTAAGTGTTACCGTTGTTTTTCAATAAGTTTTTTTCTATTTCAAGCCGATTTTTTAGAAAATTGCCCCTCCCGCCTAAACGGGGGGAAATAGACCCCCCCCATACGATTTTTTTCTTACCTTAACCCAAACTACTCGATCTAGCTTTTTGGTGCACCTTATGCCGAACACCCTGTATAAAATAACCTAACAAACGGAGTAATACTCTGAGCGCGGCTTCATATTTCATAAAATTTTCATGTAATTTTACAGATATTACAATTCAATGCTCAGCTCATTTAAAATTTATGCGTTCACGTGAAAAAAAGTGGGATATTGAATAACTTAAAACCCTTCGACACTATCCCATCGAGTATTAACACCCGTGTCCAAAAAAAGTGGTACACTGTCGAGTGTAAAATTTGTGGGAAGAAAATGTTTTTCATGAGTTATGTGTGAAATGAAATTTCATGTTTTCTTTCGCACACTATTTTACTGTATTAATATTCGATGGGATAGTGTGGAAGTACTGCTCAGAGCTTAATCGGTTTGATCAGGCTCTGTTCAGAGCTAAAACAGAAAAACATCTAAAAATGATTTAAAGGTAAATTTAAACTATAATTAAACATTGAACTGTCACTGGGTTATATTCCCAGCCTCTTCCACTTTAACAAAAAAAAAAATTGTTTTTCAGGGTTACCTACTGCCTTTTGCGATGAAGTCAAAAATCCTCTTGTCATAAAAAAGAGTTCCGTTCACCTTAGCCGTTCGAATTTGGCAATAAACTGTAGGTCCCCTCCATTCCTGCAGGCACGAACACAGGAACACTTAAGAGTAGTTAAAGTCAATAGGCCTTGGTTCTTCATGAGCCGTTATGTCACCAAATTCATTTTATTTATGTTTAAATTAACTTAAAGCACCGAATGCTTTTCTTGCAATTGGCATTGTATTCGCCGAAGGAGAATTTAAAATTGAAGCTGCGTAAGCTTTTTAAAAAGCTTTCCTGTTTGCCACCAAAATATTGAAACAAACTTAATTTTCGAAGTTAAGGCAAGAGGGATTTGAAATTGTATCCTTTCGCTTCAGTTGTGTGAATTTCCTTAAACGGTCAAGTTACTGCTCGATAAAACGGTAATACGGATTTTTTTTTTCTTAGATGTACCTACATGCATATGTATCTTTAAAAGGCTTAAATGATTTCTGATTAGAAAAACATATTGAGCTATTTTAGTCTGTAAACCATTCAATCTTCGTTACACACTTTTTTTCTGCTTCCTATCAACGTCGGTTTTAAATTAAAATTCATGGTCTGTCTTTTATAAGTTTTCAATCAAAAACTACGACAGATAGTTTTTTTTTAAGCAGGTTAGTTATGTGAAATCATTTCCAATTTCAATAAATAAAAAAGTGTTATAAGAAAATTTTCAAATTTTTCTTCAGGTGATTAAATGAAAAATTTGCCGTTGTGTATCACGCCCCAATATCTATAAATAAGGTCATCTTGTGTCATCAACTTTTCGGTATTTTTTTTCTACATTGTATGTGCTTACCTATGTATATGGGATATCTTATTTGAGAAAAAAAAGAAGAAGAAGTCATTGTTTCGAAAAGTATTATAGTGGCAATATATGTAGAAAGTGTTTACACAAAAATCCAACATCTTGAAAGAAAGTGAATTTGAAAAGCTCATAAAGCAAATTCAACTTAAAGCATTTTGTAATTTTTTTGAAGGGGTATTCAAATCCCCAACCCTAATAGTGTTATCGAAGTTGTGCTGGAGAAACGAGAAAGTTTTCGAAAAAACAAGTGAATATGCGCAAATAAGTATGCGTGTTTTTTTTTAACCTCTCTTAAACCGAAGTGTTTATGTCCTCTCTGTGTTTTTGTTTTGTCAAAAATTGAAAACACGTGCGATTTGTTTGTTTTCACATTTGATTGTGATTTATTGTGTACAAAAAAAAAGAAGAATAGAGGTGGGGCATTAAAAATTTTTTTGAATTCAAAGTGCTCCTAATCTATAGAATGGTAACCTTTGTATTGTTTACTTTTGTAAGTGAAAACATGTGAAGGATTTTTGTAAGCCTTTTAAGGCGATGATGTGAGTTTTTATTTAATTCAAAGATATACGTAGCTTAAGATATGTGTATTGCGGTTTGTCAGAGACTTGAGATAAAGTTAAATTTTTTTTTTTTATTTTAAACTTTGGATGGTATGAATAAAACGGAAGTACACACTCAGAAGTTAAAGGTTATACTTCTAGTAAAAGATTACATTAATAGAATTTTCTTCATTTTGTTTAAAATTATAGTTTTATAAAAATTGCTGATAGCAAATCGTCGGTTCGGATGGAATTTTTGAGCTAGCATTGCATTTTTGTGAATAAAATAAAAACTATCAATTGAAAAAATACCGGACTCTACTACAACATTTGGAACTTAATGAGATACTGCGTGATCTTAATATTTTAACAGATTAATTGAAATTCAAATTTTTATTCAATTTTCTGTTGCCTGTTTTTAAAAATGAGATTTCCCGCCTGGAAAAATGGCAAGTTTTAGGCAAGTTAAGGCAAGGCCCTGGAAAGTTTTTGGTAAAGAAAACCTAGACGAAGAAAACATGACAGACCCCTATTAGTGCCTCGCTGAGAACATTTATTTAATAAAATACTGGTGATGCTCTTGTTAGTAACTAACTATGTAACAGTAGGCACTTAATTCTATAAAAACGAGAATTTGACACAATGACTTTTAACTGAAATTTCAGTTCTTTTTTTTTGCGTTAAACAAAAAAATTCAGAATTTTCAGATTTTAAAACTTTCAGATATTCTGTTGAACGCGGCCATTTAAACAGACTTTCACAAATACCTATCCAAGTAAAAGACATTTAACTAAACGTCAGTTTGAATATTCAATTTTGATTGCGTGTTTTATAGTAAAATAAAATAAAAATAAAATGAATCCGCGGTTAATTAATGAAATTAGTGAATTTTTGTTTTTTTTTTTTTTTTTGATTAAAAAAAAACGTGGTTTAACTATCCCCCAATTTCTCAATAAGCAACAGAAGCGCACCCCCGCACAAGCAAATGGGATGACACAATCCATCAACTTGTGAGCAAGCTGACACATGTTAAATACATGTTAATACTTTCAAAGCAAATCAACAAAACCAACAACAAGAAGTGCCTCTTGAAATAAAATCCATTGATAGTTTTCGTTGAGGAACCAACAGTGTCATCCTGCTGGCTGTGCGTCGTCAATGAACCGTCTTCCGTCAACACTACAAACTACAAGCAACTGTACCAGATATTGACCGACTACGATTATTGTAATATGTAACAGCATGATGCCCATGCTGTTTAATTGCTAAGTAGAATTGTATCATCCAGGACAAGAATACAAGGAGCCATTCTTCCATGGACACGACAGCGATCATTAAGATAGCCAAGCCAAGGTCGTGGGCATTGAGAAACTGGATATTTATCTAAATATAATATAGAGCGACTGACAGCTTAGCTCTGACCCCCATATATAAAATAGTTGAATGGAAAACCACATAAATGAAAATATGTGGAACAAATCTAGGTTTAACTAATCAGGGCTTAGACAGGATTTAGCTGACGAGGCAAAAAGGGCCTAGCGAATGCCGATAGTTACCCTTGCTAGACCCTTGTTAGTAACTATGAAAAACTTGCCAGGGCCTCATTGAAAACTAGATTCTTTTTCCAGGCGGGTTGTTGAGATGTGTCGTTTTTCTTCCGAACCGACGAAATAGGTACTTGATTTATAAAAGCAAGTAATTTACATAGACTTAACTAAATTATGAATTTTAACGACTTAAGTAAATTTTACCGCAACAATAACTAGCCTTCGATTTCTTTTTTTTTTTTTTTTCATTTTTATTTTCATTCATGTTAGCATATTATTTAGCAAAAGCAAATAAAATAAAACGCACGACTGGATCGCACAAACTTGCTCTTGTAGTAAAAAGGAGTGTTCAGTGAGGCTGTTCCGAACAGTTTGGAACAGTTTAGACCAGAAAAGAACAGGTTTTTGCTGTTCAGTGAGAAATTTTCTGTTCTAAACTGTTCTGATTTGCTGTTCAGTGAGTCTGTTTGGAACAGTTTAGAGCAGGATTTTCTGTACTTGCTTTTGAGGTAGAACAACTTAGAACAGGATTTGTGGGAAATGTCAAAATCAGTTGTTGTTCTGTTCTGTCCTGTTCTGTTCTTATCTGTTCTAACTATTTCTTCACTGAACAAAGCTAAAGTTTCTTCGAATTTTAAAGGTTGAGTGTATTAAAAGTAAATAATTTTTTTTATGGGAGCCTTAAGTTTAAACTAGTACCTATTATATGTACATTACAGAGCTTAAATTGAAAAATTATTAAAAATCAACATAATTCTAATTAAATGTATTAAAAAAGTCTTCTTAAATTGTTTTAAGTGCTAACACAAGTACACTATCTGATTTCTTTAACTAATCTTAGTTTTGCAGCAAATAAAAATTAAAATCGTAGGAGCGGTTTTTTTTTTAAATTAATTTTTTATGTATAAAGTTTTGTAAAAATTTTTAAGAACAAAAATTGGTACACAATTTTTTAGTATTTATTTATGTTGAATTAAAAATTAAATTTCGAAAAAAAATTATCTAGCCGTTTTTGAAATATCGAATTTTCAAAAAAAAAAAAATTAATTTTTTTTAAAAATCCAAAATTTGTTTTTTTGAAAATTTTGATTTTATGAAAAATACTGTTAATAATGGTTAACTGTAAATTTTATTTTTGGTAGATCGTAGACCATACCAATATTAGTATTTAGAACAATTTTAATCAAAATCATAGGAGTCGTTTTCGAGAAAATTCCTATTTTCTGTAACGGTTTTTTAACATTTATATGGAAGGTAACATTAATTTTGACTATAAGAAAAAGGTTTTTTCAAAATATTTTAGATAATGTTAAAAAAAACTCCTTGTTACCAAGTTTCATAAAAATCAACCAAGTCGTTTTTCGAAATATTTAATTTCAAAAAAAAAAAAAAAATTGAAACTTTTTTTGAAAATTCAAAAAAAAAGTTCTTAGAAAATTTTGGTATACAAAACTTTTAAAATTTTTCAGAAGATTCTCCATAAAAAAAAATTATCAAAATCAGTTTATTCCTTTTCTAGAAAAACGAAAATAAAAAAATGGTTCTATGGGAGGTACCATTTAAAAACATTTTTTGGAAACTTAATTTTTACAAGAAGGTAGCATATACATACCTAATAAAATTTATTGATTTTTTTTTTAGAAAAATCTGTCGAGCCATTTTTGAGAAAAATAAGATTTTCCAAAAATGCTAAAAAAATTCATATGGCAGGTACCGTTATTTTTGGTCCTAAAAATAAAAGGAAAACAACGTGTCGGGGCAATATTCCGAAAACACTTTATATAAATCTGCCCATGGGTTTAGACTGTAGGCGAGTCCACAGACAGACAGAATTGCGAGACCCACTTTTTTCGTCTTCCCTATCATCGTAATATCAAGTTTGATTGTTATCTCGAGTTCAATTTTTTTTTTAAGAATCCAAAACTTACCTATGTATGTACATATATATCGCAATTAAAAAAGATGTTGGAGTTATTTTTGATTAAAATCGAATGGAACAGGCGCACAGTGGGACAGAAAAGCCTAATAAGTGGCATTAAATCAGCCGATACAGCTATAAGAAGTTGAAATTTTTAGACCAATCTCATGACATTTTTAAACCCGACTCCATAACACGCCCACTTAAATACCCACTTTTCTAAAATGTGTCTTATTTTCTATATTATACCCATAAAGGAGATTTATTGAAGATTTTTATTTTTTTTTACCACAGTTACCTTATCCCACCCACAAAAACACCCCATTTTGATGTGAAAGAATAGAAATTAATAACACCAATCTTGTAGACTTTTCATAGCTATGAAAAAAGACAGAATTGTCTGCTTAAGCAGCGTGAAAAGCTTGTTTATAGGAACTATGCCCGGAACTACCATTTACACCCAACTTTGATATTAAGGAACATTTTTTTAAGTTCTTGACCATTTAATATGTCAAGAGCACACTCAACATCAAAAGTTATCTTTTTAATGTCAAAACTTAAAGACCGACTTTGGCACATGTAGCTGTGATTTTTATGTGATCTTTGTTTGCATAGCAATCTTTCTTTCGATTCTGCACAACAATACTTTGTTATACTTAGTTTTGCTTGACTAATACCGCCAAAGCACCTTCTGTACTCATACACATTTTTCTCCTGGTTTTTAAGCGTTTTCCTGTATATTTGCTTCTTTAAGGGGTTTGAAGGCTTGAATCAATCTAGAAGCTCTTACGCTCATTTGGGTACTCTAATTGAGTACAACCTCTCCTCTAGCCCTATTTGTTCGTTCGGAAGAAGTCTAAAAACTCACTTCCTAATCGAACCCATACCTCTGGCGTGACAGTCCAATACCCTAACCATGTTCCCCTAGAAGAATATAATTTACAGTGTGCATGCGCTGTAGATTTTATTAAGAGTCGGTATTCATCGACCAAAAAATTGCGTCTTAGAAAAGTACGACAGCATCTAACTGATGAGCCCAACTGTCGTGCCTGGGCGAAATGCATTGGACTAGAGGTCGCAAAAAATCTTCCATTGGAGTAAAAAAGAAAAAATTTGTTTTGTATTTTTTAGTTTAGCTTAATTTTTTTTTTTAATAAAAATATTTTAATTTTCGAAAGCTTTGCAGCCTACACTGCGCGTGTGTTATCACACAAACAACTCTTTCTATTTTAATTTTCATTTTAAATTTTGAGTTTGAAAATTATTTTTTATTCAATTGTCCATTGAATCAATTGTTTTTTAAAAATAAAATTTAAGATGAGATTTCTGGCTTTTAAAAAAAGCTGCGACGATAAATTCGAAGTGCAGCCGTTTTTTTAAATATTTTTTTTGGTATGAAGTCGATTTTGTCAGAAGATCGGCCCTCCTTCCCATAGGGAGGAAAATAGACCCCCCTTCCATAAATATTCTTTTCTTGTCTTGACACAAATATCCATAAAAAAAAAAAATTTACTTGATTGCAAATACTTTAAGTAAATACTAAATTCATTCAAGTACATAAATATCTAAAATTAATCGAATAACGAAGTAAATACTGAAAATTGAAGCTTCTACTTAAATTTTAGTATTTACTTAAAGTTTTTAATTTACTGCAATTTTATGCATACCACCCATTATTGAGTAGATTTGGACAAAACCGAGGACATAGAGGAAAGGAAAACGAGGAGAAATTAAAAAAAAAAGTAGAGTGTAGAGTTCCAAATTATTGTTATTTCATTTTGTCAGTGAAAATAAATTCTGATAATCTTTTTAATTGGTTTTATTGAATTACGAATTTTATCGATTTCTTTTGTTTGAATTTGATGAAACGGTTCCCCTGAGCCTGTAAACATTTATCTTGTCAAACGATTTTTTGTTTAAAAAAAAGTTCGGTTTCAATCCTGGATTTTGGTCAAAGCGATTTCCAAATAAATAATTTAAAGTCCCCATCTGAGCATTAAAACTTGTTGTTTTATTTCTTACTTTTGTCGGATCATTATTGTAAGGTTACTAATTCAATTCTAAATTGTACAATTAATAAATCCTTCAAATAATTTGATGTAATTATTTGATTGCAGAATCTTATATTTTCAGCATCTTATATTTGCAAATCACATATGTTAAGTGCCATTGAACTTTTTATAGATATCAATTGACGTGTGCTTATTTTTTCAAGTTCATATAGCTACAAATAATTGTAAGATAAAAATTAAGAAACAAAAGCCATACCGACTTTTCAAAACCAATTAAAAAAAAAAAATGTTTTACTATTTATAGTTGTTGCTACTCGTCAATTGTCATGATCAACTCACGACCTTGCCTTTAGCAGACTGCAAAGAGCCACAATTTTTAAACATAGACATAAGTCTGAACTCTGAAGCTCTGAACTTTGATGCAAATACATATATTTTAAATGAAATTATCGAGTATGATGTTGCATGCTCGTAGTTATTGTTAGACAGCCTGACAAGAAAAAATAATGTAAATTCAATTTTCTAAAGGTAGATTTTTAACGTTTATCTGTACACTCTCTTTATACTACACTAGCGAAAAGCACTTGTTCTTGATTTAATAAAAAAAATGCTTCTTTAATAAAGAAATACAGTGAAACACAGTTAGGTACGTGCTCGGTAGATAGTTTTCTACGCAGTAAAAATATTAAATATTTTTGAACCCTAAATGATTTTCTTTTGTTTTTTAAATTTTGTTTTCCTTGTAGGTTTGCAATTTTGTTTCGAATTTGCAAACAGGTACCTAGGGTACCTATTTTTATAGTTGTTTAATTTAACATATCAAAGTAATACTAACTCAATAAATTGAAAGGGGGTTTTATGTAGAAAGACTACTAGGTCAGATAATTTATTATTTTCGAACACGGCTCTTACATGACAAATAGACATTTTTTATCAGTAATTGGTTAACAAACTCAAATTTAAACATTTTTAAATTCACATATTCTTTTGAAATAACATTGTATTCGGTTATATTTCGATGTTGTAAAATATAATAAAAGTTATACATTAGACATTTTAACGTTTTTCACTATCCGAACTTTCAGAAATGTTCTTGTTCTTCTTTTACTTCAATTTCGAGCTGAGCAAGGTTTATCGAAGGTGGATTTCGATTTCTAACGCTAATTTTATCATATTTCAAACATATTCAGTTCGATTTCGGATGGCCCATTCATAGTTTTTATACCAACCTCTTTAAGATATCCTTTTAAGACACTAGCAGTATGAGGACGAGTATTCTGCCGTCACAAGCAAAAAGGGCGTAAGCGCCAAAAATCGAAAATTGAGTTTGAAGCAGTTTTGGGTACGTTTAACAGTGTCTTATTTTTGGGTGAAAAAAGAAAAAACTATTTTCAATTGTAAAAGGCTCAAATTCACAAGTGAAAATGGGCACAAATCCATTTCGCAAGCAAAAAGGGCCCATGTGCCAAAATGATCTGCCTGTGTGCCTTTTGTATGTGTGTCTTAGAACTTTATTGGTATATGCGCTTTTTTACACACTTAACACACTAGAATCGTAATCATAAACTTGCATCTCTTCATGAATTTCTGAATGTCTATAAGAGTATGAAGCTAACACTGGTGACGTAAAATAAGGCCTAAAGAAATTTGACCACATTTCCACATTCGAAATGTGGCCTTATTTCCATGAAAAAATAAAAATTTTGAATAATTCAGTTTTTGTAAATTCAGCTTATAAAGCTCTACAAAAAAATAAAAAAAACCGCACAATTTTTTTTTTCATTTGCAGAGCTTTCTAAGATGAATATTCACTTTTACTATATACATTATGTTATTAAAACTTCCTTTACAAAACTCTGTAGGTAGGTATTTCGAAAATCCATTTATCAAAATTTAAAATTCTGCTTGCCTGCAGATAATCGTTAAATCCTGTTCTTCAGGTTTAAACTCAATAGGATAAAAGGAAGTCGATTTCAGGATTTTCCAAAAACGAAATAAGTCCTGATGGGCGTTATTTCGCAGCAATAATTGAAATAAGGCCACACGCCTCTTTTAGAAGTGGAGGTAAAACCACATGTGGCCTTATTTCGTCGGGCTGGCGTTATTTCATGTCACCAATAACACTCAATCTGTTCACAACAGGTATGAAATTGACGAGAAGTGTCTTACAACTTGTGAGTGGACCACAAAACAAAACACTGCCACCGGTTCCAGTGAAGTAGAATTAACTACACATAACTCAATTTATTTGGATGAAATCCGTTTCATTAAAATTTAAAATAATATTATTATTTTACTAAGCAAAAAAGGCACATCTCCATTTATTGGGTGTTTTTACTAAGCTAAAAGAGCGCAAGTCAATTTTCTCTAACAAATAACTAAAATAACTTAAATTCATTAACACCATAATATAACATAGTTTTTTTTATAAAGAAATCATTTTTTAAAATTTAAAACAAAAATTAATTTAGAGGTGCGAAAACCAAAAACAGTAAAATGCATTTTTCTCCAAACTACAAAAATGGAGATACGCCCTTTTTGCTTGTGACGGCAGTATTGTCGTGCATCAGAAAAAAAAATTGGAACCACTCGAGGAGAAATAGGCACGCATAGCATAGGATTTTTACTTTTTTTAAAGCCGATCCTTCCCAGAACATTATTGACCAACTTCGCAATGGTTCTCGGGATGAAAAAAAAACTTCAGAAATTTTTTTTTTTTTTATTTCTTCTGTCTACAAACAGAATCTTCTTAGATATACAGTGCTCTTAGAAGTACAAAACCTAAAATGCATAAGGCGTTTTTCTTTTTTAGCTCTGAGCAAAGCCTGAGAGCGAACCTAGTACGCTCTAAGCAAAATATGATCAGAGCTCTTCGATTAAATTGTAAAACACATTTAATCATTGAAATGTCATGTCTCTCAAATTAACTGATTGTTAGGTTTTTTCAGTTTTTTACTCCGTTTGCATGGTTTTTTACTTTGAGCTCATGAAGCGTTCATTTATTGAGATGATAAAGGTCATTACTAATGGTCACTTTATAAAATTATGTTATTAGTTTGAAAAGCTACTATTCACAGAAAAACCCACACCTTTGTTTATTTTTTGTTGTTGACCTTAAGAGTGAGTGACCTTCAGCGCAAAAATGTACCTATGAATTAAGTAAACATTTGAACTAAAACTGCACTATACCGAAAACTATCGTCAAGGTAAAAGTTACGTTCACCATTGAAATCTACGTTAAAATTTACTACACTGACCTTTTTTTTTTGAAAATTGTCTTTCACGAAAAAATAATCATCCATTCCGTTACTTTTTTGACGCTTTGTATATTTGTCCCATTTTAACCGTACCAAACGCTCAACAAAAACTTGTAGTTACATGACTCAACCATAGCAACAGTGAATTTTAGTCAAACTTCACAATTTGTAAATCTTATCAAAAATTTGTTAACATTTGTGAATATGAATTAGCCAGTTCACGTTTCTAAGATCTCACTGAGATCTCACTGAGCAAGCTCCGTCAGCTCCACTGAGCAGAAGGAGAAACCTGAACAAAATTTCTCCGCTAGAAGTCAAAACCAATTTCCATCTCTTTTTTATTAATTAATCAACTGCGAAAAAAAATAATTGAGCAAGCGAATCCAAAAAATATCAGTCTCAGTTTTTTGACAGCAAAAGTGAGGAATCTCACTGAGGAATTACGTTCAGATTTCTGAGATTGCTGAGATCTCTGAGATCTCAGTGAGCTTGAGAAACCTGAACTGGCTAAATAACATTTTTTTTGTTGAAGTTTATTTGACTAAATATGGCCATTACATTAAAGTTTTACTTACATTCAAGCTAATTTTTCTATGAATTTCAATTAATAAAAGATTCAGCATATAAAATAAATTTGGCTTTTTGATTATTAAATGCCTGAAGTCCCATATAAAGCCTTTGGTTGGAACTTATAAATTGATGGATTAGGCAATTGATGATGATGATTACTATTTTCAGTGCATACAACCGGTTACTATTACCGAAACCCAATGTTCCGTTGGTAAAACTTTGCATACATTTTTCATGAAAATCAAGCATATTATGATAACAAACTATAATACCTATGCAGTAGAGCTGTAAAATACTGTAGTACTTTGGTAATGCAGTTAATAAAGTCGCAGTTAATTAACTTACCTATTGAATGTAAGTTAATACTATAAATAAGTACTTTAACTGCGAAACAAGCAGTCAGCAGTCAATACTAACATTCTGACTGTGCAGTTAAAAAAAAAGTTAATTAACTTTAAGTTGCACATTTATTTGGCAGTCAGGATTTGAGTAATTCTAAATTTTTGCATTCGGGATTATGGATACAGAACTTCGTACTCAACCCTTTCATTTGGATCCAGCATTCGAAATACTTTCAAAGCGTGAGATAATACATACGTATGTATCCAGAGTTCAAAAAGGCCAACACTCCCCCACCTTAGATATCTAGTCTTATTGTAAACGAAATGTTGTTAAAAAAAAAAACTTCATCTTTCGTCTTTTTTCGAAAGATTATTTTGACTTTTCTAACTTTTTTTTTTTTTTTTATTAAAATTATCTGGGTTTTACTGTATGGCATGATAAAAGGTAAAATAAGTAAAAATTAATTTAAATACTTCGTGCAAACACAAAGTCTTAAAAATTAGCCATTAGAATAAGTTGGATTGTGTTGTCTCCGATAATAGTGGGCTACAAATTAGAATTAAACATTGATATGTAGGTACGGAGAGAAAAAAAAACATCTCCTACATAATCAGAACCACCTATAGCTTTAATCACATGCACTTTTATGATGACACACCGACAGCGATAACGCCAACCACAACGAAGCCAGCTTATAAATCTAAATCACACCAGCGTGCAGCGAGAGCTATCATAACATATCAAATATCGGCCAATTAATAATTGGAATTCATTAGCCCAATCTACCATCTCCAGAGCAATGGAGTGAGTGTATTCTTGGTTCTCTGCCTATAATGAATTTACATGAAATAATTGAGTATCATTGGAGAAATAAATAAAATAACAAATCACAATAATTATTGCTGCGGCGGGTCTATATCTGCTTTTGCGCAATCTATGCTGTGTTTCTACATTCCTCCAACCCCTCTCTGACAATTGAAAACAAATCGCAATTCACGAAGCCCGAAGCCCGAAAGTGCCACCCACCGACCAATAAACAACCCAAAAAAATTAAAAAAAAAAAAAAACAAAACAAAACAAACACACTGCGCACCCAACATACACTTTGTTGGCATGCTATTTATTGCATTAATTAGCAATTACGATCCTTTTTTTATTTATTAAAAAAAGCAATAAAATATAATCATAAACGATTATACGAAATCAATTAAATAATAAATAAGTTGATTTGGAAAACAAATAGTAATAATTTTGTTCTTACCTTTTTCATTTTTGGTCTGCTATGCTAACATGGAAGTGCACGGAAGCACTTTTCGTTTAACACTTTGTTCTCATAGCTTTAATGTTTTTTCGGGAACTCGATTAAATAAATGGGATTGCAGTGAGTTAATCACACTTAAAAATTTATTAATAATAAGAACAAAAAAAAAACTTATCAGAACAATAATAATAATTAACGAAAAACCAAAAATATATGAACCGATGCAAGCAGATCAACAAGTGAAATTCTTCATGAACTGTCAAGTTCTGTCAATTAGTACTGTCAAGATTGAAGGAGTGTGTTCGTAGAGTTATCCAGATTTTAAAATATGTAGTTTCAAACGAAATTGGTAGCTTTGTAGTGTTTGGGATTTCAGAGTTTGTAGTTTTGAAGGGATACTTTGGCGAATGAGTGATATTTTGTATTTACAATAGCTGTGTTTTGTTGAGCTAGTTACTGTGCCGATTCTGCAATGTTCCACATTAAGCCATAGAGTTACTGAAGATCAAATGTGCTGTTAACTTGTTGTTGGTAGAATTTGCATGTGAAAATTTTGCTTAATGTGAAGAATTTCTTAATGTGCACATTAAGGAGTTGAACAAAACACACCTATTATGTATGATATCGTCGTTGATACTGCTTGATTAATTTTAAATTGTAAAAAAGTTCTTTAAGTGAATAAATACAAAAGTTTTGTTTCTTGCTTTAATCAAAATGTAAAGGCTCTCTCAAATAAACGCGAATACTTTCGATAACGTGTATAAATTAATTCACATGGTAATAATGAGAGTACCGCACAGGTGCGTTGCGAATCTATTAACATATTTTTTCGGTCGTCGCATATTCACTCCGGTTTGGAAGAGCCAGATAAAAATTGAAAAGTTTTCTTATTTTTATAAAAACGAAAGCTAAGTACGTTTTTTTTTTGCAGTATCAACGACATAATGCTTTTCACACTAGAAATTTTTGCATTCAAGTTTTCTTACATACAAATTTTCTTTTCCACATGAAAAACATATTATTAAAATTTTTCATGCTCTTTCTTAAGTTATTTTGAACTTAAAGAAAAGCTTCATATATATATCATGTGTAGTGTAGGAAATTTTAAGTCGTATTTACTAGATATTTGATTGGTATAGTGTCTAAACATTTCGAAATACATACGGAAATATGCCTTTTTTAATTAAAAAAGTATTACATTTTTTGTCAAAAGACAATCGATTCTATTGACTATGAAGTCACAAAAAAGTTGGATGACTTTAGATCACAATTAAAAATATTTATTTATAACTTGGACGGTTGTCTTAAAGTTAGACAACGTTTATAAATATCATTTTATGTTCTACAAGAATTATGATAAATTTTTTTTCATCGACTCCCAGATTTACACACATACTGCCAAAATTTCGCCATTTTACATTTAAAAAAACGGCTATTGACTCTTGAGGGGAAGTGACAAATTCAAATTCATGAATAAATGCCTCTCAACGTAGCCGTTCGGATTCGACAGAAAACTATATAGGTCCCTCCATTCATGCCAAAAATACGCACACAGGAATGGTTGAGAGTTGTAAGTTGGTTCTACACGCCACCAAAATTTAAAAAAATTTATATGAATGTGTGTGTTCCGCGTCTACTCTTTCATGAAATTGGGAGCAAAAAAACATTCCGAAAACATTGATCGGAACAGCTGATCGAAGGCTTTTGGTGTGAAAAAGGAGCGAAAAAGGATATACTCGACGATATTCAATTTGAATTTCAAAGTCTAGACAAAAAACAAAATAATTATTTGGTTTTTCATTGCAATCTATGAAATCTCTTCTCAAACTCCAGAATTGCTCTTTTGAATAAAACATGTTGGCATCAAAAAATTTCATCTTCAAAGCATGTCAGCCCATATTTTAGTAGTATTGGTGACGATTTTTCATACATATAGACATTTACATGTATGAGCGAACGCAGACCAAATCTCCCAAATTTAACAGATCGCTCTGTCGTCTTCGTCCAAATCGCATCTTTTTGTGAATAAAACATGAAAAACTGGAAATAGTGCAAATCTTTTGCAAAAAGATGAAAAACTACATTAGAATGGTAATTTTAATGAATAAAATGAAATAAAATATAAATATTAATTTGTTGGAAGATGGAATTCTAATTCCGAAACGCGTTGCCAATATTATTTAAAATAAAAAAAAAAAAAAAAAATAGTTGTGTAATAAAAACTGAAAAATAAAAAATAAAAAACAAATTAATATTTTATTTCATTTTATTAATTAAAATCAACACAACTGGAGACGAAAACCCAGCAATAGGTAATTTTAAATTGCCTACTGACTGTAGGGTAGGTACACTGAAGTCATTATACAAAAAAAGGTCGTTCGCTTTAACTTTTCAAATCTGCGAATTTCTATGAATTTTAGTACAATTTTTTATATAAACTTTGTTAGAACTTTGGACCGAAATTCGTATAAATTGGAAGTAGGGAAGTAAAAGAAAATAAGAGCTAACTATACAATGTGCCTATAGAGAGTCATTACACATTGAGCAACAAATTTAACAAATCGAAGAGATAAGTTATATGCTCACTAACAGAATTTGTTTTGATTCTTTAAAAGGCTTTGCATTTGCATGGCTTCAACACAATATAAAGCACTGGCATATTGTTAATTCAATAGGCAAATAGCCAAATAACCCAAACGCAAAAGAACTTTAGTCGCATTGTTTCGTTCAAGTTTTCTAAGCGGAAGCATGAGATATTTTTATATAATTTCAAAGGTTTTTTTCGAGTTTGTATTAAAATACATCAATAAATTCCTTGAATTTTCAAATTTCCCTACCAATTTGGCATGTTCAGGAAACTGAGATTTCACTTCTTGGGACAGTGAGCAAACGAATCCAAAACTTTCATCAGTATTGACAGAAAAAACTGAAAAATTTTGTTGAGGAATCCTGTTCATGTAACTTCGATTGCCAAAGGCTCTGAGGTCTCATTTTCTTGAACTTGCGAATTTTTGTTTGCACTTGTTAGCAAAATTAACGATGACTTTGACATTATATAGATATGTAGCTCCTTTATAGTTTCTTTTTTTTTATTACAGAATTTAACGACTATTTAAACTGCACAAGTATCTAGATATTTGGGATTTGATCTACTCCCAAACATACACAAAAACGAGAAGTCAAACAATAAAACAGAAATTTCTACATATATGCAAAGTTAAACAATGAAATAAATAATTTGTGTGCCGCCAGAACACACATTGTTGCATTCATGAATTGTTTTTCTAATTCAGAATAAATCAATCGAACAAACGATGTCAACCTCCAATAAAAATCATCTAATACAATGCATGCTCATAGTACTATCCATTCTAAACCGATTGGATGTCGCTACAATGGAAAAGCAAATGTCAAATTCGGATAATCCTTCCGAATACAACATTGGTGGTGTGTTGAGTGACAAGGAGAGCGAAGACCATTTTAAAACTACAATAGCGGTAAGTTTTTACATTACACTCCAACACCATTTCCAGATTTGAAATCAAAACATTTTTGTGTTTGTTTTATTTGTATGCATACAGCATCTTAATTTTGATCAGCACTACGTGCCAAGAAAAGTTACCTACTATGACAAGACGATACGAATGGACAAGAATCCTATTAAAACAGTTTTCAACGTCTGCGATAAGCTCATAGAAAAGCGGGTGAGTAGATTTGAATTTCTTAACACACTGAATTAAAGGAAAATCTGCAACATGACCTGCAATTAAATATCAGCCAAAAGGACAAGAAATCCATTTAAATGATGGTGTGTCGTGCTGTAAGTAATTTTATTGAAAATTGAAGCTTATTTCTGGTTTTTCAAACATAAGAACAGGCACAAACCAAGACGGAGTAGTTTAACTGGTTCAGGATATTAATTTAAAAGTTTATCCTTTAACTGCACAAAAATGTCCTCTTCCAACATTCTAAGCATCTGTAATATTCGCCGACTTTATACATGAATTCATATTTTTTGTTCCTTCTTTTCTCTTCTTTTCACTTCAATATCTAGGTTTATGCGGTGGTGGTATCGCATGAACAAACGTCGGGTGATCTATCACCGGCAGCTGTCAGCTATACGAGTGGATTTTATCAGATTCCTGTAATTGGAATATCCTCGAGAGATGCTGCCTTCTCTGATAAAAATATTCATGTTTCATTTCTAAGAACCGTGCCACCGTATTATCATCAGGCGGATGTATGGCTAGAGATGTTGAGTCATTTTGGATATACCAAGGTAAGGTTTTTGTATACATTTGATTTTAATATTCAAAGACTTTAGTGTATGTACAGTACATAGGTATAGTACAGCAATTTTGTAGCTCACTATCATGAGGTGTATTTTTTAGTGCATTTATATCTGCTTAAAAAATAATATTCCATGTAAAATGCAACAACAAATCGGCGATGAATCTCTCCGCTTATGAACAAAGCGGATTAAAAAATTGATTAAGAACTTTTATAAATTGGGTAAGTGGTGATTGTTTGTGCCTTTTTATTTTAAGCGAAAAAGTGCGTACAAAACACACCTACTATGCAGTTACATTAGACATTAGAATTCAAAAAAATTAAATTGTCTCCGATTTTCAATGCCACTAGCTTTTTAGTTAGGCCGGCCGCACATTGGATGCGTTATCGTCAGGGCTGCCAGAAATCATAATTTAGCATGATTTTTGTTTTTAAAAATTACGCATATCTTCTAAAATCTACGGCTATTCGTTTTGAAAACAAACATAGCTAAAATGGCACTTTTATAGTGTTCCCAGCAGACAAAAAGATTAAAAAGTAGAATAACTTTGACAGGATCTTTCAAATTGTAGATTTTTTTTTTTTTTTAATGAAATGGAAGTGAGATGGCAAGTTTGATTTGTGTCCAACGATAAAACAAACCCATTCTCGCAAAATATTCTCTTTATTCTCGAATATTGTACTAGATCAATAGGGGAAAAGGTCTGTTCGATTTGTAAAACTATTGGTCTTATGAAGATTTCAATGGGATTTATTTTTAATTTAAGATAAAAATTTGTATGGTAAATCACGGGATTTGAGAGGGGATTTAAGGTAAATCTACCTTAATCTCGGTTGAGTGTCTTCGTGTAATTTTATATCCTATCGGTGAATTGATGTGAATGCACCATACAAAATTCATGAAGAAAGGAAAAGGCACTATTATACAATTCATCATTTTAGCTACCACCACACACTCACTTTATAATTTACTTTAATGTTATTTAACCCTTCCATTTTTGTATTTTCAAAAGTATTTTGAAAATATTTTTTTACTTGACACGAAGGGTTTTTTTTTAAAGATCTCTTTTTACTATTTTCCAACTGAGAACTGTGGATCATGTTTTTTGAACTCAAATCATGTTTTTAAACTATGTTTTCTTAAATTTCTGAGTGGCAGCACTGGTTATCGTACGGATTTCACTCGTGCGAATACGTACAAACACGCACGAACAATCCCAACCTTTTTAGCAATATGAGAGTGCGCACTCTGGGTGCGAGTGCGTCGTACGTATACTAAAGTTTACTTCCGACGTACAAAATGAATCCGAACTTGTTAGGATTTTTTTAACACTTTTGTACGCTGTAACATTGAAATGTGTGGAAAGAGGAGAGGATTTCGCGAAAGCGATGAGTCACCTGGACACTGCGTATTTGACGGAGCCTGGTAAAATTTCAGCCGTTTAGATTAATATTAGAGGTTGCTCGTCGCTAGTTACTTTTTTCCATACAAATTGTATGGAAAGTTTTCTTTTGTTTTTTTCTTTGATTATCGTAGGGAAATGATTTAGACGTTTTCTTAAAGGCAATTGAATGTTCTTCAAAAAAATCAAAAAAAATGATTATTGAAGGTTTGGAATCTCTTTGTGGAATATTATGCTTGTTTATTAACTTGAAGCATTGTACAGCGTCGCAGAATTTTCTGTCAAAACCAATAGAAAAAATCTAAGTTTGCGAAACTTGGTGAAAGTTCCAAGTAAGAAAACAGACTGATTGGCCGCGTTCAGGGGGCAAGCCAAACCTATCCGGATAGGTTTGTGTTGTTGTAATGCCATAGGAAAATTCAGCTGATGAACCAAACAGCTGTTGTCAAAAACAAATCTAAAGCTATCCTAAAGTTTTCGGGATACTACACTATCTGATGTGCAATTTGAGGAACAGCTGATTACAGCTGACTTTTGGTTTTCGGGTATTGCTTGAGTAGTTGTTTGTTTTTATTTTTTGTTGTTTATTTTTGGCTTTTAAACATAAAAATACCTATACAAATTGTTGCAAAAATAAACAAAATGAAGATATCTGTCAATTGCAAGGACACAACATACGTTTTTGAAGACACAGCAGAGATCTGGGAAAAAATAATTTCTGGTACGTACTGAAACTTTTGTCAGCTGTTTTGATTTTTGATAGGTTACCTATCCGGTTCGTTCGAAAACATATCAGATACTAAAGTATCTCAGATAGCCTATCTGTGTACCCCCCGAACGCGGCCATTATACATACCTATATATGTAGATGGTCCCCTTTCACACAAGGCAACTGAATTGCCGGCAACAATTAGTTCATAGGCGAGAAGGGCAGGAAAAAAGAGAGGTAAACGAAATCTCCCCGGTCAACAAATTCAGGAGACTTTTTCGACGTTTGTGTGCGTTCAACCAAGGTAGTTTAAAAGGAAAATACAGCAAGTCTCCTCCAACTTTGTATCTTCGTGTGAAAGGTACAAGAGATTGTTAAGGAGATTTAAAGAAAACGTCAAAAAAATCACCAGCAACTAGTATCTTCGTGTGAAAGGGGACATGTATATCAATGGCCACGTTCAGGATTGTATCCAAAGCGATCTGGATAGGTTTGTGTTGTTGTTATCCTTAGTAAAAACACAGATGATCACAAAACAACAGTTTGCAAAAATTAGATCTCAAGCTATCCTAAAAATTCTGGTATACATACTAATCTATCTTATGAGAAATGTCAAGAGCAGCTGATTTTTGAAATCAAATACAATTTATCCGATCTTAGTCGTTCAGAAACACAATCATATGGATACTCAGGTATCCAAGATAGGCCATCCTAGTGCATCCTGAACGTGGCCAATCATCAACTTGCAATCAGCTGTCATTTTACGTACGCTTAGAGCGGTCAATGAGCGCTTTTCTCTCCGAAAGTAAAAGCTAACGAAAACTTGACGAAAAGAGCCAAACTGCAATAATTATGGGTACGTCATATGAATTATTTGTTCGTTCAGTTTTGTACGACAATAAGTATGTCGCATTCCAACTATAATAGTTCTACCTTACGCCTTCTGGTTTTAGGGAAAGAATCAAAAGCACAAGCACGCACTTACGCACTTACTAAATATCTATTTTGGAGGAGCATTATTATACTATGTATATACCTACATGCAATCTTACCATTTTCTTTGGAAATAGGATCAAAATCTTCCAAGTTGTGTTCGGCATGTTTAAAACTAATGAAGAATGAAAACACCTTTAATTTAAAATATTCATTTGAAGTTTCACAAACAACGGAACACAAACTTCAGAATCAAAAAAAGTTTTGCAAATTGTTCGTTTGGCATTCCGGATCGGAAAGTTCCGTACATCAGTTCTCTGGGATTACCAAACGCTACAAGGCAAATTGCACAGGTTGTCAAAATTGAAATTGTCTGAACTGATGCTCTTTACTACCAAAACTAAAATACCCCCCTTCACTCTACCCCGCCTCAATGATCAAACTCTATCTCTGTCTTCAAATGCGAAATATTTAGGCGTTGTTCTCGACCCTAAATTAAACAGGAAGCTGAATATTGAAGAACGGGTAAAGAAGTCCTGCATAGCTTACTATGCCTGTAGTAAGACATTCGGTAAAAAGTGGGGTCTCCAGTCGAAGATGATACTGTGGACGTACACAGCCGTGGTACGACCGATCCTCACGTATGGCTCGATTGTATGGTGGCCCGCACTTAACAAAGCGTACAAAACATTGATAAGCTTAAGAAGGTTCAAAGAACAGCTATCGTTGGTACCACAGTGGCCTTGGATCATGCCCAACGGATGCCTTAAGCGTTTTTCTGCACCTTTTACCACTTGATTTACATATCAAATACCTCGCGATAAGATTAAAAGAATCGTATTGTTGGTTTCCCAAACCATACGGTCACGATAATATCTCGAATTTGATCCCTGCCGATATGTTTTCAACACCTACAGACTACTGCACTCCTGTTTGGACCTCAGTGGGGATTTTAATGTTGTTTTTCCACCCAGGCAGGAATGGAAGGAGGACATCGTGCTGAGAAACTTCGACACAACTATTTTCAAAGATGGAGTGCGGTGTCGGTTCAGAAATCTTTTCCTAATCTCTGAATATCTCTAGATCTTATCGGCTACCGAACTTTGCCAGTGTTTTTCAGGCGGAATTAGGGAAGCATGCAAATTACTCAAATTAGACCCTAACAAAAACCGTAAACTGCCATCGTGACAGACAGTCAGGCAGCCGTTAAAGCAATTGTCTCGCCGTTATCATCTTCTAAGTTAGTTCGTCAATGCCGAGATGAGCTTTCAAACCTAAATCCTAACCTCAAGGTCACTCTGATCTGGGTTCCGGATCACAGTGGCATTGAGGGAAACGATCGGACAGACGATCTGGCCAGGCAAGGATCAGCCCTTCATAGCTCACTTGCGGAAAGAGTCAGCATTCCTCTTGGAGTTATGAAGGGCAATATTTTCTCAATTTTCCTCACTGAATCAAAGCGTAGGTGGCACAGTCTTACAAACTGCGTCACATCTAGACAAATTTGGCCCACCTAAAATAAAGCTCGAACAAACGACTTGATAGGCAGACCCAGGCGAGACATAGCCTGGGTCGTTGCAACTCTTTCCGGTCACTAGCCAATCGGAGAACATGCGGCGAGGCTGGGCATTCCTCACAATATTCACTGTCGTAGCTGTGGGGACCAGCAGGAAAAGGAAACAGTCATTCATTTCCTCTGCAAATGTTCCGCTTTAACTAAAACGAGATCACAATCATTGGGAAAAGCATTTTTCAATGACCTCGACGAACTTTCTCAACGCAACGAAGTGGCTCTGAGCCAAGCTCGGTCACGTCTACACCGTCTTCGAGCAAGTGACTATAGATTACCGAAGCCTACAAAATGCCTCGTTTGGCATTTTGTCTTGCAAGTTACACTTATGTCGTTTTTCTTTTGCAAATAGGGATTTTGATTCCGGATCACGAATTTTCTTGGCAAAAGAAAAGCAGATTGGATTTGTTTTTTGTTTGCAAATGTGTGTGTGGAATGTCAAATTTAATTTTGTCAAAAATAATTTTAATTTAATAAAGCAAAAAAGAATCAAAAACGGAATGCAAATGAAAAAGAAAATCACAGAATGACACAAAAGCACAAAATGACGTTTTATAAATAGTGTGTGTGCAAGTGCGTGTTTAAGAAGTTTCTGATGATTTCCGGTTAATTTTCATCCATTATTGACAAAGTCTATACTTGTGCCCGAGATTATCAAGGTCTTGTGTAGGGTCTCCTAGATAGCTTGAGAGCAACAGTTTCACGTGAAACGATAATTAAATTCCTCTATTACACAGTGTTTACTTTTTTGTACATTTTGTAATGTGTTTAATTATTTAAACGTTCGTAGGCAATCCTATATCCCTAGCTGTGCAGTGCGGATACAAAAGTATTTTTAAATCACAAAATCAATCCACTAAGCACTTAGTTACTCTTATAAAAGTTGTATTCATCAATTTCGTCAAATCAACACTAACTTTTCGTATCGCATGAATTAGCATTAACATTATTTATGCCCCCTTAAGATTATCATACTATTTCACAGCTTTAACACTTTCCTTTTCAGGTAATCATCATCCATAGCTCCGACACGGATGGTCGGGCTGTGCTCGGTCGTTTCCAGACGTCTTCTCAAACCAATTACGATGACATTGATGTACGTGCAACAGTTGAATTAATCGTGGAATTCGAACCGAAACTCGAAACTTTCACCGAGCACTTAACCGATATGAAATCAGCCCAATCCCGTGTCTACCTCATGTATGCCAGGTAATGCGAAGTTATCATACCATTTTGTGAATTCCTTTAAATTGCAAAACCATCCCATCGGTTTTTAGCACTTGTGCGAGGGATCCGTGTGGTGGCGAACACTTTAAATAATTCCATTGGAAATCAAATACGTTTTCACTTAATTAATTATAAATTTTCAGCACCGAAGACGCGCATGTAATTTTCCGGGATGCTGCTCTATTTAATATGACCGAGGCTGGTCACGTTTGGATTGTTACAGAACAGGCACTTAAAGCCAACAACACACCAGATGGTGTTTTGGGCCTTCAATTGGAGCATTCAAATAGTGAAAAACAACATATAAGGGTGAGTTGATATAGCTAGTCGTTTGCTTTGTGGAAATACACCAGGTTCTTATAGTTATCCACCATAACCAAGGTGTTTGTGGGTGTATGAATAATTTAGGTTTTTTTTGCCGGCGCGAGGCACGCCAACCCTCCTCCTTACTTCAAAATTTTTTATTTATACTTTTTGTCTCGCCCCTAGGATAGCGTCTACGTGCTGGCCTCAGCGATAAAAGAGATGATGTCGAATGAAACTATAACCGAGGCCCCTAAAGACTGTGGAGATTCCGGTGTCAATTGGGAATCGGGTGGGTATTGAATTTATTCTATCATGTTGCTGGTGAATTTTGATGAGTAAATTGAGAAGTTAAGGGGGGTTCAAATTTAAATTCAACGAAAAAGTGCTAGGATAGCTACATAGTCGTTTTACTGAAAGGAATGTTAGTGCATGTGTACATAATCATTATGTGTAGTGTATACAAAATAGAAGAAAAGATTTAATCTGAAATCCAAAAACAAAAAATTCTGTTTTCATTGCGTCGCACAATGGGGCAGCTCTTAGAACGGAGTCGGAAAAAACTCCAAAAATAAAATTAAAAAAATGAGAGAAAAATATTAATTTTCCGTTAGTAAATATTCTAATGCATCAAGTGCCAAAAAAATTATATTTTTTTAATTCTGTCATTCAGTGCGGAGCAATTGAAAGTGACATCAGTTTTTTGAAAACTAAAGAAAAAAAAAAGGTGAAATTTCTTAATTTTTTGTTTTGCTGTAACTTTTTTGTTTTTAAAGATAAAACTAAAAAATAAAATGGATTCAATAGCTACAAATATGTTTTATTACGTGAAATAAAATGTGATGTCGAATATATAAGTCCAATATTTGTTTACATATATTTTGTGTATGTTCTAATTTGTCTTATAAATTGTAAGTTATTTTTTATTCGAAAAAGGAAAAGTTTAGTTTCCACACGTTTCCACATGGAGATTTTTGTTTCTCAATGTAGATTAACATCTTGTTTATAAAGTGTAAGTGAAAAATCGTGCTCATGTTTGCTCCTTTTCAATTTTTTCTGTTTTTCGTAAAAGACCTCTTCAGAAAATGATGATGTGTGATTTATATACATAAGTTGTGATTTTCATTTAGGCTAACATTCAACCGATGTTTTTTATTCAAGAATTAAATTGTTTAATATAATGAGAACATAAATTTTGTTTTACAATGGTGAATGGAAAAGTGTGCAACGCTTTGACAGAGACGACTTCATCTCAGCGCTGTTATATCTGTGGTGCAAGTTCTATAAGGAATTTAACGATATTGAGAAGATGCTTCTAAGATCTATCAAACCAAATACATTGGAGTTTGGTTTGTCAGTACTGCACTGTTGGATACGTATTTTTTAGTGCCTTTTACATGTTGGTTACAAACTTCCAATTAAAAAGTAGCAATATCGAAAAGGTGATAAAAAAAGTTGTTGCATTAAATAAGGCCCGAATACAAAAGGAGTTCCGAGAGCGAATGGGTCTTTTCATTGATCAACCAAAGCCTGGATTTGGTAACTCGAATGATGGCAACACTGCTAGGAGATTTTTCAACAACTCTGATATAGCATCCGAAATATTGGGTGTCAAAAAGGTCTTGATCCAAAAATTTCATACCATTTTAGTTGCCATTTCCAGTGGATATGAAATTAACACTGAAAAGTTTGGAGCATTCGCGCTGGATGTTGCGAAATATTTCGTTAATTTATATCCTTGGTATTATATGCCCCCCCCACAGTACACAAGCTCTTAATTCATGGCCCAGATGTTATTTCCGCTGCACTTCTTGAAATTGGTCAGTTGTCTGAAGAAGCTCAAGAAGCCCGAAATAAGGATTTTAAAAAATATCGAGAGAGCTATGCAAGGAAGTGCTCCAGAAACAAATGTAACGAGGATGTTTTAAATTTTATGCTAATTACTTCAGATCCTCTGATAACAAGCTTCAGTAAACTACCTAAAAAACAATTGAAATCGTTCTCAAATGAAGTATGTGACTTAATTACTGTTCCCACTGTTTCCAGTTCAGAAAACTCTAGTTCAAACATTGATGACAGCGAAGACGATGAGAGTGATTGTTGTTGGTCGGATGAGCTTGATATCTAATTATTTTTTTATCAAAAAATATTTCTAAATATATTTAAATGTTATTTGTTTCAATTTGTTAAACAATTTTGTATTATTATTTTTTATATTTAAAAAAAAAAAGAGAGAAAAAGTCTACACAAATATTATTTACATTTTTTAATGTTCACCTTCAAGTGTTTTTTTTTTTTTTTTTGTCATTAAAAATGCACTTTCAAAACTAAAATATTGTTTTTCTTTAAATCAACATAAAAAAAATACTTTTAACACAGAATGTCGATCTTGGAGGTTATTTCCGGTTTTGAAATCATTCTGACCCACTGTGCGTCCGTCGCCTGTTTGACCGACCCTTTAAAGATCAAACGAAATCAATCACACATTCATCTCTCATCTCATGAACTGACGTACATAACTGCTTTTTTGGCATATTAGAAAAGCGCATATTATAGCATAAGTTCTTCTTTAAACCATAATCGATAGTAAAATTCAAAAACAGAAATCCTGAAGTTTACAAAACAATCATAAAATAAACTTTTGACAAGATACGAGAAGCGGTTTTTTGTTAATTAAAAAAAAAAAACAGTTACATCAGTTCGTGAGATAGAGAACGATAATGTATATGTATGGCACATTGAATATAACTAACACTAGGGATATTCACGATCCGGTGCAACAAGTCTAGTAAAATTGCAAAATTTTATTTTTTTTAGAAGATCATGAACGCACTTTGTCTTTTTCGTTGCAACACTGCAGAAAATACACACACGAACAACAGCTGACAGCAAGAATGACATTTGGCTTGCTATCAAATACACGTTCGCAAATTTTACACCGTTGTAGTTTTCTGTTTCAATAGGGTTGAGGTATAGTAAAAGTGCAAGAGTGTTGTAAGATTGTATTCAGTATATTTTGTTGTTGGAGTGTAAGAAAATGTTACACTTTTGTACTTTTACTTTTACTTTTACTTTTACGTGAATACCCCTACTTGAAAATTAGCATATTTCAAAAACGATTCCCTTAAACAGATTTAAAATAAAATAAAATAAAATAAAATAAAATAAAATAAAATAAAATAAAATAAAATAAAATAAAATAAAATAAAATAAAATAAAATAAAATAAAATAAAATAAAATAAAATAAAATAAAATAAAATAAAATAAAATAAAATAAAATAAAATAAAATAAAATAAAATTTATAATAATAATAATTGAATAATGCACTTTAATTGACTGTTATAAATCGGCATTTCTCTAGTTCGTCCTAAAATTATTTTTATTTTATCCCCTTTTTAATTGTAATCTCACTGGTAAAATTCACCTGTTCGTTTCTTGTTTGTCTTTATTCAAAATAAAATAAAATTTATAAGTTTATTTTACATATAAATATATATTTTTTAAGGTAAACGCTTGTTCCAGTATTTGAAAACACGTAACATAACGGGTGAGACTGGACAAGTAGCTTTTGATGACAATGGTGATAGAATCTATGCAGCCTATGACGTGATTAACATCGGAGAGCGCCAGGAGAAAAATGTTGTTGGATCATTTTACTACGATGCTGTATGTTCTTAAAGTTGTCCTTCTTATATTTCATTCTCAACGAAATAAATTTCCTTTTCAGGATAAGGCAAAGATGCGTTTGAAAATCAACGATAGCCAGATTCTATGGCCTGGTAAGCAGAGGAAAAAGCCAGAAGGGATTATAATTCCGACACACTTGAAAGTCCTGACGATAGAGGAGAAGCCTTTTGTGTACGTAAGACGTTTGAACGACGAGGAAGTGATGTGTGATGAAGACGAGATTCCTTGTCCGTATTATAACACGACCGATGGCACTGGTAAGCTTATGTTGTTGTTGTAGATATAAATTCAATGGATGCAATAATGGGGTGGCACTTTGCATTCATAAATTAAGTAGGTTGAGTTTTTGTTAGAGCTCAGAATAAATATGGAAGGATTCAGAGTATACATATACTTTTTCCTGTATATTAGGTTGGTTGAGAATAAGGATTTTTTTTGTATATAGGTTGGGGAAAAAGTCTAACCTAACCAGCCTGGTTAAAGAGATGAATAGATTAAGCGTAAGGTATAAAAATTTATATAACCTGTTAACATGCGATACATTGCTGTTTTGGTGAAAATCTTGAATGTAAATAATGCTTTCGAATATGGGATAGGTACATACATGTAGGGACATACATAAATAGGTGCAGATGTTTCAGTAATACTGATATGGCACGAATGTGAAATAAACGTTTTAAATTTGAATAGTATCGCCCTGTGTAGTAGCCGTGGCGTGATGGTTAGTGCGATGGACTGTCATGCCGGAGGTCTAAGGTTCGATCCCCAGCCTCGCCACCTATTTATTTAAAAGAAAAAACGGCTACTGCCTCTTGCGAGGAATTGACAAGTCCTCCAAGAGTATCTCCTGTCACAGAAAAGTGCCGCTCGTTAGCCGTTCGGATTCGGCAATAAACTGTAGGTCCCCTCCATTCCTGCAGACACGCACACAGGAATGGTTGAGAGTTGTAAGTCACTAGGCCCTAGTTCTTCATGAGCTGTTGTGCCATCAAATTTATTTATTTTTTTATCGCCCTGTGTCGAAATTCGACACTTTAAATTTCGCAAACAATTTGTTTGAAAAAGTTGAAGGAAAAAAATATCTTTTAACATTTTTTTTTAAATGTGCACAGTTTTCGACAGTACAAAAACGAAAATGACCCACAGTGTGTAAATGCGTGTCTCAAGTATATTCTGCACATCTCCGCAATTGTGGCTTTCTAACCATATAAAATTTGTCCAAATCGGTCAAATACTTTTTGAGAAAATGGTACCACAAAATTTGTTTAAATTTATTTATATAAAGATATGTTCATAGATATTTATACAATAAAAAAATGTTTTATGCCCTTACGAGCAAAATTTACAAGTTGCAGGGTTGCACCTATATCCAGCATGGGATCTTGCGTTGAATTTTGTTTAGCCATGAAATTTAAGTACATATTTTTATATTTTGTTGATGAACAGGGGCGTATTATTTGTAAATTCTCGATTCACTAATCTACAGTATTACCGCTAATCCTTAAACTATGTTTCCACTAACTTATAAACCGAGCTTTATTTAAATTTATGTAAATATGCACATACTCGTAATATTCTTCAAATATCGAAAATTGTCATGGTAAAATTTCGAGATTTGAAGAAAATTAATTAAGTTTATTTATTAAATTAGAGCCGATTTTTCAATCGTTATTTAAGCAAATAGTTACATACCCGAGAAATAGAGCTATAGTCCACTAGTTTGAAGTGGAAAGTTCTGGTGTAATAATTTTTAGTAGCGTCCTTTATGTTTTTGGGGTCGCTGAACACGAATTTGAAGTTGTCCAACAAAATTTTTCATGGCAAATATGAGAAATCGTCAAAAAAAAACATAAAAAATTTTGCAATTTTTTCTGCGATTGCGAAATTTATCCCTTTACTTCCTTCCTTTTTTCCCTAACTATCCCTTATTACTTCCTTCGGCACATATATTTTTTGGTCTTTTAATCACATGGCGAATAGGCCGAATTCGTCGCACAATTTGTTTATATTAAGCGTTTCTTACTTACTACTTCTACTTGTCCTCAGACCTGTTAAGTCCGTGGGGGACTCCTAGAGGGGCATAGGGCCTCGACTACGCCTACGCGCCATCGCGTGCGGTTTCTAGAAATGTGTTTCAGCTCCCTCCAACTCCAACTTGCCTAGTTGCGCAGATTCCTCCTCAACTGTTCTACGCCATATGCTTCTCGGCCGCCCAGCTCTTCGCCCTTCTTGTGTGAGCGGATTCCACTGCATTGCTTGCGCTGCAATACAGTCGTTGCCTTTTCGAAGCGTATGTCCAATCCACTGCCACTTTCGACGCCGTATAATAGAGTCGATAGGTTCCTGGCCGGTTCTGCTGAGGAGTTCTTCGTTGTAAATACGATTGGGCAAGAAAATCCTAAGTATGTTTCGTAGAAATCTATTAACGAACGTTTGCAGCTTCCTAGTGACAGCTGCTCTAACCTTCCAGGTGCTGCATCCATAAAGCAGTACGGATTCTACATTGGAGCGGAACAGTCGTAGCTTGGTCCTCAAACTGAGAGAGTTATTCCTCCATATGTTTTTTAACATACCGAAAGCGACCTTTGCTTTCCCGATACGACCGCTGATATCTTGTTCGGTACCGCCTTTGGTAGAGATGATACTTCCAATGTATTGAAAGTTCTGTACTTTCTCTAATGGCTGCTGGGAAATAAGTATTTGTAAGAGAAGATGTCTCTGTTCCGAGGCTCATCATTTTTGTTTTGCCAATATTGATATTGTAACGTTTTACCACGGTTCGATATAAAACTTATTTCTTTTTAACTGTCAACCGTCAATTATTTCCTTTTTGAATTAAACACACTTAACTTCATTTTGAATATTTAATTAATCATCAATCTCAATAGTATGCAACTTAAATTTACTTCCGGATACTTTGAACTTTACACTTTCGCTTTCAAAAATAAACTGTCCCTGTGCTAAAAAAAAGTTTCTCCCTATATAGTGAGCTGAGATGTTCGAGACTCTACTCGAAAGTACTGGCACAAAAGCCATCTGGAAAATTCCATTTCAGCTGTCAGATGGCGTTCTCTACATTTGGGAATTTGTTCTCTTCCATTCAGCGCATTTTCCCCCAGAGAGAGACGATAAGGGTATTTTTGTTCATTTCATCGTTACAATATTTAGCCCCACGATTTCTGCTCTTTTATCTCCACCCTTGTTGTCATTTGATGGAGATCTATGATCCTATGAGAGAGTTAACATACGTCGTCCGCATAATCAAGATGTTTCAGGTAGGATGTCAGAGTCCATCGAATTCCTCCGTTTCCTGTCAAGGCTGCGCGTAGGACATCGCTTATTACCAACAAAAACAATACTGGCGACAGTATGCAGCCCTGTCTGACTCCGCTTTGAACTTCAACTACTCGGGGTGCGGTGCGAATTCGGGAATTTGTTGTTTCGGGCAGCTCATTAGGAATCTGTTGCACAGCACTATCGGTTGCTCGGTTGAAAACCGAAGCAAAGTGGTCCTTCCACCTTCTGAGTTGCTCCTCATCCGAGCTGAGCAGAGAACCGTCTATGTCTTTTACGAGGTGTTGTTTCGAATTTCAGTTCCTTGGTTATGCTATAGACGGTTCTACTGTCGCACCTGTTTGCAGCATCTTCTGTTGTGCCAAAGCGTTGATGGAATTACACTTGTCACGTCGCACACTGCGGTGAACCTATCTCTTTTTCGTGCGGTACGAAGATTCCAGCTCGTTTCTGTGCTCTCCGTGTACAGCTGTTAAGCGAACTCTCATTTGTTTTCGTGCGTTTCTTAGTACCACAAATACCTATATGAAGAACTACCCTAAATTCTACATCTAGAAACAAATAAGCTATACGTTTTTAAAAATATTAATTACATTATAAATGTCCCTTCCTATGGAAATCGGTTGATGTTCAACCGAATTATGCACGTATAAACAAAAACCCAATTCACAAAGTAAAAAAACCCAATTCACAAAGTATGGTATGGTTTTCCAACATTCGGTTTCGTAGTGTACTTACCTGTTTCAGTACAAAACCAATCCAGTAAAAAGATCCCCATGTAAATTGGATTAAAAAAAAAATATTCAATTCAAAATACTTTCGTCGTGTTAAAATTGAAAAAAAAAACAGCAATAATTTGCGCACTATTGGCCTTATTGTGAGTCTATTCGGAATAAAACAATCAATACACATTTGAAATAATTAAATAGAAAAATATTAACGATAACATTTTTAATATAACAACAGTATAAATTAAGTCTATTTGAATAATCTATTTTTAATAGACAGACTCTCGCTATAAGCTTCTGTATCGATGCACTACCAATTCGTATCAATCGCCAATGTAGAAAGAAAGAAAAAGTATACAATTTATTATTATCACGACTTTTCCGGCCTAATTTTCCAATTTTTATCTCTGTAGTGTGTTTATCTGTTTCAATACAAACCCAAGAAAAAAATCCTCATCCAATTTGGATGATGTTTATCCGAGTTTTGCGCGTACGAAAAAAGAAATAATTAAGAAAGTTTGAAATTTCAAGATGTTTTTACGATTTTCTGATTTTGCCGTTCCAATTTTCTAATTTTCGGTCGAATTTTCAAATTTTCGGCTCCGTTGTGTTTTAATCTGGTTTAATACAATTACAACAAAATTATCCCCGACTAAATCGGATGATGTTTAGCCGAATTATGCGCGTGCGAACACAAAAAGGGATTCATTTTTATATATATGTAAGATAACGGCTTAAAAAAATTGTAGAGCAGGTACTGGAGAAGGCGATTAAAATAGATGTTATAAATGTGTCTATCGGTTTCTTTAAGCTTAAATTCAGCATTTTTGTTTGAAGTTTCCCTCACAGGAAACTTTACTTCTTTCTCGACAACAACGGTTTCTAAGATATTAATTAAACAAATCATGTGTATACAATTCAAATAGATATCGTTAAACTGATGAAGTGTTAAAACAAAGAAATTAAGTTCCAAGTGGTAAAACATCAACATTCATTGTTTACACTTCAACGACCTTAAAGACTTCAAAGAATATTTCCCCTATAAAGTGTATCACTCTATTTCTCTCAATGCTCAAAGATCTATGAAACTATAATGCGAGTTTTATTCTATATTAAGGTATCTGAAGGAACAATAAATGGAATTTATTAAAGCGTTAAGAAGGAAATACCTTTGTGTTTTATTATATTTTTTATACAATGTATAGCTTGCATGCTTTTAAAATAGTAAGGGAGTCGTAACTTTAAACTTTTGAATCTATGTTGTGTGCACTTCAATGAACAATGTTTGATACTAATACTAATCAAGTCATAATATCTATTGCAACTTTTCACAGAAGATGACTACTGCTGTCGCGGTTATTGCATTGACCTTTTAATAGCCTTATCACGTCGAATAAACTTTACTTATGACCTCGCTCTATCGCCAGACGGACAATTTGGCCATTATATCTTAAAAAATCAAACTACCGGCACTGGAAACATCGCCATGAAGAAAGAATGGACTGGACTAATTGGAGAAGTTGTAAACGAACGTGCCGATATGATTGTAGCTCCACTTACAATTAATCCTGAGAGAGCTGAATTTATTGAATTTTCCAAACCATTCAAATACCAGGGAATCACTATTTTAGAGAAAAAACCTTCAAGGTCGAGTACGTTGGTGTCGTTCTTGCAGCCATTCAGTAATACTCTTTGGATCTTGGTGATGGTTTCGGTGCATGTTGTAGCTCTGGTGCTGTATCTTTTGGATAGGTAATTTAAAAGACATTAATATCCAGCCTTGGAATTAAATAATGAAGAAATATTTTCATTTTCATACAGATTTTCCCCATTCGGCCGTTTTAAACTTACAAGCAATGACAATACAGAAGAAGACGCCCTCAATTTGAGCTCAGCCATTTGGTTTGCATGGGGAGTTCTCTTAAACAGTGGAATCGGAGAGGGAACACCCCGTAGTTTTTCTGCTCGTGTTTTGGGAATGGTTTGGGCAGGATTTGCAATGATAATTGTAGCATCCTACACTGCCAACTTAGCTGCCTTCCTCGTGTTAGAACGTCCAAAAACGAAACTCAGTGGAATCAACGATGCTCGATTGAGAAATACAATGGAAAATCTCACCTGCGCCACTGTAAAGGGTTCAGCGGTAGATATGTATTTTAGACGTCAAGTTGAACTTTCGAATATGTATCGAACGATGGAAGCAAATAATTACGGAACTGCCGAGCAGGCTATACAAGATGTCAAAAAAGGGTTTGTGATCTTTTGAGGTTGTTGAGAATATTATTTTGTAAGTGAAATTTATTGAAGGAAATTAATGGCATTCATTTGGGACTCTTCCCGTTTGGAGTACGAAGCCGCCAAAGACTGTGAATTAGTGACAGCTGGAGAGCTCTTTGGGCGAAGTGGTTATGGAATAGGCTTACAAAAAGGCTCACCCTGGACGGATGCTGTGACATTAGCTATTCTAGAATTCCATGAAAGTAAGTTAAACGCGAAATTAAACCAAAAGACTTGTTGATATTATTATTATTTTTTTTTTTGCTTTCATATTTAAGGCGGCTTCATGGAATCACTAGACAAGGATTGGATCTTTCACGGCAATGTTCAACAGTGTGAACAATTTGAAAAAACTCCTAACACTTTAGGTTTGAAAAATATGGCAGGGGTGTTTATATTAGTGGCAGCGGGAATTGTTGGTGGCATTGGACTTATAATTATAGAAGTTGTTTATAAAAAACACCAAATCAAGAAACAAAAGCGAATGGAAATAGCTCGCCATGCTGCAGACAAATGGAGGGGTACTATAGAGGTGGGTTGTATTTTGTTTAAAGAATTTAAAAATTGTCTTTATATCGATTAACATACATTTAAAAAAAAAAAATCTAGAAAAGAAAAACACTTCGTGCTTCTTTGGCAATGCAACGTCAATACAATGTTGGTCTGAATGCCAACCCTGGAACAATAAGTTTAGCTGTGGATAAAACTCGTTATACACGTCTTGGAGCTAGAGGTCCCGAACGTGCCTGGCCTGGAGACTCAGAACTTGTGCGAAATAGACGTTTATATGAAGATTCGAGTAAAAATGCATTTGGATGGAAGCAATCAATTTCAAACCTTCTACCGCCTCCGAGATATTCTCCAGCATATACAACTAATGTATCGCATTTGGTGGTTTAATTTGTTTTTTTTTTTTTTTTAATTCTATTTATTGCATTTACACTTATTTTTGTTTTAGTTCAGAAAAGAATCTGGAATAGCAATAGTCGGTGACTTGATAATAATATAATATCGTCACCTGAATGCAAGAACTAGGTAACTCGCATTTTTCATATTTCGAGTTATCAGCAAAAACGTTATTAAGAATAGTTTACTAGACTCTTTTTCCAATGTAATCCGAACACAGCAACATAATTTTTTTTTACGTGATAAGGATATTCGTGATCTATAAGATATCAAATAAATCATTATTATTTTTGTTATTCAACCTGAAATATAAAATAATTAGTGAAACAATAGGTAGTTACCCAATTCTTGCACCAATTTTTTTTGCTGATTCTTAATTAAAATCATTTTACTTTTCTGAGATAAAAATGCTTAACTTCATTGAAAATTGTATGTACATATGTAAGTCTGAAACCACAGAGACATCGGAGACAGCTGCCTTCTAACTAAAGTCTTTTTTCAAGATCTGAAATAACTATTTTCGCGGTTAAGCACCTAGCTATATTCCTAAAAAAAATCTTGCATGTTTTAAGAAAATACCTCTTTTGTGAATTTTTGCGTACGATACTTAGCTCGGGTAATCATTTTTATTTTTACTAAAACATCACTTTAAATTTAAAATTCGCGATGAAATATAAATAAATTAAATTCGATCACATCGAACGCAATAGTTTTTTCAGATTTAATGAAAAGCTTTTTTTGCTGTGTAACCAAGTGCATAAAACGGTAAATTATGTATTATCTTAAACAACATTGTCAGTAGAATTATCCATATTGTTTGATACATTTTATTTAGCTGCTGTTTGGATGGGTATACAGTAGTAGTAAAAAAATCATACATATAGGTATTTATACTTAAATTTTTTTTTAATACTTTTTCGCTTTGGTTAAGTTTTTGAATTTTGTATTAGACTTTACAGGTCTTACTTGAGTTGCAGCTGATTGTGCGAGCCAAGTGTTCAAATTAGATAACTTAAATTACCTGATTAAGATCACCCAAAAAATTCATATCGCAGATACCTACTTCTTGCACTGAAAATTCTTGCGTTATTTTAGTTGTCTAGTTTTTTCATTGCTCCATATATAGTAGCAGAGAGGGAATTAGACTCAAATATATGTTTCATTAAATGGTAACTACCGTAAGGTACCTTAAAATCATATTATCTCAAAAAAGACAAAAATGTAGTTACCTAGTTCTTGCATTCAGGTGGCGATATAATGTATTATCTAAGAGTGGAACCAATTTCTGTACATCGTTTTTGAGGAAGTAATATTATTGCAATTAATCAGCCCTATCATAGTATCCGATCGGAACGGAAATTTCTCCGACTCATACAAAATGTTTTTTTATTTTTTATTTTAATGATACAAATTTCTCATAAATCGGTTACACCTCCGGAAAATTATTTCAACGTGCGGTTGAAAAGGAAAAATTAAAGTGATATTTCTTATATTTCTAATATTTCTAAAAATTCGGAGAAAATTCCGTTCCGATCGGATACTATGATAGGGCTGAATATTTCAAAAGAATTTAGTGCCAAGCTTTCTAATCGAAAATGTGGCGGATGTTTAGTATTGATGAATTTCTTACTCGTTGTATTAGAAACAAATTTTTGGGACACTCAATACAAGTCATGACAGATTCAAAATTCATGAAATAGATAGGAGGCGGGGACCTACCGTTTATTGCCCATGCAGTTTTTCATAACAAGAGATATTCTTAGAGAATTTGTTGATTCCTCATAAGAGGCAGTTCCTGTGAGGCTGGAGCGTCGTGATAGCATACCTCGCCTAAAACAATTTAGGTAGTTCAGCGGTTCCAGGTTTATACCAAGGAAAAGTAACTACATATGTATATCTCGTTTTAAATCCTTTCCTATTTTCTTAAAGCTTGCCCTGTCTTAAACATTAAAAAAATCGAATTTTATCAGCATGAACCAACACACATTTAGGAATTTTGGAATAACGACCCGGCCAAGCAATATCACCGAAACGATTGCAAAAAATTATTTAACGATTGTTCGGCGGCCTATGAGTTAATATCTGGCCTAATCTTTTCTATAGTCTGTCATTTTCAATTCCAAGTCATTCAGAACAGTTTAGTACAACATTTTCTACACCTACTCTTGAAATGGAGCAGGATTGTTGTCCTTAGCTCTGTTTTCGTTAAATTATTTTTAAAAAAAACATATATAGGAAAAATTTGACAAAGTCAAAATTTTAAAAAAACTATTATTACCTACATATTAAGAAAAAAACAAAACGAATGTTAACATTGTAAAATACAAATAAGAAAAAAACATAAAATAATATATATAAAACAATTGAATAAATGTAATTTAAATTAAAAACCCCAACTAAATATAAATACATATAAGGGTACTATATAGAAAAAAACCCACAAAAACAAAACTGAACCAAATTCACACAAAATTAAATTTCAAATCAACGAAACATAAAAATCTACCTACTTTCTTAAAATCCACCTAATCAAGAGTGGAAAAAAGAGAGTTCTAATAATCACTATTTGAAATTGCAAAAAAACAAAGAAATTTCACTTAAAATAATCGGTATACAAGGTGTCCCCTAATTCGTGTTTATATTTTTTTTTGGGGATAATTCCTTGGATCATTCTAAAAAAAAAAATGTATGGCCAAAAATATTCCATTATTTTATTTGTTGTTTTTTTTTATCAAGTTCTTTGAGTGAACAGTTTTTGAGAAATTAAATTTTAAAGTCAGATTTTTTGAAAAAAAAAATGTGAATTTTTTTTGTTCAAATTGTTATTTTTTTTTTCAAAATTTTGCGTATTTAAGTGCCACCGTTTTTAAATATTTAATGCCCTTATCAATTTTTAGTCAAATACTGAAAACCTCTTTTAGTTTTGAGAAATTAAAAGAAAAATAAAACGATAGATGAAGCAAAAAAATTTCCATTCATAACTTAAATCCTTTTTTCGGCATTTTTGTTAAAATGTATCAGTATTTGACTAAAAATTGACAAGGGCAATTAAATATTTTAAAAAATGGCACTTAATCACGCAAAATTTTGAAAAAAAAATCACAAATTTTTTTCAAAAATTTTGACCTAAAAGTTTAATTTCTTAAAAACTGTTTACTTAAGGAACTTGATTCAAATTATAAAAAAAGAATGGAATATTTCTTTTCAAAAAAGCTATGTACTTTCGGGTATTTTTAATTACTTTAAGTCAATTTTTCAGAAATTACCCCTTCCCGCCCCAGGGGGGAGATAGTTTTTTGTCCATATAATTTTTTTATAGAATGATCCCAGGAATTAGCCCCTAAAATAAAATGCACGAATTACGGGGCACCCTGTGTAATGTAATATTATTTAACATACATATTTTTGTCCTTGAATTTTTATCTCGAAATGCTTGTTTTATTAAGCTAAGGGTATTCCTCTTATTGTTAAAAAGAGAAACTCGTGCTTTATAAAAAAAAAAAAAAACACAAACAAAAACATTCGATAAAAAAATTGTGAATTGCCATCATTCCGCTCACAATAACTATTCCAAAAACTTAAATCTGTGCCAAATATTGAGTGGACATTTCAACCCATTAATTTGATAAAATTAATATAATTTCTAGCTGCGTACAAGGTTTTAAACAATTTTTAAAAATAAATATAAGTATTCTAAGAAAAGAATAATTATACTCAAAAGATATATACATAGATGTAAAATGTTCCTTATAAAACGTATGTTGACAATTTGTCTGTTGTTCAACCAAATTGGATGTGTGGTTATTGTAATTTCAAAGAAATAAAGATATTGTACTTAGCTTTGTATATTTTTTTTTATATATAATAGTTAAGAATTTTTGGTCAAAAATTGAATATACGATCTGGTTGACATTGCTTAAAGATCCATGTCCTTTTAGTAAAGCGACAACTGTAATATGGGTGATTGGCACTAAGTGGTGTTTAACTTTATCTAGCAGATTTTAAACTAAAATTATTCTTTTAGCCCAAATTAACGGTACTTTCAATTCAATTGAACGCAATCTTTTGGGAATTTACAAATCGCTTTGAAGGTGTTAAGTAATACCCATATTATCATAAAATAGTAAATTCACCTATAATAATAATAATATATAGAAACACTACCTTTGTCTTGTTTGAATGGCATCGGAACCAAGGATTTGAATCGCTAGGGTCAAGTGCTGGTCGATTTCTCATCTAAATGTGTCCTGCGCCTACTACACCAACGAATAGAGAACAAATTTCAAACACATTTTTGACAATAGTAAATCGAAACTTCCTGAATGCATAATTTATTCAAGATAAAAAGGTAATTCTAATAAGAACTAAAATACCAAAAAAAAAATATCGAAGTATACCCTGATCTTTCGACCTTTAAGACATACCTTTCATACGTTGGATACATTTTAGTTCTTTTTAAATAAAACCTAGAATTAAAAAATGAAGAAAAATCTTAAATACATCCCTGCTAGAGCTCAACTTCAATAAATTCCACATTGTCGGCAAGAGATGCGCTTCTCTTGTCGGCAGCCCTAACATGTCCAATAATCCAAGCTTTCTGTTTGTTAGCGTGCATATCAGCGTATTCTTCACAAAAAGCTTGTGCATTTTCAGCTGGCAGACAAATCAATAAACCCCCAGATGTCTCCACTGCTCGGCCACTCTTCAACTTCTTATCCTGCCCAACAAGTTCACCAATCTTTACAACGTTTTTTATGATTGGCAGCTTGTTTATGACGAATTCTACGCATTCTGCTTGGAATTCAGCCAGATTGAGGGCATGTCCGAGGAGTCCGAATCCAGTCACATCTGTAGCAGCATTAGCCAAATACTTGTGCATCAATATGGCACCTTAAATAGGTTTACTTTGCCATATTTTTCATTTTATTTATGACGTGAATTTACTTACCATTCATATTTAGGTGGGTCATTGATTCAATCGCTATTCGAAAAGATTCAAAGATATCTAATTCGGTCATGTGATTGATAAGCTTTTCGTATTTATCACCCTTCTCTCTCCACCAAATCTGGGCGTTTGTAGCTAGTTGAGTTCCTATAGGTTTAGTCAAGATAATTGCATTACCTGGCTCAGCATTCGATGGCCTAAGCATAAATGTGTACTGGTTAGATCTTTTTTTTTTAAATGATTATTCCAGAACTTACATGATGATTTCATCATTCTTGCAGACAGAACTGGCAATTCCTCCAATAATACACCACTCATTGACTGCAATGTTACGAACACCGACTTGGCATCCTGCTAGTTTTGCAGAATCTTTAAAACCTTGGATTATAAGAGGAAGAACCACATCCCGTTGTTTAGGTGTGAACTCAATCGGCGAGCTAAGGATCAAGCTAAGTTTATCAATCGACGTCACACCGACAGCATACACATCGCTTAGTACATTTGCTAGAGCTATTTTGCCCATTATTGTGGGATTATCCACTAGAGGATAGAAGAAGTCAACAGTTTGGACAAGGGACAAGTTTTTGTGGCGTGGAAGAGGTATGACAGCGCAATCCATACCACTACCTACAAATTACCTTGAGCCTTAGTAAAATACATGTTATATTTAATAAAATTCCTTACCAATATAATGTTCGACATTGTTTTGAAATTTATTAAGGTTAGGAGATGTATTTAAGATTTGTAAGCCCTCAAGATATTTAAGAAGAACATCTTGAGGCAGTTTGCAGCCTCAGCCGCGTAATGTTGAGAAATTTGTCAATCGAAAATCATCCGCCAGGCCATAATCTTCGGGATGAAACATATTGATATTTTTTGGAGATTTAAAATTTATTTCACTTGTTTTTCTTTGAGTTTTTTTTAATTTGTTAAACGAAAACTGAAATCAGATGAGGGCTGTCATCGTGCGGATGACAAGCGAAAAAAGTGGAATGCGTTCGTGGATGTATCCCTTAATAATTGGAACACAATAGAAGCGAAACGAAGCCGCGTCGGTCGTCTCTCTACGGAGCAACTCACAGCTGTAAAAGTAGCTGGAAATACATAATTGACATTTTCTTTTAATTTCTTCCAAAACTTCTTGGGTATTTTCTACAATATAATAAAACTTCTTGATAGGATTTATATTTTAAGACTTATTTTATAAGAAATAACACGTCGTTAATCAATTCGTGTGCAAAATCAGACGGCAGCTAAAAAAAAAACGAAACAAACATTCCACAACCATTTTTTATGTCTTCTACTTCCGGAATTTTGAAAAATAAGTCACTGGTATTAATGTTCAGTGGTACTAAACCACCACTTTGTAACAACATAAGATTCTACAGTACTACAGTAGTTTCTTTTTAACCTTGATGCCACACGATCAAGTACTGGCAAGCAAGTTGCAATACACTTTCAATTTTTTACTAACACATATAAAACGAAGCAACTTGCTTGTCTACTCGCTTGCCTTTTTCCAAGCCTGTTGAGAAGCAAGTAGCGAAGCAAGTTCGTTCTTTTTCTCAATTGAGTTAACTAAAGTGAACTTTCGTCGTTCTTTGTATTGAATATTCTTTTCAAATGGATTTAATTTTTTTGTTCAACCTATATCGTGTAGTAGATCAATCACATTTAATTTTGATTGTTCCTCAATCATAAAAGTGGCATGCCCACAAATTTGCAGCGGTATGTATGAAAAGCTTTGACCAAATCGTTCACCACATCTCGCACTAATAGTACAGACAAAAAGAACGTAGAAGCAAGTTACTCGGCAAGTTGCGTGCCGCCTACGTCACAGCAAGTACACAGATACGAAGACGTGCGTCGTCGGCAAAATGACAGCTGTGAGTCTAATTTGTTTTTTTTTTTTCAATTCTTGCGACCTCACTCACGTACACTGTATATGTGATATATACCAGTTCCTTTACTTCTTTTTCAATAGAGTTATATGCATTTTAACTTTGACAGACCTTTTTTTTTTTTAAGTGCCGCGTGAACGACTGCGCGTCTATTCTGTTCAGCCAGTTAAGAGGAATGTCAAAAAAAAATCCGTAAAATCGTTGCCCGGGAGACTTCGTTTTGGCATAGTTTCATGCCATTCCTACTATAGAACTGAAAGTTTCCGACAATTTAGTTTCCAAGCTCCAACACGACATCTAAATGGTTACGAAAACTTATGGGGTTTTCCAATGGAAAAAAAAATCAAATGTTTTTGATCCAGATCTGTCAAAACACCGATTTCGACAATTTTCGTCTTCCAATGGGCAAAAAAATTTATCAGATCTGGATTTTGCGGCAGATCTACCCCTCTTTTTACTAACACCACTATACACAAGTACAATTGACAGCTACCAGTTTCACAACATAAGGTCCACAGACACGAATATACACTAATACTATGACAGAAAAAAATAAAATCTGAAAACATACTCCATTCGCCACGAAAAAAATCGAATTTCAGGCAGAAATCTGAATTTACCAAAGGAAACCCCCATTAATACAATCGGTGAATAACAAAGAAAAATGGACTTGATTTCCTTTTCATTGCCATTCATATTATTTATTATACCAATAATAGTTTTCAAACATACTTGTGCTTACATCATTCAGCCTGTCCATTTAAAAATTACGCATTGAGTAGACAGTTTTTTTTCTTTTTATAAATAACATGAAGTTCAATAAATATTATATATAGGTTATAAAATTATGTGTTTTGTTAAAATTAACAAGAACATATCAGAGGAATACTTTATAATCTATTACGGAAGTATAAATTGACTCGAACACACAATGAGCAGAAAAAAGCAAATAACTGGAATGCGCAGACAATTTAACAGACTTTTTTTCTCGCATCCGATCATGGAATGCGGATTCGGAGCTTTTTTAATAATTTCAGAATCCCATAATTAACTTCTTTATATTGAAGTATTTTCCATAAATGACTAGTGTTATAATTTTGACATCAGATCGTCGTCTTCGATGCAAACGGAATTAAGTATCATAACGCGGTAGTTTTTTTTTTTATTATTTTAATGAAACTTCGGAAGAATCAGTCCTTTTAGCATATCGAAGCTATTTCCATCTGGTTGAACTGATCGTAATTCTTTTCCTTTTTTAGTTTTAATTTGTAAAAAGCCAAATTCATCAATACCCACGATGGTCGCCTGTTCCATTCGACCATTTTGATCTTGAATTTCGATTTCCTGTTGACTGTAATAATATGAAAGAAAATATTTAGTTATTTTAAAATCTGTTTTGTGATTAAGATATTGGACTATTTACTCATTGAGCCAGTATTTGTAGTACATGGTGTAAACTTCATCTATTCTGCCACTTTGTACCAGATCTATAAGTCTTTCGATTTCATTGAAAACCAGAGCCATCAACCGTTCGTAACCCAATAATGGTATTTTCTGATGGTTAATGCGGTTGTGTTCTTGTATTAGGTCGTTTATACATACACCGGGAACTTTATTATCTAAGTTAAGACCAACACCAATGTTGACCAACATAGTGCTTTCAATAAATTTACTTGTTACTGCGATTCCACCGATTTTGTGTGTCCCATTGATGTAGATATCATTTGGCCATTTCAATCCAAGATCAAGAAACTATGAGTTTAAAATATAAAATATTTGATTAAATATTTAAAAATAAAATTATTAGTAATTTAGATTATCCCCCAGTTTAGACAAGCGAGTAGAACTAGTAGGATTTGTATCGTTGTGTTTGTGTTAATGTTTGTATAACTATTAGCGCTCATTACGCGTTCGATCAAACTTCAAACGGGAAGATATATTCAAAAAAAAATTAGAAATAGGTATTACATAAAAAATGAGAAGTTTAAAATGCTGGAAAATAAAATATAAAAATAAAAAGAATGTGGATAAATCCTTTTAATTGTTTTTGAATTTCTACGACACGAAAATTCAAATCATAAATCTGCAAATAATATATTTCCAACGGAAAAAGTTTCTTCGATTGAAACGGAAAACAAATACTGCACAAGTTTAAAGGGGAAAACAATACACAAACGTCAAATCACTAGCAGGCTAACTAGCAACCAACTCGCAGGCAAAAATATTATGCTATTAAAGCTAATAGTCGGCTCTTCCGTGTACGGATACACTAACACACATAAAGGCTACTAGTTCTACTTGCCTGTCTAAACTGGGGGTATATTTTAAAAGATTTTGTTGTTTTAGGATTTCAGGGTCAAGAGAAAAATGTTGTAAACGTTTTTAATTTATGGATTAGAGTGAATAATACGGACATGGATTTAGATTTTCGGATTGAATACATCCAGTTGGATTTAAAATTCACTTAAGTCCAATTTAAATCCAATGGGGCATATTCATAGATGTTGTTTAAACTGTTGCTAAGCTCCAATTTAGCTTAGCAACAGCTTAAACAACATCTATGAATATGCCCCAATGTGAATAAAATGGCCATTAGTATAATGTCGAATTCTATGCAACAATTTCAAAACGATTCTTTTTTATAGCTGCAAGGAATCTGTAAAAAATTCAATTTTTTTTTTGTGATTGTGTGTGTACCGCTTGACAGCAGTTTTGAAGCAAAAAGGTAAACAATTATTGCACGCACAAATGGTCTTATTAATTAGATTTTTGGCTGTTTAAACTATGTCTAAGTATTTTGAAACAGTCGGAAATATGCTTTTTTAATAAAAACAATATTGCATTTCTCTAGGTTTAGACAATAGATTACGTTGTCTAAAGCGAGATAAAAAGATAGATTACTTTAGCAAAAATTAGAAAGGTTTTTTAAAAACTTGGACGGCTGTCTAAAGTTAGACAATGTTTATTAATAAGACCGAAAGTGTTTAACAATTATTTAAAGTGCACTCAGTTTTACGTGTAGTTTTGTACGATTTAAGGCTCTCCCAAACCAACGAGACACAGTGTGGGGACTCTCACTGGCGCGATGAATAATCGCGTCGCGGCAGTGTGGGGACTCTCATTAAGGCTCTCCCAAACCAACGCGATTAATCGCTGCGACAAAAGAAAACAATAACAACAACGTGTTGTTTTGTTTGACAACCACGTGTTGTTATTGTTGTTTTCTTTTGTCGCAGCGATTAATCGCGTTGGTTTGGGAGAGCCTTTAATCGCCATGTAAATAAATTTTAATTGCGGAAAGTGTCGCTATCGCGCCGAAAGTGTCGCGTTGGTTTGGGAGAGTCTTTAAAGCAAATATATATCAGAGATTGGTTGCAAAATAAAACGAAAATAGTTGTGCGTGCATACAAGTAGAAAAAACAAACAAATTCCAACACGAAACTTATCAGTCAAGGAACGCATCGGCAAACTGGGATGAATGGCCTTTGGGCACTTAATTTCACAGTTAATTAAACCTGTTGATCACTTTTAATTCATTATCCACACTTATTTGATAAATAAAACACATTTTTATAGATATATTTGTTTTAAATCTAAACACACGACGAACCCTGTGAATATTTGTTAAACACTGCGGCAAAAAACTTTTAACTCCTGAGAAATGTCAAATCTTCGTAGTGTGTGTGCAAATCCGTGTAAATCTTGCTAAGAACGAAAGATTTCATTTGTCTAGAAAATTCGATTTTTTCTTCTAAACAAATCGATTTTTTTCTAAGCAGAACCGATTTTTTTGTTGCATGGAATTCAACATAATCTTTCCCTTCTTTTTTGTTTATTGAATGTTTGACATTTATCGCTGGTACAGACTTCTAAATTCGTTGTGAACGTTTGACATTTAAAACCAACTCGAAGCGTTCCCGTACATTTTGCACGTGAACTAGTTTACCGCTTGTTAACAAAAACTCTCCACTTTTTTCTCCACACGGCTTCACGAGCACGTTCACGAGGTGAACAGAAATACAAACAGAAACACAAATTTGTATGGCTTCACAACATGGTTCACAAGTATGTACTAGGCTTAAATGCGTTCCACTTTGAATGGATTCCATTTGGATATGTTCATAAAGTTTTTACGTAATTCCTGCCGAATTTCGTGCAAATTTGGTTGAAATTACCTCATTTGGAAATGTGAATTTTTTTTAACGAAATTACCGCATTTGCTCTTATGAAAACGCAGTTTAAGGAGAAAACGAGTCAATATGCGACCGACGTCGCCCGGTATGGGTATTCTCATTGATCACCATGGAAATTAATTAAGACAGGCAAAGTTTCGTCGTGGTTCTGAATGTTTTGCGTTAGTTTGGGAGATCATATAATTTTAGCATAGTTTTAAGTAAGTGATAATGGCCAACTAGATATGCTTCAACCATCGTGGAATCTCAGTTTATCCGCCAAAATAATAGTGTTTTAAAATTGCTCCGAATAAAACAATAGGCTCGTTCCTATACGCTGTGCATTTTAGTACAATTTTATTTTTTGTATATGAACTTTGACAAAACTTTGGACTGAAGTTCACACAAATACACAGAAAATAATAGTTTCAAAGTAAAAAAAACGAGCCTAATTTTCGGTATATTTTCAAAGCGCGTCGCGCGCTCGCGCCTATTGTGTTCAACAGAAAGTGCTTGTGTTTTGTGTTGTTACTTTAAAAATAGGAAAACAATTTCCCTTGGAAAAGAAACTGCAAAAGAGAGAGAGCATATGGGGGAAAATTCTCTTAAAAAAATTAACATTTGGAAAATTGGAACGACATCGACATCTCAAATAAAAACAAAACAAATGAGTGCGAAGAGCACAACACCAAAAGACTCTATTCAGTCACAAAATAGGTGCAAGCAGGAAGAACATATAAGTGTAAAACACGGCTGGAGGTTCGCTGGAAATTGCTACACGAACACAACAACAACAAAGAAAATGACAGCACCAACTGCAGCTGTGGTTCTCTTCTTTAGTCCCCTTTCACACGAAGATACTAGTTGCTGGTGATTTTTTTGACGTTTTCTTTAAATCTCCTTAACAGTCTCCTGTACCTTTCACACGCAGATACAAAGTTGGAGGAGACTTGCTGTATTTTCCTTTTAAACTACCTTTGTTGAACGCACACAAACGTAGTGTGAAGAGAAACGTCAAAAAAGTTTCCTGAATTTGTTGACCGGGGAGATTTCATTTCCCCCTCTTTCTTCCTGCCCTTCTCGCCTATGAACTATTTGTTGCCGGCAACTCAGTTGCCCTGTGTGAAAGGGGACTTATTTTCCCATGGAACTTTGGGAGTTGTTGTTTTCAACGAAGGAAAATTGATTTCCTTCACCAAATTATTTTTCTTGCTTGTTATTTTTCGTCCTGTAGGTGTTTTATGTGTACATAAGTATACAAATATCGAAAATATAAGAAAATTTTCTAAATCAATAGAACATTTTACATTTTTCGCCGCAGAGTGTAGTCTATCTATTGTAAACTACTTCAAGTTTCACAAAAAGAATAGAAGAAAAAAAAAACATTCTAGCAGAATGTAGTGTCCTTGTGTGCTTGTGTCTCGAAGAATTTGTTGAAATGAAAATGAAAAGTTTACTCACGAAAATAAAGAATAAAATGCAAATTTCTTTCTTCATAAGATAAAAAAAAAAGAATAAATCACCTCGGTTGTGTTACGTAAATAAAGAATAATTAATCAACTATCGTCGGAAAAAAATATCCAAAAAATTAAATAAGAAAAAAAATTGTATTCATATTAGTTTAACTTTCTTGATGGCGATCCCCTTTTTCCAGGTGGAAAATCGATTTAGTTAAATAAGTTTTTTTTTTCCTTTATATTCATTTACGCGTGTTTGTTATCGGTTTTGTTTTCTCACAATTGAGTTTATCTACAATTCACTTTTTTTCATTTTAATTGTGGGGACAAATAATGAAAAGGAAATCTAAGTGTTTCCCCGTCGTTGTCAGCGTCAATCTAGGGCTAGAGTGATTAACCACATAACTATATGTATACTTTTTTCTAAATAAAAGAAAAAATAATTCATTTTTCAAAGAGGTTAGTTGGTCTCATTTTTGTTTTTGTTCTTTCAGCTCTTTTGTTGTTGTTTATAAATTTGTTTTTATGTATGTCTCGCAGGTGGATAGAAAAAGACCCGGAACAAAAATTTATTCTACCTATGATGCAACTATTGATTAAAACCATTTTCATTGTTTAATATACAAAAATTGGGAAATAGGTACATAGTAGGTATGCACTTTAATCTTAAAACATTTGAGAGGTAAGACCATAGCTACTAAATTAGGTGGATTGAACTATGTATGTATATGCACCTGTTTAAAAACAACGAGAATCAGTAGTGTTTTGCCAAGAGCTTGCTTGATTCCAATCGATTTTTGCACATTCCCATAAAAACAAAACTAAACTTGCACTACTAGGTAGGTATAATGAAACTATTGCATTTCCAGTTAACTCAAACTTATTTATAAAAACTAAATAATGTATGTAATTTAATCGCTGGAGATGCTTGATTCACAATGAATCGTTTCGAGAAAATTTATTTGAAAGAACCAAAATCCTTTGTGACGGGGTTAAGATCTAAGATAAAAATTTGAATTTACCTTTAGTAAGGTAAATCATATACCAATATTTTGTACAAAATTTGAAGCAAATCGGTCTAGCAAGCAAGCAGAGATGAAACAAATTCCATTTCAGTTGTGCAGTCAATTGAAGAAAAAGACTTATTTTTAAGCATTTCATTTGTATGGTAGGTAGGTAGGTATACTTTTTCATGTTATTCTCATGATTAACAAGCCGGTACAGATATAACTATTTTCCTAAAGTTTAGAAAATAACGGGCTCTTTTATTACCTAAAGTTATAAACGTAGGTAGCTCAGACTACGAAATGATTTAAAAAACAATTTGTAAGTAGGTATAATAGGTATATCCGCTTTAAGAATAAAATATTGATTGCTATTTTTTTTTTTAATTTAGAGTCATACCTACTTGTTTTGTATTATCAGTCGGTTAATATGCACCTACAATCCTATGTAAGAAATATAAATAAATTGTTTATTTGTGTTAAAATTGGTGCACCCATCCAATTTTAGCTTCATTTTTGATATCTTCGAAACTTTAACAGGCTAAAGTTCAATTTAAAAATACTGTTATTAGAATTATGCTCTATTTGGTTCTGAATAGAAAGAATTTCTGGAAAAATTGTTCTCAATAGACTACTGATTAAATAGAAATAAGAACAGTTTGAAAAAGTTTTTTGTATTATTGAAATTATCAAAAGTTGCACTTTTCGGTCTCATATACCTGCCTAGTTTAGAACCAATTTCTACTGGCTGGAACATGTCTCTTTCGTGAAAGCATGCATTTTTGTGGCGGCATTATTTTCTTTATTTTTAGGCGCCGCTTAAATTATTAAGATAAAACCGATGAAAAAGGAACTGAACTCTACAAAATATAACATATTAACAATATACTCACTAGTCAAAGGATGATAAAAGTGAGATAGACAGGACGAAACGCCAACATTTTCTAACAGGCTATTAAAAGCCAATCTGTTTCTGAAAGGTTTTTTTTTTTTTTTAATAACGCAAATGCACTAAAAGCTGCAGGCAAGTTAGATGTTGTAGTGTACCTTCAGTTTCTTTTTTTTAGTAGAAAATCCATTTTGTTTAAAAATTGATAAAACTATATGTACGAACCTTCTTCAAATAATTGTAACAAATTATCGGAGGTAAACATTTGATTTTTTAAATTACATATGATAGGTATGGGTAGGAAGATCTCCTCTTAAATTTGTTCATTATTTAATAATGAGTATCGCTTTTTTTACTTAATACTAAATCTTCACATTTTAGGATAAAAAAAACTACTGCCATGAGGTTTCCCAGATTGCAACAAAAAGCAATGAAAACTAGTTGAAGATAAAATGTTTCAATTAACTTAAATACAAAAGAAATGCCTATGTACACCTATACAGACATACCAACTGACTACAAGAATTTAGATATTTCACTTTCTCACTGAAAATTTGAAATGTTATAATTTTTTTTTTGTAAATTTTTGTTGATTCATAAAATGATTCATGTTCTAAGCCAAACCGCAAAATGTAAATATCAGAAACAAATGCTTATTATTCTATTTTATCGCTTCTACTATCAGAAGATAAAACTGTGTTCTGTGTATCTTTCATGCATTTTAATTTTTAAAAAAAATTTTCATATCCGTATATTTCTAGTAATTTTGTTTTCATATTTCTTATTCGAACTTTCTTTTGCTCTCTTTAATTCTAGTGAAAACAACCTTTAAAAAAAATGGACAACAACACAAGTTCTAACAATGGCCTCGATGTTATTCAAGGAATGATTGATATATCAGCTGATCGATTGGAAGGCCTTCGAACGCAATGTGCAACAAGTGCCACGCTCACACAACAAGAAATTCGCATACTGGAAACCAAACTGGTGCGAATGTTTTCCGAATTGTTAATAACAAAATCTCGTTTACCCGAACGTATACCAGCAAGTGGTTTAGCTGCTTCTGGTTCAGAGCTTAAACAATGGTTGCGTGTAGTTGGATTAAGTGGCGAGTCGCTTAATGTTTGTGTACAAAGAGTTAACACTCTGGAAGATCTTCTTGAACGGTCGGATGATGAGCTTCGTGAGATTCTTGTCTACAATCCGAATTTTCGAGATGAGGAAATACGACGGTTAACTAATGCAATGGAATGCCTTCGACGTTGTCGTGCAGCATTAAGTGATAACTTGAAAGAACCAGAGAATTTATTTTGGGATTCGTGGGATAGACATCACCATCATCACCACCATCATCATCATCGCGGGAGTACAGGGAACATTGGAGTGATGGCATCACCAAGAACATATCGAACATTGAGTAAACAGAAAGTATTACAATCTCCAGTTAATAATAACTACGATCTACAATCACCGCCTTCGACAATGAATCGACACACTGGGGATGAAACATCAAGTGCACATGGGTCAGTTATAACACTAACACCATCACCATCGCCTCCTAATTCGCCAAGTCAAAATACTAGTGGAAGTGCTGGAGCAGGAAATGGCACTCCTGGACGAAGTGGACAGAGAAAATCAACTCCACCGCCAAAGAAGAAACATCAGACATTGCTGACTTATCATCACCCCTCGACACCTTCACATAATGGAATAGCAACAAATTCAATGACTGCATCGACTAGTTCCTCATCGAGTCAAGATCCACTAGCTATACCCATAGCCAAGTCAAAATCACACGAATCGCAATTTCAAGAAGGCGCTAGTGGTGGTGTGGTTACGCCTGGTAGCGGTACCAACGGAAACAGTGGCACAGGCACCAGTTCAAATTCAACCAACTCTTCTACTGTGCCTCAGACCATTCCCAGAACACGACTTCATACCGATCCCAGCCCTGAGTCCCATTCCTCGTCAATGAGTTCTGACATATTCATGGAGAATACTAATAACCTGACTGTTCCGCGATCACCATGTACTCCTATTGTATCGCTCGGAATGGGACATATGATTGCACATCGCTTTACGAAATTTTTCAAAGTTATATCAACATGTGACCTATGCCAGAAACAGATGTTCTTCGGATTAAAATGCAAGGAATGCAAATACCGTTGCCACAAGGACTGTGAACCAAATGTACCGCCATCTTGTGGTTTACCCCGCGAGTTCGTTGATGAATTTAAGAAAACTTTAAAATCGAACGAGGGTTTCCTACCACCATCAAATATTTCTCCGAATTTAAGCGGCCGCAGTGGAACCACAGTTAGTGGATATTTGTCAGGCCGAAGGCAAAAAGTTTCAATCAGTGCCAGTGGCCATCATCATCCGGACAGCAGCTCACCCGGCTCTAGCTGCAACAGTTCGTCACCTTCCAGCCCGGCTCTTTTTAATCACCAGCAGCAACATATTAGTGGAACCAATAGTGGCGGTGGAAGCTCGACTGCGAGTGGAAGTACCAGTACTGGACCGAATCCTAATTCTACGCCCTCTTCACTGCACAAAAACACTAGCCAATTCAACTTTCCCGATGTCACCATTACTAATCATCAGACAAATCAGACTTTGTATTTACCAACATCAACTGGAGGAGGACAATCTAGTGCTGCAACTGCAAATAATAACACTGAGCACTTGGATAATAAATCCTCACATCATAATTCCCAATCGAGTATTGCGAATAGCAATAATGCAAGTTCAATGAGTTCGATTCTCATAACGAGTGGGCACTTTTCTGAAAGTAGAATACACAGCGAAACTTCAAGTGGACGTACTGCCTCCACCACCGGTTCAGTACTAAGTCAAATGAATCCGGAACTAGCCGATACACATAAAAGTAACGATAGCGATAAGACTGTATCGCTATCAGGCAGTACTAGTGCCAGCACTGATTCAGACAGAACTCCAGTTAGACTGGATTCCACGGAGGAAGGTGACTCAGGCAATTGGCCACGTCAAAACTCACTCTCACTTAAAGAATGGGATATTCCCTACGATGACCTTCGCTTATTGGAAAAAATTGGCAAGGGGCGCTTTGGAACCGTACATCGGGCTCTGTGGCATGGAGATGTTGCAGTTAAACTCCTTAAAGAGGACTACCTGGATGATGAACACATGCTGGAAGCCTTTAAGTTGGAAGTAGCTAATTTTAAGAAGACTCGTCACGAAAATCTAGTGCTATTCATGGGTGCTTGCATGAATCCACCATACCTCGCTATTGTGACCTCGCTGTGCAAGGGAAACACTCTCTACACCTATATCCATATACGACGTGATAAATTTACCATCAATCGTACTACACTAGTCGCCCAGCAGATATCGCAGGGCATGGGCTATCTGCACGCCCGTGGTATATTCCACAAAGATTTGCGGACAAAAAACATATTCCTGGAGAATGGAAAAGTCATCATAACCGACTTTGGTTTGTTCAGCTCGACGAAGCTTGTGTATTGTGATATTGGCCTGGGTGTGCCCAGCGGATGGCTGTGCTATCTGGCTCCAGAACTAATGCGTGCATTAACTCCATACAAGCCAACCGATGAGATTTTACCATTTTCGAAAGCATCGGATGTCTATTCATTTGGTACTGTTTGGTATGAATTGCTCTGTGGGGAGTTTCCTTTCAAAATGCAACCACCTCAGTCGATAATATGGCAAGTGGGAAGAGGAATGAAACAGACATTGGCCAATCTTCAAACATCCCGTGATGTCAAAGACATATTGATGCTTTGTTGGTCCTTTCAAGCCGACGATAGACCAGACTTCCCGAAACTATTAGCTCTATTGGAAAGACTGCCGAAAAAGCGGTTGGCTCGAAGCCCTTCCCATCCAGTACAATTATCTAGATCAGCTGAATCAGTATTTTGAGGGAAAACAATAGCCCAGAACGACTACAGCAAAAGCATCAGTATTCACCGATACTACATTAAGAAATTAAACAAGTATTGTAGTTTTTTTTCCTCTTATGTATTTTTATGTATCTTTTTTTATATATATCTTTATATAAAAAAAAAAAACAATGTCTAAGTTTTAAAAAACACATTATTCAAAAACTAAAACTCGATTATTTAATATTATTATTATATTAGTATAAAGAAAAAATTAAAAAAAATTCATAATCGCGCGATGAAATAATTTTCTTTTTCGAGAAATACAAAAATCTTAAAAAAAATATCGAGTTTAAAAAAGAAGACTTTTAAAGGAAAACAATTATTGGCCGGATATTTTTCAGTTTGTTTCGATAACTATAACTTTTAAAACTATTTATTATTGACTTGTCTAAATTTTGAAATAACTAACATTTTTCTTTATATAATATTAAATTTAATTTAATAAATAAACTGTGAGAAATAAGCATGTTAATAAAAGAAGCAAGGACATAGTGTGTAAGTCACACTTTTACTTGATACTAAAACTACTACGACTACCCATATCAATGGTGTATTAAACTATATATTAAATAAATAAATTTCAAAAAAAATACTATTACGATTACAAAAAAAAAAAAGTTTTATCATTTTTGGAATAGAAAACCTTCTTATCTAGAGGGACGATTTCGTATTTCTAAAAAGCAGAGTATTGGGGGCGTAAATAATAAGAGAAATAAACTTTATTGAAACCATTGTCGCAGCAAGCAAATAATGAAAACTGACAAAATGAAATATTATACTGATAAACAGGGGCCAGATTCTGTAATAAACGAAACGAAAGCGTTCGCTCGATTTTCAAAAACGAAAGAAATTGTGCGAAAACGAAATTTGGCATTCTGTATCGCATTTTGCATATTTTATTTCATTCGCTTAGGTTTAAGAGCCTCTGTTGTGCATTGCATACTTTTAAGTGCTTGAGAATGGGTCTAGGGATGAGAAAGATTTATTTGATGAATAGCTGAACGCTATAAGTGGTAAAGGTGTATAAATAAATATATAATTAAGGATACGTATCTATATGTAACTTGAACGAAAATCTCTGTAATTAATTCAAAGTTTATTTTTCGAATGTTATTTAAGGGCTATTGATACGAAACAAATTTATTAATATTAGTATTTTATTGGTGGCTTCTCATGAGTGGTGAAGTATGGTGAAAAAAACGATGTGAGCTAAGACCGCCCATCTCTAGATGAAATTATGTGAACACTTGTGCTCTTGTTGTTATTTCTTATTTTAGTTACTAACTTTTAAAAGTGAATGCATTTATTTTGTTGACCTTTCTCATTTTGTTATTATAAATTAATGTATTAATAAAAATAAAGTAAAAAAAAAATTTCAATTAAGGTTTAATAAATGAAGTGTTCTTCACGACGACGTTATAGGTTCTTACAAGTTATTACTCCTTTTTGGTATCAAATCTAAGTAAAGTTCGTCATAATGTGACTCAATATCCTTTAAATATAATGTGAGCTTTATTATTTATGCATATACATTGTCTCCTTCAATATAAAACACCGAATTGTTCTACCAAATATAAAAAAAACGTCAAGTAATTAGCTGTCGTTTTATTTCTTTCGCACGCACGAACGTTTTCTTTCGTTTTTCATGTTACATGAAGCAAATCGTTCGCACAAACGAAAACGTTTGTTCGCTTTCCCCATACAGAATGTTACCCCAGCTTGTTTTGTTATAATGGTCGTTTTATAAGATATTTTTTTGTTTTTTTTTTCAAGAATATAGTTTTCTTCCTGCACATCTTTAAGAAAGGCATAATATCAGGATATTGGAGTCTTGAGAATTTAAAAAAAAAATTAAATATTAGATCCTTAAAAAAAATCACTTATAACGTCCATCAGACTGCTTATAGAGTCTCTTAATAATATAGTCGTTAATGCTTTTTTCGTTAGGTTTGATAACGGGTATTTTAGTTCGAACCGTAATCTCTAATGGTATTTGGAACAATTGTATTTTTGACCATCTTTTTTTTAATGATATCTTGATATAAGACGCTTTCTTAGAGGATGGGCAACATAATCTACAAATATTGTAACACAAAAAATAAATATATTTTACCATTTAATATATCTATGCGTTGTCGTTTACGTTTAGCCTATTATGCTGCTGATGCAAAAATAACAACGAAATTACAAACGAAAAATTTCGTTCTGCGATACGCTGTTCCATTAACGAAATTGATAATTGTAGCAGTTTATTTGGAGAGATCTCCCCTTTTTTCATGCGAAAAATGCTGGACAATACATTTTTTACTTCCCAAGCTTTTGATTTTGGATCTATAAGGTGATATTCACATGTGAAAATCACATTTTTTTCAATTTTTCGTTTCATATAAGCTTATATGTATTAAGATGTTAACCATACATTAATAAATCTATGACGGATGTTTTAAAAAATGTTTTTATTGTGTGACAGCTGTAGTTGCGTTCTGTCGAGCTTTGTGACACCCAAAAGTGCCATAAAGTATAATAAAGGAGCTTATTTCAAGAGTCTACTCAAAATATAATGAAAGTCAAAAAGTCTACTATCGTTTCTTTAAAAGCCTATTCGTTAGTATTTTTCTATTTGGCTTTTAAAAAGGGCTATTCGCATACGGTGTGAAAAAATTGATAAAGCTTCAAAAACTGAAAGACATTTCGAATATTAAAAACAAAAATACTACTCAATTAGCCATTTCACGTTTCTGAAATCTCACTGAGCAAGCTCCACTGAGCAGGAGGAGAAACCTGAACAAAATTTCTCCGCTAGAAGTCAAAACCAATTTCTATCTCTTTTTTATTTATTAATCAACTGCGACAAAAAATAATTATAAAATAAAATTGAGGAATTACGTTCAGATTTTTGAGGTTGCTGAGGTCTCTGAGATCTCAGGGAGATTGAGAAACCTGAACTGGCTAATTAACGTAAAATTTTGAACAAATTTAGTTTGAACACAATTTTTTTTCAATATTTTTTTCAAAATTATGAGTTTGAAAATTATTTTTTCAAAGATTATTCTCAAATAATTTGAATTAAGGCTCTCCCTAACCAACGCGATTAATCGCTGCGACAAATGAACACAATAACAACAACGTGTTGTTTTGTTTGACAACCACGTGTTGTTATTGTTGTTTTCGTTTGTCGCAGCGATTAATCGCCTTGGTTTGGGAGAGCCTTTAAAATGTTTTTTTTTTTCTATTTCAAGTAGATTTTTTTCAGAAAATTGACCCCTCGCTCTAATACGACTTTTTTCTTATCTCGACTCAACATATAAGCTCTAGCTTTTTGTCACACCGTATGTAAATCGTCCTGTATATTTGTATTGATTACTAGCTGACCCGACAGACGTTGTCGTTTAAATACGTACTTTTATATATATATATACGTACTTTTTTCTATCAGCATATGTATATTGGTTAGATTTAAAAATCTGTATATCACAGGCTTACAATTCATTTTATATAATTAGATATATTTTGAATAACGAACCCCTCTTAAGCCAAAATAAGTCTTTATGTGAATTAAGTCAAATCTTGTTGTTTAAAAAAATTAAAATCGATTGCGAATTTTATCCCATTAAAATTGTACTTTCTTTGGCACAAATATTTTTTTGTCATTTAATCATTGACGGAGAGGTCAAATTCGTCTCACAATTTTTATTTATTAAGCTTTTTTTAGTACCACAAAAACCTGTATGATGTGAGAAATGATTCTTTCCCATCAATGAAATTTTACCTCTCACACATTTTCATAATATTTGATTTGTCACATATACTGCCGTCACAAAAGGGGCGTATCTCCCTTTTTGCAGTTTTGAGATAAATGCATTTTACTGTTTTTGGGTTTCCCACCCTCAAATTATTTTTTTTTAATTTTAAAAAATGATTTTTTAATAAAAAAAAACTATATTATTTTATAGAATTAATGAATTTAAGTTATTTGGGTTATTTGTTAGAGAAAATGGACTTGCGCCCTATTTGCTTAGTGAAAACACATAAGAAATGGAAATGCGCCTTTTTTGCTTAATAAATAAACCTAAAAAATATTGCTTTAAATTTTAATGAAGCAGATTTCATTCAAATAAATTGAGTTATGTGTAATTAATTCTACTTAAATGGAACGGCGTTGTTTTGTTTTGTTTATCACTTACAATTTGTAAGATACTGCTCGATAATTTCAGACCTGTTGTGAATTATTGAATTGATTGAGTGTTGGCGGTGACGTGAAATAACACCCAACGAAAAAAAGCAACATGGGGCTTTACTTCCATTTCTAAAAGAGTCGTGTGGCCCGTCGGGTCTTATTTCGTTTTTGGAAACGGACTTCCTACTATCCTATTAGATTTAAAGCTGAAGAACAGAATTTAACGATTATGTGCAGGCAAGCAAAATTTTAAATTTTGATAAATGGATTTTAGAAATAACTACAGAGTTTTGTAAAGGAAGTTTTAATAACATGTGTAGTAATAGTGAATATTTATTTAGAGAGCTCTGCAAATATTAAAAAAAAAATTGTGCGGTTTTTTTTTAAATTTTTGTGAGCTTTATAAGCTGAATTTACAAAAACTAAATTATTCAAAATTTTGAAAGTTGAGAGTTTTAAAACTCAGTTTTGTAAATTCAGCTTATAAAGCACTGCAAATAATGAAAATAATCGACATTTTATCATATTCATAGATTTTTTTCTCCATGTGTAGTGTACTGTCTTGGTTTTCTTTTCATGAATGTGGCTTAATTTCCATACAGAAAGCGGTCTTATTCCCATGATTCATGGGAAATAAGACCCACTGGGCGTTATTCCAGTTTCGTGGAAAAAAGGCCACATTTAGAATGTGGTCCAATTTCGTCGGGTGTTATTTCACGTCATCAGTGTTAGCTTCATACCCTTATAGACATTCAGAAATTCATGAAGAGAAGCAAGTTTATGATAACGATTCTAGTGTGTTGTGGGTGAAAAGCGCACATAAGCCAATAAAGTTTTAAGACACACACAAAAGGCACATAAGCAGATCATTTTGGCTTATGGGCCCTTTTTGCTTAGGAAAAGAGCAAAAAATGGATATGTGCCCATTTTTAGTAGTAATATTGAGCCTTTTACAATTGGAAATAGTTTATTCTTTTTTCACTCAAAAATAAGACACTTTTAAACGTTTCCAAAAATGCCTCAAACTCAATTTTTGATTTTTGGCGCTTACGCCCTTTTTGCTTGTGGCGGCAGTAAAATTTTCCCCTCAATTCGTTCTTCATTATTTTCTGCATCTATCCAAAGTGCAACCGAATCCATTTTCTTTTGTTTTGTATTAAATTATTTTTTTTTTTAAACTAATTTGTTCTTATCCGCCTTGTTTGTTATTCGGTTTGATTTCTTAATTTGACAGAAATAATTTGAGACTCAAAAAAAAAAAAACAATCCGTAAGTGGGAATAGTACATAATATGCAAAAAAATAGTACTTAATATTATTAAGTACTATTTTTTTGCATTTCGAAAGTTTTACAGAGTACTAATTCAAAAGCGGAACGAATAACATTTTCGAATAGGAATGGCTTTCGGATCGAAATATACAGAGTAGGGCCCCTATTTTAACAAAACGATCCACGTATAAATCGGATAAAAAAATAAATATTCAATTCAAAATACTTTCGTCGTGGAGGGGACCTACAGTTTATTGCCGAATCCGAACGGCTAACGAGCGGCACTTTTCTGTGACAGGAGATACTCTTGGAGGATTTGTCAATTCCTCGCAAGAGGCAGTAGCCGTTTTTTCTTTTAAATAAATAGGTGGCGAGGCTGGGGATCGAACCTTAGACCTCCGGCATGACAGTCCATCGCACTAACCATCACGCCACGGCTACTACAAGATTTTTAAATAACAACAGTATAAATTAAGTCTATTTGACTATTCTACTTGAAAATACTCTTGCAGTAAGCTTCTGTATCTATACACTACCAATTCGTATCAATTACCAATGTAGAAAGACAGTTAAAAAAAAAAAAAAAAAAACAATGCAGAAAGTATGCAATTCATTTTTATCACGACTTTCCGACTTTTCCGGCTTTGTTTCCCAATTTTCATCTCCATAGTATGTTTATCTGGTTCAATACAAATAAACAAAAAAATCCCAATCCAATTTGGATGATGTTCAGCCGAGTTATGCGCGTACAAAAAGGATTCATATTTATGCAGATTATATTGTTTTCTATTTGAAGTAAATATTTTGATTATCAAGAAATTTTGACCCACTCTTGTCGAATAGTCTTCTTTCGAATAGACTCTCGCAATAAGGCAAAAAATGTCGATAATAACCTCCAAACATAAATTGAAGCTATGGCAACTGTCAGTTTTGTATTACGTTTCTACATTCGTTTATAATAAAATGCGGGTTTTATGATATTATAATCAATATAAGTGGAAATGCTTTGAAGACTCTGGGCTTGGAATGCTATAGGGAATTATAAATAAATAAAGTTGATGAAAGTTGACAAAGGCCTATAGTAGGTTCGGCTTAGAAGAGCGGCAAGATAAGAGATGGTCTTGGATCATTTGTGAATTGTTCACAAAGGAGAGTAAAGCAACGATTAAACGGTCAATGCAAATCGTCAACGCGTTGACTCTCTGACGTCAAAATGACGTCAAATTTTGTCCCAATGTTATCAAGTCGTGTAATCGTCATTGCAAAACGCCTTCAACGCGTTGACGCTAGCATTGACACTTACGATGACACACTTTTACGAGTCAACGCCTTGACTATTTTCGTTAACCGTGTAATCACCCTATCAGAACGTTTAGGACACATCGACAAATTTTTTTGGACTGTCCGTCAACGCGTTGAACATGTCTTACCGTTGACACAGCATATTTTTCTGCCGTGTCAACGTTGTTGGCGTTGACTTTCTTTACTTCATTGTATTTATATTTTATAAAAAGCAGCAACAGAATCTCGTTCTCGCTTTTCCTCGGTGAAAAATTATTAGTAAAGTTGAAAAACCAAAATGACCCAAAAAACAAGTGCTAATATTGTCTTTCGACAAGTGAGTCACCTCCTGCTGATAATTCGAAGGCAAAGGTGTCTGAGAAACGAAAAAGAAAATTAATTTACTCGTGGACCAACCAGACTGAGGTCTCTCCGCTTTGATTGCGGCAGTGGAGAAACGACCTGCGCTTTGGGATGGCAGATACTGCAGCGAACGAAAATTTTCACCAGTGGCCAGGTAGCGCAACGTGAGAACCAATCGCGCTTCTGCTGAAATATTCGCTCGCATATTTGTATTCTGTTTTTCTATGTGCGGCTTTACCAGGTTTAGCAAATAATCGAATTGAGCCATTGACATTCGCAGGAAGTTTCGGTATAAAGCTGGTTCCTCGGCTTGCAATTCGCGGAGCAATTTTACACAAAATCCTTCCTTGTCGCGACGCAATAGCCAATTTTTTGCCCAAACACGGCGATTTCGTGAAGGCCTTGCATTTTCCTGAACTTCGTTGTCTTCGTCTGTGCTGCTCTCAATTAAATATGTTGCCAAAATTGCTATTTCTAAATTGGTTTTAGACATTTTTGTTGGCTTTTGAAAAATGTATAAAAAACACAAACCGGAATAAATCACATTTATCTTTTCTATGTGAACGACAACACCGTTTGAACGTCAACTCGAAAAATGACAGATTTTTTCATTTGTCAACGAGCAAAGTACGCGGACGTGGTCAAGTCGTGTGATCGTCAGCAATTGAGTGTCAACGCGTTGAAACCAATTGCAACTAATTTCGTTGACAAATATTACATGTCAACGCATTTTGGGACAACATTGACGAACATGCGTCATTCGTGTGATCGTCAATATTTTGTGCGTTGACATGGTGAACGTTGACGGTGTACTGTCAGTGCTTTGACGGTACTTTTGGTGACGTCAGAGAGTCAACGCGTAGACGATTTGCATTGACCGTTTAATCGTTGCTTAACTCAGATATTTTTTAAAGATGAAAGAGCCCAGGGGTGCCAGCATGTAACTTCATACAATCGAGTTCAGTCGATACAATCGAGTATAGGCAGTTCCTTATTTAGTTCAATTCAACCGAAAACACTCGATTGAGTTCAATGAGGAACTGGCTGTGCTCGATTGTATCGAGTAAACTCGATCGTCTCAAGTTACGTGCTAGACCCCCAGGATTTGATTCCAATACCTCTGGTATGGCAATCATATGCACTATTCATTACAACACGGTCTTCTACAAGAATTATGGGCTTAAAAATAAGCAAATATGTAACACTTACCTGATATTGTTCAAGTTGTTTAATGGCATTGACAATAGAGATTGCGATAATGTGTTGTGTAAGAGATAATCTTGATCCCAATGTTGAATTTGATGGAATATGTAGTTGCAGGGAGAACATAGCGCATCCCAATGGACTAAGCCACTGAAAATTAAACATAAATATAAAATTAATAACACACATACTGTAAGAGTATAAAGAGTCAGTCGACAACGAACAGTGAACGTGATCGGACAGGCAGAAAATAAATACAATAATGAAACAACAAAAAAATAAAAGCCGAATTTTATAACAGATTTGTTAACGAATTTTAAACAAGTAGTATTCTTGAATTTATTAATTTGCTCTTGTGAACGAACATTGTGTAATTTAATTTAATTTAACTTTTCCTAATAAAGCATAATGTACTTTTAAAAAAGTTGAGTTTTGTCGACGTACACATACAAAAAATAAATAATTTCAATAGCTTACTTGATTATTACTACGACCAATGCCATCTGTTTGCTGCCTTGGCAAAACGGCAATTCCATGAGTAAGACTTAGTTCAGAAACAATATGCATGGAGCTGCTTATTATTGGCACATAAATAACAAGGCGACCAATATCTTTTGTTGATAAATTCTGTAAATAAATTTATAAGCAAACTTTTTTAGTGCCATCTGGAGTTGAGCGTTTTTTTTTAGGTGGGTGCAGAATACCCCATAAACTTGTACGAAATGATTAAAATAAAAAAAAAATAAAAAACTTACATCAAAGTAATCAACAGTTGAGAAGTCATCAGGACAAGAATGAATCAAAATTGGAAGAACATTTGTTTTGGCGCTCGGAACTGTTTCATTTTTACCACAAAATTTCATTGACAGCTTTGATAATTGAATCATATTATCTGCATTGTAGAAACTCTTTAGTTTTTCCAGAAGCTCAAATTTAAGCTAAAAGAAAAGTTTATAAATAAGTATGAGAAATAATAAAAATAAATAATAGCTTTAAAATTTTTAAGTTATTATAGTAAAATTAAACATGGATTTAATAAGAGAAAAATATAAAATATTTCTTCTTTAAATAGCTACAAAAAATCCTTAAACAGTTTTAGAACGCCGCCGCGCCGCACCGTCTAAGTTCTTGAACACGTAATGAATCAGAATATTCATTTTACCAAACACGTGCTTGCAATACTCCGCAAAATATTTAAAGATATTAAAAGATTTAAATCTTAGCTTTTGAATATTGAGTTATTTTTTAAAGAGACAGAAAATATTCCCACCTTCTCCCCCACATTATCATCCTGTTAGAGAAACTTTCTGTAATTGCAATGTTATGAAATATATGCATACATATATATATTCATACAAGATGTCACTAGTTGTAAAAAAATGAATTTTAAATTAGAAATAAGACTCGATTAAAAAAAAAAAAAAACATTTTATTTTTATTTGTTTTCGAACCATGTTCGCTTGGATTTAAATGGTTTTAACTTTCGATCAAAGGCTAGCTTCAGAAAGTTTTATACATTTTGAGAAAATAGAAAGATAAGGTAATTTTTTAAAGTAAGAACCAATATTAGGTCATACGAATTTTTGTCAGGATGCTCTTTCAAAGACTGAAGTAAGAAATTAATTTTGATCAAACTTTGAGTTTATCTAGTAATTTTAAGAATAAGGGCGTATAAAATCAAAATTATTTTAATGTACACAAAAGGTCTTTTTATTGGCCAATGTTTTAATGCAAAATTAAAAAAAAAAAAAAATCAATTATGGACAGGATGAACAAAAAACTCATTAAAAGTAGGGGTTTTTACAAATTTCAAACAAACAAACCGTTATGATTCCGTAAGAACAAGTTACTAAATTCTGAGAGGTCATGACCTAGCCTATAACCATAATAAGTTTGGACCATTCTTGCCAGAACATCCTGTTGCTATATGGCAAGATTTGGATTCGTAAAAAAATCGAGATCGAGATTTTGATCAAACTTGACATTACGATGATAGGGAAGACGTAAAAAATTGGGTCTCGTAATTCCGTCCCTCCGTCTGTCTGTCTGTGTATCCACCTACAGCCTAAACGTATGGGTCGATTTTATATAAACTTGGTATATAGGGTTGTTTGGACATTCCCCCGACACGTTTTTTAATTTTTTTTTTTTAAGAACGAAAATAACGGTACCTGCCATATAATTTTTTTAGCATTTTTGGAAAATTCTATTTTTCTTAAAAATGGCTCGAAACATTTTTCTAAAAAATAAATTGAATAAATTTTATTGGACTACCATACTTACTAAACCAAAAAAATGGTTTTAAATTTTTTTTATTTTCGATTTGCTCGAAAAGGAATAAGCTGATTTTGATAAATTTTTTCATGGAGAATCTTTTGAAAAACTTAAATAGTACTGCATACCAAAATTTTCAAAAAGAAATATTTTTTGGTTTTTTAAAAAAAGTTTCAAATTTTTTTTTTTTGAAAAACAAATATTTCGAAAACGATTGGATTGATTTTTACGAAACTTGTTACCGAACGTTTTTTTAACATAATCTAGAATGTTTTGAACAAATTTTTTTCTTATAGTCAAAATTAAAGGTACCTTCTATACAAATACTAAAAAAACCGTTACAAAAAATCTGAATTTTTTCGAAAACGACTCCTCTTCGATTTTGATTAGAATTTTTCTGAATGCTTATATTAGTACGGTATATCACTTAGGTACCAAAAACAAGATTTACAGTTAGCCAATATGGACAGTACCTCTCATAGAACCATTTTTTTTATATTTTGGACTATATAATTCTGTGTAATGAATTTAAGTCCAATTTTTTTACGAAATTTTCAACAAAAAACAAATTTTGGATTTTTTAAAAATAATTTTCAATTTTTTTTTTGGTTTTTGA